>CM072513.1:54514044-55124044 GCA_036898135.1 Oncomelania hupensis
TTAATTACAATTATACAATAACGCCAGGCATGCTTAAAGATCACTTCTTTTAATGGTCTAGCATTCACAAATTCCTTGTAAATCTGGTACAGATATAACATTTAAAGACCAAATAGAGAAAGAAATAGAGAAGAAGAAGCAGCGAGAAAGAGAGAAGAAGAAGATAAAGGAAAGAAGAAAAGTCTCGAAGAAATAAACAGAAACTTAAGAAGAAGAGCAAATCATTAAAGCTCCTGCATCTGGGCCTTTCATGGCGGAACTTGAGTTGGCTTGATGACTAACTGTTCTAACTGTTGATCATGGGGTATGGGGGGCCTTGTCTCAATAGCACCAGCGGCTGCCGGAGGGTAGCTGAGACCACTAAGTGGTCACGAATCCAGCCAGAGTGACTCAAGATTTTGTCAGCACCAGTTCTACAAACTGTTCAGGTCCAAACAACGACTGAAAGGGGTACAAACGGATGTGATCAAGAATGGCCTTGTCCATGTGTTTAACTTTATCTAATGAATTTCCCAAGCCTAATCTTTTAAGCATAGTGTAGGTCTACATAGGTGTAATGTAGATAGTGAAATGATCTTAGTAATAAGGAATTTGCAGCGACATAAAGCTGCCACTCGCCTTGAAAAAAAAATGTTTACCAAAACCCAGCCATTCTCAAAACTTGATTATGAAAATATCATAAGCAAATCAAATCAGAATAAAAATGTAATGAAGTGGGAAAATGAAACCCGGCTGTAAACAAAATATTGACAAAATGAACGGGGAAAAAATACTCCTGCTATTTATCAGTAATTAAAAAAATCTATACTGGAACACTTAAGAGGTCTGATCAGTTGCGCCACAACCAGGGCTAATCAAAGAAACAAGCTTCTTAGAGGATCGTGAGATCAGAACGTCATCGGCAAGCAGTGTCTGAAACAGATGCTGCTGTTCCTACTAGCGCTAATGAATAGTGCGAGACTAGTGGCGCAGCCTTGCGGTAATCCCAGACGGATAGACAAACATGCGCTCTCCGCGAGCATGCAAGTGACACTGAGCACGGCAGTTAAGAACTACAAATAATCATTAATTTAAAACGGTGAAGTGTAACGTAGAATATAATTTCAAAATATGCTAAACGAATAAAGTATCAGATGCTTTCGCAAAATCTTTCAGCATTGTGCGGACAAAATACAATGGTTGGTTTTAATACTATTCCTAGTGTAGCCCAAAAACACAATGTTGCTATTTGCTAACATGTTGCGCTTGAATTAATGGAACTATCACGATCTCTGGCGTTTCCGTGTGACAAGAGGTTAAAAGCATTGGTTATTACACGTCTCCAACATCCTATGTTTTCCTTTCTGATCATTGCCATTGGCATAATCGACCCCAATGCTACCCCATGTCTGTTTTCCTCTTCCACAATCCTTTCTCCTCTCTAACCCTCCCACCCTCCCCTCCCCCTTGATCTCTTTCCTACTTCTTTTCTCTCAATCGCTCTCTACCGATCTCCATTCTGTGACACTTTTCCACCTCCGTCGAAATATTTTCCGTTTCCATGTAAAAAAAACAATCATGAAATTTTTAAAGAAACGTTTCTTTCTCTTTATTGGAAGTGGTAACCACATAATATTTAATTGGGTGAATTTGAGCACAAGGGTTGAAATGAAATGAAAATAAAACATGAGTAATCTCCGTAAACGGGTTTCTTTTATACAGCAAACTTAAGTTTACAGAGCTTACCAAGACGCTGGCAACCAAAATCTAGTACGCATAAACTATTTTGCTTAAGTCAGAATAGAACCCATGTCGTCCACGACCACGTGCATAGGATTTGTGCCCTAAACTACTGAGCAACTTCACCACAGTACACAATGTATTACGGGAGTATTATTGATCAATACATAAAATACAAGACTATTTACCTCCTAGTTCATTACTTCTGCCCTACAATGTATCAGAGAACCACCAGTATTACTGAAGACGCAATGTATAAACAGACATACCATTGAAAAATAGCCACCATAAAAAGAAATTTTAACTTAAAGATCTTTACTAATTTTCCTATAATTACAGATACCTTACAATTTATCAGCAGATCAAGACAATACGGTATTACGGACATGTATAATACACGATGGATTTTGAAGGCAGTTTGTTTGATGGAAGTCTTGTAACCAAGTTAGTCGAATAGTCTTCGTGTTGCCACAGGTTGTTTGGAAACGACTTAGTTTATCAAGCGGGTGCATTTCCCCCCTCTAAATGCCCACGCCCGGCCCACTACCACCACCACCACCTCCACCCTCCTCATCATCTACCTCCATCCCACTTTGGTCTTTCCCTTCACTTGTATTGTCAGTTGCACAAATTGTGGCGTTAACATCGCACTGTCATCGCCCCGCAAAACCCCCTCCTACAACACTCCTCCTTCTCTCTCTCTCTCCTCCCTCTCTCCATCCTTGTTTCTCTCCTCCCCCTCCCTCTCTTTGTGTATCAAAATAGTACTGGTTTTATTGTTCCTTTTCCATCGCTCACACTTTTGTGTTCTTACATACAATGTATCTACATCGTGTACAGATAACCATCTCGGTCAACGCTCAGTAGTCAAGCTAAACTGTCTTCATACACACAAATCTAGTCGGAATTCGTTAGATTTTAGATGAAGGTTCGTACAGCATCCTAGGCAAAGTGTGGGGTGGAGCAGAGGGGCAAAGAGGGACCTTCTAGAGTGTGTATTGGGGTGGGGGAAATGCAAGAGGGTCGAAGAGGTGGGACGTAGGAGGAGTCAACAGTTAGTCCTTTGAGCACAAAATGCATCCATTGAATGTGTGTGTACATGTATGTGTATGTGTGCGTGTGTTTGTGTGTGTGGGTATGGTTAGGGTTAGGGTGAATGTCTAAAATCAATGTATTAAACGAATAGACTTAAATAAAACAATTGAACAAAACTGCCTCAGTTGAGCAAGAGTTTAAAATAGTTACAAATTATTATAAGTGAGCGTTAGGGATTTAAAGCGAGTCTGAAGTAATTATTTTAAGCGTTTACACTTTATAGCATGACCACAGAACAGTTTATCCACATTGTTGAAGTGAAAGCTCTCAAATAAGCGTGTAAGGAACTTTAAAAAACACAATATCACGTCGCCAGTCTAGCCAAGGGTCCTTGATACAGTCATCAAGCGCCACCCGATACCACAGGTAACCGAAACCTAATGATCGCTGCTGTGTGTGTTCAGAGGGTCTCGAATAGGCTATGCGGGTTGGCCGAGGCAGCTTTATTGAGATGGGTCTTAGATTGGCTGTGTGGGATGAGGTGGGGCGGGGCAGCATGGAGGCACCAGGGATGAAAAGAAAACTTGGCCATCGTGAATCATCTCATTCTGACTCTTGCAGTCGACCTAGGGGTTAAAGCTACATTAGTAATGAAAGGCAATTGCGAAGTCCACGAGGGGTCTGTTCATGAATTTATAATACTGTATCAACAGCCACCAGCCCCTAATCCCCCACCATCCCTCACCCTCTCTCTCTGTCTGTCTCTCTGTGTTAGCGACGCAACAATCCACCGCAGATTAAGTCTTTTAAGAATTATATAATAATCCTCCCCCATTTCTCATAAGCTGCCATATTCTATTGCAAAATAATATCACAACGATATAAATATCACTTCTTTCATAAAATACTAACCCACATGCAAAACACAAATCACCTCTGGACAGCTTATGTGACCTTATTCGTGCTTTCATCACGGTGTCAAGGCCAATCGCGGCGGTGCAGTTTCCCTAATTAAGCCGACAAGGAACCCAAAACCAACCTCCACGTCACCAGAAGTCACCTTCTTCCGGTCATTGCCTCACAGGCGTGAATCATATCTTCCTACTGATTCAATAAAAGCAATACAAGATCATGTTTGATTGGCCGATGACATCTCGTGTGTTTGTATGTCGGTTTCGATTGGTCCTATGACTTCGCTTGTTATCTTAATAATCTCTGATTGGCCAGAAGACGAACCAAGTTTTATCAAATTTATTTTGATTAGTTAAGAACACATTCTGTCTGTGCAAAGTCGTCTTTTATTTCAAGAACAATTCGATTTGATTTTGTCTGTTATTCCGTAAAGCTAACCGTCCGGGATCCTTTCACATCAGATTTACAAAACTGCATATCTTAACTCAATATGGGTGATGAAGGCTGCAGCGATGAAGGTCAGTCAGACAACTAATTACACAATTTGTCAAGTCAAATATCAATCATCACGGCAGTAGGGGAGTGTCCTGTAGCTCAGTTGATAGTGAGCTTGTTTCCTAGGCCGAAGGTTGCGGGTTCCGCGTTGGTCGAACTTAGGTGAATGAGGTATGAGACTTTTCAGGACACCGAGGTTTTCTCCGGGTACTCCGGTTTTCTCCCTCCATTCAATAATGGTATTGGAGGCAGTCAATTTAAAATTTCAAAAAACAAAAATTGATTTATATTCCGGCTTCTGTAATAGCGATCTTTTTAGATCGCCGCGCTTTGAGTTTGATTAAAGAAAAAAGCGCGTTACAGCATCCTGTATTAAGTATTATTTTTACAAACCAGTTACTGGAACATTCAGAAATGTGGTGCCACACGAAGCTATTTCATTTCAGACTAAAACAAAGAAAGAATTTATGCTCAGTATATCACAATCTCACTATGTGAATGCGTTTAGGCTTGTCGGTGTGTTCAAAAGATTGACTTAAGCGCTAGTCGCCGACAGAGAGGATTCCAGTCAAATCCTAGTAAACACAATTCCGCCAAATCCTTGAAACACCAAATACAGGAAATCATTGCCCTATGCCCTAACATCCCAGAAGCAATGCAACCAGACATGGTGCGCAAACACGATTTGAGCTTTTGCCATCCTCGCGCTAGGCTCAGCAGCTGTCCGTCCCATTTTTAAAGTCAACGAAAGGGTTTTGCATGATTGGGCTGTATGTATTCTGACACTGGCCATGATCCAGTATAGTATGATCCTTCTTTTATAAAAATAATAAATAAAAATAACAATTATCGAGCATTATGACCGATGTTTACTACTAAACTGAGGAAGCAATGGGATATTGGGACTTCACAGTGTGGGGAAAGGCACGTTTTAAAGCAAATGAGAAAGCGGTTAGACACCCAGACTAACTGTCTTAAAATGTTTCTTTATCATATGAATTAAGGAGGGAAAGGGACGAAGGGGGGAGGGGTGCATAATAAAGCGAATTGAAAACGCTTCCGCATCGGATACAGCATCGTACCGGTAGGCTAATTCTGCATAGTTTAAAATATTCGTGCAGACAGTCCATTTCTACACTGATGACGGAACTCTTGAGTGCAAGTTATTGTAACATCGCTTACAGAATTTTTTAGAGAGTAGGTCACGCTTAGCGCTGTATCGATTAAAACGTTCATGAATGTAGGTTATTTCTGCATTGAGTAAAAGGAGTCGTGTGGGCAGGCTATTACAAAGACATCAAAGAAAAGGCGGATGAAAATGGCAGCAGCGTGTTTTTTTTTAAGTGCACCGGAAAAGAGGAAAGGGAGACAATGAACGGGAAACTAGAGTTCTCTTTCGTAATACTTCAGGCATGGGTAAATGTGCCGAGAATTTTAATATATTGAATTGAACTTGATTCCGTTTGTATTGATATATCAGTTCGTAATACGTTTGAAATGTTAAGAAGAATATAGATTACAATCTCGAAATCGTGAATGGCATTATATTTTAACTTGTGCTGTTTCAGATTCTTTTCTTGTTTTAAACAGTACCGTGCACAGAACTATTCCAGTCGACACACTGACCATGCTTCTACAAAAATTAAATGACAAAGGCAACTTTTAACTATGTGAGAACGTCAACAATTTAAAGGCTGTGAAGTATACAACGTAACACTGTAATAAATGTTTTAATCAATAAATTTTACACCTGTCGTTTGCACGACTTCAGCCTAATGGCCAACGCTAAAGGGGCGCACTTTGCTTTGCCTAATTACATCTCGCCTAAACCATCGTTTTCACGCTTCACTGTCCATACTCCCTTCCCAGAGCCACAAAAGCGCACAACGTGTAACATCTTTGCCTAAATCGGTCTATCACCGCTCGCCTATGAACAGACTTTCATGACATTTATTTTCCTCCATCAAGAGTTCGTAAATTTTCATTTATTAAAATATGATTGTGTAACCGAACATGCAGTGTTTTTAGCATTGATCATACCTGATACCTGATTGTGGGGTGTCGGATAGCGCAGTGATTGGAGCACTCGCTACTGTGTCGCAAGTTAAGCACCGTCCAGTGCGGTTAGCACTTGGATGGGTGACCGCAAAACGTGAAGCGACAAATAACAACGCCCCCAGTTGACTCAACTGTGACTGAGTACCTACTCTCTTGAGGGTGGGGAAGGTAAAGCAGCGATGGAGGGAGATGGGTATCACCCTCATTACGCTGGCCCAAGATAAGTGTGATCTCCAACACCACGCTCCCCTACGGCCACAAGGCTATGGGACTACCTTTACCTTTACCATTTACCATACCTGATCACCAGCCAAACAAACTCAAACATAATCATTCAGTAACTGCGCCTGGTTGGAGCAACATGGATATACAATTCATTCCAAATAGCTGAGGAGGCATTAACCTCTTTTTTCACAATCACAAGTTTCCAGTAAAACGAAAAGCGGCAACCAAAATGTGTCAAATGAAATTTATACTAAAAATGAGGATGCTCCCGTTAACTCTTATCTTTGATTAAGTTTAAGCAAAACAAGATGACTGCGAGAGAGTCAACAGATTTTTAGGCGAAACGTGATGGCTGACACAGTCGATAAGTATTTTATGCGAGATATTATTAGGCCAGTCGTTATTCGGCAAAGTGTGGTGCATCGTCCTAAAACTAATAACAGTTCTATGATGACAGTGGGGGATGGGAAGGGAAGAGAAAGAAAGAGATAGAGAGAGAGAGAGAGAGAGAGAGAGAGAGAGAGAGAGAGAGAGAGAGAGAGAGACTTAGACTTAGACTTAGACTTAGACGTTTTATTGAATAAACACAAAACAGGTTCATTTCAATGGGAAGGATGGGGTGGGAGATTCAGCGCGATCGTGTGAACTCAGATTAAAAATGACAACATATGCAATAAAAATAAAATTACCAACAATACAAACTTAATGTTTCTGTACATTCCATATTCAAAAGCTTACAGAAATAACGAAATTTGATGCAAAATCCAAGAAAAAAGAAATACACACCAGAAAGAAGACTACAAAATTCCAAACTTAGAACTATACAAGACTACAAATTTCAGCACAAATGCAAAAGGAGATTTACCAGTTCGAATGCTTTGTCTTTCTTTCACCATCATTCATTCTCATTTATTATATCCATCTACTCTTCGTCAATACTAGCTCTCGTCTTCATTCTGTCACCCCCTCTCGTTACATAATCCACAGGATTTTTTAAACCTTATATGCCCATCCATCTTTATAATCTAATACTCCTCTCTCCGCTACAAATTTAATACGCCTGTTTCAACTTTCAAATTTCAATACGTTCAAAATACAAACAAGAAACGTCATAAAAAGCAAAAATTCCTGCCAAGATTCTGTTCAATCCAAAACAACTCTACTGTAACTCTGCTCTCTTTCTGAATGCTTTATACAAAAATCTGGACAGCTCGCACACATTTGTTTGATCATCATCACTCATAATTCCAGAAATGTCAAAACCAGTATCTTTGTACTTTTCAAATATTGGTGACTCATTCCTTAATTCTTCGTATGCGGGACAAGCGAACAAGAAGTGAGGCTCATCTTCCACATCGTCTTTGCATACTGGACACATCATCTGTTGAGGTGTTACTCCTGACCTGTATCTTCGTCTGTGTGTGTTGATTGGCGAGATGCCGAACCTGAACTGGACATAGGCAATTTTAAAGCATCGTAGCTGGTGACAGTCTACATAATGTTCCAGTTTAAACACCCTCTTGAACTTAGCATAGTACTCAAAGCGCTCGCTAGAAAAAAGTTTGAGTTCCCAGTCACTTTTGAATCGATTTAAAAGTCTTTCTTTCAAGGAAGCCAAAAACGACTTGACGTCACCAACACTTTGCTGTTGCCATGCTTCAACAAAACCATTGTCTAAAAACAAATTCTTCAAGTGAAAAACCCAGCATTTCTTACCAGAGTCACACATTGCACAAAGCATCAAATACGCTTTACGGGGAAGCCTCTCTGACGACATTGTAATTAATCGCAGCCAATATTTAACTGCTCTTAGTGTGGAGTTGACGTACAGTGGGTACCTACCCAAATCACCATACACCATTTTGTTGGGCGTTTGTTGACCTACATGAAGGAATCGCTTGCATGCAAATAAATGCACTTTTTCTATAACTCCGAATTGATGGATACCCCACACCTCCGAGCCATACAGCAAAATTGGCATCACTTGAGCATCAAAAAGTTTAAATAAAATGCTGCTAGATACGTCTCCAAGCCTGGATAAACAAGTAAGTATTCTGGAAGCCCGTATTTTACCTTTCGTAGCCAGCTCACCAACAGCTTGAGTTAATGATAGCTTGGTGGTAAAATGTAACCCTAAGTACTTGTAGCTGTTGACTACTTCAATGGCTTCATTTCCGTACCACCACTTCTCTTTCTCTGCTAGAAAACCCCCCTTTCGGAAGACAATTATTTTTGTTTTGGATAAGTTAACTTCCATACTAAAATTGTCTGCAAAATTTTTAAGAATATTAATTTGTTTTTGAAGTCCTGCAACTGAGTATGACGTCAACGCAACATCATCTGCGAATAAAATAATTAAAATCTGGATGAAGTCTGGGGAAAGCTGTATACCATGTATACCTTTGTGAGCGATTTCAAGGGCTAATTCATTTATTAAAAATGAGAACAGAGTGGGAGATAACACACATCCTTGTCTAACGCCACGCGAGAGAGAGAGAGAGAGAGAGAGAGAGAGAGAGAGAGAGACTTGTACACGATTATTAAATAATCTATGATAATTTGCTCACTCCTGATTTTCAATTGCATTCTCTGGCTCAATCGATGTCTGGACCTGTTTTCGGAAAAGAGTCCCTTTGATGTGGCGATCTGTTCCAATTCAGCGAGTTGTATTTAGGCGGGTTCACTGCAACTTCAAAACCGCGATCTCCTGATCTGAACTCTGACATGTTTGGATTGAAACCAACACAAAACTCCGTCATGACAGTTTCCTGGACAGCAAAAGGAAAGCAAGTTGACCTTTTGTGTGAACCAGAGTGACAGCCTCCTGACATTTGCTGTGAGTGGCTTCAGATAATGAACACTGACTTTAAATTTTAAAGCGATGGCTGACTGTCCCGTTTTCAAGCTGCTGCAGCAGCTGTTAAATTCTATTAATTTAGTCATTGGAAAGCTTCCTCCCTCTATTTACAAGGAATTGTATTTTTCTTAAGAACATGTATAATGATTTGAAAGTTTGAGTTTGATTACAAATTGTTGGCTTTTTAAAAGTTTTGTTTAATATCTGTCGGGTTTGTTACTGGTTAGTTTTTCCTGTTTGATTTTAATTAATCCTCAAATTATGGCACGATCGGATTTTGCTAATGGATTAAAAAGATTTTGGTTGGACCTGCAGGTTTTACAAGAACTCCAACAGGCTTTCTAAGTATCCACCATTCCAGTTCGCGGGCCATTCTTTAGATTGGTTTTATTTAGCGGGCTATCTTTTAGCTTGTATTCTGCCCTGGACACAATCATGTTATTATTCAAAGTGGCTTTAGCCTCCATTCCTGGAAGTAGTACAAACGACTCGCCTCAAGTTAAAAAAAAGGCAGGTGCAGCGGATCGAACAAAACAGATACCTCTAGACCTTTCCAGACCTAATAAAAGAACCGTAAACAAAGTCCTGTCGTTTGTCACGTGGGGTTTATGGGCTCTGCACAATGGAATAATGGACCCTCACGTTTATTCGGTGGGAACTGCTAGTAAGTCACCCTATGAATTACTTTAATAAATTTATTTGTTTAGCTCGTTCTGTGTTAAGGTTGGGGTACAGAGATAGATAGAAAAATGGTAAAAGATTACTGTCACACTAGCTTTCTCACGGCTATGAATCATATGTAGTCCAGCCACTTGATAACAGTTAAAATCACACCTTTATTTCTTCTACTCTATACAAGGTTTTCTAGGTACTAATCTAACTTAAAAAGTCTCAGTCACTGCTAATAGTTCGATCGCTGATAGTCTATGCAGCTGTTATATCTTCCTCGGGCACTTGCTATTATATTGCATGTAGATTGGACTACTGTGGTCCGTTTTACAGTTTCTGAAGAGTGGACTACTGTGGTCCGTTTTCGATCAGTTTAAGTGCACTTCTGTGTATACACTTAACTTTCTTCTGGTGCGTGTGAAGTCCTTCTGTGAGGTAGCTTCTGGTACACCTGTGTCGTTGTGTAGTTGGGTTCCCTTGCCACGCTGTGGGGGTCTTGTAGGGTGTGATCCAAGGTGGCTCTTTCCGACTTGTGCGGTAGAGGCAACGCAGACAACTCGTCGTTTCTGTGGAGTTGGGCGCACGGGATAGCTCGCCTGCTCGTCTGTAATATAAGAGACGAAATTCTGCACAACCCTGAATAATCGGTTTGTGCAGAGCGTCTCACTGAAAGCCAAAGTAGCCCTCAGTGATAGCTCCACATCTCTATACATAAGCGACGAACATTCTGCTACTTCCGGGGTCCACTGGAATCTCAACTCTAAATTCCTATACATACATAAATATCAATCGTGTCTAACTACACACATACAGAATTAATAATAATATAAACATTCACGGGTACAGCCACTGGTCTGCAAACATACATATAAGTTAAACAACAGTGGTTCCGTACAGTATACAACATGGCGGCGCAACCGGTCGTGTTTCGCCTCGTGCTCGGCTCTTCCACGTGGTACGGCAAATTCGGATTAATAATTCACATTTATGCATAGCAAATTCTACAAACATAATTTCAACAATAATATAAATATATCACGATGAAACAGAAGTGTGTTCATTTACCTGTTTGACAAGTTCAGGCCCGTGGCGACTTAATAGAATTCTAAGATTCTTAAGTCCTGCTTCCTGGTCTATGAGTGAAGAGATTGTACTACTACTCTGTAGCTCTGTACACTTCGGTGTCTTACTCTCAACTGACCAAAACTGTGCTAGGGTTTGACCCATCAGAACCGGCTCCAACCGCTTTGCCTGAGCTCTCATTGGTTAAACTTTTTACGACTCTCGCCCACAGTGCTGAGTCACTGCGCTGTGAGGGTCTGGCTCGCAGTGTGTACTTTAATTGCTGCTGTGTACTACACTAACTCTCTACTGTTACAATGTCTACACAAGGCGAAATAGTCAATAGGCAGAGTAAAACTAGCCAGTTCATGACATCGTTCACTAACCACCGCGGCTTTTTTATTTTTTTTAATTTTTTTTTACGAGTAGGCCTAACTGTTTAAAGGCGTCCGCACATTATTTTATCAATAATAGAGCACTGAAAGCCAGCTCAATCTACAACAAGGCATCTTTATTATTAAAACACAATAAACATTGACGTGTCGCTTGATTATTTAATATAATATGTAATTGCAACGCACACATGCATTCACACGAGCGAAAGCGCGCGCGTGCACACATACACACACAGACAGAGAGTATACACACACTGGATGATCAGTGATGAACGACGCTTGTTCAACGCTTCTGATGAGTGTTGATGGGAAGGGAATGCTTATCTCTAGGTTCGGACACCATATTCGTCAAGGTTATAGATGCTGTTCACCGTTGATTTTCTACAGATACAAATAATTCAGCCTTTCAGAGAGAGTGAAAATGATAAGGAAGGGGAATACGATTGTTACGACTGTCCCGTAACCCTGAGGTCGTAGGGGCACCACAGATGATCGTTTAACCAGCATACTCCATCTTTCTCTGTCCTCAGCAGCCCTGATGGCTTCGCTCAGTGTCAAACCAGTCCATTCTCGAATGTTGTCCTCCCACCTCTTTTTCGGTCTCCCTATTCTTCTACCTCCTTGCACTGTGCCTTGCAGAATAGTCTTTGCAAGGTCTGATGATCTGGTGACGTGGCCATACCATCGGAATTTCCGTTTCTTCACCACTGTGAGCAGGTCATCGTGTTGTCCAATGGCTTGTGTGATTGTCTGTCGGACTTTGTCGTTGGTGATGTGTTCGGTATAGGAAATGCCCAGAAGTCTTCTGTAGCACCTCATCTCCATGCTTTGTATTCTTCGTTGGAGATCTGCTGTGAGGGTCCATGCTTCGCAAGCATATAGGAAGATGGAGATGACAAGGGATCGCAGCAGTCTTACTTTGGAATGTAGACTGATGGTCCTGTCTTTCCAAATGGGCTTCAACCTTGTCAGGGCAGCAGTTGTTTGTGCGATCCTGGAGAGGACTTCCTGTCGGGACCCCTTGTCTGATACAATGGCTCCTAAATATTTGAAGCTATGCACTGTGTTGAGGGATTGGCCTTGGACTTTGATGTCCGTGTTGATGCCATTGGTGTTGTTGGTCATCATTTTGGTCTTCTCTGCACTTATTTCCATTCCATAAGCTCTGGAGGTGGTGTCAAGCCTCTGTACCAGCTGTTCAAGTTCTTGTTCCTCTCCAGCCAATCCATCAATGTCATCCGCAAAACAAAGATTGGAGATTGCTCTACCCCCTATGCTGACTGTGCCTTCATGATCTGCAAGAGCATCTGACATGATGCGCTCTAGGAAGATGTTGAAGAGTGTTGGAGAGAGTAGGCATCCTTGATGCCTATTTCTATTTGTAAAATAGAAGCTAAGTATAGTGGAGGTGACCTTCGGGCTGCCTGGCAAGGGATTAAGACTATGTCGTCTGTCAATCAGAAGGTGGACTCTTTTAGAAAAAGTACTGTCAAACTTGAGGGCGTGAGGGACATGGATGTACCTAATGTTTTAAATGCTTTTTATAATCGTTTTGAGAGGCTTGATTTTTCTGCTGATGTTTCGGATTTTAGACACTCACTTGTCCTAGACCCAATGCATGATATTGAGATTTCTCAGGAGTGTGTTACTAGACTGTTTAAGTCTATAAATGTTAGTAAAGCTCCTGGGTGTCGGATAGTGCAGTGGTTGGAGCACTCGCTACTGTGTCGAAAGTGAAGCACCGTCCGGTGCGGTTAGCACTTGGATGGGTGACCGCTAGTGAAGCGACAAACAACAACGCCCCCAGTTGACTCAACTGTGATTGAGTACCTACTCTCTTGAGGGTGGGGAAGGTAAAGCAGCGAGGGAGAGAGTTGGGCATCACCCTCATTACGCTGGCCCAAGATAAGTGTGATCTCCAACATCACGCTCCCCTACGGCCACAAGGCTATGGGACTACCTTTACCTTTTTTTTAAAGCTCCTGGCCCTGATGGAATTTGTGGTAAAACACTGCGTTATTGTGCTGATCAACTTGGAGGCGTCTTTCAGCCCCTTTTCCAGCAGTCTGTAAATTCTGGTCAGATTCCTGATATTTGGAAAATTTCTAATGTCGTGCCTCTACCCAAGAAACCCAACCCCAAACAACCCAATGATTTTAGGCCTGTCGCTCTCACATCTCTTGTTGTGAAAACCTTGGAGAAAATCATTAAAACCCTCATTCTTACTGTGACTGGTGCCGCTCTTGATCCCCTTCAGTTTGCGTATAGGGCTGGGAGGGGGGTGGAGGATGCCAAGTTGTTTATCTTGAACACTCTGTATACCCTTTTGGAGAAGCCTCAGGCGCATGCCAGACTGCTTTTTGCAGATTTCTCCTCTGCGTTTAACACTATGCAGCCTCATATTCTGGTTGATAAACTTGTTTCTGATTTTAAACTCAGTCATCAACTTGTTCTTTGGACTTTAAATTTTTTTACTAATAGACAACAGAGAGTCTGTGTCAATGGTTCTTTGTCAGATATTCTGGTTACTTCCACAGGTTCTCCACAGGGTTGTGTTCTGTCGCCATTATTTTTTATAATGTATACTGACAGCTGTAGAAGCACTGCTGAAAATAGTTTTCTGATAAAATTTTCTGATGACTCAGCTTTGTTGTCTTTATTTCAAGGACCAGGAGGAGATCATGATTTTGCCCTCACGAACTTCGTGGATTGGTGCGATGATAATTTTTTGGATATGAATGTTACTAAAACAAAAGAGATGATTTTTGACTTTAGGAGAGTCAAAGAGATGGTCCAGCCAAGTGTTATTCATAATGAAGATGTTGAGATTGTTGACACATATAAGTATTTGGGCACAGTTTTTGACAGCAAGCTTAAATGGGATGTGAACACACAGTGCATTGTCAAACGGGGCCAACAGCGATTGTACCTTCTCCGGAAACTGAAGTCTTTCTCTGTGGATTCTAAGATTCTCAGCTTGTTTTATCAATCTTTCATTGAGAGTTTGCTGACTTTTTCGTTTGTTTGTTGGTTCCACAGCCTGACTGTGAGGGATAGGAATAGCTTGTCCAGCATTGTCAATGTCTGTTCAAAGATCATCGGTGTCAGGCTGAGAGACCTGGGTTCTTTCTGCGATCGGCAAATCATTAAGAAGGCGAACGGAATTATTTGTAAACCAGAGCATGTTCTGTCGGGCGAATTCTCAGTGCTACCATCTGGGCGCGGTTTTGCCTTACCGGCCTGTAAGGGTAATCGCCGCTCCCACAGTTTTATTCCTTGCGCAATTCGACTGCTAAATTTGATGCGATCATCTCCGCTTTAACATTTTCCCCACCGCCCTAATGCAAATTTATCTATTTATTTATTTATTTATTAAAAAATAAATGCTCGACGATGGCCGATTCAGGGATTGATTGTTTGACCGATTGATTTGATGATTCATTGATGATATTCTTACCTTATTTTCTTACCTTCATGTTTTTATTTGATTTAACTGTCGGCTGTGAGTGTTCATGATGTGCGTGGTGTGTGTGTGTTTGCGTGTGTGTTTGGTTTATGTTTGTATGGTAGGACATGTGCTTATGAAATCGTTTGATAAACCTTTAAATTTCACAGTTTTTAAAACTTTTTTATGTATTTATTTATTTTCATAATTTTAGCTGCTTCTAAATCTTGTAATTGCCCTATGTGGATAAATAAAGTTGTATTGAATTGAATTGAATTGAATTGACGCACACCGATTGTTGTTCTGAACCAGTTCCCGATGGCGCTGTTGCGGAGAACTGCACTGGTAGCCTTGTCATACAGGCTTTTGATGACTTCAATAATTTTAGGGCTGATGTTGCACACTTTCATTGTTGCCCAGAGAGCTGCATGCCAGACTCGGTCAAACGCCTTCTTGAAGTCTATGAACACATGATATAGATGTTGTTGGTGCTGTAGGTATTTCTCACAGATTATTCTGAGGTTGAAAATCTGTTCAGTGGTACTTCGCCCTGCCCTGAATCCTGCTTGTTCTTCAGCTATGATTTGTTCAGCTTGGGGTTTCAACCTGTTGAGTATTATTTTCAGGAGGACCTTGCTGGGATGGCTGATGAGGCTGATGTTGCGGTAATTTTCACACTCCTGAAGGTTATCTTTGTTGGGAAGAGTGATGACAAGCGACTGGGTCCATGGTATAGGCCACTCCCCACTCTGCCGGATCTTGTTACAGATATTGGTGAGTGGGTCAATCATCGCTTCTCCTCCTGCTTGAAGCAATCCCGCCGATATGTTGTCCACTACCGCTGACTTCCATTTCTTCAGCGACTGCACTCCTGCCTCAACTTCCTCTCGGAGAATTGGGAGGATTTCTTCTTCTTCTCTGTTCTCGGGACATGCTAGAACTGATGGGTCTCCATTTGGTGTATGGTTGTAAAGGTCACAGCAGTACTCTGTCCCAACTGTCCAAGACTTCTTGTTCTTCTGTAAGGCATATGCTAGACTTGCTTTGGATCGTGGAGACTTTGGGCTGTTTGACACTTGTCAGCCGCTTTACAGTCTGGTAGGCCTTCTTGCTGTTGTTCTTGTTCAGACTGTTCTCTATTTCTTGGCATTGATCTTCTATCCAGTTCTCCTTTGCTGTGCGCATGCCTTTTCGGATGTCATTGTTGATTTTTCGGTAGAAATATGCACCTTGTGAGGTGTTCTTTTTCTTTTTAATCTCTCTTCGTTTATCACACAGATCTAAAAGTTCGGTATGATCAAAGGCTTCTTCTTTGGTCGGTGCTTGCCAAGGATCTCAGTGACGGCATTTGTCACAGCTGAGTTGAAGGTGGTGGTCATGGTGTTGACATCTACTTCACCAGCCCCCAAAATGAGCAGTCGATAAAATTATTGGTCGTTTGGCCGAGTGGCAGGGCAGTTTCAACTTCTCTGAATACCAGACAAGTCCAAAACAGCGGAAGGTAAAGATTTTACCCCTCCTCAATTTTACTACCACTAGCATAGATAGAACTTTAAACCTAACTCACACAGTTGCAGTGAATGATGAGGTGACGATGCCGGTTCGCATGTTGCAACTCCTCTCCTACTTCATCCACAATTCGCTGGAGGACATAACTTCGTCAGTCAGCCAATACAGTAAACGATTGCAAGGCTATCCCTGATTCAGAAAGGTCCGCTTGCAGCCCTTCGATAGGTTATTTGTCTCAAAGGTATAGACGTTGCGGTAGTTTTATTTTACCTCAGGGTTGGATTAAACTTCTGGTATCTTTAGCTCGGTATTCTGAAAGTTTTACGCATGGTCCCTACCTTGAGCTAAATTTAACTTGCCCGGAATATCCCCTTCTGTTGCGCATGCGCATATACTTTTCCATGACAACAAACATGGCATACTCCATGCCCATGGAGGAATTTATAGACCACGCTAAAGGAGAGAGAAAAAAAATTTACGCATAAAGAAATGTGTGTTTTATTGGAAGAAATCCATGAGCAGAAAACCACGGTTCTGTCGTCGTTTTCATTTGACGTCATTAATAAAAAGAAAGCGCATGCTTGGGAGATGATAGCTATCAAAGTGAGGGGTGAGGGTGTAGCCATTCCAACTTCAGCAGAAGTGAGGGAGAAGTACAGGGAAAGACAATCAGCTCGTTGTAGAACCGGAGGTGCGGCGGCCGGTGGCTCCTTCCCCCTGCGATGATTAATCGAAGAAATTCTGGGCAGAGAATCTCGTACGATGGGGGGCATCTGTAAGTATCATCAATGTTACTTAGTATCTTCTTTCTATTTCCTTCCAAATTACACTGACTGTGCAATCAATAACTGATAATTTTTAAAACAGTGTGTTTTTTTTTTAATGTTTAAAAAATGCACATGTTTGTTTTATTGAAACAAGTGGAGAACTGCAGGAAACAGCAATACAGATTGAACCCGAGGGTAAGTGTGGCTTGAAATGGTGTACATTAATTAGTATTCCCCAAGATTGCTATGTATATCCATATTTTTTATTTATATTTTTTCATATATATTGCAAAATTAATATTTTGATACAGTAGGTATTTTGTGGTATGTTTCGTTTTGCGGAATATGTATGTCACTTGTGTTTGTAAGTATATAGTTTATGTGACAGGATAGCGACAGGGAGAAGAATGCTTTTTCGACAATCACAAATTCCAAAAAAGAGTTCGTTTTTCACTTTCTGTTCTACAATTTTTCAAAAAAAGATATTTTTGCAGAATGATACGACACAATACAACAAGCGAGACAAAAAACTGAAGGAATGTAGCCCTGAAACACACAACACATACTTACTAACACTAACAATAATTTCATTCTGTGTTTTATTCTTGCTAATTACCAAAAGTTTATCAAAAATAATATATTTATAACATTAATGCGTTACTATAGTAAAGGTTAAAAGAGAATATAAACATACATGTCAACCCTTACGGATTTGGCGTAAGTCTTACGCATTTTTTGGGTTTTTTACGTCTTACGCAAAACTCTCAAAATCTTACGCATTTTTGCAAATAGGTTCAAACAACAACAAAATAATTTGGTTGAAGGTTCGCCTGAGGACATTTTACCAAGTCTGAGTAAATGCATTTGGCGGAATTTCATGCAACGCCCCTGCGCCCAGTGTCACTTTCATTTCCGTTTGCGTGAAAACGGCATGGCTTCGAAGGGGAAGAGACAGAGAAAACTTCGAAGCCACCAGCCAAAAAAGCCCGTACTTATCTCGGAAGATACCTGCCCGAGTGGGAGACTGAGAAGGAATTCAAAAAACTTATAACTCGCTCTGATGATGGGACTGAATACGCCTATTGCAAGTCTTGCAAAAGATCTTAAAAGTGTCGGCCTCGGGCACGTACGATTTGGTACAAAACTTTGATTCCCCAAAACACAAAGAAAATGTTGTGAAAATTAAGCAACATGTGCCGATCAACCAGCAGAAGAGTAAAGCCAGAAGTAGACGAAATGGGTAAGAAACTGGACGACTTGTGGCGAGCAATTTTGACTCACCAAACCTCCTTTAGAGATTAAAGGTTCCCCCCGTTGAACAAGGTGTTGCCTGCTCTATTGAACCTTTCCTACAGCAATGCTTACAGTGAGAGAGTTTGTTTTCTCAATGGTGATGAAAATTCACACTGAAGCCAGGAGCAGATTAGGGCCAGACAGCATTTTTACAAATCAAACTGAACTCTGATGACTTCAGGGTCACTCCAGCACACTGGATAAGGCACAGAAATGCACTTCAGAGTACAGCAAATAGCACCAGTGACTAAATGTTTGCAATGTGTGGATAAATGAAGGCAATATAACGTTTTTGGCATGATTGCCTTTTTTACGCACTTTCTTATGGTTTCTTACACATTTTTATGGGTTTTTTTGTGCCAGATCTAATGGTCAAAGGCCAATAGAGGTTGACATGTATTAATGCTTAAAAGAAAATCTTTAAAAATTAATGAACCAATATGTAAAATTACAAATTTACTTTCGTTAAACACTCTTTTCTCTTCATTTTTCATCACAATCATTACCACTTCCTTGTTCTCTCCAAGGTCCATTTCATCAACACTAATACGATCAAGAAAGAATGAATAATGCTAAATGGAAATAAACTTATACATACTGACAAACACACTAACTATTCATTTAAAAAAAAACATTATGTCACATCTATAATAAATTTCAGTCTTTCACTTTCAGTCTACTATTATTTATTATTCAAATCTAACAATGTAATTTCATTTCAGCTCATTCTGATATGATAGTGATCTTACTTTAAAACAATCTATTTTACATATTTCATTACTTTGTTCAGCAATAATAATAATGAAGTGTTCTTATTAAGCGCAATTCCGTCATGACCGTCTTTGATTTTCTCATGTCTTGCACTGGAATTGGGCTGTTCAAGTGAGATTTTAGTGCCTTTGGTAGGTAAGAAGTATAGGAAGAACGCTTTCTATAATTTTTTTAATAGGATAAGAAGTTGTGTTTTTCTCAAAACATTTATTGAACTAGTAAGTTATAAAAAAGGTGAATTTTGTTTGGAAAATTGTCAATTTTTGACTCACATTTGCTAACCCTGTGATCATGCCCTTGAAATGAAGTCATTCATGCACTGATCATTTTCGAGGTCTCATTGGTATACAATATCCTACCAAGTTTGGTTGTGAGATATGAAATAGCTTCTTATAACTTATGCCACTTGCAATTTTTGCACAGACGGACGGCGGACCAATGGCATTTTTTTTAAAATTTAAAATATCTTTTTTGGTATATTTTGGACTCTTCTCGCACAGATTTGCAAAATCAGGAGAAAAAATTGGGAGAGAACGGGGGAGGGGTAGGTGGTGGGTGGGTGGGGAGTGGTGGTGGTGTCAGTGTGGAAAAAATAAACTCACATTGCTATACATACGAGTCAAAAATTGCCCACAGACACTGCGCCCCTACTTCTTCGGTTGAGAGTATAAACCGAGGTCTGGCCTGTGCACGTATGGATCGCATGGATTT
Organism: Oncomelania hupensis; assembly: GCA_036898135.1. Taxonomy (NCBI): domain Eukaryota; kingdom Metazoa; phylum Mollusca; class Gastropoda; order Littorinimorpha; family Pomatiopsidae; genus Oncomelania; species Oncomelania hupensis. The sequence continues at coordinate 54,533,968 of CM072513.1, forward strand.
TTAAAGATCCTAACGGTCATGTCTTAGACGGGTGACCGTGAGTGCTGGCTACACATATATACCCAGCAAGCACTAAGTCCTTCCTCTCTGGTCACCTAGGATAGTACTTCGTTGTCGGGGCGTCAAACAATGCTTCCAAAGGCTGCAAGTGAGTGTTTCCGGCGGCTCGAGTTAGATCTAGGTCTGCCCCAAGCTCACTAAATACACAAAAGGTAAAGAAGGGAGTTAACTGGTACGAGTATAGTACAACCCCTGACTTTCTTAGAAAACGTAACACGGGAGGTTTATCTGGAGCCAGAACTCCACGAGTTAAAGAGAGTCAGATCCAGAACAGCCACCAAACACATCTAAAAAAAAACAATATTACAGGTGAGATAAACTGGGACAAGGCATGTACTGCTCCCGCCTCCCACCCCCTTCCCCAAATACACACACATACACACACATTCGTACAAAATTGTCCAATGCCCAATTAACTCCCTGGGGGTTGTTCTGGCACAAAGAGAATCAGTCCAGTTCATGACCTTGATCGTCCCTATGTAATCTTTATTCCTCGATTGACTCCCGGGAGTTGATTTGGAACAGAAGGGGGGGCCATTCTGGGCCATGACAAGACTAACTCCTGTAGAGTTAATCAGGACCTGGACTGAAACTACTCCCAGGAGTGAAACTGGTAATAGGGAGTGGGGGCAGTTTCGGCACGTTACAGCTGTTTTGGATCTGTCCCAGTTTAACTCCCCTGTAGTAGTTAACAGTTATATTTAGTGGTAAGCTTACTGTTTTGCAATTGTCCCAGTTTAATTACCATGTTGTGATTTATAAGTGTGCTTGGAAGTGTCATAAATTGGCTAGTTTTAACTCTGCTTGTTGACTATTTAGCCATGTGTAGTCTTTGTAACAGTAGAGAAGTTAGACTATTACACAGCAGCAATTAAATTACACAGCAGACCACACACAGCGAGCGAGCCACCCACATCGCAGTGAGTCATCACTTGAGTTTTGAATCGGACCGTTTTAACCAATCAGAGCAGGCTCAGTGGGTAGAGCAGTTCTGCCTGTGTCAGATCTTAGCACAGTTTGAATCAGTCGTGTGTGAGACGAGGTAGAGTCAACATCTCCACAGCTAGAGAAATCTCTACACTCATAGACCAGGAAGCAGGACTTAGGAATCTTAGAATTCTCTCAAGTCATCACGGGCCTGAACTTGTCAAACAGGTAAATGAACACCCTTCTGTTTCATCGTGATATATTTATATTATTGTTGAAATTATGTTTGTGGAAATTGCTATGCATAAATGTGAATTATTACTCCGAATTTGCGTGACCATGTGGAACAGCCGAACACGTGGCGAAACACGACCGGTTGCGCCGCCATGTTGTATCCCGTACGGAACCACTGTTGTTTAACTTATATGTATGTTTGCAGACCAGTGGCTGTACCACTGAATGTTTATATTATTATTAATTCTGTATGTGTATAGTTAGACACGATTGATATTTATGTATGTATAGGAATTTAGAGTGAAATTCCAGTGGAACCCGGAAGTAGCAGAATGTTCGTCGCTTATGTATAGAGATGTGGAGCTATCACTGAGGGCTACTTTGGCTTTCAGTGAGACGCTCTGCACAAACCGATTATTCAGGGTTGTGCAGAATTTCGTCTCTTATATTACAGACGAGCAGGCGAGCTATCCCGAGCTATCCTGTGCACCCCACTCCACAGAAACGACTAGTTGGTTGAGGAGACTCTGCCGCACAAGCCGGAAAGAGCTACCTTGAAAAAACCCCTACAAGACCCCACAGCGTGGCAAGGGAACCCAACTACACAACTACCCAGGTGGACCAGAAGCTACCTCACAGAAGGACTTCGCACGCTCCATCTAGCAGTTAAGTGAACACGCCAAGGTGCACTTAAACTGATCATAGCAGGACCACAGTAGTCCAACTCTTCAGAAACTGTAAAACGGACCACAGTAGTCCAAATCTACATGAAATATTATAGCAAGTGCCCGAGGAAGAAATAACAGCTGCCTAGACTATCAGCGATCGAACTATTAGCAAGAAAAGAGACTTTTTAAGTTAGATTAGTACTTAGAGAATCTTGTATAGAGTAGAAGAAATAAATGTGTGATTTTAACTGTTATCAAGTGGCTGGACTACATATGATTCATAGCCGTGTGAAAGCTAGTGTGACAGTAATCTTTTACCAATTTTCTATCTATTTCTGTACCCCAACCTTAACACAGAACGAGCTAAACAAATAAATTTATTAAAGTAATTCATAGGGTGACTTACTAGCAGTTCCCACCGAATAAACGTGAGGGTCCATAATTCCATTGTGCAGAGCCCATAAACCCCACGTGACACTTTAATTGGCGAGCCTAGCCAGGATCTGTGTATAATAGGAATTGGGTATAACCGGATCTAAGTACAATAAAATTAGATAACAGTAGAAGTAGAATAACTTAGAATAGTGGTAATAAGGACTGATCAGTTGGGTGCACTATTCTTTAGTTAAAAACTTTTTTGCTTCAAATATTTTTGTGCCTGTATGTTGCATTGTTCTTTTGCAGGTTTTGCTTAAATAACTGTTGTATGCCATTTGACTTTTGTTTTATTCTATTATTGATTACGAATTTGATTGTCTTTGCATTGTTGTTATTGACTTGCAATATTGCTAGTGTTTTGGTATTCCACTTGATTCAGAGGTTGTTCATAGACACTTTTGACAATGTCGGACCCAGTGGCCTTGAGATTGCGGTTCAAGGAATTGGGAGAAGCTTTACACTTAGCAGGGGGAGACCTAATTGCGTATATAAATGCAGAGGTAGAGAAGCAGGAGGCTAAGGCAGAGAGAGCAGCAGAGAGAGAAGCGAAGAAATTAGAAGCAGAGCAGAAGAAACTAGAGTTAGAAGCAGCAAGAGAGCAAAAGAAACTGGAACTAGAAGCAGAGCAGAAGAAATTAGCATTAGAAGCAGAGCAAAAGAAAGCAGAGTTAGAAGCAGCAAGAGAACAGAAGAAATTAGAATTAGAAGGAGAACAGAAGAAGGCAGCATTAGCAGCAGAGAGAGAAGCAGAAGTTAGGAAATGGGAGTATGAGCGGGCAGAAAAAGAAAAAGAGAGGGAAGAAAAGGAAAAAGAAAGACAGCATGAGTTAGAGCTAAGAAGATTGGGATCAGGAGCTTCAAGTTCTTCCTCAACCCCTTCCCACTCAGATCAGCTAGAGGTAGCATCCAACCCTGTACAAGGAATGTCATTTCCACTGGGAACATTCAATGAGAGAGAAGAAGGTCTAGATCTCTATCTGACTAGGTTTGAGCGTCTAGCAACAGAGTACAAACTAGATCCCACTCATTGGTCTTTTAAGCTTAGTCAAGGGCTTAGAGGAAAGGCTTATGACATCTACAGTAAGCTACCGACTGACAGAGTGACTGACTATCACAAAGTAAAAGAGGCACTCCTAACGGGATTCGAACTAACAGGAGAATGCTACCAGCAAAAGTTCCGCACCAATCGGAGGGTGAAAGGAGAGAGCTATGCGCAGTTCGCGGATCGGTTGTCCACAACGTTGGATAAGTGGATTAGCCAGTCAGCCACGGCTAAGACGTATGATGGACTGACAGAACTGTTAGTATGGGAACAGCTACGGGAAACCATGACCCCCGAGCTGAGAACATTCTCAGTAGAGCAGGGCGCGGAAAGACTAGAAGATCTGGTCAAGGTCGCAGATAGGTACGTGGCCGCACACGGAGAAGCCAAGAGCTTCAGGCGAGACCTAAAGCCTAACGGGAAAGAGGCACAGAAACGAAGCCCTAACCGGGAAGAGCGCACCGCGAATAAGCCGAATAACCCCAGACCTGGGCAGAATAAAGGACCCAACACGGAATTCGGGAAAAGAGGTCCCGCAGAACAGAGACGGTATTGTTCGTTCTGCAACAGAAACAATCACTCCACCGCAGAATGTTTCAAGTTGGCCGCACAACGTAGGGAAGAGCGCGAAAGCCGGCCAGCGCACAGAGTTCTAACTCAAAGTAGCGGTAACAAGCCACACACAATCGGAGATCACCCATCGGTGACAGACACGGTCAAGGTCAACGGAAAAGAAGCGAACTGTCTGTATGACACAGGTCTATCATACGACGCGATAGTTAGCGAATCTCTTGTATCGCGCGCGGACTTGACAGACAAGACAGTCGACTTACAAGGAGCAGACTTGACGAAACCGACGACTACTTGCCCAATAGCATGGATCGAAGTAGAGAGTAGGTACGTCACAGGACGAATCCAAGCAGCTGTTTTACAGAAACCCCTGTATGATCTAGTGCTAGGTTGTAGGTATGTGTTCTTAGGCACGCCCCCTAAAACTGTAGAGATAGCTGCAGTGCAAACCAGGGCCCAAGCTAAAACCCAACCACCCCAGCCCGAGTTCGCTCCGAATCCAGGACTCGAAGAGATCAAAACAGCACAGAAAGAAGACACCTCGATAGCGAAGTGCTTCCAGAAGCTACCCAAGGCGCACACACCCCCCGCACAAGGGAGACTTCTACATGGAAGAGGGAGTTCTACATCGACAAGGAGATGGAGATCACACCCAACTAGTACTACCAGCCACCCTTCGAGCCCAAGTACTAGAATTAGGCCACAGCATGCCACTCAGCGGACACATGGGAATTGGAGCCACAGTGCAGAGAATCAGCGCACACTACTATTGGCCAGGAATCACGGAGGATGTCAAGCGCTACGTGAAATCTTGCCACCAATGTCAACGATATTCCCCGCGACATCACACCGTACCAGTTACCTTAGGACCAGCGGTAGTAGTCGGCGTGCCATTCCAGCAAGTCTCAGTAGACATAGTAGGACCACTGCCCATGACCAAGAAGCGGAACAGATTTCTACTCACACTCGTCGACGCATGTACGATGTGGTGCGAAGCAGTCCCGTTGCCACCGATCGACACCAAGAAGATTGCGGATGCACTCATCGCCATCTTTACCAGAGTCGGATTCCCGGACAGCATTAGAACGGACAACGGATCTCAGTTCACCGGCCGCCTGATGCAAGACGTGTTCGAGTTGATACAAGTTCATCACATTCGCACACCACCATACCACCCCGCCAGCAACGGACAAGTAGAAAGACTGAATGGAACCCTTCTCACCATCCTCAGGAAAGTCGCCGACGACAATCCAGAAGCGTGGGACACCTACGTGAATGCGGCACTGTTCGCATACAGAGAAACGCCCCATGCAGCCACAGGCTACACCCCGTCAACATTGCTCTTCGGCAGACCTCTAGCAGGACCGCTAGAAGCCCTACGCAGAAGTTGGACGGAAGCCAAGATAGACGACACACCAAGAGGTGCCACCAAGTATGTCGCAGACCTGCAGGAAACCCTCAAAGCAACGTGGAAGAAAGCTGGTGAAGCACTGAAGAAGGCAAGAGCCCGTCAGGCGAAGTACTACAACCGCCACGCGAAGGACAGAGAACTGCAAGTCGGCGATCAAGTGCTACTCTTACTTCCAAGTGGAACCAACAAGCTGGACATCGCTTGGAGAGGACCGTACCGGGTGACTGCCAAGAAATCCAAGACAGTCTACCAAGTAGAGGTGAACGGGAGAGCCCGATACCACCACATTAATCTCCTCAAGAAGTATACGGACCGACCAGCGACCCCCAGCACTCACAACTTGCTAGCCATCGCCATCGCGGAAGAAGGAGAAAGCATGGAGACCAATGCAGTAGAGTATCCCCTGCACCCCAAAGAAACCTACAAAGACGTGATACTCAACGGAGACCTAGCCGCTAAACAGCGACAGCAAGTACTACAGGTCATTCGCCAACATCAGACTGTGCTCACAGACCGACCAGGGAGGACAGACCTCGTCGAAGTAACCTTAACGGTGACCGACCCAACACCCGTCCGCCAGAAGCTCTACCCGATGCCACTGTCTCAGCAGCGAGCCATCAAGGAAGAGATAGACACCTTACTGGCAGCCGGAATCATCTCCGAGTCTACTTCACCCTACAGCGCAGGCACGGTATTGTTGCGAAAACCCAACGGAGAGCATCGACTGTGCATCGACTTCAGACTCCTGAATGCGGTAACGCAGTTCCAGCCAGAGCCACTCCCGGACCAGACCGACCTATTTGCCAAGCTACAGCGAGCAAAGTACTTCTCACGCATCGACCTCAGCAAAGGATACTACCAGATACCAGTACAACCACAAGTCCGAAAGTACCTAGCTTTCAGCACTATGGAAGGACACTTCGAATTCAACGTGCTTCCATTCGGACTCCACAACGCACCCAGCATCTTCAGCGCAATGATGCGGAAACTCCTGGCACCCCTGAGCAGCGAGCACCTACACTCGTTTATGGACGACATCCTCATCGCTACGCCTACGTGGGAGGAACATGTCACGCTCCTACAACAACTACTCGCACGCCTCAGAGACACAGGATTAACGGCAAGACCCACCAAATGTCAGATTGGATTCACAGAGCTAGAATTTCTGGGACACACCATCAGTCAAGGAAGCCTGCGACCGGTAGAAAAGACCGTGAAACGCCTACTCGACGCTCCTAGGCCCAAGACCAAGAAGGAAGTACAGTCGTTTCTAGGACTCTGCGGCTTCTACCAGAAGTTCATCCCCAACTACAACAGCATCGCCGTACCACTGACAAATGGAACCCGGAAAATCGCCCCGGACAAAGTAGTTTGGACAGCCGAATGCGAGACAGCATTCCAAACACTCAAGGACAGAATGACATCGGCGCCAGTACTCCACCTACCCGATTTGACTCAGCCATTCGTTCTTCGCACCGACGCAAGCGACTTAGGCCTCGGAGCAGTACTGCTACAGCGCGACCCCAAGAAGGCGGAGACGCTATTCCCTGTCGCCTACGCCAGCAGAAAATTGAGACCCGCCGAGACCCACTACGCCACGTCGGAGAAAGAATGCCTTGGACTAGTCTGGGCCATACAGAAGTTTCAACTCTACCTGTATGGGACCCACTTCACAGTTCAGGTGGACCACCAACCACTATCGTTCCTGGCAGCCTCCAAGTCTTTGAACTCTCGCCTGATGCGATGGGCACTCACCCTTCAGGCGTACTCATTCCAGATCGAGTACATCCCCGGCAAGGAAAACCACGGAGCCGACTACCTCAGTCGCCATCTCGTGGAGGACATAGCAGCTGTCGCCCACCCAACACAACTAAGGGCCACAGCACCAGAATTCGTCCCCGCCCAATAATACCCTGTCACTAGTGTCCATAGCTACCTGGCATAGCATTGCAGCTCAGGTAGAGCAACTTAACTAGTTTGTAAATAGGACCCTAGGATAGTGCAGTGTTAAACTAGGCTCTGTAGTAGAAAAAGGTCGAATCCAGTAGTCATCGCCTTTTTTCAGTTGAGGGAGCCTGTCATAAATTGGCTAGTTTTAACTCTGCTTGTTGACTATTTAGCCATGTGTAGTCTTTGTAACAGTAGAGAAGTTAGACTATTACACAGCAGCAATTAAATTACACAGCAGACCACACACAGCGAGCGAGCCACCCACATCGCAGTGAGTCAGCACTTGAGTTTTGAATCGGACCTTTTTAACCAATCAGAGCAGGCTCAGTGGGTAGAGCAGTTCTGCCTGTGTCAGATCTTAGCACAGTTTGAATCAGTCGTGTGTGAGACGAGGTAGAGTCAACATCTCCACAGCTAGAGAAATCTCTACACTCATAGACCAGGAAGCAGGACTTAGGAATCTTAGAATTCTCTCAAGTCATCACGGGCCTGAACTTGTCAAACAGGTAAATGAACACCCTTCTGTTTCATCGTGATATATTTATATTATTGTTGAAATTATGTTTGTGGAAATTGCTATGCATAAATGTGAATTATTACTCCGAATTTGCGTGACCATGTGGAACAGCCGAACACGTGGCGAAACACGACCGGTTGCGCCGCCATGTTGTATCCCGTACGGAACCACTGTTGTTTAACTTATATGTATGTTTGCAGACCAGTGGCTGTACCACTGAATGTTTATATTATTATTAATTCTGTATGTGTATAGTTAGACACGATTGATATTTATGTATGTATAGGAATTTAGAGTGAAATTCCAGTGGAACCCGGAAGTAGCAGAATGTTCGTCGCTTATGTATAGAGATGTGGAGCTATCACTGAGGGCTACTTTGGCTTTCAGTGAGACGCTCTGCACAAACCGATTATTCAGGGTTGTGCAGAATTTCGTCTCTTATATTACAGACGAGCAGGCGAGCTATCCCGAGCTATCCTGTGCACCCCACTCCACAGAAACGACTAGTTGGTTGAGGAGACTCTGCCGCACAAGCCGGAAAGAGCTACCTTGAAAAACCCCCTACAAGACCCCACAGCGTGGCAAGGGAACCCAACTACACAACTACCCAGGTGGACCAGAAGCTACCTCACAGAAGGACTTCGCACGCTCCATCTAGCAGTTAAGTGAACACGCCAAGGTGCACTTAAACTGATCATAGCAGGACCACAGTAGTCCAACTCTTCAGAAACTGTAAAACGGACCACAGTAGTCCAAATCTACATGAAATATTATAGCAAGTGCCCGAGGAAGAAATAACAGCTGCCTAGACTATCAGCGATCGAACTATTAGCAAGAAAAGAGACTTTTTAAGTTAGATTAGTACTTAGAGAATCTTGTATAGAGTAGAAGAAATAAATGTGTGATTTTAACTGTTATCAAGTGGCTGGACTACATATGATTCATAGCCGTGTGAAAGCTAGTGTGACAGTAATCTTTTACCAATTTTCTATCTATTTCTGTACCCCAACCTTAACACAGAACGAGCTAAACAAATAAATTTATTAAAGTAATTCATAGGGTGACTTACTAGCAGTTCCCACCGAATAAACGTGAGGGTCCATAATTCCATTGTGCAGAGCCCATAAACTCCACGTGACAGGAAGCTGTTCTGGACCTGTTCCATGATCCAGTTTAACTCCTCTTCTGTGTTTTATCAACGAGCTGTTTCAGTTTAGCATTTCTTCTGGTTTTTCGGGATTTTATTAGTGTGTTATCGGAGGGGTTGTTCTGGACCTGTTCCAGTTTAACTCCCCTTCTGTGTTCTATGAGTGTGTTGAGGGTGGGGGGGCCGTTCTGCAGTTAAACTCCCCTTCTGTTTTTTATGAGTGTTGGAAGGGGGGGGGGGGAAGAGGAACCTGTCTCAGTTTAACTCCCCTGGTGAAGGGCGTAGTGGTTAATAGTTAAGTTGGGTTTTAACTCCCTGAAAGTTGATAGTTTTGTTTTAAGGGGGCTGGTCTGGACCTGTAGCAGTTTAACTCCCCTTTAGTGTTTTGTGTGTTGTGGGGGAGGGGCTGTTCTGGATCTGTCTCATTGTAACTCCCCTGTTGTGTACTTAGTGTGTGGGAGCTTTAATTGTGCTTGGGGACTGACCTGGGCCTGTCCCAGTTTAACTCTCTGTATTGGGCTAAATAGTTATGTTTAAAAGGGGGTGGGGTGGTAGGAAGCTGTTCTGGACCTGTCCCAGTTCAACTCCCTTGTAGTTGGGGGTGAGGGGCTGTTCTGGATCTGTCCCATTTTAACTCCCTTATAGTGGTTAATAGTTATTTTTGGGGGTTCGGTTCAGGATCCGTCCCTGTTTAACTACCCTTTTGTGCTTGGGGAATGTTTTGGACTTGTGCCCTGATCCAGTTTAAGTCCCCTTCTGTGTTTCATGAGTGTGTAGGCAGGGGAGGCGCTGTTTCAGTTTAGATCCCCTTCTGTGTTCTTATGTATTTTATAAAAGTGTTGGGGAAAAGGATGTCCTGGGAGAAAGGGGGCGGGTGGAGGGGGGAGAGGTCTATTCTGGAATTTTTTCCAATTTAACTCCCCTTTTGTGTTTTATAAGTGTTCTTGAGGGCTGTTCTGGACCTGTCTCAGTATAGCTCTCCGGGTCAAGCGCAGTAGTGGTTAAAAGTTTATTTTTATAGTGGCTGTTCTGGACCTGTTCCAGTTTAATCCCCCGTTAGTGATTTTAGGGGCTGTTCTGGACATGTCCTGTATTGACTCTCCTCATGCGAACTCATAAACTATAACCATTGCTAACCAGATGTAGAGGGCAGGAGGGGGAGGGGGGTCCAGCCTGGACCTGATCCAATCTGACCCCCCACCTGTACCAGTTTGACTCCAGAGGAGTTGTTTTGGTACAACTAAAATTGCCCCAAAATAACTCCTGTAGAATGCATCTGGCATTGTGTAAGATCTACTCTCCATTGAAAAGGGGGCTGTTTTGGCACTGGTCCAGTTTAATTCTTAGTATTTTTTTTCTGGTAAAAAATTGTCCAATGCCAATGTAACTCTCTAGGGGCTGTTCTGGCACACATAGAGAGTCAGTCCAGTTCATGACCTTGATCGTTGCTGTGTAATCTTCATTCCCATACCTGTCAAGTGCTACGGATTTTTGCGTAGCGCTACGCATTTTAAACATTTTCCCATTGCTACGGCATATCACAAAGCTGCTACGCAATTTTTCAAAAGTGACGATAATATTTTTAAACCAAGGGGGCTTTCGCGCGAAACTGAAAGTAGTCTGTTCTGGTCGAGTCCGGTTTAAAGACACTTAGTAAAAGCACCGCACTTCCGCAACACGTGTTCGTTCAGGTATAGGATCGGGATATTCAAAAGTAGGTCCTTTACCGCCGATAAAATGTTTTGTACAGATGTAGGTGTGCTTTTTAACGTTTTGCACCGTGAAGGCATTTGCTCCTGTAGTCGGCTGACCGCACGCTTTCACCCATTCTTTTCACTTTTCCAAGTTGACATTCGGTTGTGGAAAGTAAATAAAGTCAACTCCTTGCATGTGAGGTTTATGTTTTCGCCGTGAATAGCTTTTGAAAATACCATAACAACAATTTCTGTTCACCATCGCTGCTGCAAACTTCGTACTTTGGTATAGAGTTCGGCAAAACACAGGAAAAATGCCCCATCCGGGAGACCGGAAGTCGTGACCTCGGAGGCTAAGGTGAAGGACATAATTTTATAGGGGGTCATTTGTAAATTTATCAATTAAAGTAATAACCAATACCGGAATCCAGTCCATTGTATGAAATTCCGTGGAAAAAAATCTTTGGAGCAATAGAAGAAAAAAACACACTTGCAAACAACCTACAGAAAAAGTGAAGGCAAATAGCAACTATGAAGAAAAGAAAAAAAGGTTAGAATTTGTGCTCGATAGGAAAAAAGGATTAGAAAAGATTAAATTCCGTTCAAATGTATTTCCAAACACCCCACCTGTTACACTCTGTTCGATGTTGGTGTTTCCTATCAGTATCTGATTCAGCCCCGATGCTTGAATTCCTGATAGTTGTGTAACTCAGATTCGTTTATTCACGCAACCCGCTCAAATCTGCATACAAGTCACAAAGTCGACGTATGAAGTTTTCCACTTTTATTCAGCACACATCAACAACTGCATACAATTCTCAATTCAACTCAACAACTTTCACAGCAACTCTCCAAATCACTATCAACAACTTTACTCTCCCTCAACAGCAACTCTGCACACGATTAAATAACCTCTCTCTTTTCCGGAAAGATTTCGTACATGGTAGAAAATGACGTACTGCCACCAATCGAATAAAAGATCGTCATCACTGACTTACGTCAATACATATTTTTATATCTTCCAGAACGACCTCTTGCTTCTACATGTATCAGGAAATTTCTATCAAGAGTAAACACGCATATCCAGAAGATTCTCAAATAATATCGACTAACGCAAATTATCAACGTTATACAAAGCCTCTCCTAACAACAATGCAAACTCAAATCAAAGGTAAATAAACACCATTATTGAATACTTTGCAAAACGAAACGATTAGATCTATTGTGCGCGCTTCCGACATACTTTCGTTCACGTTTCAACGTAACATAACCCCCCACTCAAGAAGAAATTTACCCAATTTCTTTCAACAACGTTGAAACGTAATGCACAAACAAAATCCTCAATTGAAACTAATTTAAGACTTTCTGAATACTGTAATTGCGCTCAGCTTATCTACACAGAGTCAATGGTTTTCATCTTCAAGTCTATCTGGATATTGTCAATTGTTCACAGTTCATTCACACAGAGTCAAAGTTTCTCATCTGCAAGTCTTTCTGGATACTGTCAATGTTCACAGATCATTTACCCAGTCAACGATTTTCATTTTCAAGTCTGTCATTACCAATATTCTTAGTTCGTCCACACAGTCAATGTTCTTTCGTTCGCAAGGAATCGACGCCCTCGTCAGTTGCGGTTGTCATTGGCCCAGGGTCAAAGACGATGATCACGTGGGCTTCCCTGGAATCAGTGCGTCCTCCGTTGTCTCCTTTTTCCGTCGGATGTCCGTCGCAGTCGACGTTGTCATCTCCCAGAATGCATTCGCTGGGTCTCACGGTCAGGTTGGCTTCTGCGGGACGGTGGAACAGCTCCCTCAAGGTCTGCAGATGCTCCTTCCAGGTCTGGGTGTGGACTTCATGTTCGACCAAAGTCGTAGTGCCTGGGACATCACTGAAGCTATGGGGAAATTCGCCCATAAGGTCCTTGAGCTCCAACTTTTGACCTTTCGTCAAGCTCGGCCCTAGCTTAACATCATTGATGCCTTCTTTGCTATGGAAGTCTCCCAGGTCCAACAGTTCCTCGCTGTCAAAGCTGTTGTCGATCTCAGCTGCTGTTGCCACATGCACAGTCTCTGATGGCCTTTCCACGTACAGCTTAAGGAGGTTGGCGTGGTATATCTTGGAATGCTGGCCGACCTTCACCTTGTAGTCGTTGATCCCCACCACGGTCTCCACTTCGTACGGGCCTTTCCACTGCATCAGCAACTTATTGTGGTCGGTAGGTAGCAGCACCAGCACTTTGTTGCCAGGTTTGAACTTCCTGTTCACAGCCCTACGGTCATAGTAGTGCTTTCCACAGTCCTGGGACTTCTTCAGGTTTTCTCTGGCTATCTCGAGAGTCTGCTCCAGCTTCTCCCGTAGCTCAAACACGTACTGGTAACTGTTCTTCACCTCTGGGGTGTCTACTTCTTTCGTCCACAGTTCTTTCAGGATGTGCATCGGCCCTCGGATGGTTCTTCCGTACAGCAGCTCGAACGGAGAAAAGCCGGTGGACTCCTGCGGTACTTCTCTGTAGGCGAAAAGTAAGGCGTTGATGTAGCGATGCCATTGTCTGGGCTGCTCGCTGCACAGTTTCTTCAGGGTGGACTTCAGCGTAGCATTGAACTTTTCGACAAGCCCGTTGCACATTGGATGGTAGGGTGTCGTAGTCAAATGCCGGATGCTCAGCAGTCTGTTGACCTCCTTCATGCAGTCAGAGACGAACTGCGTCCCGAGGTCTGTCAGGATCTCTTCAGGCACTCCAAGTCTACTGAACATGTCCACCAGTGCCTCTGCTACAGTTTCAGTGTCAATCTTCTTCAGTGGCACTGCTTCTGGGTACCGAGTCGCATAGTCCACTAAAGTCAGTACCCACCGATGACCTTCTTCACTCGGAGGTCTTATTTCGCCGATTAAGTCTAAGGCCACCCTCTTGAAAGGTCGGTCGATTAAAGGCATCCTCTGCATAGGTACTTTCGGGACCCTTCCTCGAGGTATGGTCTTCTGGCAAATGTCACATGATCGGCAGAAACGGCTAACGTCCGCATGAAGTCCTGGCCAGTAGAACACCGCCTGGATTCTGTCTGACGTCTTCTTGATACCTAGGTGACCTCCCATAATTGAGTCATGCGCTACTTCCATCACCTGGCGCCTTAAGGGTAATGGTACCAGTACTTGACGTAGTGGTTTACCTCCGTTGACCCTCGGGTGCTGGAAGATTCTGTACAGGATCTTGGCCTTCACCTCAAAATAGACCGTGCCACTGCCCCTGGTCACGTGGTCTTGGCGGTTCCTATACTTGTTTAAAGTGCTATCAGCTTCCTGGAGCTGGATAAGCTTATCTCTGTCCACGATGGCAGCTTTAGAGTTGTCGGCGACCTTCAGTGGCGTAGACGTCTTGTCTCTCTTGGCCTGGGCCCTGGTAGTAACGGCACCGACGATCTCTGGTCGGCAGGGCTGAGCCGGAGTAACCACATTGTCCCGTAGCAGCTCTGTAAGGTCTCCATCGGGAAACGGCAATGGATCCTCCTCCACAACTTCGACGTGTTGAGTTGAGGCAGGACTCCACTCTGGATCGGGGTCGTCGGGTCGTCTCGCGCCGTCGATATTCCCGATCATCAAATCGTATAGCGGCTTTTTCAGGCAAACCGCTTCTACTTCGCCTGTGTAGAAAGGGGTGTTGACATGAATCTTCGCAACTGGCGCTTTCACACATTTGCTGTCGGCCATGAGTGTCCATTTAGAATCGCCAGTGAACTGTTCTTTAGCGATTAGGTCTTCTCTGACGATGACCCCACTGCAGCCAGAGTCTCTTAAAACAGTCACTTCATGATTTCCGACGCGTCCCTTGGAAACAGGCATGTTCTGTACGGTCACCGCTGCGCTGGCGACGACGGGGATGGATTTTCCGTTGGCAAGGAGAAGTTGGCCATCGGTCATGCACTCTTGCACGTCCGCAGGAGTAGCTGTGCGCTTGGTCTCACTCGGAAGAATGACGCTCCCGCCGCACACTTGATGGTCAGATCTACTGGTTTGCCGTTGATTGGAGAACCGCCTCTGCCGGTTGCCCGCCGCTGCATTGTCCGTACTGCTCCGCTGCCCGCTACTTTTGTTTTGAGGACAGTTAGCCGCTCTGTGGTCTGTAGCGTTGCAGGTGAAACAGCCTCTTGAATGCCCTTCCCTGGGAGGAGGCGTGGAGTCAGTGTGTCTCTGGCTCGTCTGTCTCCCCTGGATCTGGTTCACATGGTTTGCAGTCTTCTGAAAATATTTCGTCGCGCTGGGTGGCCCCAGGGTTTTCCCATGAGCGATAAGATATCTTTCAGCAGCCTCAGTCACATCTTTAAGCGTTCGCAGCTTTTGTTCTTCTAAGTGGGTCGCTAGGTCCTTGTGACAGGCATTCAGAAATTGTTCCTTCACGATCAGGTCATGGAGACTGTCGTAAGACTTGCTTTCGCCTGATAACTCCACCCACTTGTGTAGATATGACGACAGGCGCTCCACAAACTGCTTTGGCGTCTCGTCTGACTTAGGCCGGCATTCACGGAAGCGTTTACGGTAGCCCTTCTCTGTAAAGTTGTAGCACTGCAACAGGGCCTCTTTCAAGACGTCGTAGTTTTTGGCGTCATCGTTCGACAGTCTGGTGTAAACTTCGAGAGCTTGCCCCGTCAGAAGTGCACTTAGTCGAATCGCCCAGTCTTGAGGTTGCCAGTTGGAGCTTTCGGCGAACCTTTCGAATCTCGCCAGATAACTGTCGATCTGGTCCTTCCCGTCGACGAAAGCTGGCAATTTTGGAGCCGTATGGTCGTTGGTGACTTGTGGCGCATGCTGATTGTTCTGGATACGCGCCAACTCTAGCTGGTACTGACGCTCAGCCTCTAATTGTCTCTCGTCCATCTCGTCACGCCGACGCTGTTCCTCTAACTCTCTTTCTTGACGCTGCTGTTCAATTTCCAGACGCTTCAGTTCAATCTGAGACTTGACGTACTCCGTCAGCTGCTTGCCTTTTAGATTCAGTTGCATCCCTTTCTGCCAGAAGTCAGCCATCTTGATGCTTTTCTGGAAAGTTTTTTTCTGGAAAGTTCTTTTTCTAGAAAGTTCTTGACTGTAGAGTTCTTTTTTCTGGAAAGTTCTTGACTGTGCTGTACCTTTCTAGACTGTTCTAGAACAGCACGCTTTCTGCAGTAGCGCTGATGCTTGTCACTAGTCGCTTTCGCTGACGCAGGCCCCGCTGTCCTCGTCGTATGCGACGCTGCACCACGCTGGTGTTGATGTACACGCTCCTGTGCTGAAGTAGACGCGACGTCCGCTCGACGCTCGCTGTAATACTGGCGATGTAGCTCCGAGACTGTCCCTCGACGTAGTCTTACGGTAGCCACGTAGTCCCGATCTGTTGTTCGCTCACGAAGCAACTCTTCAGCGACTACACGCCCTTGCAGTCAACCCGAACCTATCGGTGATGTAGTCCCAGTATGTTGGCCCCTCTCGACGCAACTCGTTGGCGGCTACCCTCGATGACTGCCTCTCGTAACGTTGACTCGCTTGTTGTAGCAGTTGAACCCTTGGCTATGGCGTGAATCGCGGCTTGACCCCCAAAATGTTACACTCTGTTCGATGTTGGTGTTTCCTATCAGTATCTGATTCAGCCCCGATGCTTGAATTCCTGATAGTTGTGTAACTCAGATTCGTTTATTCACGCAACCCGCTCAAATCTGCATACAAGTCACAAAGTCGACGTATGAAGTTTTCCACTTTTATTCAGCACACATCAACAACTGCATACAATTCTCAATTCAACTCAACAACTTTCACAGCAACTCTCCAAATCACTATCAACAACTTTACTCTCCCTCAACAGCAACTCTGCACACGATTAAATAACCTCTCTCTTTTCCGGAAAGATTTCGTACATGGTAGAAAATGACGTACTGCCACCAATCGAATAAAAGATCGTCATCACTGACTTACGTCAATACATATTTTTATATCTTCCAGAACGACCTCTTGCTTCTACATGTATCAGGAAATTTCTATCAAGAGTAAACACGCATATCCAGAAGATTCTCAAATAATATCGACTAACGCAAATTATCAACGTTATACAAAGCCTCTCCTAACAACAATGCAAACTCAAATCAAAGGTAAATAAACACCATTATTGAATACTTTGCAAAACGAAACGATTAGATCTATTGTGCGCGCTTCCGACATACTTTCGTTCACGTTTCAACGTAACACCACCCTTATCCCATATACAGACTCATTTTTTTAAAAATTATTGTAACAAAGTGTTGTGCATTAACAAGATTTTACAATAAATTTGTAAACACATTGGATGTGTGTGTTTATATTGGATGCAAAAGTTTCCAGCTTTGTTGCGAATCGCGTGATTCACATTAGTGCTACACCAAACTCCATTTGCTATGGTTTTTCTGTTAAATTGCTACACCACAACCCGAAAACCCCTTGACAGGTCTGCATTCCCCAACCAACTCATGGGAGTTTACTTGGAACAGAATGGGGAGGGTTGGGGGCATTCTGGGCTATGACAAGACTAATTCCCGTAGAGTTAATTTGGGCCTGGACTGAAACTACTCCCAGGAGTAAAACTGGTAATGGTAAAACTGGTAATGTTTCAACACGTTACACCGGCTACACATTAGAACCCTTCTCCCCTCGATCGCCCAGGATTGTGCTCAGTGGTCTTTGCGTCAGGCTATGCGCCTCGGGCGGCTGAGTTAGCTCCTGTATCGACCAGCGCCTTGGGCAGCTATTGAGCTGAAAAAGCGCTATATAAGATTAATTAAATGAAATTAGTGTCGCGCCAGAAGTTACAGAACTGAATGTAAATATTATTGAAATAAGTTTTTATGTATTATTTAATAGTGTTCCATTAATATAACATTAACCCAATTACTTTCAGATGACATCGAAGGGATGTTTGGGATGTTTCGAAACATCAGTTTCCTACAGGACGTTTTGAATGCACCATTATGCAGAATTTAAAACAAAGGGAATACTTCTGTAGCGCAATCGTTTTGTGGTGTTGCCTCTATCCTAAACAAAAACTCCAATAGCTGACAACAAAATGTCTTGGTTACTCGGATAGCTTAGTTGGTAGAGCGATAAACTCTTGTTTTTAGAGGCTGCGGATTCGCTCACCACGCCAACCCCCCACATGCGGACTTCAAACATAAACTGTCGATAAGCACAGGACATCTTCACCGTTAATACTAGTTTCGTAGTTGTTTCGCTGCAAAGTGGGCATAGGCTTAGGTCAAGATGAGGATTAGTGGGGTCATATTCTCCCTTGTCCTGTTTGGGTGGCGTTGTTCTGTGGGTACCGTGCTTTCGTTGAGATGGCAACCCACATTTCAACAGCATCAGTGACGAAGATTATACAAAACCCCCTTCTCCTCCCGCCCCCACTCCTTTCCCTCCCCACCTCCACCCCCTACCAATCCGCCCCAAATCCAAATCCCCCTCCCCAATCCGCCCCATATCTAATACAGTCAAAACTCTGCCGCCATTGGACCAAAGCTACCAGGATGTCGATACATGTTAAGGAAAAGGGGTGAGGGAAAAGGGCTGTTGTAGAACTGCCTGCGGGTTTGCAGATTCATTAGCTGGCGACAAGGACAACGTCTAGCCTGGGCATGTTTGGTTGGCTCTGACACCCGCGTAAATGAGCTAGCTGGAATCATTTTGTAAACCTTTCAGCAACACAGTACCAGTAGTAGAAGACAGCTTAGTAAACTCGAGACGAATGACCTTGATAGCTAACTTCAAGTTCACGGCCTTGAACGGCCACGCTGGGATGTTTTGTGCTACTACTAAACGTCTAGCAGCAGAAAGGGACAGCAAAGGCCCGAACAGGTCATATAAAAGGTTCCAAAGTGTCGCCTTTAATGTAAAAATAAAACACAACCTTCATCAGGGTAAAACGTTACAGTATAAAATTAAAATCCCCAAGCTGCTTACTAAGAGTTCATTATAAAGTGAGAAGAAATTTTAGTTAGTTAAAATTAAATTGTTAGTAAACTTTCTTCAACGCGAAACAAAAGCAGGATCGTTTCACCCGACATCTTTTGTTTCACTGGAAGTCTACAAAAGAATGACAGCCAAAATCAAGCTCGTGAACATTAAAGTACAGAGATCGTTTATTTTTTATTTTTAGTGTATATTGGGGTGAATGGACAAAAAGCAGGATCAATCCAAAATTGACCATTTTGTTTAACCGGACGTTGTCTACATTTAATGACACTAGCAAAGTCAAGTTCATGACCTCTATATTTAGGAGAATCACCCACTTTTTTCTTTCATTAAAAGAGGAATTGCAAAATTAGATAACAACAACCTATCCGCCACTTTCGTTAGCGTATGCGCGTCAGTAAATCTACGAAGCGGAAGTCATGTGACTTTGACGAACGAGCTAGCAGACGACACGGAAATAATTAGCATAGCCCTACTGAGACCTTCAGTCTAGATAGAGATGGGTCCAGTTAATACCAGAGACCTTTTTCTGAGAATCAGGCTAATACGACAGTCGCTTTCCCGTTAGTAGCCGAGAAATTTCTAGAAGCCGACCCAAATGAGCACTTTCTGGGCGATCAACACTTGGGAGTGATGTAATGCCATTCAGAACTTCTCCGACTACTTGTTGCTTCTTTGTTGTATGAGGACATACGTTCGTAAAAAGACAAGGGGAAAAACATTGCTGAATTCAGGGTGAAACTCACTTCGTCCTAAACGCACACACTTGTTTGTTGTGGACCTGCGCATTGTGTAACGCATCGGACCGCTGAGGAACCTAAGCCCCACTCCAATCTCCCTTCCCCATATAACGCAACCCCTTCTACAGCCCCAGAATCTCCCCCTCACCCTCATCTATCCCACTCCCATTCCCCCCCCTCCTTTATCATATCACCTTTCTTTACTCAAAGGCTTGTAGCACATCGATGTGCTCTCCAACAGCACAAACTTCTAGAAAGAACATATTATTCTGGACTTTTACATAGGTTATGTCGTGCAGGCCAAGAACTGATCACATCTCTCTCTCTCTCTCTCTCTCTCTCTCTCTCTCTCTCTCTCTCTCTCTCTCTCTCTCTCTCTCTCTCTCTCTCTCCCCTTCTCTTACACCCCCGCCACAACCCATCACCGCCCCCTTTCGCAATGGTCACATATGGATACTCCGTTAAAAATAATGAAAACGCCAGCAAATAACACATTACATTGGATTCCATATAGGTCACGTCAGCCAGGCCACACAAACCTCCGAATCTCGTCCTCTGTCTGTCTCTGTCTATGTCAATCTGTCTGTCTGTCTCTATGTCTGTCTGTCTCTCTCTCTCCACATATCCCCCACACATTCAAGATTGTACTCCTTAAAAACAGCATTAAAACATGCACACACACACACACACACACACACACACCCACACACACACACACACACACACACAAACACACACACGGAGAAAGAGAGAGAATATAAGTTAGAAGAACAGATTTACACCTAATCATATTCCTTTACTCCGCTCTTCGTCCCACCCTTTAACCTGACCCATTCCCCACATAATAGCAGTCACACGAACAGATTTGCCCTTCTTCGAATTCCTTTATTCAATCTGCCCTTCTTCAAATTCCTTTATTCAATCTGCCCTTCTTCGAATTCCTTTATTTAATCTTCTTATCCACCTGTCATCTTCTCCTCTCCTCCACCACTCGAATTTTTATTGCCTATCTTATTCTTTTTCTCGGTCTCTCTGTAGCTGTCTTTATCTGTCTGTTTCTCCCTCCCTCTCAGACACAAGCAAAAATGCTCTCCCTCCCCCCCCCCCTTTCTCTCTCTTTCTCTCTCACACACACACATTTTGACAATGTATTCAGACATTTCGACAAAGCATCATAATGCAACACATCGTCTTCTGATAATACTAAAATGTAATCATGAACAAACAGAACTCACAATCAAGCTTTTAAAAGGAACAAAACCAATAACACCACTATAATACTGGACATGGTAAACAAGTTACCTTCTTGGACCTGAAACCCTGCAGGCCAATGTGGATGATTTTTGCGCGCGCATACACACACATACACGCACACACACAACCTACACACACACAAGTTTTAAATGAAAAGGTCAGCACAAAACCAGTCATTGAGTTGTGTCCAAGCCTAGTAGACCAAGCACCGGTCACAGCTAGGTACACTACAACGGCGTTCTATTCACCAGCGACTGCCAGTTCTCAATTTGCAAGTATTGGATCCCTTCTTCAGGATATCCTATCTGTCACTGTCTGCTTCTTTTCCCAAATGATACTGCTTGTAATTACTCCCATAACAATGTCAATGCCTACTAGGGGAGAGAGAAAAGAAGGCGACGGGGTAGAGAGGATGGATTGGAACTAAGCTAAAGACCCCGCATGGCCGTATTGCAAACACTCACAGTTGAAACCTGGTTTCACAGCTCAAAGCCCAAACGTATAACCTGTGGCAAGATCCGTGAGACCTTGAAGATGTCTTCTATTATTGTCTAAGTCTTCCTCCCTATTTTGTCTCAGTATTTCTGTCCAGTTGGTTTTGTCCGTAATTCGTTTATAAGCTCCAAATATTCTCGTGTGATGATAATTGAGTTTGTATAGAGGAATTTTGATGTAAGTCTAAACTTTTTCGTATTTCGTAACGTAAGGGGACAGATTAGAAGGGTTGGTTGGGGAAGGTAGCATTTTGCAATTCTACTTATTAATCTAATATTTGAGAAGAATAAATGAAAAAGTGGTTATTTTAAAGTTTTGTTAAAAATTACCGATGTGTTGAACTATGTGGTGGTTTATTTGTTTGTCCTTTTTATATACGAGGGTCATTCAATTAATAAGGTGAATTTTTTCGGTATAAGGACTTCTAATATAGAAAGCAGCTTATTGTTCTAAAAAAATTGTTTTACTTCTTTTTCACATAGATGTAATTTCTTTTGGAGATTGAAAAAAAAAAAACGTTGAGAGTTTTAGCGATTAACAAAGATGGCCGACCAAGAAGCATGCGCCAGGATTGAACAGCGGTCAGTTATCAAGTTTTTGGTTGCTGAAGAGTGCAAACCAGTTGAAATTTATAGAAGAATGTCAACTGTGTATGGTGTCACATGTTTCAGCTGAAAAAATGTCTACAAGTGGGCTAAATTGTTTAAAAAGGACGGAGCAGTGTTGAGGATGAAGAAAGGCCTGGGAGGCCTACAGAAGTGAGGTCTCCTGAGGTGATCGAATCAGTCAGTGACCTCATTCAGTCGGATAGAAGGGTGACTGTGGATGACATTGCAAGTATTTTGAGCTTATCTGTTAAAACAATTTTTAAAAGTAAGCTTCTATCTGTATTAGAAGTCCTTATACCGAAACATTCACCTTATTTATTGAATGACCATCGTATTAGACCTCTGCATCATTTCATATAGTGCTATATACAAAAAGCTATCACTTCCAATCATGGCACCGTATTTTTGAAAATGGTTATATTAGGAATAATGTTCCAAAGGGGCAACAGTTACTGTAGTACTACTGTAAATTTGAAAAAGATAAGTGTCGCTGAAATGTTTAATCTTTGGACCCTGCAAGACTTCATTCTATACTAGTGCACAGAGTAAGTTTTTGGATTCCTTGCATTGGCACTAAATACTGGCTTGCCATTCATCCCAGAATGAATGGAGATTCCAGTTTACAATCTTTTCCTTTCCAGTGTTGACTGCAATTCCAATCCATCCTATGACGTATGGGAATTCCAATAAACACCAGTACGATTCCCATTCTTGCTATGACATACTGGTACGTATACCTATAGCTCTCTCTCGCCCCCCCCCCCACCCCACCCCATCCTTCTCCCCCCCCCCCCCCAATCAATCAACTTCCTCCACCCTCCCTAAACAAAAACTGATTAAATCAGCTTAAATTATAATTGAACACACTTTGTTGCTTGTACTTGTGAGGGAACATTCAAGAAAAACTGTTTTCTTCCGAAGCTGATAACAATAATATAATTATAATACAGAACATATATACTTGTATATATGGGCTGAACGATTCCAACCCTTGTGTATTGAAGCTAAGGTTAGCAAGTTCCAATCGCTCGACCATGATCGCCTCTTCCCTATGTCCGAGGCATTGTTCTCATTTCCGGGGGCTGACGGCAGGACAGCGAGAAAGACTAAGTGCGGGTCTCTCGTGCTAAGTCACTGTCAGCCAAAGAAAATTTTACTGATTCCCACCACTTGTTACGTTGGCGTTCTCACACACATTCAACACCGCTCCCCCTCACACACGCACGCACACTCATGCACACACACACGTTTCTCCCTATTATTTCTCCACTATTTTTTTCTATCCTTCTCCTCTTCCTCCTCCCTCCCTCCCTCTCTCTCTCTCTCTCTCCCTCTCTCTCTCTTTCTCTATCGCATGGCTCATCCTTTCTCTCGTTCCTAATTTCTTTTCATCTATCTCTTTCTCTCTCATAGTTCATCCCCTCTTTTCTCTCTGTCTGCCTCTTTCTCTGTCTCTATATCTCCCTCCTCCCCCCCTCCCCATCTATCTGTCTCATCCTCTCTCCCACTCTCCATCTCTCGTTCACCTCCCTCTCTAATCTCATAGTGGTAGGTCCATAATTTATAAAGTGTCTCTCTCTCATTTTGTAAGACTAGGTTTCCGAGCCTAAAACCTTTACCTTATTAAACGATCTAAGTTGGTTTGTTTGTTTTTTATTATTTCGTTTTGTTTTGTTTTTTTAAAGTTCAATGCTTTTTCTCATCCATCTTTCTTTCCTCCCCTCTTTCTCTCCGCCCACTCACGCCTTGTTTCAGAAATGTTAACCGCCGACTTCAATGATTTCACTAGCAGCTGCTAAACCATCTTTTCCCTTAGCTGTTGCTGTACAAATGGGCCCTTCACACGCGAACGGACCGTATAGACCATGAAACTGTCGGGGAGCTTGACAACATTTGGCAAATATAAATGACCCAATAGATAATAACAATTGCATGGAATGACACGTAATTAAAAGCATATTACTTTCCACACTGATATTAGAATTTGTCGTAACATTTCCTAAGTGCAGACTTAAAAGTTATATATCGCAAAACAAATCTAAAAGTACAAAAGGGGTCAAAACAAAACAGATTTTAATAGAAAATGACAGTTTGACTAGAGAAGGCCTACGATCGTTTTTTATTTATTTTTTTAAAACGCGGGGTTTATTGGTACAGGCAAATGCAGCGTAGAGACAAGTGCACTTGCCTGCGATCTTGGAAGCCTCGAATTGTGTCAACCTCATCACGGGGTCGCCGGGCAGCGAGTACGCATGCGCGCACTTGCAGGGGGATACTTCCGCTTCTGCGCACATCGGAGCACCCAGGCGTGCGCGTTCTGTGGGTTAGGAAAAACACACGTTAGAGTCGGATGGGCTTCTCTGTTTTCTTCGTTAGAGAAAATGTGTGGGGGAAGGAGAGGCAGTCAGAACAATGAGATGACGGGAGGACAGCTGCATGCATAACAGAGAGAAAGAAAGAAAGAAAGAAAAAAAGAGAGAGAGAGAGAGAGAGAGAGAGAGAGAGAGAGAGAGAGAGAGAGAGAGAGAGAGAGAGAGAGAGAGGTGTCAGAAATTTTATTTGCGTAAACAGTTTGTCCATTGCAAATGGGGTTTGGGGGAGAGATGAGTGGGGGGGGGGGGGGAAGGTGTGTAGGGTTACAATAAACGAGTCGAATCGAAACGCGAACAATCTATCTACACAAACATCGCGAAAGGATCGCCATACCCGGAACTGAAGTTTAGTAATTGATTGTTGTCATCATCAAGATTGAAAACTGCGAACAGGTCGCTGTGTCTTTAGTGGACTGTTTCACCCTTGATCTTCATGGGACTTAACTATCTTTGTTGCTGATGATTCGTTTGTGCTCATGGTGTTAATATTGTCTAATAGTCGTCGGCAGCTGGACTCTACGTTTCATTTCGCTATTCGAATAATGACGTCATTAGTCCAATCCAACAGGCTTTTTGAAAGTAAGTAAATCCTATAAAAATGATATATATTCTAATTTACTCTTTACAGTTGTGTTTACAACTGAAGAAAAGTCCCACGGAGTCGAAGGGGTATGAATATGTTTATTTTAATTTTTTAAAGCGGACTATTTTTTGATGCGAATGCATTGGGGAACCCCCATTTTTACCGCCCAGATATTGTTCCGCATGACGTCAGGAATCTACAGCCAAGTGATGAAATGTGCGTAGGTGACAATGTCAATGGCATTGTTGATAAACAGGCTTGGAAGTCTCGTCTCTCGTAGGCCTCAATTACATACTATACATACTATACCACGTACGTATGTAGGAGGGGAAGGAAAAGACTTCAGAGCCTGTGGTTGATAAATGCATGTAGTATTGGCCATCTTATGGCTGATGCAGGCTGGAAGGAGGCATGGTGGCCGAATGGTTAGAGCGTTGGCTTGCGGATCGGAAGGTCCCGGGTTTGAGCCCAGGCCGGGCAATGTGTTGTGTTCCTGGGAAAGACACTTTACACTCGTTTCCTACTCCTTCGGATGAGAGTATAAACCGAGGTCTAGTCTGTGTCGCATACATTACATCATAACGGACTTTAAAGATCCTGACGCTCATGTCCTAGACGGGTGAGCGCCGGTAACAAGAACACACCCAGCATGCACCTTGGTAAAAAAAAGTGCCATAATGATCAACACGATTGATTGTGGGCATATACGGCAAGACAAGGCAATAGAGGCAGTTTGTGCATCAAATTCTGCAGTTCACATCATTGCTGGAAAGGCTTATTCTAGGGCAATTAGAGCACATTTTCTTGTCGAAGCAGCATTGAGTGCAATATTTGTAAGCACTTCCTTCAACATGTCATGGCTGTTGCTCCATCCTGATACTTTGTCCAATGATTACAATCCTAGGAAGGAAAGCGGTGATTGTCAAGAAGAAGAGTCACTTCTACATAATCCTGCAGATCTTGACATAACAGAGTCTGTTGGCAATGATGACTTTGATTAGGCTCTTTTTGAATCACTGATGCAGGGCAAAACAACAGCAAGAGATGCTGCAATACATCCTGTATTAGGACGCATTAAAGCAACGTTGGAAGATTTCAAACGACAATGTTCAAGTAGAACGAGCAAGCTATGGATTCAAGAAATGGTACACCTCCTTCACACAGCAATATAGGCTGAGAGAACTGGAGACTTCAAGCTCCATCTATCTGCTGTTGCCAAAATGTTGCCCTATTTTGCTGCTTCAGGGCACAACCTCTACACCACAGGCGCTTGTATCTGGACACGCGAGCGCCTATGCCTGCACTGACGCGTCTCCCTTTGGTTATCTATAATACCCAAAGGGAGACGCGTCAGTGCAGGCATAGGCGCTCGCGTGTCCAGATACAAGCGCCTGTGCTCTACACCAAGTCGGCCAGGCTGTACTTACAGCAAATGATGGAGTTGAACAAAACCTACCAAGAAGTCTATCACGATTTCATGGCAGGCCATCACGTGAAAAGGAGAAGCGATCGCTATAGGGCTGGTCTGTCGTTTGATCTGGTGATTGAGCAAACTTTGATGAGGACGCTGACGTCAAATGGTGGCATAACTAAAGCGCGCGGAATGGGCGAACGACAAAGGCTTGTTTGGCTTCCCTCTATGCCTGCTTGTGCAACAGCAAACCAATGGATGCAATCCTTGAAGCAAACAGAGCTCACAACAAGTGAACAGCACAAAGATTCTTCTGAAATAAGGCAAGAGAAAGACCACAAAGAAACTTTGACAGTCATCAACTATGTTTCATCAAAAAATCCGTTTTGCGCTGACATGAGTCTTAGGTCTATTGCTACTGGCCAAGAAGCTGACTCATCTTTCAATGTTGACCAAGCTGTTGAAATTGGTCATCGCATTCTCCAAGGGATGACGGGTTAATCTCCAGCTGACGTGACGTTCAAGAAAAGCAATCAAGCAGTCACAATGGCGACAAAACCTGGAGTGAGTGCAAGTGGATCCGCAGTTATTGTTTCAAAGGTTGGTGCAAGTCGCTGGGAATGATACCAACAGGCTCGAAGAAATGTTTTACTATGGACTGGCCAATGTACCTGCCTCCTTGTTTGATGCGACAGGATTCCCCAGAAAAGCCAACAAACATACTGTTGCAGAATTTCTCTGGTCTGCTGTCAATGAAACTGCATCCTTGCCAAGAGAAAATGTGAAATACATTCTCGATGGTGGATCCCTTTTGCATCGCCTTCCATGGCCCAGAGGGTCGTCCTAAAAGATCTAGCAGAGATGTATGTCAGCTTTGTTGCTAGGAAACATACACTAGCTACAATCATTTTCGATGGCTATGTTGATGGCCCAAGTACCAAAGATGTTGCCCATCTTCGAAGAAGCAAAGGCATGGTTGGGAGACATGTAGCCTTTGATCCTAACATGATCCTCTGCGAGACGAAGGAAATATTCTTGGCCAACTGCGAAAACAAAACGGAACAACAGTCTGTAATAACATTCTTTTTGCCCATGCATTCTGTGGATACGACACGACATCTCATCCCTTCAACATCTCAAAATCACTGTCTTTCCGCTGCTGCTGCTAGAAAGACTGCTCAACTGGCAGATGCAGATACAGAAAGCACAGACTTACGTGCACCATAGCTTGTGGAGAGTGCCGTGGAGTCAGCTGCACAAACTCTGTGGTTCAGCTGGATGACGAGTCGGATTCTGAGAGCGACTAAGGTAGACCACTTCTATATTCTACTGAAAAACTAATCAATTTTCTGGTTTTTTCTGTTTTTCTTTATTTCGTGTGTCTTCCTTTTAACTAATCTTTTTTCTCTTGCGAATTAAATAGAAGTCGACTTTTACAATCGAGATCAAGATTTTTAAGATCATCGGAATTTCGCATTTATACCCCTATGTTAATTAAATTTTAATCCACAGTCAGAACCAAAACTGACACAGAAAGTGTTGAAACAGATTTTCGGACTGTATATGTTAAGAGCTTTCATTTGACATGCAACATGATATGGTTTTGAATTAAATGTTTATTTCAAGTAATCTCCCTTTGACGTTTTGAAGTGTGAAAAAACATAAGCACCAAAAATCATGTTTCAGACCCCTTTTTTTTACTGGGACTTTTTATAGGTATTTCCTCATTGCTTAAAGAATATTTTTTACTGCATAGCATTTTTATAGGAATTAGTTGCTTATTTGGCTATTTATTTCATTACTGGGACTGGACTACATCTGATCTCCAAGTGCTTTCATGTCGTGATCCGTCATCAGAGTGGTGCTGGCGTGTCCTGTCTGAAGCGTAGCTGAGTGAAGACGGCGACGGTATTAGGCCTACGACGTTGTCACCTGCGGTGGCAGGTGGTAGTTGCGATGTCGATGACTGCTGCATTTTGACCTTTGTCACTAGCTGTGACTTTACCTGCTATTTCACTGCAGTGGCTCGTGTTTCACATGCAGCGGAGACACCATCACTACGGCTGGGTGCAGTGTTTACCTTGTCTGAAGCAGGCCTACTTCTCTCTTCATTCATGACAATGGCATAGTTGTACTAATAGTAACAGAAGCAGACCTGCAACTCACATTCACTGGCAATGGCATAGTTGTACTAGTAGTAACCGAAGTGGGCCTGTAACTCGCATTTCCTGGCAGTGGCATAATTGTACTAATAGCAACAGAAGTAAGCCTAAAAACTCACAGGAAGTGGGAATGGAGGTGCATCATCATAAACATTCTTTGACATGTCAAAAATGTCACTGGCCTAAATATTGTCCACACCTTGTTCAATTTGATTTGTCCGATGCATTTCAGCTCGCTTTCTAACTCTGTTGACTTGTGCAGCAGACTTGCGGCGGTATCTGACACTTTCCGTGTTGGAGGTCATGTTGTCTTGACAGAGAGAAGAAAACTAAAAGGCGAAGTATCGCCGTCATCTTTTCATTGTTGCTGTCCACACGAAACTAACGAACGAAATTGTCGGTCAGCAGGGTGGTCAGTAACTGTTTCAGCGTAGGCTACGAGGCAGGCCTAGAAGAGACATAGTGTTGCAGTAATCACACAATATTCGGTTGTTATTATGAGACGAATGAACGCAGTCTTTTTGCCGGGAAGGCAACTTGGCAGGGAGGGGGGGGGGGGGGGCGCTCCAAGAGAGAGAGAGAGATGAAGAAAAAGAAGAAGCATGAGTGGATGGGTGTGCTGTGTGGGGAAGAAAAGACAGGCAGGCAGACACACAGCTTAGATGAGAGCCTCCGAGACACTTACTACGCATTATCTCTCATTAGGTAAACGTAAGTCTCGGTGAGTCTAAGCTACGCCGTGTGCCAGGCAGGCAGACATGAGAAACAAGAGAGTGGGCGCGTACACTTTCAATACTAATTTCAGACATTACGTCGAAAAACTACGTCTGAAGTACATTACATTACATTACATGATTATTGCTTTAGGTCCAGCGGACTCTTCCGAGCCAAATCAGGACCGGACAACCCCTAATCCGCATAAAAGATCTGCTGAAACAACCCTAGTGGTAAAACTGAAAGCTCTCCACCAGCCAGTCACTTTACAATAAAGACATCCCACGCAGGGGACGCCGAGGCTGTACTCTAATTTATCGAACCCCCGTTTACAAAAACAAAATAGAATACACACATCATTATAAATTATCAACAAAACACATACATATAAAATGCCTACATTGCTAAATAATAACATCATAGAAAGCCCTAGTGACCACCTGGCAGAAAGCGTCCAATATTCCCAAGTTGATCCAACAGACCTCATACAAAAATAAGGAGTCTTGTCCCGGAAGAGTTTTCAAGAAAAAAGGTAGGGGACTGGTCTAGCGAAGAAGAAGATAGTATATAGCGGATTGATAGAACAGAGCAGGAATGAGAAAGAGCAAATGAGAAAGACAGCGACAGTGGGAATTTAAAGCACTAAGTTTCCAGAAAGTGGGGATACTATTTATACTGAAACCCCCGGCACCCCAACGGGGGGAAACGTCTGAAGTAGGCAGACGCTGGTAGAGTGGAAGCGGTAAATTCTTCCGCTCGCGTATGCTTATCAACGAAATGGCATTGAATGCTTTTCAATATGTACGGTATGATATGCGCCGATTAACGAGAAAATAACACGTTTAAAGGAAACAACGCTCATCTTTGACACGGGACAGCTCACCCATCAGCACAATGATTGTTTACCGAAAAGCGGAGATACTTTGCAACACCAGCCCTTAGAATAACTCTTTCTTCGTCGTTTTTTTTTTTAAATATCACACACACACACACACACACACACACACACACACACACGCACACACCCCCACACACACCACACACACACACACACACTCGACCTCCCTCCTCTCTCGTCAACCCCCACCTTTTCCAGTTCTGGATCTAAAATTGGACAGGTCAAGTCTTCTAAGTTCTCCTAAATTCTAAGTGTTATAATGCTATTGCTTTCCACTTCAGCGAACATCTCGTAATATTTGGCTGCGAAATAAATATAAGAACGGACACAATATTAGATTTGTTAATTTTATTATCAAAATCATTCATTTATAAATGCAAAATAGAAAAGAAAAACACTTTACAGGTCCTTTACAGCTGTGCTAAAAAGCCGATACGAAGTAGAAAAATATATGGCCCTTTTACAAATGAGGTATCAAAAATGTGTACAAGAATGGCACCCGTACTTACCACTGTTTGACGATATATAAGCGCTTATATATATATTAGTTTAAATGTATATGTATTTTTCACTGCGTGCTAATCTTGGTTTTGTACATTTTGTGAAATGATAATGACCCATGGTTTTCTCTCTTTCTAACTCAATCTCTTTCTCTCTCTTTTTCTCTCTCACTTCTCTCTTCCTTCTCCCCATCTTACTTTCTTTTTTAATTTCTCTAAAATACCAAATATGTATGTAGATATTATTGTGAAAGAAATAGAAATCCAAAGAGTATGGCTTTATACATGTGACATAAAAAACTAATAATTCTTCTTTTTATGTTATAACATTTTCCTCTTATATGTCCATCCTCATTTAGCCTTTGAAAATGGAAAATATATTATCTGCATGCATGTTTTGGAGAATAAAAAAGTGTTTTAAAAAAAAAAGGCTTCTAAGTTCATGCCAGTTGCCTTGCAAACACCGAACTTTAAATGCGTGTTGTTGAACCTTTACGAGATGGAAGTGGTCGTTTCCAACAGGAAGACGCCTTTATTGCTAGTTTGGCAAAGTCAGCGTGAAAAGGTTTCGTTACTGAAGAAGAATCAGATGACAATTATTGATATTAACCACGGACGGAACTTCCCGCTCGATGAGAATAATTAAAATCGGTTTTAACTTCTGTCGACCACCTCTCCCTCCCTCCTTCTCTCTCTCTATTTCTCTCTCTCCCCTCTCTCTCCCCTCTCTCTCTCTGGTCTTACCTAAAAATTATTGCGCATTTCAACATCACGTATAGCAATATCGCAGAATAAATGCAATCAAGAGCACGGCAACAATGCTCGTCACGATTTACAATTTTCCTGACAACGAGTCTGACCAGGTCGGCCGTTGTTTTCGGGTGTCTTTGTTTTTTAATGTTCAGTCTTTACTGCCCCCAGGTCGTAAAATTGCATTTCTGATATTGTCAGCCTTCGTGTTTAAATTCAATAATACGGCATTTTTGCTTTGATGTTAAGGTCAAATCGTGATTTGTGTGAGGGGGTAGAAGTGAGGGCGGGAAGGGATGAAGGGGAGGGGGTGGAGTGATGGTGGGGTGGGGGTTTGTGGGAAGAGAGTGTTAGAAAACCGTTTTATTATAACCCTTAAACAAAAAAGCAAGTCTCTAGTGGAAGGATTCAAACGATTTGCTTTGAAAACTGAAATTGCAATTTTGCAAGTGTTGGAAAACGAAACAGTCGACAATGCAAAATCATTATTAGCATCAAACTAAATGAAATCATATAATGATTGAATCTAAACATTTACACAGGCTTGAGCAATAAATAGGGCCCTGCATGCGACTGATGCGGACACAAAGTATGATCACGAATCAACAGATGCAAGAAAAACGTTGATGAAACTCTTACACAAGCAATACTCTCCTCTCTCACACCTACTCCCATCCCCCGTCTTTTAACAGCAGATCTCCCTTGCCTTTACACTCCTTGTTTCAGTGATGATGTGTATTTAAAGGGTGTGTGTGTGTTTGTGTGTAAGCGCGCGCACGTGCGTTTAACGAGGATGACCTGGAACCACAGTTACAAGATGCTGGCTTTTTATGTGGAAGGTTGCGGTATTGAACCTGTTACACGTGTTTATCAATAATCGATTCAGCCCCGATGCTGGAATCTTGATATGTGTAACTCGAATTCGTTTATCCACGCAGCCTGTTCACTCAGCAACAAGGCAGGAGTCGTCGTGTGAAGTTTACTAATTTTATTCACCAAACATCAACTGCATACAAGATCGCTTTCCGAAAATTACTACACAAATCACTTTTTGCAAGCAGACAGTGCATTACTTACCTAGTCTTTCAACAATCTAGAGAAGCTTCGAACATTCCACAATGACGCAATAACATCCAATCAAAATAAAACTCGTCAATGTCTTACGTTCATAGAACATTCCTCAGTTTAGAAGAATTGCCTAGCTGTTACCCGTAAGATCTGGAAAATTCGATCGATAATAAACAATTCCAGAAAGTTCTCAACTATATTTCAACAATATCGATCGACGAAAACTGTCAACATTATACAAAGCTCTTTTTTTTTAATAGCAACAGCACAAAATCAAATCAAAGGTAAATACACGCTATTATTGCATGCTTTCCAAAATAAAAGGATCGGAAATATCGTGCGTGTCTCAATCGTAACAGTGCCCCGCATGGGACCAACGTACGTGGTTTTGGACGAGACTTTTCAGGACACCGAGAGTTTTCTCCGGGTACTCCGCTTCAATAATGGTATTGGATGCATTCTTACAATTCAGGACGTTCACATGCAACATAATTATAAGCGTGTATACGGGTTACAGATTGCCGCCCTTCGAGTACGATTTTGGAGAATAGCGCGAGAATATTATTGTATCATCTCAGACAATGACGAAGAGTAGGTAACATTCTTGCATGCATGACATTTGCATGCATGACATACAACGATGTTAAATATACTTATACCGCGATAGTATAGGATCTGAAAAGTCATTACTTTTGTGCTAGTGTTTGGACGCTTTTCTAAAAACATGTCGTAACGACTCGGAAGAGTCCGCTGGATCTAAAGCAATAACCACGTAATGTAATGTAATGTCGTAACGAAATCGTGAAATTGCTGAAATCGTAAAATCGGCAACCGATTTCACAAACACGATTTCACGAAGTCTGAAACAATGAACGATGTTGTAAAAGCATTCATACAGTGTCTGACATCATAATAATTACGTTAGTTAGTTATTCATTGCTTACAGGGTCCAGCGGACTGCAAAGAGCCGAATCAAGAACACAAAATCAGGACCACAATCAGGATGAAAGAGGACCCCTCCCCCCCACCCCCCCACCCCCCCCCCCCCCCACCGTACAAAAGATCCGATGAAAGAACCCCAGCGGCAACATCGAAGGCGTTCCAACAGCCGGTCACCCCATAACAAAGGCGTCCCAAGCAGGGGACACCGAGGACACACTCCAATTCATAGAACCCCAGCTCATAAAAACAAACTAGAATATAAAAAAAATCACCACAAAATATCAACAAACAATTGCTTTTATAATAGTCCACTCTTGACCAGACAGTTGCTAGGGCGACTGCATTTGCGGCTGCTTGGGTCAGCATCGGATGCAATTTTCCGAGAATACTAAGCTGAAAATAACATTTTCTAATTATTTATTTTATGTGCTTGGACATTGTCAACCCAGAGCCAAGAATTAAACTCAAATCCCTGAGTCACTGAAAGAAATAGTAACCTCCCCTACATGAAGGCTGCTAAATTATATAGATAATCAATGTTTATAGGGTTCAGCTGACTGCAGTGAGCCGAATCAGGACCACTCACAACTATTCCAAATCAGACTGGACGCTGTTGATGCCAATCTTTTGATGGTTCTTCCCAGAGCCTAACAGCAACGCCTCCGTTTTGTCGACATTTAATTTTAGACGATTTTGTACCACCCAAGACTTCACAGCTGCACAGCAAGATTCTAGTCTTTTAATGGTTTCTTTTGCCATCACCGGATCAGGTGAGAAACATTTTTCCAACGATTTCTCGTCTGCAAACAACTGACCAATCAATCTTGTACTGATCTATTGCTCGACCTACCTGTGAAGTGCAGATGGAGAAAAGAAATGGACCTACCACCGATCCCTGGGGGAAACCATTAATGCCGGCATCTAACAATAATCTCTTTGGTATCAATCTGTGATTAATAATGTCAAATTCTGAACTGGGGTCAAGCAGAACCAGGAGAAGTAAGTTCCTTGAATTTAAACTCAGTAAAATTTTATTTACAACATGCAAAAGTGCAGTTTCCGTGCTGAAACCTCACGTATAGACAGACTGAAATTTATTAAGACAAGACAGTCATGCACATTCAGATGCTGTGTTGGCTGCTCAGCGACTACTCTTTCAAGCAGTTTAGATAGGTAAGGAAGGTTAGACAGGGGTCTAAAATGTTTGCATTCTGTAGGGTCAAGTCCAGCAGAGGTTTAACAACAGCTGATTTAATACACTGAGAGACACAGCCTGATGTGAGGCTTGCATTAACGACCTTTATTGCAACTGGCATAAGCACATCACGAAACTGAAGAACTACTTTTGTTGGGTCAGGGTCAACTTCACAAGATGTCTTATTAGATTTGGCTATCAACTTTTTTAGTTTATCAACATTGGTGCACGGAAACTGACGAACGTATGTGACTTAGGTACGAAACTATTGAGGTCTATGCGAATATAGCATCTATTATTATTATTATTATTATTATTATTATTATTATTATTATTATTATTATTATTATTATTATTAGCGGAGAACCTGCAAAGGTCACATAATCTTTGATGTCAGAGGCCGGTATACCACATGAAGCATTGTCCAAATTCACGCCGATATCGTTGATTTTGTCAACGAAATATGCAGACAGTGTATCTGCAGCAGACTGTTCTATTATGAGGCAGTACTGGACAAAACTGTTTTCTTCAAAGTAAATTATTAATGATGGTATTAAGTCTTTTTATAGTCGCTAACTGTGGTAGCAATCTGGTCTTGTATGTGTGCAGACGTGCATCCCTTTGAAGCTACGGATGTTGTCTCTAGCTATATTGTATTTTGTGAGGATATGATCTTACCCACCAAAACTGTTAAAGTGTTTCCTAACAATAAACCCTGGGTCTCCGGGTCCCTGAAGCACTTGATCAATGAAAAGAAAATAGCATTTCAGTCAGGAGATATAATAGAGAGGAAAAGGGTTCAAAAGAAGCTGAGGGATGAAATTAGGTTAGCCAAGCAGAAATACAAACGGAACGTAGAGTCACAGTTTCAGTCAGGCAACATGAGGGATGCATGGAGAGGGTTGAAAGAGTTAACGGGTCAAAATAGGTCACATACTACAGTTTCAGGCATGTCAAAACAAGAAAACACAGACTTTGCTAACAAACTCAATGAATTTTATTGCAGATTTGAGCGTAATGACCTTCAATCAGATCTGACCAGTGTCATTTTGGATTTGGAGGGTATGATTGGGGAGGGGGGAAGAGGGGAGTGCTTCGGCGGGCTTGGAGATCGAGGGCAATGCAGTCGAGTCGCTGTTCAGGCGACTTGAAATCCGCAAAGCTGTTGGTCCTGACCAATAGGTGGACGACTTCTACACTCCTGTGCCTCTCAACTTTCCTCTGTCTTTGCTCTGCTCTTTTCCTGGTCTCTTCGCTCCTGCACTGTCCCCTCTCTCTGGAAGTCTTCTACAATCTGTCCTGTTCCCAAGTCTAAAAGCCCTTCTGAACTCAACGATTACCGACCTGTTGCTCTGACTCCTATCGTCTTTAAATGCTTTGAGCGAATCGTTCTGGGCCAGCTTAAGCAGCATACACAACATCAACTTGACCCACACCAATTCGCATACAAGCAAAACAGATCCACTGATGACGCAACACTGACCCTACTCAACAATGCATACAATCACCTAGAAAAAGCTGTCTCGTTCGTTCGCATCCTACTCATTGATTTTTCTTCTGCATTTAACACTATTCAACCTCACCTGATGGCAATGAAGCTCCTGGAGCTCCATGTCGACCCTAAACTAATTCTGTGGATCACCAGTTTTCTCACCAATAGAACTCAAGCCGTTTCTTTTCAACATTCTCTCTCTGGCACCCTAAAAACTTCTACTGGCTCTCCTCAAGGTACTGTTCTGTCACCAATTCTGTTCACCCTCTACACTAATGACTGTACTGGCTCTGACTCCTCACCTCTCATCAAATACTCCGACGACACCGCTCTCGAAGACCTTTCCAATTCTGACACTGTCTACTTTCAAAAAGTTAACCGCTTCTGCACATGGTGCAAAGACAACTTTCTTGACCTTAACGTGACGAAGACAAAAGAAATGAGGATCGACTTCCGACGAGACCCCGCCCCCATCCCCGACCTGTACATAGACGGTGCGAAAGTGGAGAGGGTGACAAACTACAAATACTTGGGGACGATTCTCGACAACAAACTGTCCTTTGACCAAAACACAGCTGCGATAGAAAAGAAATGCCGACCTCGACTGCACTGCCTCCAGAAACTCCGTTCTTTGAACATCAGCCGACCCATTCTTTCTTCTTTTTATCGCTGTTTTATTGAATCAGTTTTGACTTTTGGTTTTATCTGCTGGTTTGGAGGGCTAAGTGTAAAGAACAAGAGGGTGCTTGACAGATTGGTGAGAGTGTGTGCGAGAGTGACGGGTGAAAGACAAAACAGTTTGAGAGAACTGCATGAATACCGTGTGGTGAGAAAGGCGGGAGTGGTTATGAAAGACACTTCACATGTTTTGGCAAAGTATTATGAAATGTTGCCTTCTGGTCGCAGACTGCTTGTGCCTAAATGTTCTCTCGTAAGAACAAAAAAGTTTTATTCCAAAATCTATTGAGTTTTTAAATAAGCGCTAAGTAATATTTTTGTATATAAGATTTTGATGTTTGTGATAATGTTTGAGATGTCTTTTAATACTGAACATTTACTATAGATGTAGTCTACTGTGTACTTGTTTTATCTATGTATGTATAGTTTTAATGTTTCATACCGATCAGCAATTGTATGTCATAATTTCTCTGTTGAGATAATAAAGTATTCTTGAACTTGAACTTGAACTTTACAGTCCGAGTACAGTTATTTCTAGCTTTCTTATATAATTGTCTGTTAATCTCTAGCTTAGACTTTCGCCAGCGAATCTCTCTTGGCGTCTTTACTCTTTTGCTTTTTCACTTCCTCTCAAAACCAAGGCGTGTCTGGGCGATCCACCATTCTTTTTTTGGACAGAGGGTCGTGCTTATCTACTAATTCAGCAAGAGTATTATTGTAAAGTTCATCCAACGCTTCCACATCGGAAGGTGGATCAGTAAGATGCCTTAAAGCTGCAGATCGCTTTTTTTAAACTCACTGCTATTATAATGCCTTTTAGATTTCTGCAAATAATCGTCTTCGGGGGCCTTTTGGTCTTGACATATCTGTCAAAATACTTTATACAAAATGATCTGAGATTTAGTAATCGTCAACATTGACTGAGCTGACAAGGGGACTGGCTGGACTACGGGTAATCACCCATCCAAGAATATGCCCACGTTCATGTTTTTTTTTTTTATTACCCGACATAATCCACGTGCTTCCAAAGCTTCATCAAGACGCCTAGTATTACAGTCCTTGAGATTATCAAAGTGAAAATTACTATCACCAAAAATATAACTTTTTCTTGTTTGATGATCGAATCTACCAGCGCAGGAAAATCATCTTCTTTAGTTCTGTTTTAGTATACTGTTAGCTGCAGTTCTTTATCTACACCACCATGGACGCAGTTTTTGCCAGCGTAGTAAGTAGGCCTACACTGAACAAACAGTCAAAGTAACTCTGATACACACAAAAAATTTAAGTTTTCCAACGAAAATCCACAACAATTAATTATTCCACTGGAATCAGCACAATCTTATGAAGAGAGTGATATTAAGCACAAAGAGAACAAATGAAAAATAAATAAAAATAAATAAAAATAAATGAAAAAAATAGGAGTATCTTCAACATTGCAGCAAATAGCGCAAGGGACATAGCTGTATATATATCATATCCTATCCTATCCTATCCCATAACTCGGAGGTCGTAGAACCACAGATGATCGTTTAACTAGCGTAATCCATCTTTCCCTGTCCTCAGCAACCCTGATTGTTTCGCTCAATGTCAAACCAGTCCATTCTCGAATGTTGTCCTCCCACCTCTTTTTCGGTCTCTCTCTTCTTCTACCTCCATGCACTGTGCCTTGCAGGATGGTCTTTGCAAGACCTGATGATCTGGTGACGTGGTCATACCATCGGAGTTCCCGTTTTTTTTTCACCACTGTGAGCAGGTAATCGTGTTGTCCAATGGCTTGTGTGATGGTCTGTCGGAATTCGTCGTTGGTGATGTGCTGGGTATAGGAAACCCCCAGAAGTCTTCTGTAGCACCTCATCTCTATGCTTTGTATTCTTCGTTGGAGATCTGCTGTGAGGGTCTATGTTTCGCAAGTATATAGGAAGATGGAGATGACAAGGGAGCGCAGCAGCCTTACCTTGGAATGTAGACTGATGGTCCTGTCTTTCCAAATTGGCTTCAACCTCGCCAGGGCAGCAGTTGTTTGTGCGATCCCGGAAAGGACTTCATGTCCGGACCCATTGTCTGATACAATGGCTCCTAAATATTTGAAGCTATGCTGTATGTAAGATATATATTTATCTACCTATCTATCTATCTATCTATCTATCTACCTATTACCTATCTACCTATCTATCTATATATCTATATCTATATATTACATACACACGCCTATGCTCTTGGCTGTCGGTTTGATACAGCTATGTCCCTTGCGCTATTTGGGTCATAGATAGATAGATAGATAGATAGATAGATAGATAGATAGATAGATAGATAGATAGATAGATAGATAGATAGATAGATAGATAGATAGATAGATAGATAGATAGATAGATAGATAGATAGATAGATAGATAGATAGATAGATAGATAGATAGATAGATAGATTGTTGCAGTAGTGTATCCTTAGCACGCACCTAATCCCCCAGTTATGCTTGTGCGCACACGCTGACCAGTCACGCGCAATGATTGACAATTGCACCATTTGTAGTGTACCCAAAACACGTGGTCAGTATTTGCCTTTGTGTGTAGTCAGTCTCATCATTACAGGTGAATTACTGATACAAGGAAACACAGGTAAAGCTATGAATGAGGTTGGTGGTGACGAAGAAGAAGACTGATAAGGAGAGAAGATGATAATGGTGGTGGTGGTGATGGTAATGACAAGGAGGACGAGGAGAAGGAAACGGAAGAGTTGTAGAAAAATAAGAGGATAATCACGATGAAAAGAAGACGACTACGACGATGAAGATGGTGATTATGATAATGTTGAGGACGACTACGGCGATGATGATGATGATGATGATGATGATGATGATGATGATGATGATGATGATGATGATGATCTAGCAGCTTTAGGCTGCATTATACCAAGAGATGCTTCGACTCGTTCGATCACACTTCGAATTGTTTCTCCGTGCTCTCGTGTTGAAAATTACTTTTCCAGTCCCATGTCTCAAGAGTAAAGACTCGGATCTAGGCTAGACCTTAAGTGTTATACGTTTTACTGTACTTTCTTTTAATTTGATTTGTTACTACAGTGCAATGTTTTACTACCAGAAGATAAATCTGTTCGTACAGGCATCCCCTGACATAAATGTGCCTTCGTGGTTTTTTTTTTTTAAATTCTTAAGAGGAAAATAAACTTTAATTCTGATGCTGTTCAC
Organism: Oncomelania hupensis; assembly: GCA_036898135.1. NCBI lineage: Eukaryota > Metazoa > Mollusca > Gastropoda > Littorinimorpha > Pomatiopsidae > Oncomelania > Oncomelania hupensis. The sequence continues at coordinate 54,573,656 of CM072513.1, forward strand.
TTTGACCGGGAACCTTTATTGGCAAGACTGAGTTATGTTTCCCTTTTCTATGTGATCACCTAGTGTTCCGAAACCTAAATCTTTTCTACAGTTCTGTGTATAATTTATCATACTGATTTAATATTGGCACTAGCATTTTAGTTCTAAATCTGATTCTAACTTCTAATGTGTACATTCTAGCCCCCAGTCTCACATTTTATATTTCATACATAGTTTTGTTATAAAGATCTCTCCTCTAGGTTGCAGTATGCAGCTAGTGCGTTGCAGGCAGGTAGAACATGGTAGCCGATTTTTATTTGTCATCATCAGTACAATTGAATAAATAAGAAAGGTAAATAAAATAAAACATAATTGCTTTTATATAGCGTACTTATCAGCTCCATGATCTGCTCAAGGCGCTGTGTATTCAATCCTGATGGAAAGTGCCATTCCCCATCGTATAATCCTTTTCTTTACAATGTTTGAACGTCTGCATCATTCAATTTTTTTTTAAAGAAAAATACCATTGCTGGTCTTTCTGCACGCAATGCCATGAATGCTGCAGTGGCGGGCGGGGTTTGGTGGAGGTGAAGGCGAAGGATGCCTATTAACAACTGTAATTCAACAACATGCGAGGAAGATCAAAATCTCACTTTGTAAACCTTCAAGATGAATGATTACACAAAAAGAGGAATAAAACCAGAAAAAAACATTCTAGATAATTCCATTAACGAGTAGCTTATAGGATCGGAGTATAAACCGAGGTCTAGTCTGTGCAGGCATGCATTTAATCGCATGGACTTTAAAGATCCTGACGCGCATGTCCTAGACGGGTGTGGGTCAGTTACAGAAACACAATCAGCAAGCACTAGATCCTAGTCCTTTTCGGTCGTCCAGGATGGCTCATTTATCCGGGGTGTGAGACGATGCGCTAACTCGTGTTGGGGAGCTTGATTTAGATTCCTCTTTTGACCCACGCTTTGAGCAGCTCTTGAACTGTCAACAAGCTACAAACAATTACACATAATGATTAACTCGCGCCATTTCTGCAGCTAACTTGTGGGTCCGTCTTCCTTACTAAAAAGCTCTATGATCACATTGCCGTGCAGTAGATGTCGGGCTGGATGAATACTACCAAAGAGCTTATATATTATTGATAGTCTTTGATACTACGCCAAAGAACAGCAATAACTGTGCGCATCTACACAGTTTATTTATAACACAATTTACGTGTGTGTCGTTGTGCTTTACACGCCTGTTTCCGGTACTAACATGCACATAAATGCTACATGGAGGAACGAAAATAAAGAAGGGACAAAAACGCACAGAACCGCTACAGATTACTCGGAAAAGTTGTTCCCATAACCTCTCTGTTGTTGGGGAGAACAGTGTTAGATAACCTCCCCATCACCCTTTTAGCTTTTTTTAAATATATTTTTTAAATCAGGCGAGCTCCATGATAGTGTGTTCATTATTTATGTTATCGCTGGCCAATACAGACTCGAACTCAAGCCGCCCGGGGCGCCCACTTGCAGTCTTTGGGCGCATAGTCTGACGCCTAGACGACTGAGCACAATCCTGGGCAACCGTGGAGTGGGCAGGGAGGCTCCTAGTGCTTGCTGGGCGTTTATATCACCGGCACTCACCCCATTGATACTATCACATCAATTCTTGCAGCTTTCTGTCAAGAGAGAGAGAGGGAGGGAGAGGGAAAGAGATAGGGTGGAGGAGGGAGGGGGAGAGAGACAGAGAGAGACAGAGAGAGAGAGAGAGAGAGCGACCTCAATGACTCGACTACATAATGATAATGCGCACAATTCCACACACACACACACAAACGCACACCCACACACATACACACACACAAACACCCTCACTAATAAATTAAAATAAAGTACCGCATGTCTTCTTGAATGAAATTCCAATACAACAAACCCTCATTCAATCGTGAATCCATCAGCTGACGCCAAACATACAATAACATTGCTGATAAGATCCAGCCGTCCTTCCTAAACTCTCCAAGCACGTTCGAACGAACCCGATGTACATGTATGATGCATGGAACGATCCTTAAGCAAGTTGCCCAAAACAGCTACTGCTGTCATAGTTCAAAATGCGTTGCCAGCCGTGGTTTCGTCAAAACTTCTAGTTTGCTCTGCCTATGCATCGCACTACCTGTACCTACAAACCTGGGTCTGGCAGTATCAATACCCGGCAACGCTATGACAGGACTGTAAAACGATTGAAAAGGGATGAGGAATATAGGCCCTAATAATAATAATAATAATAATAATAATAATAATAATAATAATAATAATAATAATAATAATAATAATAATGCGCCGCATTGGCTGCTGGTGTTCGATCTTGTTTTCCGTCAGCGCCTTAAGCAGCTCTTTGAGCTGGTAAAGCGTAAAGAACAAGTCAGTAGCAACCAATCATTCGATCAGTTTTTAAAGTCTTAAAATAGGCCTAGTCAAAATATCAGGTTAAATAAAAAGCCATTGGCTTAGATATCATATTATCATGTGTATATCTCAGTCGTCAGAGCGCTCGACTTGTGTACACGCGTCTCGGGCGACGTGGGTTCGATTCCTGACTTCAGCAAACTATTTTGTGATTGCTGGATAGCAGTGGCCAGCGCATTGAGAAGCTCTCTGAGCTTATAAGTGCGCTATATAAGAGTAATCTCAATAAGACTTATTTTAAACATATGTCATATGATATCATATCAGTTCATATCATATCATATCATATCATATCATATCATATCATATCATATCATATCATATCATATATCATATCATATTATATCATATATCAGTAAGACTTCTTTTTTTTAAAACTGGCCTTCATAAGAAAATTCATTCAATGGACACTTTCAAGATGAGTACTAGGCACACACAAAAAAGATTGCATGGTACTCTGATGAAATATGCCGCCAGAATTGTTGGTCTTGATCGTTCAAGCCATTCAGCACACAACCAGGAACTAACAATATAATTTCTGTATAGTGTATAGTGTGGCTGTTAATTCTTCTGGTTCGCTGAGAGACCAATTGATAAGTAAACATAACGAGCGATAAATAAAAGTCACTGAGAAGTATACATGCAGTTGGTGATAAGCAAATGGGGCCCGTGACGCCAACAGCGCGATTGAGGTGTGAGATTGTTGAAATACCAGAATGTACTGCCTTATCTCCCTTCAAGAGGACATAGCGGCATGGTTCTCAAGGCCTGTGGGATGGTTACTGGTTGACAAAACTGTTATTTACACTTTTTTTTTTTACATTGAAGGTGGTTAACATCCTGTTAATCGAAAAAACGTTAAAACCACCCTTTTGGCTTAAGACAAATTGAAATTAATTTATAGTCTATTCCATTTGCAACTGGAATCCAGTGCATTGAATGCAAGAACAGTGCGTGATAGTTTCGCACGCATGGATTGCTGTTTTGCTAGACCACTGGTGTCTTCACTAGTAGACTATCAATTTTGTTTCACGTAAACTTGGTCATTATAAAAATGCCCGCACATTTAAATAGAGACATTACATGGCATGCACACTGTGTTAGATTGGATCTGGATTTGGATCACACTCAGCATGCTACTTATTCATTTAGCAATTGGGTTTGTTGATATCCTTACTGGGCCGCTGTACCAGATTTCATTCCCGCCGATGTTCTTTATCCTCTCTGCTGTCTGCTATTGGTCAATTCTGAAATTTAATTTAGCTGGAGAAAGGTAAGTTGGTATTAGAAGGAGGACGATGAAGAGGAAGAAGGAAGAGGGAGATGAGAAGAAGGAACAAGAAGAAGAAGGTACAGGAGGAAGAGCATGAAGAGAAACAGAAGGATGAGCAAAAAGAGGAGGAAGAAAAGGGATTAGAAGAATAAGGATGACCAAAGAATAGGCGTAAATTAAAGAAAAAAGAAAGAAAGAACAGTGATGAAGAGGAATTAAAAGAAGATAAAATAACAATTGTATTTAACAAGGGTAAAAAGCACTGGGTTTTTACATCTTGCCCTTGGGCAACCCTAACCCTAACCTTTTAATCAATGACAACTAGTAAGAAGAAGAAGAAAGTGAGAGCAAGGCAACCTCAGTGCAGAAATACTCAGGACATATGTAAAAAAAAAGTTCAAAATTCAGCAGCACGCTTGATTTTAAGATCACAAAGACGCCAACATATTACCTCCCCCTCCCCCACCCACCCCTCCTCCCACCTTCTCAAAGAACTCCATTGGCTCAAAGTGTCTGCAAGGATACAATATAAGGTTGCATGCATGTGCTACAATGCACTATCAAATAACACCCCTCGGTACCTGTCAGACCTCCTCCATATCTACACACCTTCAAGATCTCTCCGCTCTGGTAATGACACCGTGAAACTAAAACCTCAAGCATTTAAAAACAAATCATTTGGTGAGAGATCATTTTCTTTTCAAGGACCATTGATATGGAATAGCTTCCCAGCCGATGTACGCCATGCGACATCCTACAACTCTTTTAAGAAAAAGTTAGACATACCTTTTTACAGCCACTTACAGCTGAACCGCTATTTTTATTGCTGCTGTTTGTGTGTGTGTCTGAGCGGTACGCATGATGTGTGTGGGTGTGTTTGTGTGCGCTTTGATCTCTGCGAGGGAAAGCGCCTTATAAATTAATTAATTAACTAATTAATTAATTAATTAATTTAATAATAATAATAATAATAATAATAATAATAATAATAATAATAATAATAATAATAATAATAATAATAATAAGTCTACAAAACTAATTTACAAATTGTATATTGCCTTACAGTCTAATGCAAGGCTGCGTGAGGTATACATCTCTCTACTAGCCAATCTTACACACCAATCATATACACATCTTCAGGGTTGTCAAAATACATTTGCCAGTCAGCGTGCGGTTTTTAACATTCAGATTCTAGGTAATATATCCACCCAAACCTTATTCTTAGCAATACCTCCTTATTCTAAACTCCTTCAAAATGGAAACTCAGAGTCTGTTAGTTGATAAACGCAGTAGTAGGCTATAGTTTTCAAAACATGTCTGGTTATCTCTCGCAGCAAGGGAAACAAGCGCAGTATCCTCGCAGCCAGGTACGCACAGGTTTACACCCTTGACGACATGTTTGGTCTATTCTCTGCCATGATACTGATAGCTTTACTGCGGTAGAGATAGTAATCAGTGATGAAATCGCGTACATGAGTTGTGAAAATTATAGCCTTGTGCAAATGGAGGTTTGGTGAGGGTGAGGATGGGAGAAAGGGTTGAGAGGTGGGAAGAAGGGGAAATAGTGGAGTTGAGATGCTGCGGGAGGTGCTAAGCTTGAGGGTTTTTAGGAACAACAGTTATGCAGAATGTATAAACATCATCATCACCACCATCATCATCATCATCATCATCATCATCATCATCTGCATCATCATCATCGTCGTCGTCGTAGTCGTCTCATCATTGTCATTGTCGTCTTCGTCTCCTCAGTAGTGTGTAAGCATTAGGCCTACTTGTAAGCAGAGGGATTGCTACATAGACAAAAATGCGCTAACCTAGGCAATATATCAGCAAAACATTATATTATTATTTCAATAATAATTTGAGCTTCTTAATAACCCTCCTCTTATAGACAACTGACCATTATTTTTCAACATCCAATGAAAATCGATGCCGCAATGCGCGGGGCAGAGGCCGCATGGCGCACGCGCCGCCACGTCGTAAACTTAGCGAAAGAGTCTTTAATATCTTTTTATTATGATCGTAAACATTTAGTGGTTTTTTTTCCTTAAAATCGCTGCTCTCTACTCTTTGTCGGGAGGACAACAAGAGGTCAGGGCAAATCTCCAGTTGTAAATTTATTGGAAAGGTCACCGGCGCTCAACAAAGAAAAAACAGCTGCTCCTTGGGGAAAAAATAAATAATAAAAAATAAAAAAAAACTTTGGAAGAAATTTACGACAGGTTTTTTGAGAGGAAGCACAATGGCGCCAAACACACCCTCTTTCGCGAACTTCGCAATAAAGCATAACGAGTTAGCAAGCACGGCAATTTCTCACAAAGCATCTGGCTTTAGGTCCAGCGGACTCTTCCGAGCCAAATCAGGACCAATCTCTCTCTCTCTCTCTCTCTCTCTCTCTCTCTCTCTCTCTCTCTCTCTCTCTCTCTCTCTCTCTCTCTCTCTCGATCTCGATATTTTTTTTCCATGTTGTTTTTTTTTAAACAAAGTCTTTGTTCAGGTGGCCCAGGGTGGCGTTTTTGTTTAACTGTTATTACAGTGTATTTGAATTTGGCGGATTGAAAGGTTATGATTTATGCCATGGAAGTGCATTTTATATGGCTAAGGCTTACCCAGCAGGGGTGGAACGCGGTAAGGGCAAGGGGGAGAAGAGGGCGGGGGTGTGGGGGTTGCACCAACATTTTTTATACGCTGATTTTCGGCTTCCGGGGTGGTCAAACTACTGAGCTTTGACAGGCAGCCACCGTCAAAAAATTGTCAAAAGCTGTAAACGCACTTTAATTGTTTTTTTTTGTTTTTTTTTTTTAACTTGGGAAGGGAGGGGGTGATTGAGAGGGATGAAGGGGTGCACGTGCACCCAGTGCAGCGCCCTCCCCTCTCCTTGCCGGTCCGCCCCTGCCCAGTCACAGGCACTACCTTACACACCGATCCCTTTAACTCGTAACATTGACCATCGATAGTGGAACACTTCGTACACTTAATAATAATATAATAATACAGGATGCTATACGCGCCTTTCCCCAAATCATTCAGGCTCAAAGCGCGGCGATCTATACCAACATACACGCTCACCTGTCTCATCCACTCTCATACACACCAAATACACATCCATCACTCAAACAGGTGGTGTAAAGGCAGGGAGATCGCTATTAGAAGACGGAAAGAAAATCGAATTTTTATTTTTGAAATTTTTATATTGACTGCGTCCTGTACCATTATTGAAGGGAGGGAGGAAACCGGAGTGCCCGGAGAAAACCCTCAGTGACCTCAATAGTCTCGTACCTAAGTCACATACGTTCGCCCCTTGCAGTTACAGGCTTGAGTTCGGTAAAATTGACTTCACGATAATTTAAATTATAAACTTCCAAATTCACAATTATTAGTTTGTTGAAATACACCTCACCTAAAACGCATGTTAGTTGCACGTTTTCGCACTGTGAAGCGCCGCGGACCAATTGATCCAGCGAGATCATTTAACACCTGTACATTTTTTTCTAAATCAGGGGTAGTTTTTGGGCCCACGTATTAGTATCCGTCTTTCATCCTTGATCCTTCCAGACCTGTCCACATCTCAACCGCAGATACTCTATAAATAAGAACCCAAAAAACACCTTAAGCAAAACGTTCTCTTACGGTGGCAGGGTAAAAGTGTGAGGGCAGGGCGAGGGAAGGGCTATAGAGTGGGTAAGAAGGGGGAGGAGGGCGGACAGAGAAACAAACGGCTTTCGACGTCCAAGTTGTAGCGTCCGGCACGTCGAAGAGGCGCCAAGGCGGCGGCGAGGTATGTTTGCACGTGCGGCACTAGTAATCGCTGTGTCCACAAAGCTCTTTTGGCCATTGTCGAAGAGGGCATCAGTCACGGTAAGGACACAATCTTTAGGCGGTTATTGCAGCCCTCAGCAAACCAGGACAATATTTTGCACCTCTTGAAGAAGAAAGACAAGACGGGGGAAAAAATAAGAAAAGAGATAAGAAATGTAACTATGAGACAGTGTTCTATCGCCTTTTTTGTGTGTTACTGATAGGCTACATGACATTTAAACTAAAGCTTTGCAATGTTTGTCTATTTTTATGTTCTTGTCATATTGATCACATCATACATATACAGTGTCTTTGTTTCATTGTTTTTTATGTCTCATTTTGTTTGGCACTGTCTCAGTGTGTTAAGTACTTTCGGTTATTGTCTTTTTAAAAAAATGATAATAAGCTTTATATACCTGACACTAGCGGTTGAAGTCGTAGGTTCAGTTAGTCATGAACTTCACAAAAATAACAGAATCGGTGATTCAAAAATGTAGTTACACCAAGGGGCACGCACACGCACAAGGTAAAACATGTAAATCATACACTCGGTAGAAAAAACCAACTTGCAGTGGCGTGGTTTTCTCAGCAGTCATGATTAGGATGGCGAAGAAGAAGAAGAAGAAGAAGAAGAAGAAGAAGAAGAAGAAGAAGAAGAAGAAGAAGAAGAAGAAGAAGAAGAAGAAGAAATAGTTGGACAGGAGTATGAGGTTGTTTACCATTGGTACAAATATTCAACAGTCATATTATTTTGAAACCAATCTTGAAGCAGTTTTAAATGCTCTTCTTCTATTTACACGAGCATACGTTGTAGTCACGTGAGAAGAAAACACTGTCATCGTTTCAATCGTTAGAGCAATATCCAATCACCTTCCTTTGGTCAGTAATGAAGAGGTCGTAAATTATTAAGGTAAAGACATTGTCAAGGAGCGATTAATAAGAATTTCCGACTTGAAATCATCTTTAAAACTAGTGAACAAAATGCTAATTCAAGCTCTGTTCAAAACAGACTGCAAGTCTGTGCAAAAACGTTTCATTTGTCGACATTCAAAGCTACAAAGGAACGTGTGTGCATGTGTGTGCGTTTGCGTGTGTGTGCGTGCGTGTGTGTGCGTGCGTGTGTGCGTGTGTGTGTGTGGCGTTTTTGCACAAACGTGCGGTCTGTTTTGAACAGTTCCTGAATTAGCTTTTTGTTCACTAGCTTTAAAAGCGACTCGAAGTCGGAAATACTTTGAATTGCGCAGAATTGCGAGTGCGCGTGTATGCACGCGTGAGTGTGTGCGTGCGGGCGTGCGGACGGACGTATGTGTGTAAATTTGACAATCATAACAACACATGACCCGACCAATAAATTGGCAAGAAGAGTCGTCGGAAACAGCAGGATGAAAAAGAGAAAGAAAATAATACTGCGATGAAGGAAAGACTTGTGAGATGATATTTTAAATAATTCGTCGCTTAATAATTATAATAACATGCAATAAATTGTTCTCATATAAAGTAGCACAAAGAGCAGCTCAAGGCGATGGCAAAACCAATATCTAAATCAGTCTTGGCAAAATCGAAATCTAACTCAATCCTGGCAAAAATCAAGATCTAACTCAGTCCTGGCGAAATTAAACTCTAATTTAGTCCTGGTGAAATCAAGGTCTAACTCAGTCCTGGCGAAATCAAGGTCTAATACTCAGTCCTGGCAAAATCAAGGTCTAATACTCAGTCCTGGCAAAATCCAGATCTTACTCAGTCCTGGTGAAATCCAGATCTTACTCAGTCCTGGTGAAATCCACATCTTACTCAGTCCTTGCGAAATCCAGATCTTACTCAGTCCTGGCGAAATCGAGACCTGACTCAGTCCTGGCAAAATCCAGATCTTACTCAGTCCTGGCAAAATCCAGATCTTACTCAGTCCTGGCAAAATCAAGATCTTACTCAGTCCTGGCAAAGTCAAGATCTTACTCAGTCCTGGCGAAATCGAGACCTGACTCAGTCCTAGAAAAATCATTTCTAATTCAGTCCTCGCGAAATCGAATATAACTCAGTCACACCCACACCTCCGGCCACCACCACATGTAACAGCAGAAATATTGACGACAAAATGTAGTAAATTAGCTTAGCGCAAAATAGATAGCATCAAATGAAATTTGACTTTAATTCACGAGTTATTTAAAGAGAAGCCCACACATGTTAAATTAACTCCCTTCAGACAGTCACGCAGACAGTCTCTCTCCAGATAAAATCGAACAGACTTGGCGATCCATGACTGTAGTTAGCTTACTTTAGCCAAACTGACCAGGACGTCGTCTCCGGTAACTAGCTTACTTCGGCGAGATGACCAGGGTCGCTTAAAGCACTAAGTAGCGTCCGAGACTCATATCTCTATTGAATCTATCCGACACTCTACCTCTGACACTCCAATTCCAGGATAATTATACGTGTCTCATAAATAGGGCAGGTGAGGAAAATATTCAAATAAAAACGAATAATCCCGTATATGCGAGATTAACTAAAACGAGAGTTAAACGATTGGTCAGAACCCCTGCAGATCCTTGGTGGCCCAACCTTAGCTTGTCAGTCGAATACTAACTACGAAGCAAAGGAACAAACTGCAGTGTCCGCCTATCTCCACCTCATCGAGAGAGTGTTAGAGACTAGAAGTTGTCGAAGGGAAGTAGGGGGGGGGGGGGGGATAGGGAGAGAAAGGGAGAGAGAGAAAGAGACTACTAAGAATTTTGATTAATACAAATGTACACCTATCTAGATAGCTATACGGAATGTTACTGCTTTAAAATAAACTGAATACAAATTACTTCAGTCACACCTTCCTATACAATCAAGATCTTCAATGTGCGACTCCCCTGTAGCCTGCCATACTCTGACTGCGTCGACAATCGTTTACTTCCGTATGCACTGGCTTGAAAGTAAACATGCAAAATTGTTTCCTTGCGGATAACCCGACTCGCCTCTTAACGTGCTTTATACCTAATCCCCCGTCTTAAAGGTGACGCCACGGTAATCTTGTAACACCTTTGTCAAACACCAACCTCCTTCCATGGATAAGCGAGAGAAGAATTGGGGAAAAAAATAAAAGAAAAACACACACACAAAAGGTGGTGTTGCACCGTTTCAAGTTTCACCGTTAGCAAGTGCAGGGTTCTTCGGTGGCGCATTGGGTGTCGAAATGTGGTACACGTTAAAAGTAGCGATAGAAAAAAATCAATCAATGAAGTAGTCTCGGGATGGGCTGGATGACCAGACTTGGAACGCAACCACCAAACGACACAAAGAATTAAAACAAGGGTATATGTACAATACACCCCATATACATAGCATAGCTCATATCATATGTACTGATGGGACGCAATCACCAGCGTGATATGGTGTGACCGAACCTTAGTAATATCATTATTTTCAGAAGAATGTGGAACTCTGGCACTCCACAAGTGACTACTGCAGTGCAGCCTGACAGCAGCGGAAGCACTCGAAGAACTAGGACAGATGAGACGCTCCTGTTTTACAGTCAAACTAATCCACTCTAAACCTATAAACCTCAAGTCCTTCTCCATCACGCGCACAACACACATTCAAACTCCCTCAACCAACCAAACAAAACTAACAGGAAACAAACTCAAAGAGGTAAACAAAATAGGGTGTTACGTTGAAACGCGTACGAAAGTATGTCGGAAGCGCGCACGATAGATCTAATCGTTTCGTTATGCAAAGTATTCAATAATGGAGTTTATTTACCTTTGATTTGAGTTTGCATTGTTGTTAGGAGAGGCTTTGTATAACGTTGATGATTTGCGTTAGTCGATATTGTTGGAGAATTTTCGGGATTTGCATGTTTATTACTGTCGATAGAAATTTCCCGATGGATATCGAAGGTCGTGAATGTTCCCGGAAGTAGAGGAAATGTGTATGACGTAAGCCAGTGATGACGATCTTTAGTTCGATTGGTGGCAGTGCGTCATTTCTACCGTGTACCAAATTGTTCGAGAAAAGAGAGAGGTTATTTAATCGTGTGCCGAGTTGCTGTTGAGATAGTAAAGTTGTTGATAGAGAGTTGCTGTGAAAGTTGTTGAGTTGAGTTGAGAATTGTATGCAGTTGTTGGTGTGTGCTGAATAAAAGTGGAAAACTTCGTACGTCGACTTTGTGACTTGTATGCTGTTTGGACGGGCTGCGTGAATAAACGAATCTGAGTTACACAACTATCAGGAATTCAAGCATCGGGGCTGAATCAGATACTGATAGAAAAACACCAACATCAAACGGAGTGTAACATTTTGGGGGCCAAGCCGCGATTCACGCCATAGCCAAGGGTTCAACTGCTACAACAAGCGAGTCAACGTTACGAGAGGCAGTCATCGAGGGTAGCCGCCAACGAGTTGCGTCGAGAGGGGCCAACATACTGGGACTACATCCGATAGATTCGGGTTGACTGCAAGGGCGTGTAGTCGCCGAAGAGTTGCTTCGTGAGCGAACAACAGAGCGGGACTACGTGGCTGCCGCAAGACTACGTCGAGGGACAGTCTCGGAGCTACATCGCCAGTGTTACAGAGAGCGGCGAGCGGACGTCGCGTCTACTTCAGCACAGGAGCGTATACATCAACACCAGCGTGGTGCAGCGTCGCATACGACGAGGACAGCGGGGCCTGCGTCAGCGAAGGCGACTAGTGACAAGCATCAGCGCTACTGCAGAAAGCGTGCTGTTCTAGAACAGTCTAGAAAGGTACAGCACAGTCAAGAACTTTCCAGAAAAAAAAAGAACTCTACAGTCAAGAACTTTCTAGAAGAAGAACCTTCCAGAAAAGAACTTTCTAGAAAAGAACTTTCTTGAAAAGAACTTTCCAGAAGCATCAAGATGGCTGACTTCTGGCAGAAAGGGGTTGAACTGAATCTAAAAGGCAAGCAGCTGACGGAGTACGTCAAGTCTCAGGAGAGAATACGAGAAAGAGAATTGGAAGAGAAGCGTCTAGAAAAAGAAATAGAACTAGAACAGAAGCGTCTAGAAGTAGAAGAGCAGCGTCGCCGTGAAGAACGAGAATTAGAAGAGCAGCGTCGCCGTGAAGAACGAGAATTAGAAGAGCAGCGTCGCCGTGAAGAAAGAGAATTAGAACAGAAGCGTCTAGAAATTGAACAGCAACGTCAAGAGAGAGAAGAGCAGCGTCGCCGTGAAGAAAGAGAGTTCGAGCTGAAGCGTCTTGAAGGTGAGCGTCAGTACCAGTTAGAGTTGGCGCGTATCCAAAACAATCAGCATGCGCCACAAGTCACCAACGACCATACGGCTCCTAAATTGCCAGCTTTCGTCGACGGGAAGGACCAGATCGACAGCTATCTGGCGAGATTCGAAAGGTTCGCCGAAAGCTCTAACTGGCAACCTCAAGACTGGGCAATTCGACTGAGTGCACTTCTGACGGGGCAAGCTCTCGAAGTTTACACCAGACTGTCGAACGATGACGCCAAAAACTACGACGTCTTGAAAGAGGCCCTGTTGCAGTGCTACAACTTTACAGAGAAGGGCTACCGTAAACGCTTCCGTGAATGCCGGCCTAAGTCAGACGAGACGCCAAAGCAGTTTGTGGAGCGCCTGTCGTCATATCTACACAAGTGGGTGGAGTTATCAGGCGAAACGAAGTCTTACGACAGTCTCCATGACCTGATCGTGAAGGAACAATTTCTCAATGCCTGTCACAAGGACCTAGCGACCCACTTAGAAGAACAAAAGCTGCAGACGCTTAAAGATGTGACTGAGGCTGCTGAAAGATATCTCATCGCTCATGGGAAAACCCTGGGGCCACCCAGCGCGACGAAACATTTTCAGAAGACTGGAAACCATGTGAACCGGATCCAGGGAAGCCAGACGAGCCAGAGACAGACAGACTCCACGCCTCCTCCCAGGGAAGGGCATTCAAGGGGCTGTTTCACCTGCAACGCTACAGACCACAGAGCGGCTAACTGTCCTCAAAACAAAAGTAGCGGACAGCGGAGCAGTACGGACAATTCAGCGGCGGGCAACCAGCAGAGGCGGTTCTCCAATCAACGGCAAACCAGTAGATCTGACCATCAAGTGTGCGGCGGGAGCGTCATTCTTCCGAGTGAGACCGAGCGCACAGCTACCCCTGCGGACGTGCAAGAGTGCATGACTGATGGCCAACTTCTCCTTGCCAACGGAAACTCCATCCCCGTCGTCGCCAGCGCAGCTGTGACCGTACAGAACATGCCTGTTTCCAAGGGACGCGTCGGAAATCATGAAGTGACTGTTTTAAGAGACTCTGGCTGCAGTGGGGTCATCGTCAAAGAAGACCTAATCGCTAAAGAACAGTTCACTGGCGATTCAAAATGGACACTCATGGCCGACAGCAAATGTGTGAAAGCGCCAGTTGCGAAGATTCATGTCAACACCCCTTTCTACATAGGCGAAGTCGAAGCGGTTTGCCTGAAGAAGCCGCTGTATGATTTGATGATCGGGAATATCGACGGCGCGAGACGACCCGACGACCCCGATCCAGAGTGGAGTCCTGCCTCAACTCAACACGTCGAAGTTGTGGAGGAGGATCCATTGCCGTTTCCCGATGGAGACCTTACAGAGCTGCTACGGGACAATGTGGTTACTCCGGCTCAGCCCTGCCGACCAGAGATCGTCAGTGCTGTTACTACCAGGGCCCAGGCCAAGAGAGACAAGACGTCTACGCCACTGAGGGTCGCCGACAACTCTAAAGCTGCCATCGTGGACAGAGATAAGCTGATCCAGCTCCAGGAAGCTGACAGCACTTTAAACAAGTACAGGAACCGCCAAGACCACGTGACCAAGGGCAGTGGCACGGTCTATTTTGAGGTGAAGGCCAAGATCCTGTACAGAATCTTCCAGCACCCGAGGGTCAACGGAGGTAAACCACTACGTCAAGTACTGGTACCATTACCCTTAAGGCGCCAGGTGGTGGAAGTAGCGCATGACTCAATCATGGGAGGTCACCTGGGCATCAAGAAGACGTCAGACAGAATCCAGGCGGTGTTCTACTGGCCAGGACTTCATGCGGACGTCAGCCGTTTCTGCCGATCGTGTGACATTTGCCAGAAAACCATACCTCGAGGAAGGGTCCCGAAAGTGCCTATGCAGAGGATGCCTCTGATCGACCGACCTTTCAAGAGGGTGGCCGTAGACTTTATCGGCCATTCGCTGAAAGAAGAACAAAAGGGGCTTCTACTAGAAAACGTCACCAAGATTCTGAACGCTCCACGTCCCCAAACCAAGAAGCAGGTGCGATCTTTCCTGGGGTTGGCTGGATATTACAGGGAGTTCGTACCAAACTACTCCGCCATCACAGCACCCTTGTCGGACCTGGTACGGAAAGGCTGTCCAAACCAAGTGCAGTGGGGACCGTCTCAGGAGAAGGCATACCAGACTGTGCGCGACCTCCTTTCAAAGGATCCGGTGCTACGACTGCCTGACACTTCCAAAGGATTCGTCTTAAGAACAGACGCGGATCGGGGGTTGTCCGGTCCTGATTTGGCTCGGAAGAGTCCGCTGGACCTAAAGCAATAATAAATCAATCAATCAATCAATTAAGAACAGACGCAGCGGACGAAGGCATCGGCGCCATACTGATGCAAGAACACGAAGGGAAACTATCTCCGGTCAGTTACGCCAGCAAGAAGCTGTCCAGGGCTGAGAAAAATTACTCGACCATGGAGAAAGAGTGCCTTGCCATCATATGGGGAATCCGGAAGTTCGAACTGTACCTTCAAGGAGTGAAGTTCGTGCTACAGACTGATCACAAGCCGCTAACTTACTTGAACTCTGCCAAGTTTGTGAACAGTCGGATCATGAGATGGGCTATGTATTTGCAGAACTTTAACATGCGAGTAGAATCAATCAAAGGATCAGACAATGTTGGTGCGGACTTCCTCAGCAGAGTGTGTGAGTAAAGAACATTGACTCTGTGTGAATGAACTGTGAACATTGACAATATCCAGACGGATTTGAAGATGAAAACCATTGACTCTGTGTGAATGAACTGAGAACGTTGATAGTGTTCAGACAGTCTGAAATAAGTTTTAATTTTGAACTTTGTTTGTGCATTACGTTTCAACGTTGTTGAAAGAAATTAAGTAAATTTCTTCTTGAGTGGGGGGTTATGTTACGTTGAAACGCGTACGAAAGTATGTCGGAAGCGCGCACGATAGATCTAATCGTTTCGTTATGCAAAGTATTCAATAATGGAGTTTATTTACCTTTGATTTGAGTTTGCATTGTTGTTAGGAGAGGCTTTGTATAACGTTGATGATTTGCGTTAGTTGATATTGTTGGAGAATTTTCGGGATTTGCATGTTTATTACTGTCGATAGAAATTTCCCGATGGATATCGAAGGTCGTGAATGTTCCCGGAAGTAGAGGAAATGTGTATGACGTAAGCCAGTGATGACGATCTTTAGTTCGATTGGTGGCAGTGCGTCATTTCTACCGTGTACCAAATTGTTCGAGAAAAGAGAGAGGTTATTTAATCGTGTGCCGAGTTGCTGTTGAGATAGTAAAGTTGTTGATAGAGAGTTGCTGTGAAAGTTGTTGAGTTGAGTTGAGAATTGTATGCAGTTGTTGGTGTGTGCTGAATAAAAGTGGAAAACTTCGTACGTCGACTTTGTGACTTGTATGCTGTTTGGACGGGCTGCGTGAATAAACGAATCTGAGTTACACAACTATCAGGAATTCAAGCATCGGGGCTGAATCAGATACTGATAGAAAAACACCAACATCAAACGGAGTGTAACATAGGGTACACCCGTATCATGAAAATAAATGAATAATACCTTCATAAACAAACTTGCAATTTAAAAAAAATTTAAACAGAAAAGTTTCGTTTCATGAGACATCTGGGTGCAGTCGGAAGCCGATCCACTTTTTCGTACAACCTGTCACCGGAAAAGTGGGAGCGGAGAAAAAGCGACACACACTTGGTGACATTCTCCATTTCTGTTACACACATCTACCCGCACACGTAGCTAGACCTCCCTGTTTGTTTACTACGAGGTCTTTCTCGTGCAAGGGTGAATGAAAGAAAAAACAAAGGAAGGAAGGAAGGAGGTAGGGGAAGATTAAAGAAAGATAAGAAAAGATAAAAGCTACTTTTCTTTTTTTAAATTAGGGACGAAACAGAACAACACTGAAACAGAAAATAACAGATGACTTCAATGACACAAAAGACACTTAGCAACGAGATGGAAATGCAAAACAAACATTTTCTAAATCTACACTTTTAGTGTTACAGTTAATTCTCAACAATTTTGTTGGTTAAAAAAAAGTTGGGGAGAGGGGTTGAGAAAGGTAAAGGGGGTAGGTTAGGGAGAGAATTAAAAAACTTAAGAGCTACGCCCTAAACAATTCAATTATTTTATTTGGTAAACAACAAGAAGTAGATGGGTAATATTATTATTTTATAATATAAAAAATAATAATACAGGATGCTATCACGCACCATTTTTCAAACGTACTTTAAGCGCGGCGATCTGAAGAGATCGCTATTATAGAAAGCAGAAAAAGAAATTAAATGTTATTTCTGAACGTACTGCATCCAATATCATTATTGTATCATTATTGAAGGGAGGAAGGAAACCGGAGAAACCCCTCGGTGACTTCAAAAGTCTCTAACCGAAGTCACTAATGTTCGTCATCTGCGGGGTTTGAGCCCGCACAAGAAGGTAATCGGAAATAATGTCAGAGAAAAAAAATCGTAAGAGAAAAAAACAGCAAAATCAATCGGTGGAATGTACCAGAACGAAGGCAGAACTGATTTTCGTTTGTCGGTACACATGCACAGACCCACCACACATTTTGTTTTTAAAAATTTAACCACCATATGCATGCTATCATATTTTGTAGTATTGTCGACCTAAAGCAATAACCATGTAATGTAATGTAGTATTAACGTCGTATAAGAAACCGTGATTATTGTCAATTTCGTTAACAAAATATTTTTGGTCTTCGATTTTAAAAAATAAATAAATAAAATTTAAATAAAGCTTCTTTGATCGCAAATTCACAGAGAGAGAGGGAGCGAGAGAGAGAGAGAGAGCGAGAGAGAGAGAGAGAGAGAGAGAGAGAGAGAGAGAGAGAGAGAGAGAGAGAGAGAGAGAGACAGAGAGAGATTTGATGCGTTTTCAGTAGTTTGATAGCGTTGTTGTCACTCGGTGCGTCGAAGAGAGTTAGAGGTCAATTGCGCAACGCATTGACCTTTGACCCTCCGAACGCGGCCTTGATGAACGCGATGCATGCCGGGAAACAAAATGGCAGAAATGAAACATGTGCGGTCGCGACTTCCTGGCTATTCATTCTCAGTCGACTTATCTCTAGGCAGCTTGCCAAGGTTCTTTCGTCGAACATAGCCGTACTTCCCTTTGTCCGCTGTTCACCTTCTTTTAAAACATCCAGAGACCACTCCCTCCGTGTGTAATCTCTAATGTATTTAGTGGTGTCTCCCAAGGTTCAATTCTTTTTCCTGTTTTATTATTTTGTATTTACAAGAATGACCTACCGAAGCATGTCTCAACCAAGTTAACCAGCGCACTATTTGCAAGACGACAGCTATTTGCGCGCGTCTTCACAAATGAGCATGGCAGGAACACTGGAAATGTAGGCTTACAGAACTAAATTTCCCAAAAGTGGCCATACCATTTATACAGAAAATCCCGGCACCCCAAGGGGGGTAGAAGAAGAAGAAGAAGAAGAAGAAGAAGAAGAAGAAGAGCAACAACAACAACAACAACAACACGCAAATGAATAAGTGTGATGAAGAGGAGACTGAGCAGCAGAGGAAATAGGAGGAGGACAAGTTGAATAAGGCGGAAAATGAAGGAATCAGTCGAGAGAGAGAGAGAGAGAGAGAGAGAGAGAGAGAGAGAGAGAGAGAGAGAGAGAGAGAGAGAGAGAGAGAGAGAGAGGGTTGATGTATGCGTCTCATTGTCGTGCACACTGGAAGCAATGAGGCATGGTTTGAAATGAAAATCCCTTCTTTTTTTCTTCTGTACTCCCCATTCCCGTTTCAACTCCACACACTCACAAACACTCTCTCTCTCTCTCTCTCTCTCTCTCTCTCTCTCTCTCTCTCTCTCTCTCTCTCTCACTTCTTTACTTATCCTTTTCTCCTTTCCTCTCTCCACCTCCTCCCTTTATACCTTCCTCAGTGGCTTAAGGTTCTCTCTACTCAATTTCTCATTCTCTCATATCGTCCGCTATCCACCGCCCACCCCACCTTCCTCCCAATCTCTCTCGCCAAAGCGTTACAGACTTTTTCTTTTCTTTTCTTTTCCCTATCTGCACGTTACCATCTCCGTCCTTCTCGCATTTTGAAGACAATTTTCTTTCCAATAAAATCGTCCTTCTCTTTTTCATTCTTTTTCATTCTTCTTCTTCTTCTTCTTCTTCTTCTTCTTCTTCTTCTTCTTCTTCTTCTTCTCCTTCTTTTTCTCCAACTTCGTCTTCACCTTATCCTTCTTACTCGCTTCTTTGGTTTTTCTTTTATCATTCTTCCGTCGATACGTCTTGTTTCCGTCTCCTTTTGCTGCGAGCATTTCAAGACGATATTTTAATTCTCCGCCTTGCCTTGTTTTATCCCCTCCCCTGCACCCGTCCCTAATTCCCCCTCCCCATCTCCTTTCTACTCTCCTTCCTCCTTCTTTTCAGCTTTGTCTTTTATTTTCTCTTAAATTCACTCCCTTGCTTTGATTTTTTGCACTACAAGTATTTTTATATTTTTATACACCATCTATGTAACCAGTCAATTTCCTGTACATTTCAAGACTTTTTTAATTGACCTCTTTTTTCTACTAAAAAACACAACATTTTTCTTGTTTGTTTGTCGTTGTTTTTTGTTCTGTGATTTATTCGCCACCGCCTTTGTTTCTCTTCTTGCCACATTTTCCTGTGCCGATGCGTCTAACCTGTCTTCTGTCTTTTTTTTCTGTGCATTTCTAAATGGTTGTTTTCTACTTCTTCTTCTTCTTCTTCTTCTTCTTCTTCTTCTTCTTCTTCTTCTTCTTCTTCTTCTTCTTCTTCTTCTTCCTCCTCCTCCTCCTCCTCCTACTACTACTTCTCCTTGTCTTCTTCGTATTCTTTCTTATTCGCCTTCGTTTGCATTTGATTTTTTTCGTATTTACTTATTTTTTTGTTTTTCTTGCAGGTTTTTTCCCTTCACTGACATGTCTGAGGTGTAGTTCTTCAGTACATGTTTTCCCTGTACACCAGAGAGCTTGCGATCCTCATTGAGACCTACTCTATTTGCTATCACTTCTTCGCTGATGACACGGAGACGTGTACAGCCATTCCAAAGGACCCAGGGGAGATAAGGAGGTAAAGGGCAGGATGGGCGCTATTTTATTTTAGAGCATGTTTTGTTGTGTCACGTGTTGTGATGATAAAGTATGTAGTTTTGCATTAAAACCGTTGGCGTGTTAGGGGTTTTGT
The DNA here is from genome assembly GCA_036898135.1 of Oncomelania hupensis. NCBI lineage: Eukaryota > Metazoa > Mollusca > Gastropoda > Littorinimorpha > Pomatiopsidae > Oncomelania > Oncomelania hupensis. The sequence goes on from CM072513.1 coordinate 54,593,626, forward strand.
TATTATTGCTCCTCTAAAAAAATCATTTTAAGTCATCCCGCCCCCACCCCCAATATTATTTCTTTGATGGAGTATAGTAGAGTTATTTGCGAACTGGATTGTTGCACACGCTGAAAAAGAGAGGTGGATACTGCGCGTGTATGTGTGCAAAGGAGGGAGAGAGAGAAAAGTAGAGAGAGATTGTATGCATGTTACTCACCTTAAATAAAGTGTTCAATTTTTTGTTGTTTTTGGGGTTTTTTTTACCCCAACGCTGTGATTATTCTTTTTGTGTGGAAATTTTTATGCGCTTAATAAATGTTAATTCGTTCATTCGTACATAACATTTCGTTCATCCCGATCTCTCTACCCCTCCATTCCGACCCCCACCCCAAAGTCCCCCTCCCTCCAGCTCTCTCTCCTCTCTCTCTCTCTCTCTCTCTCTCTCTCTCTCTCTCTCTCTCTCTCTCTCTAGAAATTCATTTTTTGCTATGTTGTTCTTTCTTTGAAGATCAACGAAACCAATTTATTCCGCAGAAATATTGTAGAACACCCAACATGTCTAGTTTTTATGTGTTGATGGCGTCGAGTAATGAAGAGTGCGTTAGAAAAGTATGCATATTCCTGTATAAAGCATTCAAAGCGCGAGAAACTGCAATGGAATGAAAATGTTGTCTTTGTTTTGTTTCTGTTTTGTTCTCTGGCATCACGTTGAACACTTGCATTGATATGTACCTTTGTATACTCCCCTTCAATCAGGGGCATAGGCCTTATATTTGAATAAATTCTTGAAGTCTCTCTCTCACTCTCTCTCTCACTCTCTCTCTCTCTCTCGCTCTCTCTCTCTCTCTCTCTCTCTCGGCAGCTAATTTATCCTTTCTTTTTCTCTATTTTATTTTCTTTTAAAACAACAATTCTTCTGTCTTTGATTTACTCGTCTCATTGGAATTTTTTGTACTGCTCGTCTCCGCTGCATGACAAGCAAAGCTTCTTGTTTTCTTAAATACATGTCTAAACATTTGATTTTGTCTGCTGCACTTGTTCCTCTCCTTATGCCCTTTCTCAATATACGTTATCATCTGTTTTCTCTTTGTCTTTTATTTACTCATCCCTTTAGTTTTTTCTGTCACCATTACCCTTCAAAGACGCGTCTAACTTATCTTGTTTCTTCTTGTTTGTGTGCGCATTTCTAGACACATTGGTAACCTGCCCCCGAAAAAAGATCGCAGCTCGGGAACTAACAATACAATTGTATTGTCTAACTTTCACGGTGCATACATTAAGGTGGAAAATATTTGTATGTGTGGCCGCAAAGCTTTACATAAAATGAAGTGAAGTGAACAATATGTAGCATATATATAACATGCATACATTTATTGCAGGCCCCTCTCTCCCCTCCTTCTTCCTCCTTCCCCTTCTGTTTCCTCTTCGCTCCTCTTCTCTTCTCCTCACTGTCCTCTTCCTCTGTCCATTAAAGCTTAATCTCGCGTTCTCCCTGGCACTCTCTTGTAATGCATTATTTTCGTCTCCCCATGCACCCTTCTTATATTGGTCCGTTTCGCGTTCAATTTCAAGCCAGCCCTTTACAGTCATGTCAGTCCATGCTGCAGGGCAAAAATGACCTCACTACTGCAAATACTACTTGTCCAAAGCCTTCTCGAGGTCCAATGCCGTTGTTACATCAAGTACTGTCGCTGTGAAAAACAGTGCCAGGCGCGACAATATTAATTTTACGTATCTATTTCATCACAACGACTACTTTTCAGTTTAACGATTCATGCAAAATGTCCATAATGTGTTCGAAAAAAAGTGAAATTCGAATCTGTTTGAATTGTGATGACAAAGAATTTTGCGTCAAAACCTGATAAAAGCCTGTAGCTATAAAATACAATTTGCTTCCGAACTTTTGTGTTCACAAGAAGTTTTGTTTTTGTCACAAAATATCACAGTAATGAAAAAAATATTTATTATTTTTTTGGTTTTCTTTTGTTATGCTTTTGTCACGAATTATGTTTAAATTACCTGCAACAAGAAATTTTCTATGAAGTGAATAGCAGTTTGACATCGATTTAATTCATAATCAGTAACATAACCCATATATAAATTTCGTTAAAACTTATAATCACAAAATTATAAAATCCTACTGAAAACCCATTGACAAATTTCTGGTAACGTATAAAACATAACCTGCCCAAACTTTTGTTGTTGTTGTTGTTTTTTGTGTTATTTTTTGTCTTCCGCGACACAAAATCGTATCCCAAAATAAAACCATTGCGAAAGAATTTTACGAACGGAAGACAGTTATACAGCATTTAATGAAACTCCAACTCCACATCTTTTCCGCTCTGTTCATTGTATAGTGAAATCGTCAATCAAAGTCCGGGGTCCATTGTTAGTGCATGATGCACGAGCACTGAGTAGCCCAGCGCTCAGCAGCAACGAGATGCTCAAATTCGACTAAACGGATATGCAGTCTCACACATACACACACACACACACACACACACACACACACACACACACACCCACACACACACAAACACACACATAACCGCTTCTCACAAAGCGCGTCAAGAGACCAGCGGGAGGGAGTCTCCTCCTCCACTCCATCTCCTTCCCCCTCCTCTCCTCTCCACTTTCTCTCTTTCAGCCTTTTCCCCACACTCACCAGGCCTGATATATCAGGAGGAATATCTTTCCTTCAACCTTTTCCCACTAAAATCTTTTAACCGAAAGGTACAGTAAATTGTCTCAAATTGATCTCCTGTTCTAAAAGACTTTTTTTTTCAAAAGACTCTCTCTCTCTTTCTCTCTCTCACACACACACACACACAAACATAAACACCCATCCTTTCCCCCCACCTCTCTCTCTCTCTCTCTCTCTCTCTCTCTCTAACTTAGACTTAAATTCTCCCTCTCTTTGCTGTATTCTTCTCGTCGTCCTTGCTATTCCAAATCCACACTGCGTATACAGAATTCTCCCTACTCTTTCCGTAAGCTTATATCTCCCTCTCTCTCCTTTCCCTCACCATCCTCTCTCTCTCTTTCTCTCTCTCTCTCTCCATCTCTCTCCCTTTCTCCCTCTCTTCCACTCCTTTTTTCAAAATTCCGATTGTCCTTGCATGTGTATCGGCAATGAGTCCATCCGCATGGGGCTTGTCTCCGCGTTTAAAATCTTCAAGCTGTCTCAGAGCAAACAGAGGGGCCGGGTAGCTCAGTTGGTAAGAGCGTCTTGCTAGTAACCGAAAGGTCGCTGGTTCGAATCCCGGATTGGTCAACGTGTGATCATATTATTTTCCCCTTTACCAACAACTGGCCCGCTGGTGTCAGTATAAATCGGTCCAGTAGTCACCTATATGCGAAAGTGTCGTGTGACTATAATCTACATAAAAACAAACAGAGCAAACAGGAAGAGAACCAACCCTTGCATTGATTCTTAGTGCTAGGAATTTCACACTGATTAATGCTCAGACACTATAGCAGCACACTACTAGGATCCAAGGATTTCAACTAAAGCAACAACAAAACATGAGATTCTTACATGCTCACAGAGATCACACAAATTAATCGCATCTTCAGTGCTCAATTTAGATAGTCAGGTATCCTTAGATTCCGAGATTAAAACATTTAAGTCATCAAAACACAGACGAATAGGATTGTTTGTAGTTTGTTTGTTTGCTTTTTGTTCTTTTTAAATGCTGATTTTAACAAATCCGGCGTTCTTCCTGGATTTGCTTTATATTGTCATCACATGCAGCTAGGGTCAAAGGATGAAACAGTCCTTGGCAGGAGCTAGAACTCGGCAAACAGTATTTGAATCAGTATTGGAGACAAGACGCGCCAAGCCATCACCATTGCATACACTTCCTTCATACATGCTTCAAGTATTGTTCTTCTTATATTGCCCTTTTTTCCCACATGCGCATTAACCAAGAAGATTGGACCCTGATTATAGGTACTACTGCGCTACCCGTCCGGCTGGGTATTGGGAATCCATAACATTCTTGCCGAGGGTCCATTCTTCTGGGTTAATATGTCTGTGATTTTTTTTCAGTGAAGAAAACACTCAAGTCCAAGAGACCATAACGCTATTTCTCCCTGTAAACCCCAAACCATACAGAGCAAAGATCACACTGCGTAGCCAGTGGACAGGCGAAAGTAAATCTCGGTTAGTCTCAGCTACGCAGTATGTGAAAAGACGGTGACTTTCAAGATATACGTAAGCACGTTTAAAGAGTGTGCACATTAACTATAACTCAAATAACACAGGACGCTTTCACGCGCTTATTTCTTTAATCGAACTCACATAGCGGCGATCGGAAAAAAATCGCTATTACAGAAGTCCAAACAGAAAACAGTTTTTATTTTGTTCTAATTTTAGATTGACTACATCCTATACCATTATTGAAAGGGGGGAAGAGGAAACCGGAGTACCAGGAGAAAACCCTCGGTGTCCTGAAAAGTCTCGTACCTAACCCGCGACCTTCGGCATAGGATACCAGCTTACTGTCAACTTAACTACGAGGCCACCCTCACTAGCGACGGTGAAGCAACAATATCACCAACTCTCAACATTCGTTTTTCTTATATCCTTGTGTTGGTCACGTTAGGTTCAACTCAACGACAACAACAACATAACATAGGCATCGAAGCTTTCGCGGAAAAGCTCAATCATGTTGGCGTACATTAGTAAGTCGTTTAATTCTTGCTTAAGGCTTCATTATTCCTGTCTGTGGGGGCCATTATAGTTATCTCACTCATCCTCTTTACCATACAATCAATCGACCACCACCACCCTCCCTCCACGCTGTGTTTCTCCTTTTGTCTCACTACCGTAGCTCATTGCTTCGCCTGGCACACCGAGGACCCAGATTCGAATCCCGTAGTGAGCCAGATGAAAGACATAATTTACTATCTTCGCAGTATGATTGCTCTGGTGGCTCATTGTTATTTAGGTCCCTACCCTCTCTTCCCTGGTATGGTTATTCCCGTCTGCCATATCGCCGTTGGTGGATGCGGACGTTAAACTTCAATGTTTATTGATTCTTTTCCTTCTCTCCGTTTGAAACTGTCACGTGATGCGACCAGAAACGTCACCGCCAGACATCGTCTCGTCATCAGAAAATCACTTCCGGCTACTTTTAGCCATTTCCTTTTTTGTTGTTGTGTTTCCCTGGAGAGCAGAGGCCACAAAATGTGGCTGCTAGAATGGGGTATCCGAGACAAGAGGAAGTCTCTCGACTTCGAGCCTCGTTCTCTCGAGACTGTGATAGCGGCCGACGCGACCTTTGCCTCTGGCCTATTTGGTAAAACGAATTGAACGCCGATGGCCACGTCCATGTAATGAAATTTTGGGCGTCGGCGAGAGAAAGAACAAAATGTTGTTGTGGACTAGATGTGCATAGAATTCTCTTAGTTAGCAAGTCTGGGGCATTGCCCTATTGAAATATATTCAACAGATTTGTGCTGATACTCACGTTTTTCCTCTTGCTGAGTTGGCATTATTCATATCGGCATGAAAGTCGATGGACACAGCTTGCAGTGGACATGACCCGCTGTTTTTCCAGTAAAAATAAGAGCCACAGGCCGATCACTTTCAGAATCTGTAACGTAAAGCAATGGAGGTGTTTTATATAATAATATTTAAATGTACCCCTTTTATTAAATATGCAAGATCTTTTTTACTGGCACTCGACAAAGACAAGTGTTAATAAAGTTCGTCATTCTCTCTTTGTTGAAGGTCGTCTACATGTCTCAGCAAAACTACATTATTTTACAAGAAAGCAACGGTTGTCTGTCAGGTCCTCAATGCAAAATGAGTACACAAAGAATAATGCAGTGCATTACGAGTTTCCGCTTTGTGACAGCCAAATTTGCATACATTAATGAACTGACAAGACGAGGTCGCTTCTCATTGCAATGATGGCGTAAAGGAAATTACGTAGATAACGAACCTACAAGAATATATTCTGAAGTTAACCATGTCAGTGGTTGTGATGATGTAGCAGCTACGATAAATACAAGTGTACATGCACATTCGATTCAAACTGCTAAAATATATGACTAACTTCAAGTTCAAATTATATTTCTCAAATTCAGTGTCCTTGACAGTTTGAACACCGTAATAGTTAGTTAACGATCACTACGACATGCAATGAAGTAATGACATTTTATCCAATATAACGTGACATGCGCACGTGCCAGATGATTCGACGGGCATGTCGTCACGCGCAAGTAATAAATTTTGCATGATAAGGTCCTTTCCCCATTTTGCTGTTGAAATAGTGAAAACTGTGTTTTGCCATGTGCTGTGATATTCCAAAGACGAGCGACGGACGTGGAGGAAGAGGAGGTTGAGGGGGTCCGTGGGAAGAGATTGGTATTGAATTGGAGGGACACACAGACGGCTGCTCTGGAAAAAGGAATAGGAATTCTACACTGATACTAGAAGTGGTGGTGGCGATGGTGGTGATGATGATGATGATGATGATGATGATGATGATGATGATGATGATGATGATGATGATGATGATGATGATGATGATGACGATTTCGCTGCTGCTAATGATGATGATGATTATTATTTTACTGCTGCTAATGATGATGATGATGATGATGATGATGATGATGATGATGATGATGATGATTTTACTGCTGTTAATGATGATAACGATGATATTGCTGCTGCTTCTAATGATGATGGTGGTGGTGGTGGTGGAGGTGATTATTTTCATGATGATAACGATGATGCTGTTGCTGCTGTTGATGATGATATTGATGATGATGATATTGATGATGATGATGTTGTTGAAGTTGATGGAGACGTTGTGCTTATGACGAGTTCGAGAAACATTAAAAAAAGCACTTTCAGCTGCCTTTGGAGGTGGGTATGTCCCTTGAGTGGCGTTCCTTTACCTGGTTAGTTGACGGGTTTGCTTTATTTCAGCTTGAACCTCAAGAGACAATAAACATTTGTAACGCACAAAGTCAATGGCGAGCAAACGGAGAATTGACACAAATAAAATGGCCAAGACAAAAATGTCAAACGTTCATACACGCACGCGAGGCGCATGCACAAATTCAGTGTTTCTAATGCATCACATGTTGGGCTAGCGAAAACTTCACCATGAATATCCGCAATAGTCCCTATGTAGACTTTACAGTATCACGAAATTAAGATGAAACTTTCAAGTACACGGAGAAATACAATTTTTAAAAAGAAAAGAAAAAGCACGAGAGTCACGAACTGTTTTGAGTTTGCTGTTCTAAAAATAAAATACTGACCTTTGACACTGCATGAGTTGTTCTGAAATGTTCCTTTAGGGTTAGGGTTAGGGTTAGCTTATCAATTTATAACGTGTAAGAATTACTAAAATTAGTTCGGATGCATTAGAAAGACGTTCGACAACTCTCTACACGCTCATGCTAAAATTAAAATACGGACGTAACGTCGATGACCTTTGACACTTCATGAGTTGGTCTGAACAGTATGCCTGCTTTGCGCTGAACCGAAGACTGGCACAGGAAATAACGTATAGGTCTACGTTTACCTGATTTCTCTGGTAACGTATATGAAGGAAAGGCGAATGCAATAGTTTGTTTCTTGTGCTTTTCCCAGCCCAATGTTTATTTACTCATGTGTACCTATACTTCGGACCTAAAGCAATAATCATGTAATGTAATGTAACCCATACTTCTGGGTGATTGCTTATATATCTGTATTGTTTGTATCTCTCCGAGCGTGTATGAGAGTATAAACCGAGGTCTAGTCTGTGTCGCATACATTCCATCATAACGGACTTTAAAGATCCTGACGCTCATGTCCTAGACGGGTGAGTGCCGGTGACAAGAAAACACCCAGCATGCACCTAGGTCCTTCTCCCCCATCCCTGGCTGCCCAGGATTGTGCTCAGTTGTCCGGGCGTCAGACCATGCGCCCAAAGGCTGCGGGTGGGCGTCTCGGGCGGCTTGAGTTAGATCCTGTATCGGCCAGCGCCTTGAGCAGCTCTTGAGCTGGAAAAGCGCTATATAAGAACGATTAAATAAATAATAATAATATGTGCGAGTCTGGGTGGGGTGTGTGTACGTTTGTGTTTGTCTGTGAGTCTGTTATGTCTGTCCATTCAAATATTTCAGGAGAGCTCAGTCATCGTCTTGCTCCAGTCCCAGCAGACAATGTTCGATCTTTGACCTCTGCGGGTTCACGCTGTCTGTCACGTCGATTCCACACAGCTGGGCGAGTTTGAAAAGGTCGGAGTGTACGGTCTTTTTCCCTCGTTAGCGTCTCGGGTTGTTTGCCGGATTGGCTGGTATAATCAACCTCTCTGTCTGTCTGTCTGTCTGTCTGTCTCTCGCTCATAATTTCTCCTATTTTTCATCGATTATCTTTCTTATCCTTCTCTTCTTCTTCCATTATCCGTTGACTTCCGCCTTCATCATAGTGAATATTCTGTAGATCTTCTTGGTAAATGATGGTATTATTGCCAGCCGCAGCAGAACTAAGGTAGATCGACTGTAATAAAGATACAAAATATTCTGTGGTGTATGTTTTCCAGACACTTTCCGTGTTGTCTTCTACTTCTTCACTTCCTCATTTGATTTATTTAATCGTCCTTCTCTTTGATCATCATCAGTTTTCTTCTTCTTCGTCTTTTTCTTTTTATTCTTCTCCTTCTTCTTTATTTTGGCTTCTGTTTTTTCCTGTCGTCTTCCATTCGTCTCTCTCTCTCTCTCTCTCTCTCTCTCTCTCTCTCTCTCTCTCTTTCTCTCGCTCCCTTTTACTCTTCATCTCCATCCATTCTTCTGTCCCTTTATCCCCTTAGTGCATTCAACGTCACTCAACTTCACATACCCACTCCACACCGGGTCCTTTACATGTAGCTTCTTCGCCTCAGTTGTTTGTTCTTTTGTCATCGTTTTTGTCGTCAGTGGTGCGACTCCTTATCTGTCACTGCGAAACAGTAGGCCTAGTCAATATTACCCACATTCCTGCCTTCATCCCCTAATAATAATTGCCCCCTTTCCCCCCTTTCCCAGTCCCCTATTCGCTATATGTGACGTGGGACTTTAATCTATCTACCACCATCATCCCCTAACACACTCGCACGCACACACCCACGCACGCGCCTACGCACACTCTAACACATATCCAATATCTTATGATTAACTTATTTATTTAATCATTCTTCTATAGCGCTTTTCCAGATTAAGAGCTGCTCAAGGCGCCAGCTGATAAAGGATCTAACTCAAGTCGCCCGAGGCGCCCACTTGCAACCTTTGGGCGCATAGTCTGACCCCAGCAAGCACATTCCTTGGCGACCGGGGATGTAGAAAATGGACCTAATGCGTGCTCGGTGTATTGGTGTTACCAGCACTCACCCGTCTAGGACATAAGCGTCAGGATCTTTAAAGTCCATGCGATGGAATGCGTGCGTGCATGCACCGCCCAGATCTCGGTTTATACTCTCATCCGAAGTAGCCTAAATGACAACTGAGCACTTTTAGTTGCTTGTAATTGTGAAGGGACATTAAAGAACTTTTTTTCTTCTGAAGCAAACAAAAGAATAAATATTACCGAGACAGATCTGAAAGATGTACTGCAAGATTCGAAACCTTGGATATTGAAGCTTAAGTTAACAAGTTCCAACCGCTCGACCATGATTGCCAGTTCCCCCCCCCTCTCCTCCACCCTCTCTCTCTCTCTCTCTCTCTCTCTCTCTCTTACTTTCTCGTCCTCAGGCACATATCTAAGTCGTCCTCGTCGTCAGGGATGCGACTCTTAAGTGTCACGGCACCACACGAACAAAAAGGGGGTGAGTTCGGTTGAGTGGCTCAGTGTCGTCTGCAATTTACTCCACAATTATGCAGATAGGATTATTGACACGACCGTTGGGTAACCCCTGTCCAATCCTCTTCTTCTTCTTCTTCTATATTTTCTTTTTTTCTTTCTTTATTTTGTTACTTTCTTCCTTCCTTTCTTGCTTTCTTCTTTGCTTGCTTCTCTCCCTTCATTGTCTTCATTGACACAACCGTAAAGCAAATAAAGCCGAAAAAAAATCTTGTTTTCCAGTATCTTCTTCTTCTTCTTCTTCTTCTTCTTCTTCTTATTATTATTATTATTATTATTATTATTATTATTATTATTATTATTATTATTCTCGTTCTCCTTCTTTTCCTCCTCTTACTCCTTCAAACGTTCAAACGTTTTTACTCATTCTACGAAAAACCTTCATCCTCTTCTATTTCTTTGTTACCTCTTCTTCTTCCTTTTTCCTTTTATTCTCCTAAATCTTGAACGTTTAGAGCTTCTCTTTCACATGTTCACGCTCTGTTTTACTGTTGATGAATGCTTATTATTGTGAACAGACACAAAATTAAAACGCATTATATACATTGACATTTAATATATTGTATGTGTAGACACATAATGTGTGAATAATTATGTTATACAATCAATGTTTCAAAGTTCATGACAGCTTTCCGCAACGTCCACAACACCAAACAGACAAAAAAAAATTGAAGTATTTGTTGTTGTAAAATGTATCAACTGTTTCCGATGGACTAATCACACCTTATATATAGTCACAAGAAATGACATAGTACGTGCAGCATGACACGACATTTGCACTGTAAATTTATGCAAAGTGACTTTCAAAGTTTAAACAAAGAAACAAAAGATAAATAATGTATACGTTAATTTGAATAAATATGCAAACTAGTATTTAAAGGTACAATTACTCAATATTGCATGGTTAAATTGTTCAACCCAGGGATTGGTAGTTAACTCAGGACAGGTAAACATATTATAGACGTATCACATTCGCACGAATGTGGGCTTTCACGAAACTTTAGGATGAATTTCAGATCAAATTATAATATAGAAATATGCTTGGCATTCCTCAGAGTATAATTTCCAAATATTCTCGACTTTGTGAAAATTCATGAAGGATGCCAGAGAAAATTACTTAAAATATAATGAATAATAATGAATGATGTAAACTTATATGATATATATTTATTTAGTGGATCGATGAACAGGTTTCAGTCTTCTGCATTGTAACGAACAAGTAACAAGTACGATAATATAAAATATGCATGAAAGGAGAGCAACTGGCGATTGTTGACTGCTCATACCAACATATCAGGGCGAAATGCCATTTTATATGTCAGTGTAAAATCTTAAATATCATTTTACACGCATTTAATGTAAATGTTAAAAGCACGTAAAATGACATTTAAACATGATATGGCAGGTAACCGTTAAATTGCTAAAAAAATATGCGTTTTCAATCATTGAAGTGTGTGTGTGCATGTGAGGCTGCATGTGCGTGTGTTTGTGTGTGTGTGTGTTGTGTATGGGTGTGTGTGTATGTTTGCGTACATCAATTCTTGCCATATATAAATAAACACTTCATAAGAAATATTTGAAGACATTCTCACAAATCGTGAGGAGTCATCATGGAAAATAATACTGTTTAAATGCAAATTGACATTTAAAAGTTAAAAATAATAAAATACCTGGTTTGCTTTTTTTATGCCCTTCAATAGTTAGTAGTATTTTGTGCTTTTCGCAAATATTCCTCTCGTGATAAACACGTCAATATTTGAAACATTGGCGTCTGTATTATATTAAAAGTCTTCCTTTGATTGGCCACATTTCTTGGTATTAATACCACGTTGTTCTAATTTTGACATAATAATTGGGCATTCGTACAAAATATGTTGTCCAGGCATGCTTAAAGAGCACGGGCAATTAACGTCCGAAAAATATTTAGTACACCAAGAATTTATTTTTTAACTTAATTACTATGTTTAATACGTTTCCTTGATAAGTAATTGCTTAGCATTTTTAAGGTAGTATTATATTATTCATTAACTTCTCAATTTTAGAAAGCACTTCATTATTTGACAAACTTAAATTATCAACAACTATAGCACTATGGTTATGGTTAGCTCCCTCTTTGGCTAATTCATCACATATTTATTTCCAATAAATTCCGCTGTGTGATGGGATCCAGCAAAAGCCTAAACATATTCCTCCTAAACTACTACAATGAATTAAATGTTTGATCTCATATAAAAACTCACTTCTGACCTTGCAGTTTCAGTCTTTCAGTGTATAAAGAACCTTTTGTGAATCAACACAAATGAGGATACCAAAAAACTCTAATGGAACATTGATTATATAGTTAAGTGCGGTCATAACTTCATATAACTCTGCTATAAATTTAGAACATCCTGTTCCTAAATAATACGACTTTTTAATATTTAAACTAGATATATAGTTGGCGCATCGGGCGGCTTGAGTTAGATCCTGTATCGGCCAGCCCCTTGAGTCGCCAAGTACGGTGAGATATGTGCGCTATAAAAATCCTCGATAATAATAATATAATAAATCCTGAATCCAGCATCCGATATCTCTACCAGTGTTACGTTGAAACGCGAATGGTAGTACGTCGGAAGCGCGCACGATAGATCTAATCGTTTCGTTTTGCAAAGTATTCAATAATGGAGTTTATTTACCTTTGATTTGAGTTTGGATTGTTGTTAGGAGAGGCTTTGTGTGGCGTTGGTGGTTTTCGTTGGTCGATATCATGGTAAAATTTTCTGGATCTGCTTGTTTACTATCGATCGAAGTTTCTTGATGGACGTAGATAATGGCGAATATTCTAGGACGGGAAATAATTATGTATGACGTAAGACAGTAATGACGAAGTTAGAAGCGATTGGTTAAATTGCGTCAAACGAGATTGATCCAGGTTATTCGGGAGTATCAAGAGACTATTTAAGTGCCGCGCTGTTTCAAAAAGGAGAGAGTGAAGTTGTTGATAGTGAAGTTGGAAAGTAAATTTGAGAGTGGAAAGGCGATTGAGCGATTGTATGCAGTTGTTGATGTGTGCTGAATAAAAGTGGAAAACTTCATACGTCGACTTTGTGACTTGTATGCTGCTTGAGCGGGCTGCGTGGATAAACGAATCTGAGTTACACACCTTATCAGGACTTCAGCATCGGGGCTGAATCAAATACTGATAAAGAAAACACCAACATCAAACTGAGTGTAACAACCAGTCCAACCCCTTTTCAGTAATATTAATGTGAAAAATCAGGAGTTTAACAAAACTTTCAGGAGCAATACCCACAACCCTTTCATTCAATGAATCACGGTGAAACAGATTTTTTTTCCCAATAACGCAAGATATAAGGGATCTTTCGAAAGCGGGTGAAAGTGAATGTGGATCGGGACTACTTATTGTTGTGACGTCAGCAATTTATGTGACGCTTTAACTTCCCGTGGTGAAAGGTCACGAAGTCTGCCTACCACAAGGAATAAAACTTCGTGGAAAACCTGATTTCCACGAACTAATGTTAGTGAGTACATTTTGGTTATTAAATCGTTTGTAAAATGTCCAAAAATGATTTGAATTTGTATATGGTACATTACTCAACCATTTTAGAAGGAATAATGGGGATCTAAACTCGGTCTCAGACTTAAAACGTATTTTCAAACGAGCTACTGAAAAGCCGTCATGGCTGTCTAGAATCTATCTATTCTGTATCACCAATCAGCAGTCCAAAAACTGTTTTATGTGACAAAAATGAAACTCGAAGCTAGAATGTAAAATATCTTCAATGTTAGAGCACTAATCCATCTTTAAAGTTCAACCTAATCGTTACATTCGTGTCAAATCATGATTTGTTAGAAGAAGCCTTACGTAGGCATAATAGTGCTTTGCCTCTGGGCCTGCCCTGTGTGTGCTCAATAAAATCACAACGAAACTAGGTGCTGGAATCAAAAGCGCACAGAAACACGTTCGTTTCGTTTCGTAACGCGGCGTAAGAATCTCCCGGCGTGCCTCTCGTTGGACGAAACGAACACACAATCACTTTCACTTTTACCCGTTCCGAAAGACCCCTATATTCAATGATCAATTTAAAAAAACAAAAAAGGAATTTCATGGATACCAACTATTTTACACAATAATCTATGTCCACGTTTCTCCACAAAACACGCACATGTGTGTAACTTGCAAATAAACAGGCGACTAAGAAGTCAAGGAGTTCTTCACTTAATATTGAAACATGAAGCCTGCCCAAAAAAAATGCGCACACAATGTTTCTGCACGAATCACAGCAAGGTTTGTGTCCGCCTTAGAATTTTGCACGAGCGTATTATTTAATCTTTGGAGTTTTAGCCAGTGCCAACCCAGTTCGAATGTGCTTCTTTGCTTTTGTGTGCCTCACAATAGCATCGAATCCACCATGTGAGATGATGTCAGAATCACACGATGTGCACCTTGCGTGGTTTGCACTAATCTTTGACGGAACCATACAGGGATAGTCCGTAGTGTACTTCGGTATGACCCCTTGAAAATGATTCGCCCGCTTCGGTGCAGAATCTGCAGCAAAATCGTCCTTATCTTTTCGTTTTCTGGGTCATCCTCTTCCTTCCATTCTGATATCGTGGAAGCAATAAAAAGACTGACGCTAGCGATTGGCCCATAGTCAACGGAAGCGTGAATATTTGCAACAAAATTCAAGATTAGCTATGCAAGTCACGTGGACGACCTCGACCGTAGTCAGTTTGGAGCGGTTCCCTAACAACGGTTCTCAGTCTAGTTGCGCATTATTGTTGCGATCGGCGTGAGAACTTTTTTTTAATTATTTTCAACGAAATGGAAAAAACGGAGTGATTTTCGAAATCCCGAAAGTAATTCTTTATAACGGAAATTAATACGGAAAAATCGTCTGAGTTGGAACCTCTGTACCACAGAAAAAAGGTAAAGGTAAAGGTAGTCCCATAGCCTTGTGGCCGTAGGGGAGCGTGATGTTGGAGATCACACTTATCTTGGGCCAGCGTAATGAGGGTGATGCCCAACTCTCTCCCTCGCTGCTTTACCTTCCCCACCCTCAAGAGAGTAGGTACTCAATCACAGTTGAGTCAACTGGGGGCGTTGTTGTTTGTCGCTTCACACCTTAGCGGTCACCCATCCAAGTGCTAACCGCACCGGACGGTGCCTCACTTTCGACACAGTAGCGAGTGCTCCAACCACTGCACTATCCGACACCCCGTACCACAGATCCATCTGTAAATATTTTTGCATATTTTGAGTAATGACTGTCTAAATGTTCTTTTTACTTCAGTAATTAAAAAGTTTGTGTTCTCATACTTTTTTGTTTTACTGTAATCAATATTATAATTTGCTAATTTATGTTCCCATGGCGGTAGTAAAGGCATTACTGGAATTGTATTAATATCAATATTGCATTTATCCATTAAATCCTGTGTATAGTTTTTAATAGATTGCAAATATTTCATGTTTAGATCGCTTTTGAAATCAATTTCAGCATCATAACACATTTCATTATGTACAGAATTTGGGACCGACAAACTTCTGATCACATACTTTGCGCTAGCTAATTGACCCTGTTGATTTAGTGGCAATATTCTTGCTTCTTGATATGTTTTGGAGGTGTTAGAATGTATTGGTACACATAATGCAATTTTAATAGCTCTGCTGTCAATACTTTGTAATTTGTTTAATAAGATATTTTGTTTTGTTTAATAATATACTTCTTCACCATAAATAAGTTTAGAACGAACAAGAGATATAGGCAGATGTAGGAGTGATTTTGTATCTTACTTATTTTACAGTTCTATGCTTAGTTTGTTGTTGTTGTTGCATCAATTTTTATTCATCAGATTAACATAAGTTGTACTGATGTAACATAAACAATTTACAAAATCTAACATGCGCACATCATAGATATTTTCCAAATTAAGTAATTAATGAATCAAACTATAGAAATCATCATACTACTAACATACACATACACTTTTAACAACATACATTCATTCCCTTGTAACAATTCATTGATTAAGAAACACACAAAGGAAAAAAAAAACACCATAACACAGGCGGCGGAAGCTGCTCAGGATTGGGGGGGCCACACACACATTATATTCACTGACATCAGGGACAGACCTGGGAAAAGTCGAGTGTGGGGGTGGGGGTTACAGATTTAGCGAAGGCGCGAAGCGCCGAGCCTTCTAGGGGGGTCCGGGGGCATGCTCCCCCGGAAATTTTTTTTTTCAAGGATGCAAAATGGTGCAATCTGGTGCAATCTGAACCTTGAAAAAGCCATCTGTGATGGTCTGGGACTTTGAGCTTTTTGAACAATTGAACTGACAAACTCTGGGGTACAAAAATTATCCTCTGCCCCTCCCTTAAAAAAAAAAACACACACACACATTTATTTATCAGCAGAGATGTTTTGTATACTATTATTATTCACTACTTTTTGTTGATCGTGAACGGTATAAAGCTTTACCTTGTAGTTTATGAACATCACCGCCCTTTAACTTAATTCAGTCTTGCTGCACTAGGTTCCTCGGCATTACCATTTGTGAATTGTATCTTCTGGCAAAACAGTTCACTGCCTCTTTGAAGTCAATATCAACATCCCTGTGCACTTTCAGTAAAGCAAATTCATTTAGTCTCTGTTGCCCCATTGTAGAGCGCAGGTAGTTTTTCAGGTTGCGCAACTGACTGTTTGAACGTTCACACTCGGCAATAGTAACAGGTAGGGTGCAAAGGTTCTAAAGCATGATAAACAGGTTGGGATAAAAAATCCCTGTCACAATGTTTCAGTGCTTCTGATGCCGTGGATGGGATGATAGCTGTCGCATTCTCAGCAGCACTTCGCCATTTGCAAACCCACCATTGGTATTCTGCATCAAGGGTAGCGTTGTCTGGTAGGTCAGACTCCCACAGCATTGCCAGCATCACCCCTTCTGGAACCTGCATGAAACCATCCAGGTTATCTATTAAAGTGCTTGGCACCGACATAGACCATCAACTGCTAGACCAGCATTTTTAAACCTCGAGTCCAATTCGGTTGACAGGTGTTCCAAGAAAGGAATGGCAATGCTAATCTTGAAATATTCTTCTGGAGTGGCCGCAGGTTGGTTGTCACGGAGAGTCTGTCGGGATGCTTGACGAGGAACAATAACACCAGTTGTCAAAGCATTTGCCATTTTGCTGACTTCTTCACTTGTAGTCGAGAAAATTGCTGATATTGAAAACGGTAGACTGTAAAAACTCACAGGCGGCGGAAGCGGGGGGGCAAGGGGGGCACTGGCCCCCTCCAGAAAAATATTGGGGGGGCAAACCTATACATTTGCCCCCCCCAATATTCAGCCCCTCAAAAAACATTATTTGAAGGTTCAAACCAATATATTCCCCCTTTCTCTGGACTGACGCAAGTTAACAATATCTGTGCTGAGACCATTTTCAAAGCACTGAAGGATTGCTTGATCAGACTTGACTTGCCAGTGCAAAACTGTAGGGGCCAGGCCTACGACGGGGCGAGTAATTTTCAGGGTCATGTGTCAGGAGTTGCAAAAAGATTCAAAGATGAGATCCTTGCTGTGACTGAAGAGTTGGCGACAGTTCTTCAAAGAAAACAAACGACTTGTGATGATGTAGTAAACGCTGCTGACATTTGTCTGAAAACACTGGAAAGCATGCGGCATGAAGATTGTTATGAGACATTTTTTGCTGACATCACAACGAAAGCTGCAAATTTGTGTGATGAGCCCTGCGTTCCTACACAGAAGCAGCCTCCACGAAGACTGGACGATGGCTCACAGGGTCACAGCTACTCTTGTCCATCTGCTTACTACAGACAGCAATACTGTGAGGCCATTGACAACATCAAAGAACATTTAAAGAGCCGGTTTGATCAAATAGCTCTCGACTTACCAAGGAAAATTTAAGTTCTTCTAAGTGATGGAGCAGCAGGGAAGAGACCAAAAATTCCTAAAGAAATCAAAGATACATATTCCGCTAACTTCGACTTGGACAGACTCAAAACTCAGCTAGAATCCTCCCACATGCACTGGGTGACACCAGGAGGCGGCTAACTCTAGGATCACCATATTCCAAGCACTGCTGGATGAACTGAAAGCTTCTGACACTGTGCGACGGATGCTGAGTGAAGTGGATAAACTTCTCAGACTGTACTTCACCATCCCAACCACAATAGACAACGGCTAAACGCAGTTTTTTGAGCCCTAAAGCGGGTAAAAACATACCTTCGGGCAACGATGACGCAGGAGCGTCTAAATAAATGTCTTATAATGCATGTATTGAAAGACAAAGTAGATCAACTAGACCTAGCGCAAACTGCTTACGAATTTATCAATACAAATGAACGCCATAAGGCATACTTTGGAAAATTAACGGTGTAATTTCCCATGCCAAATGACATGCATGACTGCTGTTTTTGTTACTGTGATGGATCAACATTCAGGTCAGTTTCTCTCCATTTCTCTCTACCCTCCCTCCCCCCCCCTCTATCTCTCTCTCTTATATGCACAGTTGTAGAAATATATGATATATCTTTTTTTCTCTCTCACATAGTGTCTATGAAAATAGTTCAAATTATTTGGAGTAAATGTCCAGGGCCGGATCCAGAAGGGTGGGGGGAGGGGAGGGGTACCTTGGTTCTGGAACCCCCCCTCCAAATTTAAAAAAAAATGAATTTTTTTTATGCAAAGAGTTTCAATTTTTTTTAAATTGTTTTTAAAACATTGCAGTTTTTAGTCACTTTTGGTTCAAGGTAAAAGAGTTATTTATAGTCAATTCAACCGAAATCCATTTCAAGGGATCCGTTGAAACGTCCAATGCGTTTTCCCGTTGAAACGACCAAGTAACCCAACCCCTAAGCCTAAATTAGTAAATGCAGCCATATTTTCTTGTTCTGGCCGCAAGCCTCTTCCAGCACATTCACCTTGATACTGCCCTAATCCACCAAAAACGACTTTTTAGAAATATTAATTAAGATGTTAAGTTGATAATTATGACAATTCGTTGTAACGAACATCCATTGAAACGACCATCGCTGAATCGTCCGAAAACATCGTTGAAATGGAAACCCTTGACAGTGAAGCTGCAGAAAAGGACAAAAGATGTTGTCGATGCCTACAGGGAAATCAAAGAAGTCAGTAACTGCATGTCTTCTATAAGAAGAGATGTCGACACAGCGTTCGTTGCCTGGTTTGGTGAAGTCAGCAAAATGGCAAATGCTTTGACAACTGGTGTTATTGTTCCTCGTCAAGCATCCCGACAGACTCTCCGTGACAACCAACCTGCGGCCACTCCAGAAGAATATTTCAAGATTTGCATTGCCATTCCTTTCTTTGAACACCTGTCAACCGAATTGGACTCGAGGTTCAAAAATGCTGGCCTAGCAGTTGATGGTCTCTGTCTGGTGCCAAGCACTTTAATAGACAACCAGGATGGTTTCATGCAGGTTCCAGAAGGGGTGAAGAAACTGGCAATGTTGTGGGAGTCTGACCTACCAGACAACGCTACCCTTGATGCAGAATACCAACGGTGGGTTTGCAAATGGCAAAGTGCTGCTGAGAATGCGACAGCTATCATCCCATCCACGGCATCAGAAGCACTGAAACATTGTGACAGGGATTTTTATCCCAACCTGTTCATCATGCTAAAGAACCTTTGCACCCTGCCTGTCACTACTGCCGAGTGTGAGCGTTCAAACAGTCAGTTGCGCAACCTGAAAAACTACCTGCGCTCTACAATGGGGCACAGAGACTCAATGGACATGCTTTAATGAAAGTGCACAGGGATGTTGATATTGACTTCAAAGAGGCAGTGAACTGTTTTGCCAGAAGATACAATTCACAAATGGAACTAATGCCGAGAAACCTAGTGCAGCAAGACTGAATTAAATGAAAGCAGGGCGGTGATGTTCATAAACTACAAGGTAAAGCTTTATACCGTTAACGATCAACAAAAAGTAGTGAATAATAATAGTATACAAAACATCTCTGCTTATAAATAAATGTTTGTGTGTGTGTGTGTGTGTTTTTTTTTTTTAAGGGAGGGGCAGAGGATAATTTTTGTACCCCAGAGTTTGTCAGTTCAATTGTTCAAAAAGCTCGAAGTCCCAGACCATCACAAATGGCTTTTTCAAGGTTCAGATTGCACCAGATTGCACCATTTTGCATCCTTGGAGAAAAAAAATTTACGGGGGAGCATGCCCCCGGACTCCCCTAGAAGGCTCGGCGCTTCGCGCCTTCGCTGAATCTGTAACCTCCCCCTCGACTTTTCCAAGGTCCGGCCCTGATGTCAGTGAATATAATGGGTGTGTGCCCCCCCAATCCTGAAAAGCTTCCGCCGCCTGTGAAACTGACAGCAAATTAAAGTTTTCAAAACGCGTCTGTGACGTGCACGATGTCGAAAACTGTCGGTCACTTTGATCTACGCTAAGGCTAACGATTATGACGCGTCGACAGGAAATGATGACGAAGGGACGAACTTCTCTCACTGATCAGAGGGTGATGACGATGATTATGATGATAAACACTTGTATTGCTTGATTCCATTTGAAAAAAAAAATCCTTTGATGCCCTGGCAAAAAAAAAAAAACAAAAAAAAAAAACACTACTCATTATTGGAGGGGGCAATATATAAGGCTGCCCCCTCCAAAATTTTTCTAGGGGGGGGCATGGCCCCCCTGCCCCCCCTGCTTCCGCCGCCTGTGCATAAAAACTTTCAACTTCACCTGTGAAGAACGAAGTACTTATAAATGTTATTTTGCGTCTTACAGAAAGTTGAAGTTAGGCCTCCAGGCCCTTACCCTCCCCATTCCATCCCACCCTCACCCCAACTCCCCCTCCCCCCGCACACCCCATAAACTAAAAGAAAAATGATAAAATAATCAATCAAAACTAAAACAAATTCAAATTCATAAATAATTCCCCCCCACCCTCCCTCCCTTCCATCCAAAAATAAATAAATAAATAACATATACTTATTGAAACTAATAATGCTTAATTAAATAAATTAGGTACAAAGAATAAACAGACAATTACTAAACTAATTGTTAGAAGATATTTAGAAAAAAATTGAATAATTCATGACTTCTAAGTAAATCTATGAGCATTAAGCTCAATGACCAATCTATGCTTAGTGATTTAATCCCGTTCTTGACGGCAGAGTTCCATGTAGGAGTTCATTTTCTGTGTTATTTCGAAGCTTACTGACCTAAAATGTCAGGAATCTCTCAGGGATGCGCTTTGAACTGTTTTAGAAGGAAGTGGTCCCTGCAGTTTCTGATACTCCGTGTAGACGTAATAATGCTGTATGTTTTGTTTTCATTAAAAACTGTCACGCGAAACGCTCAGCGCGATTGTGGCGGAATCAAGTAAGTCTCGTGACCAGCGTTACAACAAGCAGCCACCCAAGGTCTCTTGGAATGCTTGAAGTCTTGACGGAATAACGTTGTGGCTTATGACCTCTACGGACTGCTTACATGCGGCTGCTTCGATGACAATCTCGGTCCCATTCAAGTATAGAGGCAGTGCCGGTGTAATATCATGGTGTTAAATGTTCGAATTCGCGGAATGAATGAATCAACATTGAGCTTTAAGGTCCAACCAACAATTGGTGATACGGCAGACAGGTGACCCTCCCCCCCCTCCCCTCTCCTCTCACCATTCTCCTCCCCCCCCCCCCCCCATCACACACATACTCCTAGGTCCCTTTCGCCCACCATACAAATAGTGGCATGACATGATTGCTACCGTGGTTGAAGCCTAGCGGCTAAAAGTTCTTTCCGATGTAGCTTTCGCGGCCCGGTGTGACATCGTCAAAGTTCCTAGTATCTTATTGGGAGCGGCTGGGAGCATTCTGATTGGTCGACGAATTATAAAATTCGACGCATGCGCATAGTGCTATCGTAGTCTAAGTAAGAATTAGGGTTAGAGTTAGGGTTTAGGGTAGGGTTACGACGCCTAAGAACATCGTGAAAAAGCCGGTCAGACGTGACCCGGCGCATGCGCAAAGGCGCCCGGCTAAAATGTAAGACACCTGAAATTTTGATGATGTCACACCGGCCTACAATAGGCTATTTCGTGTTGAGTATCAAGGGAAACGTGTTGAGTGATTCACAGGCACATGACATGCACGGTCTCACAAAGTATTTTCTGCCTTGATTTCTATGCCAGGGGGCTGGTCGTTGGTGTTGTTGGCGATGGTTGCGTTGTTGGCGGAGTTGCTGTTGGCCAGTAGACGGTGCAACGTTTCTACGTTCTCTTCCATTTGAACTACGTATTGCTCCAATGATTCCAGCATGTTGTCCATAACACTCCGAATCTGTGGCACAAAAATATCAGGCTTTTGTATGGTACCGGAAACTTTTAAAATGGAACCTGAGTTTAAACTGTTTTAATTAAAAAATTATTGGGCACAATTCCACTGCTTTCTCTGTGTATCTGTGTGTGTGTTTGTCTGTTTTTTATCTCGTCATATTTAGCTTAGTAATACCTACATGCATGTAACACATTATAGGTTAGACAAAAGATGGTGAAATGGTGTATATGGACGAGTGATAGTCTCGTCGGACTTTGTTGTAAAACGACAAGATTTTTTGCTGTCCTTCATAAACATGTTCATCGTAAACCCACCACCGTTTGAATGAATGTTACTATCGCTCCTTGGTTGCCCACCACCATCTCACCTCTCCCCACCTCCCAGATCTACTCTCACACCCACACCCCAAACTAACAGCTTTAGAACATTCCATCAAAACTTGTTTCCATAAACGTTACTCTTTCCGCACATAGTAAGCTTACAGCAGGGCTAACCTTTGGGCATGCTTTTTTGATAGAGGTGACGATGCTGGCCATAGTAGGTCTGGCACAGGGGTCCATCTCCCAGCAGCTGCTGACTAGGGTTCCAGCCTCTGTTGGCATATCCGGAGGCAGAGATGGGCGTAGTGACTCGCACACTACGCGAAACAGCACATCACTCGGCGACAGCGTGTCGCGTAGCTCTGCGTATGGCTTGTCACGCGTGAACACTTCCTGTTAAAGACAATTTTACTTTGAGAATACAAAACCAGAAGTGTGCACTTGGGGCTATAAACGGCAAAATGCAAATGCATAAAATTCATGCTTCATTTATCAGTTGAGTAGGTAGGTAAGTATGTACAGGACATAGGCAGGTAGTTAGGCAGGTGCTGTAAAAGGTAAAAATGTATTTTAAAAAATAATGCTACTTTAGCAGTTAGTTAAGTGAGATCGTGAATGAATTATAGATAGATAGATAGATAGATAGATAGATAGATAGATAGATAGATAGATAGATAGATAGATAGATAGATAGATAGATAGATAGATAGATAGATAGATAGATAGATAGATAGATAGATAGATAGATAGATAGATAGATAGATAGATAGATAGATAGATAGATAGATAGATAGATAGATAGATAGATAGATAGATAGATAGATAGATAGATAGATAGATAGATAGATAGATAGATAGATAGATAGATAGATAGATAGATAGATAGATAGATAGATAGATAGATAGATAGATAGATAGATAGATAGATAGATAGATAGATAGATAGATAGATAGATAGATAGATAGATAGATAGATAGATAGATAGATAGATAGATAGATAGATAGATAGATAGATAGATAGATAGATAGATAGATAGATAGATAGATAGATAGATAGATAGATAGATAGATAGATAGATAGATAGATAGATAGATAGATAGATAGATAGATAGATAGATAGATAGATAGATAGATAGATAGATAGATAGATAGATAGATAGATAGATAGATAGATAGATAGATAGATAGATAGAACTTTATTATATTTTTCTTTTATTTATTTATTTATTTATTTTAAAGGCAAGTCACGTAATCTTTGACCTGCATGATGATGCCAATGCTGTACACGTCTGCAGAGGTTTGTGGCAGCGTTTTCTGCGAGAGCAGTTCTGGCGCAGTCCACAACTCGTCCGTATCCCACTCTTCTACGCCCATATCGGAGCTGAAGGCACATTTACCCTGCAGGCTAGACACGGGGTGTACTTCCCAACCGCCCACCTGTGTAAAGAAAGTACATTTGTAGAGTTTCTTCTTCGTCGTCGTTATCGTGAACATGATTTAATAATAATACAAAGCATAAAGATGAGGTGCTACAGAAGACTTGTGGGCATTTCCTATACCCAGCACATCACCAACGACGAAGTCCGACAGACCATCACACAAGCCATTGGACAACACGATGACCTGCTCACAGTGGTGAAGAAACGGAAACTCCGATGGTATGGTTATGTCTCCAAATCATCAGGCCATGCAAAGACCATCCTGCAAGGCACAGTGCAAGGAGGTAGAAGAAGAGGGAGACCGAAAAAGAGGTGGGAGTACAACATTCAAGAATGGACTGGCTTGAAACTGAGCGAATCCATGAGGGATGCTGAGGACAGAGAAAGATGGATTATGCTGGTTAAACGATCATCTGTGGTGCCCCAACGACCTTCGTATTACGGGGTAGAATAGAAAACACCCTAATTGCAATTTCTGTGACTTGCTTCAAACATCATGTAAGATCAATGCAAGAAGCATCACGCTGTCGCCTTGGGCGGCTTGCGTTAGATCCTGTTTAATACTGATCGGCACTTTTGAGCAGTTCGTGGAACTAGTAAGAGTGCTATATAACAGAAATTCATTCTCTTTACCCGAACAAACCAGTTGGCGTCCAGGTAGATGTTTCTAGAGGTTAGGCAGGTGTGTATGAGTTTCTGGCTGTGTAGGTACTGCATTCCTTTGGCCACTCCGTGACACAGCGTGTACTTGAAGTCGTTGTCCAGGTTGAATCTGTCACACACACAAAATATTTGAGGGTTGGGATTTTGTTTTTTGTTCAGATCGCCGAGGGTTTTCTCCGGGTAGTCCCGTTTTTTCTCTTTCGTCAGACATGATATTGATGCAGTCTATGTAAAATTTCACACAACAAATTCCATTTCCTTTCTGTCTTCTAAGAGCGACTTGCCTTTACACCACATTTTTGAGTGATGAATGAATTAATGTTGTGTGTTTGTAGGAGTGTTTGTAGCCTGTGAGCTGGTTACAGATCGCTGCGCTTTGAGTCTGATTTAGGAATAAGTCGCGTACAACATCCATCATCATCATCATCATCATCATCATCATCATCATCATCATCATCATCATCATAATAACAGATTTTTATATAGCGGGTACTCCAGCTTATGACCAGACTCACCACGCTTTACATAATCATTACATATAAATACATGCACTCGATAAAACATTGCTCTTGCTACAATACACCAAAAGACAGAACAGTAAGGGTACAAACTATTTACAACTATGTACACAAATTACACCGAAAAAAAGACAGAAATAGACTATTTACAACTATGTACACAAATGACAGAAAAGACAGAAATAGAATAGCAAAAACCTATTCACAGCTATTTATATGCCCGGTTAGGCCCAGGAGGAAAAAACAATATAAATATGTACAGCCGTGTATACACTTACGGATCAGACAAAGACAAAAGAGGAGAGAATGGCATCATCATCATCATCATCATCAGTAGTAGTAGTAGTAGTAGTAGTAGTAGTAGTAGTAGTAGTAGTAGTAGTAGTAGTAGTAGTAGTAGTAGTAGTAGTAGTGGTGGTGGTGGTGGTGGTGGTGGTAGTAGTAGTAGTAGTAGTAGTAGTAGTAGTAGTAGTAGTAGTAGTAGTAGTAGTAGTAGTAGTAGTAGTAGTAGTAGTGGTAAAATATCTCAGTTGAGCTTGTCCACACGAAGCTTTTCTGCACTTATAGAGAATATTTTCATCTGGTGTGTTTTATCTTCTTCAAATATTTTTGTTACTTTGTCTTCCCAAGTAGAAATTGCCGAATGTTCAACAAGTTTTTCAACTTTTAGTTCTAGTGTGGGATCCAAGGGAAGTAATTTGCTAAATGTTACAGAAATAAATTGCATTGGTAGAAATAGTTCATACGTCAAGGTCTTCCCCAGTTTTGGGTCCTGATTTGGGGGTATCAATTCTTTTATACTATACAAATCAGTAACTCGATGATACCCCGGCTTTATTGTGTGTCAAATGGGACTTTTCTTAAAAGTTAGATATTTTGAATAATAGTTTAATCGTCAGCTCAGCGAGATAGCCAGATAGCAACAAAACTCCTAGGGCAAGGGGTAAAGGTACTAAGTACAGTTTTTAATGCAATATCTAGCACTCACCCGTCTAAAACGTAAACGCAGGATTTTTAACAAAAGTCCGTGCGATGGAATGCATGCTTTCGAGTGCCCACACAAGACTAAGTCTTGGTTTATGCTCTCATCCGCAAGAATTCACACTTTTCTGCTATCCTATGCACCAACGGGAATCCCCTCAATGAAACATACTTCCGGTTTCTTTCTCCGCGTGTTTTAGTGAGTTATTTCCAAATATTCAAGAATAATAACATGTGTCACTGGCCACCAGTATCGTACCCTCACTTTTTTTTTTTGCTGCAGTTTATTATCCCTTTCTATCGCCAGTGGCGCGTCTAAACCCTACCTAACATTATTTGTGAATTTTTGAAAAATATTCGGAAAAACATAACGCTCAGATGCTGGCTCGAACCCACACCTGTCAGGCGCCATTGGTTTCTGGCTTGTGGACAAGTCAAATTAGTACCGCCTTAGCCCACTTGGCCACAACGCTCGCCTAACATAGTCAACTACTTCGTGTTTTGTGAAGGTTGCGACGGCGAAGCTATGGAAAACTACAAGAGTCTTCAGGTCCTGTTTCACTTTCTGTCGATGATCGACGCACCTCCGAAGTCGCCACAAATACAGGCCTCTACGATTGTTTTTTGCATCCTTTCACTGAGCATGTACTTCCTCCACCGTTTTTATACTTATCCCACTCGTTTTCTGGCTCTAACAATCATCGTTTTCGGCAATTTGCCATATTTAAAAGTCACGCATCAAGCTTTGATAAAAGCAAAACAAGCCAGACCGGAACTTGGTTTCATTCTAACCTCGTTTTAATTTATAATGGCGATACCCACGAGTTTTTATGAGAGGTGCCAGAAAGTTGTGAATATAAGCAATGCGCTGCCTGAACACCAGGCCCATGTAATATGGGACTGACTTACTTGATGTCGTAGATGAGCTGCTGCAGGGTGCCTTTACTGCAGAAGTCGGAGACGCTGTAGAACACTGTTCCCACGCTGACATCCAGCCAAAGCCCGTAGAACTGCGTCACGTTCTCGTCCCGCACGTGGTCGCGCAGCGCCAACAGCTGCCGCTTCATCTGACAATAATAGTCAGTTTTAGATTAGATTAGATTAGATTAGATTAGATTAGATTAGATTAGATTAGATTAGATTAGATTAGATTAGATTAGATTAGATTAGATTAGATTAGATATTCAATGTTTATAGGGTCCAGCGGACTTCTAAGAGCCGAATCAGGACCAGGCAAAACTATTCAAAATCAGACTAGAATGCTAACATTAAAAAATGATAAATGATGTAAATAAAGCTAGCAGTCAAGTCAAGTTAACTCGAGATGAATGATGGAAGTCTTACTTTCTATATCCCTAATATCTACCATACTACTGTATACCACTCAGTGCGTTGTGTTGTTGTTTTTAAAACCCTTTAATCATCACACTCATCATCATCATCATCATCATCATCATCATCATCATCATCATCATCACCTTCATGCTGAAAGCAGTGGTGATATGGTCGAGGGGTCGAACCAACACACGGCGGTTGCCAAACTTTCCCACTCGGACGCCACTGGCACGACAGTCATAATCCACGACGACGGAGGAAGCCAGAGTAGTACTGGATGGATGGACCTAGGGACAACACTGATGTTAATATTGGCATTATTTTGCATTAAAAAAAATAATAATAATAGCAACAACAACAATAACATTACCTAAAAAAATGTATGCCTATCGTTTGCACGCACCTCTCACGACATCGATTCCAGTGGCGGGTTCTAATGACTTGCATCCATGCACAAAAATACACAAGCGCATATTAACTGAACGCGTGCATTCCATCGCCTATACATGTACTTTCAAGATGTTGACGTCCATGTCCAAATGTCCAAGGCCGGTGTATGCCAGATACATAAACACTCCCTGCAAGCATTAGGCACAGGTTCGAATCCCGTGGTGGGCGATATAAAAAAAACACATTCATTCATTCATTCATTAGGCACAGATCGTTCAGGATCGCAGAGTTGCCTGGGGCATTAGAACATGTAGGCTTACATTAAGCAGCAAGTTGGTGTTTCTGACGGTGCAGCTCGAGTTAGAGATCCTGGTTTTCGGTTAGCGCCTTGAGCAGTTCTTAGAACTGGTAAGGCGCTATATAAAAACAACTCCATTGCAATAAACCTAGTATAGTATCACAAAGTTTGATGTATAAGCTGTGGTCAGACTTTCGGTTGTAGACCTATTATGAACACGTACCTTGCTAGAAGACCTGAACAGTGAGGACTTCGGAGTTCCTTGGGGTTTAGAGAAGCTGATGCTGCCAGTTGGAAGTTTCCATTCGTCCTTTAGCAGCGCAAGAACTGCACGGACCTGATCTCTGGCCAGATACAGGGCCAGGACGGTCAGTAAAATAGCTGGCAACAATAAACAAGAGTGGTAATATTCTATCAGTTAATAAAAGCTTAGGCCCATGTCTATATAAGCTCGTGTTTACCTCTTTAAAATCTTTATTACGTTTATGCAAAAGATATATAATCGTAAGTATGTCCATCTACTATCGTTATTATGTCTATACAAAATCGTTATTACGTCCTTATAAAATCGTTGAAACTCCAAGCTGAACAAATCATAGCTGAAGAACAAGCAGGATTCAGGGCAGTGCGAAGTACCACTGAACAGATTTTCAACCTCAGAATAATCTGTGAGAAATACCTACAGCACCAACAACATCTATATCATGTGTTCATAGACTTCAAGAAGGCGTTTGACCGAGTCTGGCATGCAGCTCTATGGGCAACAATGAAAGTGTACAACATCAGCCCTAAAATTATTGAAGTCATCAAAAGCCTGTATGACAAAACTACCAATGCAGTCCTCCATAACAGCGTCATCGGGAACTGGTTCAGAACAACAATCGGTGTGCGTCAAGGATGCCTACTCTCTCCAACACTCTTCAACATCTTCCTAGAGCGCATCATGTCAGATGCTCTTGCAGATCACGAAGGCACAGTCAGCATAGGGGGTAGAGCAATCTCCAATCTTCGTTTTGCGGATGACATTGATGGATTGGCTGGAGAGGAACAAGAACTTGAACAGCTGGTACAGAGGCTTGACACCACCTCCAGAGCTTATAGAATAGAAATAAGTGCAGAGAAGACCAAAATGATGACCAACAACACCAATGGCGTCAACACGGACATCAAAGTCCAAGGCCAATCCCTCAACACAGTGCATAGCTTTAAATATTTAGGAGCCATTGTATCAGACAATGGGGACCGGGTCCCGACAGGAAGTCCTCTCCAGGATCGCACAAACAACTGCTGCCCTGACAAGGTTGAAGCCCATTTGGAAAGACAGGACCATCAGTCTACATTTCAAAGTAAGACTGCTGCGCTCCCTTGTCATCTCCATCTTCCTATATGCTTGCGAAGCATGGACCCTCACAGCAGATCTCCAACGAAGAATACAAAGCAAAGGAGATGAGGTGCTACAGAAGACTTCTGGGCATTTCCTATACCCAACACATCACCAACGACGAAGTCCGACAGACCATCACACAAGCCATTGGACAACACGATGACCTGCTTACAGTGGTGAAGAAACGGAAACTCCGATGGTATGGCCACGTCACCAGATCATCAGGCCTTGCAAAGACCATTCTGCAAGGCACAGTGCAAGGAGGTAGAAGAAGAGGGAGACCGAAAAAGAGGTGGGAGGACAACATTCAAGAATGGACTGGTTTGACACTGAGCGAAGCCAATAGGGCTGCTGAGGACAGAGAAAGATGGAGTATACTGGTTAAACGTACATCTGTGGTGCCCCTACGACCTCCGAGTTACTGGAAGGATAGGATAGGATAGGAATAAAATCGTTATTACGTCTACATAAAATCGTTATTACTTCTGTATAACATCGTATTTACTTCTATATAAAGTCATTATTATAATGAAAGAACCGACGAAACACAGCAGACGAAGTAAAATTACATTCTTCATAGTGGTCAATACTTTAGGCTTTGTTAATATCATCGGAACAGTAATCCGCTAAATCGATTCAGTCTATAAATGAACCATCCTACATTGTTTTAGAATCGTCTTCGAATCAGTTAGTCTACGGCTAAATATACTTTTTGAGAAACAATCTTCCCACAACCAAAGTTACACACAAGATGCCATGAAAAGGTTTGAACTTGTGTCCCTCATGTTGTTGTTGTAAGTCATTTCCAAACGACTTAACAGTGCTTTACCGTAGTTTACGTATTTAACTATTCTTGTTAACTACAGCCTAGCTCTTAATAATAATAATAATAATAACTGATATACCACAACATTACATATAATAAAACACGCACTCGCTGTGGTTGACAACTTCACAAATTACAAATTGTTAGCAAATAATAGATTAACATACATATCAAACATATAAAAATTTTAAAACAGGTTAAATACTAATATAGCTATAAAATCTCATTATAAAAATCTCATTATAAAAAATATATAAAATAACATAATATGCAGAACAATCGGACAAACAACAGCTCACAAAAATCATATTAATTAAAATCAGCATAGGATCAACATACAAAATAATACATCGAACAGCTACTCCGTCGCCAGCGCCAACAATCAACCGTCCAGACGCCACATTAGTTATCACAGCACACACAAACACCCACATACGCTCCCACACACACTCACAGCACGCACACACAGACCTACTACCGTCTGACAAGTCATATCTCAGCTGACGCAAGGGAATTCTACATAATTAATTATAGTATTGTTTAAACAGGTGTGTTTTTAATGCACGTTTAAAGGCAAGTAGACTGGGTGCATGTCTAAGAGCATATGGGAGTGAATTCCATTGTGTTGCAGCCGCGAAAGAAAAAGTGCGTTCTCCATAGGTTTTTGTGCATGTGGGAAGGATGTTGAGAAGGCGTTTATCTGAAGAGGATCGGAGTTGCCGGGACGGTGTGTTCACTTACGCGGAGTCCTTTTTATCTTTAAAATAATTGTGTACAGTACAAAGTCTTCCATAGCTTTAAACCCATGAGCATTACACGCTGAAAGCTAAAGTGGATCCTCGATAGCAAAGCGGTGTATAGCATGTATGTATCAACGATAGAAAGTGGGATGAGACTGGGTCTTTGGAGAAACGAATCCGCCGCTCAAACGGTTTATTCCCAAACCGCGTACCAACGAACCTGTAATATCTTCATTTAGATCGAAAAATACAATCCTGTGAGGGGGAAGACATTGATATAGGCGCATATTATTTCATGTGGAACTTTCACTTCGATCTAAGGGAAGATTACATGTTCGTTCTTACGCGGTTTGAGAATAAAACCGAATTCGTTTCGCCAAAGACACAGTCCCCTTTCTATCTTTGATACATAGGCACTCTACCGCTTTGCTATGGAGGATCCACTTTCAGCGTGGTACGATAACATCCTTCTACTACTAATAATATGTCAGTCAAATAACTTATGTCAATACTGACTGAAAAGAGGGACGGTGATGATGACGGGCATGCGCCATGTCTGCAACTCTAGTCGTTCCTGTTCTTTGTCGCTCTCCACCAGGGCGTAGACGTTGTGGCCCTGGCAGGTCACTCGCTTCAGCACCTTGGCCAGTACCAGGTTGTATACGGCCGACGACAGTGGCACCATGTACAAATCCTCGCACTCCTTGTGTGCAAACGAGTCGGTCATGACCCACTCTATGTAACGAACCTGTGACACCGAGACTATCGTGAGAAGTGCTACAGGTTGCTGTGCATCATCATCATCATGATCGTCGTCGATCATCATCATCATCATCATCATCATCATCATCATCATCATCGTCGTCGTCGTCGTCGTCGCCGTCGTCATGGTTGTCATCATCACTATAATCATTGTCGCCGCCATCACCACGTTATTATCTGCATCTTGTAAGGGATTCGTGTTGCATCAAAAGGTCATCTTTACTTACTCGTCATTGTGGTAAAGTACAGATGACGGTCTTAGAAAAAAAAAGTAATGATGATGATGGTAATGATCACACTGCTACTGCTGCTGCTACTGCTGGCACTGATGATGATGATGATGATGATGATGATGATGATGATGATGATGATGATGATGATGATGACGACGACGATGGCGATGATCATGATCATCATGATCATGATGATTACCACAATGACGAAGGTGACGACGACGCTGTTCTTGACGACGACGATAATGATGTCAACAACGACAATGTTGATGATGATGATGATGATGATGATGATGATGATGATGATGATGATGATGATGATGATGATGATGATGATGATGATTGATGATTGATGATGATGATGATGGATTGCAATACTTACCAGCTCTGTGGCGACAACGCAGTCGGAGAGAGTTGTCATGCGGATGATGAAATAGGTGTAGCTAGATATGGGGTAGGAGAAGGGACCCGAGGGGTTAGCCAACGAAATGGTCATCCGAGAGTTGAAAGTACGTGAAAAATCGTTCATGGCGTTTTGAACCGTCTCGGCCGTGGGTTGCACTACGTTTCTGAAACAAAAGAGCCCCGTACTAAATTCATTGTGGCAATGCGTAAGCCTCAGAATGCCTATGATCTTTTAGAACTTTGTCCTTTTATTTTAAAATCCATGATTTTAACCATACACTGTATATATACAACGAAAGACTATACTCTCAGTGGGGCTTTTAGCCAAAAAATGGGGAAGGGGGGAGATTTTACAAAATATAGAATCCATATGGCGGAGAAACGCGCCGCGAAATCGCAGCGTCTGAGCGAGACATAGTATATCTATCCGTCAGTGTGATCCCTAGTGCACACTGGTGCTGCGTAGCTGAAACTCGTTGAGACTTACGTACCAGTTTCTGCGGCTGGTTGCAGGATTTGAGGTTTAACTGCAATCTTGATTAGGTCCCTTTCTTTATTTTTAAACCCTTTTAGCTACTGAGAAGTATGGGGAGCATTGTTTTGGCTTATGTACATATTTGTTTCTCATTATTGTAAATGTTGAATGTTAGCAATTCTATTATAGACACCTAGCCTAAAACTGATTTTGTGATGAAGCGCCTCTATATATGGTGTTCATTTATTCGTTTGTTAGCATTCGTCCCCTATACGCTTATGTGTCCGGGGACGTTAATCTATTTAACTAACTAACTAACGTTTGTTAGCTTTATTGTGCCAATTTCGCTTGATTCCCAAACAAGCCTAGAAACCTTGTAAGCGCCAGGAATTTATTCTCAAGAGTCAAATAAAATTTTAAAAAAATCAATTTTGAACCAAAAATAAATAAATAAATAAAGATGGCAAGCCATTCAAATGTATTTTCATTTACACACATAGCCGGAATGTAATTTTTTTTTGTAAGCGTTAACTTTGTTGGGGGTGTTGTGACTCGGCTTTATCCTAAAGAGGCAATTGAAAGCATGGAAAGATGGTGCCACTATATGAACTATCTAAGAACAAATGATTATCAAAATCGGTCACAGCGCAGATAATTATTATCAAAACAATTGCCGCCATTGATATTCACATTTGAGAAAGAGCAAATAGGATGGCACGAGGAAGGAGGGTAGGGAGGAGGCAGAGTGGGGGAGAGTGGAGGCGGGTTTTCCACCAACTTAGGTAATGTTCCTATAAAGGTTTGATCGAAATCTGTTCAGTGGTTACTGAGAAATGGCGGACAACAGACAAATCGACAGACTGGCCCACCGACAGACGTTTGATTTGTTTTGATTCCCAACTATTTCAAAATATTTCCAGATATTATTAGAAATACACTACAACAACACAAAATTCTAAAATCGTACATAGAGTCATTACGGAAAGCCGACTCCTGTTTAAAAAAAAAAAAAAAAAAAAAAAAAGCACGTCACAGTCGAGGTTGGTTCGAACAGTGTTTCACACGTGTCCCAGTTTGCTCTGTCATGCGCCCGCCGTGCTTTACGATACGACAGCTATTTCTATGTCACTTGCATAACACGCCCCATAATAATGATAATAATGTTCCAACATGTAACCTTCCAAACTATTACCGTTAAAATGAAACGTTATAGGCGGCCATACCCAGCTTTATTAAGCAGAGAGGCGTAGGACATCATAGCAGTAGCGGCGTCACTGTGGGACAGGTAGCCTATAGAGTAGCGGGTTGAGAGGATCAACCCCGACACGCCTCGGTTCGTCTCTCCGTACAAGCTGACGGCGACAGGATTCCATTTGTGCGGCGTGTCATCATCACGCAGGCCGTCGCTAAATGTCCCGAACCTTGCAACATATTACAATGGCTTTGTTTTTTCCCCACACTCGCAGCGAACTTGCCATCTCAAACTACAAAATAAGATTTATGTGATGTGAAAATCAATTATTTGGATAGCGCGTTTATCCATTCTATATTAGCATTTTCCGTGCGCTAAATAGTAGAAACTAAAACCATCATCATCATCATCATCATCATCATCATCACCACCTATACTCATTACCCATACTCATCACCCATTGCACATAGCTACGATCGAAAGAAAGTATACTCCAGGCACACGCTGCGCAGCAGTCCAAAGTATGTCTCTTGTCCCTTGAATGGATACGAGGTTAGCAGCCTGCTCAGTTACAGTGTCGGTGAAAGACTAGAAACGGAAAAGTAAGTTTCGTCTCTTCTACGCGACGAATTAGGTCACACTGTATTTGTTTCTAGGTCAACTGTCTTTTACGAACCGTTTGAGAATCTTTTCGAACCGTTTATTGACGCCGGATATTGTCCTCACTTGGTTTCATAGAATTTAAGAATCCAAGAAGGCAAATGGATTTTTGGGACGGAAAAAGAGCATTTTTGTAGAGAAAATGGTTAGGGCAAGGGCTAGGGATAGATCTACAACTAACCCTTACCGAACCCTTGTAGCAATATTCCGCTCTTTCCGTCACTTTTAAACAGTACTGCGGTTCGCATCCGCGGCTAGAAGCGAGCTCAAAGTATACTTTGAAGGGGTGGAGGGAATACTTTCACCTGCTGCTAGCGGGAGTTTTGGCGATACTCTCTACCGATCGCAGCAATGTGTATTACCTCTATTCATCACCCATACTCGTCACCCATAACCCCCTTTCTCCTCCTCCTCCTCCTCATCATCATCGTCGTCATCATCATGATCATGATCATCGGCATCATCGTCGTCGTCGTCATCACCATCGTCGTCGTCATCGTAAGATTGACGACTTACATGTTTCTCCACGACGACTCTGCAGCGCTAAGAGCGGCAGTAAAGAGTTCCGTGGTGCCGGATTTGTCCCTCCGAGCTACTACTTGGATGCGGCGCGACGGCAGCTCCACGCCAGGGTTAAACCGTTGGAGTGAAGTGTCGTTCCACCAGGAGAGGCTACCTGTTGATTTTGAAGGGGTGTGGGCGGGGGAAGAGGGGTCAAAATTGGGCAAGAGGTAAGGGAAGAAGAGTAGGGGTGAATGGTGATGGTGGGTGGGTGGGGGGGGGGCCCCCCTGTGACATGAGTGTCACAATGATGTTCACAATCACCAATGAATTTTCATACCATGATCAAATTTCAATGGTATTCACATAATCACATTTTGAAATGTCAATGGGTATTCATTTAATTAAATTTTAAAATATTAACAGGTATTAATGTCATGAAATGTCAATGGGTATTCATTTAATTACATTTTGAAATATTAACGGGTATTAATTTCATGAAATGTCAATGGGTATTCAGTTAATTACATTTTGAAATATTAGCGGGTATTAATGTCATGAAATGTCAATGGGTATTCGCTGATGGCCAAGCAAAAAGTGATTGATTTGAGTGTTTGTTATTTCCGTAAGGAATCAACGTTTGTAAATTCATTCGATCCCGATTGTTTGATTTGTACTGTGTGTAAGAAAACTATAGCAAACACTGTGAATCACGAGAAGTTCTCGAATCGTGAATACGTTGTTTTCATAAAGGTGTAAATTACCCTAATGCCAAATGGCACTAAAATACCGTGATTTGTGAGTGATACAGAAGACGGTCTCTGGCGATACTGCTGCAGGGAAGACGAAAAGGTTTGTGTAAAACACAAGTAGTAGCCTCGCCTGAAGAGGTGGGACTGGAGTTTGTTAATAGCACCTTGGATCTAATACTAAAGAGATGCTATCCTCCGGGGTACATTACATTATGTTACGTTGAAACGTGAACGAAAGTATGTCGGAAGCGCGCACGATAGATCTAATCGTTTCGTTTTGCAAAGTATTCAATAATGGTGTTTATTTACCTTTGATTTGAGTTTGCATTGTTATCAGGAGAGGCTTTGTATAACGTTGATAATTTGCGTTAGTCGATATTATTTGAGAATCTTCTGGATCTGCGTGTTTACTCTTGATAGAAATTTCCGGATGGACATCGAAGGTCGTGAATGTTCCCGGAAGTAGAGAAAATGTGAATGACGTAAGTCAGTGATGACGATCTTTAGTTCGATTGGTGGCAGTGCGTCATTTCTACCACGTACCAAATCGTTCCAGAAAAGAGAGAGGTTATTTAATCGTGAGCCGAGTCGCTGTTGAGGTAGTAAAGTTGTTGATAGTGATTTGGAAAGTTGCTGTGAAAGTTGTTGAGTTGAATTGAGAATTGTATGCAGTTGTTGATGTGTGCTGAATAAAAGGGGAAAACTTCATACGTCGACTTTGTGAATTGTATGCTGTTTGGACGGGCTGTGTGAATAAACGAATCTGAGTTACACAACTATCAGGAATTCAAGCATCGGGGCTGAATCAGATACTGATAGAAAACACCAACATCGAATTGAGTGTAACATTTTGGGGGTCAAGCCGCGATTCACGCCATAGCCAAGGGTTCAACTGCTACAACAAGCGAGTCAACGTTACGAGAGGCAGTCATCGAGGGTAGCCGCCAACGAGTTGCGTCGAGAGGGGCCAACATACTGGGACTACATCACCGATAGGTTCGGGTTGACTGCAAGGGCGTGTAGTCGCTGAAGAGTTGCTTCGTGAGCGAACAACAGAGCGGGACTACGTGGCTGCCGCAGGACTACGTCGAGGGACAGTCTCGGAGCTACATCGCCAGTGTTACAGCGAGCGTCGAGCGGACGTCGCGTCTACTTCAGCACAGGAGCGTATACATCAACACCAGCGACGAGGACAGCGGGGCCTGCGTCAGCGAAGGCGACTAGTGACAAGCATCAGCGCTACTGCAGAAAGCGTGCTGTTCTAGAACAGTCTAGAAAGGTACAGCACAGTCAAGAACTTTCCAGAAAAAAAGAACTCTCCAGTCAAGAACTTTCTAGAAAAAGAACTTTCCAGAAAAGAACTTTCCAGAAGCATCAAGATGGCTGACTTCTGGCAGAAAGGGATTCAACTGAATCTAAAAGGGAAACAGTTGACGGAGTACGTCAAATCCCAGGAGAGATTACAAGAAAGAGAAGAACAACGTCAGCGTGAAGAAAGAGAATTAGAAGAGCAACGTCGTCGAGAAGAAAGAGAAGACCGGCGTCAAGAAAGAGAAGATGAGCGCAGGCGTGAGGAAAGAGAAGCTGATCGGCAGTTCCAGCTAGAAATGGCGCGTATCCAAAACAATCAGCATGCGCCACAAGTCATCAGCGACCACATGGCTCCCAAAACAATCAGCATGCGCCACAAGTCATCAGCGACCACATGGCTCCAAAATTGCCAGCATTCGTCGACGGGAAGGACCAGATCGACAGTTATTTGGCGAGATTTGAAAGGTTTGCCAAAAGCTCTAACTGGCAACCTCAAGACTGGGCGATTCGACTAAGTGCACTTCTGACGGGGCAAGCACTCGACGTCTACACCAGATTGTCGGACGATGATGCCGAAGACTACGACGTCTTGAAAGAGGCCCTATTGCAGTGCTACAACTTTACAGAGAAGGGCTACCGTAAACGCTTCCGTGAATGCCGGCCTAAGTCAGACGAGACGCCAAAGCAGTTTGTGGAGCGCCTGTCGTCATATCTACACAAGTGGGTGGAGTTATCAGGCGAAATGAAGTCTTACGACAGTCTCCATGACCTGATCGTGAAGGAACAATTTCTCAATGCCTGTCACAAGGACCTAGCGACCCACTTAGAAGAACAAAAGCTGCAGACGCTTAAAGATGTGACTGAGGCTGCTGAAAGATATCTCATCGCTCATGGGAAAACCCTGGGGCCACCCAGCGCGACGAAACATTTTCAGAAGACTGCAAACCATGGGAACCAGATCCAAGGGAGCCAGACGAGCCAGAGGCAGACGGACTCCACGCCACCTCCCAGGGAAGGGCATTCAAGGGGCTGTTTCACCTGCAACGCTACAGACCACAGAGCGGCTAACTGTCCTCAAAACAAAAGTAGCGGACAGCGGAGCAGTACGGACAATTCAGCGGCGGGCAACCGGCAGAGGCGGTTCTCCAATCAACGGCAAACCAGTAGATCTGACCATCAAGTGTGCGGCGGGAGCGTCATTCTTCCGAGTGAGACCAAGCGCACAGCTACTCCTGCGGACGTGCAAGAGTGCATGACCGATGGCCAACTTCTCCTTGCCAACGGAAAATCCATCCCCGTCGTCGCCAGCGCAGCGGTGACCGTACAGAACATGCCTGTTTCCAAGGGACGCGTCGGAAATCATGAAGTGACTGTTTTAAGAGACTCTGGCTGCAGTGGGGTCATCGTCAGAGAAGACCTAATCGCTAAAGAACAGTTCACTGGCGATTCAAAATGGACACTTATGGCCGACAGCAAATGTGTGAGAGCGCCAGTTGCGAAGATTCATGTCAACACCCCTTTCTACGTAGGCGAAGTCGAAGCGGTTTGCCTGAAGAAGCCGCTATACGATTTGATGATCGGGAATATCGACGGCGCGAGGCGACCCGACGACCCCGATCCAGAGTGGAGTCCTGCCTCAACTCAACACGTCGAAGTTGCGGAGGAGGATCCATTGCCGTTTCCCGATGGAGACCTTACAGAGCTGCTACGGGACAATGTGGTTACTCCGGCTCAGCCCTGCCGACCAGAGATCGTCGGTGCCGTTACTACCAGGGCCCAGGCCAAGAGAGACAAGACGTCTACGCCACTGAAGGTCGCCGACAACTCTAAAGCTGCCATCGTGGACAGAGATAAGCTGATCCAGCTCCAGGAAGCTGATAGCACTTTAAACAAGTACAGGAACCGCCAAGACCACGTGACCAAAGGCAGTGGTACGGTCTACTTTGAGGTGAAGGCCAAGATCTTGTACCGAATCTTCCAGCACCCGAGGGTCAATGGAGGGAAACCACTACGTCAAGTATTGGTACCGTTACCCCTAAGGCGCCAAGTGATGGAAGTAGCTCATGACTCTATCATGGGAGGTCACCTAGGCATCAGAAAGACATCAGACAGAATCCAGGCGGTGTTCTACTGGCCAGGGCTTCATGCGGACGTCAGCCGTTTCTGCCGATCGTGTGACATTTGCCAGAAGACCATACCTCGAGGAAGGGTCCCGAAAGTGCCTATGCAGAGGATGCCTCTGATCGACCGACCTTTCAAGAGGGTGGCCTTAGACTTAATCGGCGAAATAAGACCTCCGAGTGAAGAAGGTCATCGGTGGGTACTGACTTTAGTGGACTATGCGACTCGGTACCCAGAAGCAGTGCCACTGAAGAAGATTGACACTGAAACTGTAGCAGAGGCACTGGTGGACATGTTCAGTAGGCTTGGAGTGCCTGAAGAAATTCTGACAGACCTCGGGACGCAGTTCGTCTCTGACTGCATGAAGGAGGTCAACAGACTGCTGAGCATCCGGCATTTGACTACGACACCCTACCATCCGATGTGCAACGGGCTTGTCGAGAAGTTCAATGCTACGCTGAAGTCCACCCTGAAGAAACTGTGCAGCGAGCAGCCCAGACAATGGCATCGCTATATCAACGCCTTACTTTTCGCCTACAGAGAAGTACCGCAGGAGTCCACCGGCTTTTCTCCGTTCGAGCTGCTGTACGGAAGAACCATCCGAGGGCCGATGCACATCCTAAAAGAACTGTGGACGAAAGAAGTAGACACCCCAGAGGTGAAGAACAGCTACCAGTACGTGTTTGAGCTACGGGAGAAGCTGGAGCAGACTCTCGAGATAGCCAGAGAAAACCTGAAGAAGTCCCAAGACTGTGGAAAGCACTACTATGACCGTAGGGCTGTGAACAGGAAGTTCAAACCTGGCAACAAAGTGCTGGTGCTGCTACCTACTGATCACAATAAGTTGCTGATGCAGTGGAAAGGCCCGTACGAAGTGGAGACCGTGGTGGGAATCAACGACTACAAGGTGAAGGTCGGCCAGCATTCCAAGATATACCACGCCAACCTCCTTAAGCTGTACGTGGAAAGGCCATCACAGACTGTGCACGCAGCCACAGCAGCTGTGACCGACGACAGCTTTGACAGCGAAGAACTGTTGGAACTGGGAGACTTCCACAGCAAAGAAGGCATCGATGATGTTAAGCTAGGACCGAGCTTGACGGAAGGTCAAAAGTTGGAGCTCAAGGACCTTATGGGCGAGTTTCCCCACAACTTCAGCGATGTCCCTG
Organism: Oncomelania hupensis; assembly: GCA_036898135.1. NCBI lineage: Eukaryota > Metazoa > Mollusca > Gastropoda > Littorinimorpha > Pomatiopsidae > Oncomelania > Oncomelania hupensis. The sequence continues at coordinate 54,634,263 of CM072513.1, forward strand.
GCTCTACAACTTTGGTCGAACACGAAGTCCACCTCACTTCGAATATCCCTGTTCGATCCAAGCCCTTCCCGATCCCTTTCAAGGCCCGTGAATCCTTGAAGAAAGACATCGATGAGATGCTGAAGATGGGCATCATCAAGGAGTCCAGTTCCCCCTACGCGTCCCCTGTCGTGGTCGTGAAGAAGAAGGACGGGAGCAACCGAGTATGCATCGACTACAGGAAAGTTAATAAGATCACCGTCTTCGACCCTGAGCCGATGCCTACCGCAGCAGACCTCTTCCGCCAATTATCGGGGAGTAGAATCTTCTCAAAGATTGACCTCAGCAAAGGTTATTGGCAAGTCCCCGTGCGTCAACAGGACATACCAAAGACTGCTTTTATAACCCCTGATGGGACGTACGAGTGCCTAAGGATGCCCTTTGGCATGGTCAACAGCGGAGCTACCCTGAAGAGAGGGATGAAGAAGATGCTCAAAGGGATGGACAATGTCGTGTGTTACTGGGACGACCTGCTAGTCCACACTCGCACCTGGGAAGAGCATCTGCAGACCTTGAGGGAGCTGTTTCACCGTCTCACAGAAGCCAACCTGACCGTGAGACCCAGTAAGTGCATTCTGGGGACTGACAACGTAGACTTTATCGGCCATTCGCTGAAAGAAGGACAAAAGGGGCTTCTACTAGAAAACGTCACCAAGATTCTGAACGCTCCACGTCCCCAAACCAAGAAGCAGGTGCGATCTTTCCTGGGGTTGGCTGGATACTACAGGGAGTTTGTACCAAACTACTCCGCCATCACAGCACCCTTGTCGGACCTGGTGCGGAAAGGCTGTCCAAACCAAGTGCAGTGGGGACCGTCTCAGGAGAGGGCATACCAGACTGTGCGCGACCTCCTTTCGAAGGATCCGGTGCTAAGACTGCCTGACACTTCCAAAGAATTCGTCTTAAGAACAGACGCAGCGGACGAAGGCATCGGCGCCATACTGATGCAAGAACACGAAGGGAAACTATTTCCGGTCAGTTACGCCAGCAAGAAGCTGTCCAGGGCTGAGAAAAATTACTCGACCATGGAGAAAGAGTGCCTTGCCATCATATGGGGAATCCGGAAGTTCGAACTGTACCTTCAAGGAGTGAAGTTCGTGCTACAGACTGATCACAAGCCGCTAACTTACTTGAACTCTGCCAAGTTTGTGAACAGTCGGATCATGAGATGGGCTATGTACTTGCAGAACTTTAACATGCGAGTAGAATCTATCAAAGGATCGGACAATGTTGGTGCGGACTTCCTCAGCAGAGTGTGTGAGTAAAGAACATTGACTGTGTGGATGAACTGTGAACATTGACAATATCCAGATAGACTTGAAGATGAAAACCATTGACTCTGTGTAGATAAGCTGAGCGCAATCACAGTATTCAGAAAGTCTTAAATTAGTTTCAATTGAGGATTTTGTTTGTGCATTACGTTTCAACGTTGTTGAAAGAAATTGGGTAAATTTCTTCTTGAGTGGGGGTTTATGTTACGTTGAAACGTGAACGAAAGTATGTCGGAAGCGCGCACGATAGATCTAATCGTTTCGTTTTGCAAAGTATTCAATAATGGTGTTTATTTACCTTTGATTTGAGTTTGCATTGTTATCAGGAGAGGCTTTGTATAACGTTGATAATTTGCGTTAGTCGATATTATTTGAGAATCTTCTGGATCTGCGTGTTTACTCTTGATAGAAATTTCCGGATGGACATCGAAGGTCGTGAATGTTCCCGGAAGTAGAGAAAATGTGAATGACGTAAGTCAGTGATGACGATCTTTAGTTCGATTGGTGGCAGTGCGTCATTTCTACCACGTACCAAATCGTTCCAGAAAAGAGAGAGGTTATTTAATCGTGAGCCGAGTCGCTGTTGAGGTAGTAAAGTTGTTGATAGTGATTTGGAAAGTTGCTGTGAAAGTTGTTGAGTTGAATTGAGAATTGTATGCAGTTGTTGATGTGTGCTGAATAAAAGGGGAAAACTTCATACGTCGACTTTGTGAATTGTATGCTGTTTGGACGGGCTGTGTGAATAAACGAATCTGAGTTACACAACTATCAGGAATTCAAGCATCGGGGCTGAATCAGATACTGATAGAAAACACCAACATCGAATTGAGTGTAACACATTACATTACATAATTGTTGCTTTAGGTCCAGCGGACTCTTCCGAGCCAAATCAGGACCGGACAACCCCCAATCCGCATAAAAGATCTGCTGAAACAACCCTAGTGGGAAAACTGAATGCCCTCCACCAGCCAGTCACTTTACAATAAAGACATCCCACGCAGGGGACGGCTGAGGCTTCACCCCAACTTATCGAACCCCCGTTTACAAAAACAGAATAGAATACGAACATCATTATAAATTATCAACAAAACACATACATATAAAATGCCTACATTGCTAAATAATAACATCATAGGAAGCCCTAGTGACCACCTGGCAGAAAGTGTCCAATATTCCCAAGCTGATCCAACAGACTTCATACACAAACAAGGAGTCTTGTCCCGGAAGAGTTTTCAAGAAAAAAGGTAGGAGACTGGTCTAGCGAAGAAGACGATAGTATAGCAGATTGATAGAACAGAGCAGGAATGAGAAAGAGCAAATGAGAAAGACAACGACAGTGGGAATTTAAAGCACTAAATTTCCAGAAAGTGGGGATACTATTTATACTGAAACCCCCGGCACCCCAACTGGGGACATCCTCCGGGGTATGAGGTAATGATAGGAAAGAGCTATCTCCCATTCCCTGCTGCGCTGCCAATGGTTTCTTTGCGTTTGTGGAATTAGGTCTATACTATAATAGCACAGTGACTGCAGGCAAGTTTTAAACATTATCATGATTATTTCTTTAGGTCCAGCGGACTCTTCTGAGCCAAATCAGGACCGGACAACCCCGGATCCGCATAAAAGATCTGCTGAAACAACCCTAGTGGTAAAACTGAACGCTCTCCACCAGCCAGTCACTTTACAATAAAGACATCCCACGCAGGGGACGCTGAGGCTATACTCTAAATTTTTGAACCCCCGTTTACAAAAACAAAATAGAATGCAAACATTATAAATTATCAACAAAACACATACATATAAAATGCCTACATTGCTAAATAATAGCATCATAGGAAGCCCTAGTGACCACCTGGCAGAAAGCGTCCAATATTCCCAAGATGATCCAACAGACCTCACACACAAATAAGGAGTCTTGTCCCGGAAGAGTTTTCAAGAAAAAAGGTAGATGACTAGTCTAGCGAAGAAGAAGATAGTATAGCAGATTGATAGAACACAGCAGGAATGAGAAAGAACAAATGAGAAAGACAGCGAAAGTGAGAATTTAAAGCACTAAATTTCCAGAAAGTGGGGATACTATTTACACTGAAACCCCCGGCACCCCGGGGAAGTTTTAAACAAGGGAAGCTGAGATACCTCTGCGTCAATTTTCATCGTTAGATCTCACAGCTGCGTTACAACCATCAGTAATGGTCCTTGGAAAACGTAAATATATAGACAGAACCAGAAGCAGAAATGAATTAACATAAAAAATAAATGCTTTACAAAAAGAAAAAAACACATAAATGAATAAATACATTAATAAATACCGTTGTACATAGATACGATGTGCTCCATGGACAGACGCAGCTCCGTCACTGATGGCAAGTTATAGGCTAGTACGATGGCACTGGGAAAATACAAACATTTGTTGAATGGACATCGATGATGATGATGATGATGATGATGATGATGATGATGATGATGATGATGATGATGATGATGATGATGATGATGATGATGATGATGATGATAAGGAGGAGGAAGAAGACGACGACGACAATGAGGAAGAGTAGGAAGAGGAAGATGAGGAGAAGGACGACGACAACAACAATTATAACAACGCCGATGATGATTATGAGGAGGAGGAGGAAGAGGAGGAGGAGGACGGCGACGACGACGATGAAAACGAATGTCATCCAGACCTATACTTGGGAGGCAAAAAAAATAAAGATCCATCTTACCCAGCCATGGAAGGCAGCATCTGTAGATCAGGATGGTCGATGTAATCTTGCTCATTCAATAAGGAATCGGAACCCGCGTACGCGATAAACGGACCCTTTTCTTCACCCTACAATTTTACAAATCAACAAAAATATGCAGCATATGTTCAACAACGACAAACTTTAAATTAGAAAAACAACCTCACTGGCACCCCTCTCGCTGGGCCCTAAACTGCGATCAAAACGGAAACACAATCATGTCGCGCACAACTGATGGAGACATCAACAGACTCTTTTGCGACACTAGATCGTAGCGCACAACCTAAACATAAACTGTACAGAAGAAGAAGAAGAAGAAGAAGAAGAAGAAGAAGAAGAAGAAGAAGAAGAAGAAGAAGAAGAAGAAGAAGGAGGAGGAGGAGGAGGAGGAAAAGGAGGAACTGGAGAGGGGGAGGAAGAGAATGAGGAGGTTTTAAAAAAAAAACAAGTCGTCGTCACTTTAGCACCGTGTGACCTACAGATAGAGTGTAAATAAATAAACTTGAACTCTTGTTTTTTATCTGAAGATTCGTGGGGTACTTTTTATCTCCTCTCGTTTTGTTTTCTACCGGAGAAGAATAACAACAACAAAAACAACAACAACGACGGCAAGTACCCTGAGTGTAGTTTACCAAGAGTTACCTTGATCCTGGCTTTTCCTGACCCGCTACCGACGGACTCGTACGACATGGAGACATGCCTGAACTGCCTCCGGTACGCTTTGTAACCCAGGATCCAAGCAGAATAGACGTCATTAGGAAACGATGCTCCGGCTCCGTTCAACTCTACATCGCCGTCACCGTCACACGCTATAGGAAACTGTCCAGCTACCAAAATGGCGGCTAAGCACCACAACTTCCGGGACACGCGAATCCAGTTCCTCTCTGCAGAAATCAACTTCAGGGTTGCACTCTTCTGATTCATCGTCTAAAACAGAAAAATCGTATTTATTTTTTCACGAAAATAAGTATATGCAGAGGTTTTCCGTTCATGTGTTTCATTTTAAAGGAAGATCGGAAATAATATGTAAAATACTACTGAGGAATAAATAACGTTATTAAGTACATAAATTAATGAGTTAGTTATTCATTGCTTACAGGGTTCAGCGGACTGCAAAGAGCCAACTCAGGATCACAAAATCATGACCACAACTTGGTTGAAAGAGGACTCCTCACTGATCGTTTAAAAGATCTGCTGAAACAACCCCAGTGGTAACACTGAAGGCACTCCACTTTACAATAAAGGCATCCCACGCAGGAGACGCTGAGGCTATACTGTAATTTATCCAACCCCGTTTATAAAAAAACAAAATTGAATATAAACATCATTACAAAATATCAACAAAACACATACATATAAAATGCCTACATTGCTCAATAATAATATCATAGGAAGCCCTAGTGACCATTTGACAGAAAGGGTCCAATATTCCCAAGCTGACCCAACAGACCTCATACACAAATGAGTTTTGGAAGAGTTTTCAAGAAAAAAAGGTAGGTGACTGGTCTAACGAAGAAGAAGATAGTATAGTAGATTGATAGAACAGAGTAGGAATGAGAAGGAACAAAGCAGAAAGACAGAGACAGAAAGCAGTAAATTTCCAGAAACCCCGGGCACCCTCACGGGCGAAGTACATAAATGAAGATGCTGATGGTTCTGGTTATGATGATAATGAAAATAATATTGTTGTTGTTGCTGCTGCTGCTGCTGCTGCTGCTGCTGATGATGATGATGATGATGATGATGATGATGATGATGATGATGATGATGATGATGATGATTATGATGATGATGATGTTACGGACAACGAAACCACTCACGTTTTTCTCACCTTCGACAACAATATCACTGCCCACACAGCAATTAAAAGAATTTAAGTAATATGAGACCCAGGTTCTAAATACCTTCAGACCGTCACGATTTCATACGAATCCTCCTTTCTTTTTCTGTAATCGATCTCTGCTGAAGAAAAACATATACAAAACAACAAAATGTGTGCTTCTGAATACTCATTGTTTCAAATCTCGAGTTCTCAAGAACAAGCTTTTTTTTTCCTGCTCGTTGACAAAAGTCTATAGACGTCAATGCATCATTTTTTTCTATGATTAGACAGAACTGTTTAGATTCCTATGCTATTCTTCTATAATACAAACATTACTTCACTGACCATCGACACATCAAGCGACCCAATAACAGAATAAAAAAAGGACAAAAGCATCGATTTTGTGTTCCCTGCTAACGAAGGCAATTATAGGGTTCAAGGCCTATCAAAAATAATAGCCGAAAGTTCGAACATTCTGGCACAGCTTCTTATAAATGTAAAAAAAAAAAAAAAAAATACTGGCAGTTTTCCGCACACACAACAGCGATCAAACACATATGCTGAAAAAATTTTAAAGTGAATATGAGGTCGAGATTACAATGGCGCCCAAAAAAAAAATGAAGAAAGAAGAAAGAAAAAGAACTTTTTAAAATGGTTAATTCATGCTAAGAGATGGCTATTTGCTTATAATAAATACAAACGTGTGTGGGTGTGTGTGTGTGGGTGTGTGTGTGTGTGGGTCTGTGTGTGTGTGTAGGTGTGTGTGTGTGTGTGTGTTAAGTGTAAAATGAATCTAAACTTTGTTCTCAAGCGTTCAAAAGGTCTTCACACACACACACGCACACACACACACCCACATGCACACACACACACACACAGAGAAGTCTGTATTCATGGCAAATTGGGGTTTTGGACAAAATGTATCATGTGAAAGCGTTTTTTTACGGAAAGAGCGCAAAAGTCATTTAAAAATGTAAGAATTAGATCCCAAAATCGCTCTTTTTGTCAATACGTTGACCTATTTCGTCTTCTAACCCTAACCCTGGCCTAACCCTTTTATTTTAAATTTGTCCAAAAAACAACCCATCCCGGATAGATCACTCCCGTTACTTAAAGAGCACTCCCATATACTTAGAAAAAAGTGGAGCGCTGAAAAACAAAGTGTGCGCGAGCTAAATGCCCCATTTTGTGCATAAAAAGGCAATTTTAGCATCTCATATGTCCGTGAATACAAGCCCACACCCACATGCACACACGCACACTTGTACACACACACACACACACATATTACATGTGCACACATACACACATATACACACATGCACACACTCACTCACCCACACACGGGCGCGCACACCATGCAATACCACATCTCATCACCACTGGGATTAGAGAGCAATGGAGTTGTCACCTCGAGTCACTACATGTCAATTATCAGTATGCCTCTAGTCGCACATCCTACACATAATATAACTACAGTGTATAGTACAAAGCCCGAGAATACATAATAATATATTTTTACTTTAGCACAACTATTGTTGTATATAATGTTAGCTGTAACCGCCGCTGGAGTGTCATTATTAACGTGCTCAGCAGCAAGCATCTAAGCGCACATCCTACACTGAAAATAACTAGTGTATGGTACAAAGCCCGAAAAATTTTTTTTTCTTTATGAAAACTATTATTGTATGTAATGTTAGCTATAACCGCCGCGGTCTCCAACTCCAAACTGATTTTTGTGTGTGTCTGGAAAGACAAAAATTCAATGCCCGGGCCCAGACAAAATTAGATTTAAGATACTGCGCCATATTGACATCTTCACTATAATTGTTTTGTTGAAGGGTGCCCTGGTAGCACAGTTGATAGGGCGCTGGTTTTCTATGCCCAAAGTCCCGAGTTCCATGAGCGTACGTGACTTACGTACAAGAGTTTTCATGACACCGAGGGTTTTCTCCGGGTACTACGATTTCCTTTCTCTCTTCAATAGTGGTGTTATGTGCAGTCCACCTAAATCTCCAAAGTAAACCTGGATCTCTTCTCCGCCTTCTGTCATTTGAGTCTGATTGAAGATTTCTCGCGCGATAGCTTCTGGTATTATTTTTATTATTATTATTATTTTGTTGTGTGTATCATTGTTAATATTATATTTGGTTAAAGTTTGATATTTTCAAACTATGCTTGTTAATATTGAAACTATGTGCCACACAGAATCGACCACATCGACTAACAACTCCGGCTTTGGCCTAATAACCAACGAAAATAAAGGACAAAATAAAACGGAGAGAGAGAGAGAGAGAGAGAGAGAGAGAGAGAGAGAGAGAGAGAGAGAGAGAGAGAAAGAGAGAGAGAGGAGACAGAGACAGAAACATATATAGAGACAGAGACAGAGACAGACAGACAAAGCTGGCTTATCATACCTGATAGATAAATTGGGTCTTATTAGATCAGGTACGTTGCCTTGACAACGGGAACAGTATTGCTTGCAGTTAAAGTCGAAAATGGATGAAAAGCCCTTTAATGCCAGGATCGTGCATCGGTATAATAATGCGTGCTTTTAAAAAAATCTTATGCAGCCTGAACTCGCCTAAACGATGGTAAGCCATTCAAATGTATTTCCAGAGATCCACACGCATTTACAAACACAAAATACAACAGCCTAACTTAACCTACACAGAACAGAACAGCTTATAAAAATATGTATAACTTGTAAGCATTTCAACTATGTGTGTTAGACTGGAAATACATGTGAATGGTTTTACCATTGTGTTTTAAGTCTTACGCAGTCTTAGTGGTTTTACCATTGTGTTTTAAGTCTTACGCAGTCTTAGAAGAACTAGTATTTCGTAGGTTTAATTCGCGCGTGTCCAGATACAAGCGCTTGTGGTTTTATTGAAGTTCACATTAACTGGTACTGAACTCAAGAATCGGAAGTGGGTCCCATTTTTGTGGCTGCGCTAGTCTCTAGCCAAGCACTAACAAGTAACAAAGAATTACTTCAGTGAAACGAACACACACACGCACACACACACACACACAGATAAGACAGAGAGAGAGAGAGAGAGAGAGAGAGAGAGAGAGAGAGAGAGAGAGAGAGATCATCGCAATCAAATCCAACTGGAGAACTCATCTCTTCCTTAAATATTTCTTATCTTTTCTCCCATCGTCATCGTCGTCGTTCCTCTTTTTTTTTTTTTAATTCAGACCACCTTCACCACCCGCCCCATCACCCATTCTTCGCTCTCCTCTACTCCCTCCCTCTCCCGTCTCTTATATTTCACTTGTATATTTTATTTCCCACTTTGACTTTACATTATGCCCTTGCGTAATTCGTTAGCAAGTGCTTTGCCTGATTTTATTTTGTATGAAGCCGGATGTTTAGAATGAATTCGTGAATACTGCGATTTGAAATATATTGTTCCTTAGAAAAAAGCGCTAAATAAATACCCTTATTACCATTAGTAGTAGTAGTAGTAGTAGTAATAGTAGCAGCAGTAGTAGTAATAGTAGTAATAGTAGTAGTAGTAGTAGTAGTATACACACGCACGTATACACCCACACACTCATACACATACACGCGCGCACACACACGCACACACACTCACCCCACATTCTCCCACACCACACCACCACCATCCCATCTCCTCTCATCACACCCAACCCACCCACCAACACCTACCGCAACGTAACACGATGCTTGTCTAGGATATATATATATATATATATATATATATATATATATATATATATATATATATATATATATATATACATATAGATAGATAGATAGATAGATAGATAGATAGATAGATAGATAGATAGATAGATAGATAGATAGATAGATAGATAGATAGATAGATAGATAGATAGATAGATAGATAGATAGATAGATAGATAGATAGATAGATAGATAGATAGATAGATAGATAGATAGATAGATAGATAGATAGATAGATAGATAGATAGATAGATAGATAGATAGATAGATAGATAGATAGATAGATAGATAGATAGATAGATAGATAGATAGATAGATAGATAGATAGATAGATAGATAGATAGATAGATAGATAGATAGATAGATAGATAGATAGATAGATAGATAGATAGATAGATAGATAGATAGATAGATAGATATAGATGTGTTATGCAACTCACACCCAAGAAAAGTGTAAATATTACTGTTATAAATAGCAACAAAGCTGCGAGAGTCTTTAAGGGACAATGAGCACGCAATTACAAAATTGGCAGAATGCATTCCACAACACTCGAATATCTATGCATGTAAAAACCATGGTAAAAACAGAACAGGGTGGAAGGGTGAGAGAGAGGGTGGGGAGGATACTGGTGAATTGAACTTGCAAATTCCTCATTACAACTGAGCGTCTTACAAAATAAGCTACCTAAACCCTTGAGCTTCTTGAAGAGAAAAGTAAGTTATACAGAAGACATGATTATTTAGAGGCAACAATGAACAATACACTTACTATATACAGTTGACCTATATTTCAAATCAGGAAAAAGCAACGAGAAAATATTAAACGACGAAAAGAAATAAGCCCAAGTGTCGGTTTCTAATTTTTCAGTGTTCGTGTTTATGGCCATTAATAATTTATGATTGTAGGAAAAAAAGTCACAGGAAAAAAAGTCACGGAAAAAAAGTCACAGGAAAAAAAGTCACAGGAAAAAAAGTCACAGTTTCCCACTCTCTCATGTTATGGGTGTAGAAATGGTATCAAGCAGAACACAAACTCACAGCTCTCTCTCTCTCTCTCTCTCTCTCTCTCTCTCTCTCTCTCTCCCCCCCCCCCATTCTCCCATGTTATGGGTGTTGAAATGTTATCAAGCAGAACACAAACTCACAACTCTCTCTCTCTCTCTCTCTCTCTCTCTCTCTCTCTCTCTCTCTCTCTCTCTCTCTCTCTCTCTCTCTCTCTCCCCCCCATTCTCCCATGTTATAGGTGTTGAAATGTTATCAAGCAGAACACAAACTCACAACTCTCTTCGAGGAGTTAGCTGGAATATCAGGCTGAACAGGGAAACGTGAATTCTGCATCTTTACCATCAAATTGAGTGAGACAGAGCTGTATGACACAACAAAAAGTGTGTGTCTGTGTGTGTGTCTGTGTGTGTGTGTGCGTGAGAGAGAGAGAGAGAGAGAGAGAGAGAGAGAGACCTACTCTTAATTGATGCATATGATGCTTAGTTTTAAAAACATGATTTCTTAAATAAATAGTTGTTGACTTGAACTGGATTTGACCGACTTCTTCGAGGAGTTAGCTGGAATATCAGGCTGAACAGGGAAACGTGAATTCTGCATCTTTACCATCAAATTGAGTGAGACAGAGCTGTATGACACAACAAAAAGTGTGTGTCTGTGTGTGTCTGTGTGTGTGTGTGCGTGAGAGAGAGAGAGAGAGAGAGAGAGAGAGACCTACTCTTAATTGATGCATATGATGCTTAGTTTTAAACACATGATTTCTTAAATAAATAGTTGTTGACTTGAACTGGATTTGACCGACTGTGACTTTTTTTCCTGTGACTTTTTTTCCGTGACTTTTTTTCCGTGACTTTTTTTCCTGTGACTTTTTTTCCAATTACCAATAATTTATGCTGACATTTGCCCGTGGTACGTACTTGCCTGTGTGACTGCAGCTGATTACCAACATCGAAGCAATTTCCATTTGCGATTTCTGTTGTAATTTGGCTGAACACATTCTCTATTCTGTATTCTATTCATGAGTCTAATAAGTTGGATGTAACACCGGAGTCAATGCTGTCGTAAGTTCCAAAAAACAAACTATAATGAAAACAGAAAAGATTAAGCTTACTAAAAAATCACAATAGACTGATTTGCTACCGGCGAGGCAAAGAACAATGAGAACAGGTTTACACAGCAAATGAATAATGGGCTGTAAATTAAAAAAGGCAATACCGATGTTAAAATACATTATAATAAAATATCTAAATCACTTAGGTAAATGACAGATAATAAATGAGTAACACACACACACACACACACACACACACACACACGCACGCACACACAAACACACACATTATAATATGAACTAAGACAACAACTTCATAGTCTTTGATATAGTGAGCTACAATACAAAAAGCTCAAAAAATAAATTTTCAAAAGAGTTAACTTACCACGAAAACACGGAAGATTAAACAGTTCACTTCATCAGAAGGAAAAAAAAAAACAACATTTTAAAACAGCTAAGGAATAGATCACAACTATGAATATATAAATATCGCAAGTGACTTCCTAATATGCGCAGTCGTAGTTGTTGTGGATACGTGTGTCAGTCTTTATACCGGAATGTAGTCAAAACTATGAACATGTTAAGCGTAACGCGCGTTTAAATTGTGATGTCAATACGCTCTCAAAGTTCTCTTACTTGTTTAACAATCATTACAAACTGAATTTGAAGGAACAATAGAAAAACGCAAACCTATAGAGCTGGTCGGGTATTTGCCACTATGCAAATGAAGCGGGTCCGTTTATCTGCTAGCAATCAGATGCGCTGGCTAGCCTGAAGCCACGGGAAAGACTGATTGTCCGCGGGAGGGATAATAGATCTTGTTTCAGCGTTACGATGGATGATTTTCACTTGCTGCGTTGCCTTTTACAGGTCCTGCAGAAGCTTGCTACACTGCACATGTTAGTTGTCTATGTGAAAATTAGCCATTGAAAAACTATTGTCAGTTGGTTGCTCACCGGTTTCCAATGTTGCGAAGTTTGCGGGTTTTAATCCCTGCAGGGGATGAACTTACGTCACTTAGGAACGAGAGTTTTTAGGTCACTGAGGGTTCTTTCAGGGTACTCCGGTTTTCTCCCTCCCTTCAATAATAGTATTGCATGCAGTAAATATTTTTTTAAAATAGAATTCGATTTCCTTTCTGTCTTCTAATAGCGATCTCCCTGCCTTAACACCACGTGTTTGAGTTATATAATTATGTTTTTTGTGTATATGAGAGTGTGTGTAAATCGGAGCGTTTATGTTGGCATAGATCGCCGACTTTTTGAGTATGATTGGTGATTTGATGGAAAAAGTGCGTATATATAGCATCCATTTAGTAGTAGTAGTAGTAGAAGTAGTAGTAGTAGTAGTAGTAGTAGTAGTAGTAGTAGTAGTAGTAGTAGTAGTAGTAGTAGTAGTAATTAATTAATTAATTTGATGAATGGGTGAATGTTTGTTGACCGCCTTGTGTATTTTATTGCGGATACGTTTGAATCTCTTTGTTTGAAGTAACGTTTTTTTTTTAAAAAACAAACGCTTGAACTGGAATTATATATATATATATATATATATATATATATATATATATATATATATATATATATATATATATATATATATATAAAATGCTTAGCCGGAAGTCCTTCTTCGCCTCTACTGTAAAGTTTGTCCGGTAGGGACGCTGATCTGGGCAGGTGCTGGGCGCTGCGAATCGGCCTGCTGTGTGCTCAAAACCCGCGAAATCGTTATAGCCGACATTTCCTTACAGAACGTTTAACCGCTTCTGAGATAAATAAATAAACAAAATGTCCACAAACTGCAATAGCCTCATTCCGCGCGCGGTTTCGATTCAACCCGTGTCAAGAACGTGCCGTTCCGTAATACCGCAAATTTTGTTTTATTTCCATTCAAAACACTTTTGCACTCATGTCACCAATCTTACAAAATTTTGTGCTTAACTAATTAAATTTGATTAATTAAAAATCGTATCGAGGTTTCAGCATGTTTTCCCATATAGACCAAAAAATTGATGATATTTATACGAAGCCTTGGTAGCTCACTTAGTAAGACATTCGTCTACCGTGCAGGCGACCCAAATTCAAATCTCCCGCGGGCCATATTTTTTTAATGTTGTTTTTTTTTTACACTACAATATGGATATTTTTCTTTTTAATTTAGGCTTTTTACTTTTAACTTATTATTATTATTATTATTATTATTATTATTATTATTATTATTATTATTATTATTATTATTATTATTATTATTATTATTATTTATAAACTAATAATATTAATAATAATAATTATTATTATTATTATTATTATTATTATTATTATTATTATTATTATTATTATTATATCTTATATCAAATTTTATTTTAAAACCTTGGTGTTTTTTATGATTTCTATTTGTATTATTCTATATTCAATATTATTATTATTATTATTATTATTATTATTATTATTATTATTATTACCAAGGATCGGGATGGGGTGGTGCGTGTAGGTAAAAGGGGGCTACGGGTAGGTTTAAAGGGGCATGGGTAGGCATAACGGGGATACGGGTATAATTATATAAGGGGGTATGGTGATGGTCGATTCCTTTCATCCATACCTGCGAAACGATCAACGGGGAAGTATCAAGGAGGGTACAGGTAGATTACAAGGGAGGTACGGATGGTATCAAGGGGGTATGGGGAGGTATCAAGTCGGCTCGGGGAGGTATCAAGGGGGTATGGTGAGGCATCATGGTGGGGGAACGGGGAGATATCAGGGGGGGGGTATGGTAGGGTATCAAGGGGGATATGGGGAGGTATCATCGTCCAAATGAAACTCGAAGACAACAGTTGTCTCTCTGTCTACATTTTAAACAGCAACCTGTGTACCCTGGCTTGCCAGGGTACAAAAACCACTAGTCTTCTATAAATGTTAGTGCTTTTAGTCTTTGCTTCATTTGGCACTAAAAACATTTTTTTTAATTTAAAATGTAATATGACATTGTTGTTGATTTGGGCAAGGGTGACTCAGCGGATAGCGCAAGCCTAATGTACGTGCGTCTAGGGAGACGTAGGGTTCGATCCCCACCGCCGCAAACTAATCTGAGAACGATTAAATAAATCAAAGTAAGTATCTATTCAATTATATATACGATTAAATATTTTGTGCATGCTGGACTTCGCTGGCCAACATCTGTAACAGCTCTTGTCAAGTCTCTACAAGCGCTAAATGAAATAAGAAATTTACAACGCATTTCACGTGAACCAGGCATGCAGGATTATTAACAATTAAACTTTTTTGGGTAAATCTTTTTAAGAATCATTAAATACAGAGCACGCAGGAGCTGTTGAATACGGGCGAAATAATTTACATTTCGTTCTTTGATTTAGCTTAGCGAAAGCAAACGCAATTTCAAGATGATTTAAGACTCAGAGCACAGGAGAGCACAGGAAGCATTTTGTGCCAACAAAAAATGTGGGAAGGAAGGAGGGTGTGGGCGGACGGGGTGGGGTGGAAGTAGGGGGATGAGATTGCAATGCTAGTCATATCCTATTTTATCCTATCCTGTCCTATCCTATCCAGTAACTCGGAAGTCGTTGGGGCACCACAGATGATCGTTTAAAAAGCAACCATCATCTGTGTCAAGCCAGTCCATTCTCGAATGTTGTCCTCTCACTTTATTTTCTGTCTCCCTCTACTTCTGCCTCATTGCACCGTGCCTTGCAGGAGGGTCTTTGCAAGGCCTGATGCTCTGGTGACGTGGCCATACCTTCGAAGTTTCCGTTTCTTCACCACTGGCCATATGGAAGAAAATAACGAACGCCATTAAAGGGTCCCAAGATCATCCATTTCAGCGTCATCCTCTTCAAATTCACAGTGAGTGTAGGTCCGCCAAAAAAATCAAACCATGCATACACACACACACCCACACACACCCACACACCCACGCGCACACACACACACACACACACAGGACTCTTTCAAAAATACTGGTTTAATATAAATCGAAAAAAAATAATTCGTTGATGTGCCTATCAATGTTGTTTTTAATAACAACAAAAATAGCACCGCCGCAAAAAGTATGTATAGTAGGAAAAATTGTTAGTATACATTAACAAAGAAGAGACACTTAAAGCTCAAAGATTAGCGGTCGGTTAGAGCCAAGATTACCTATTATATCATTATGTTAATGCCCCAGCAAAGCATTTGTCCAAGTATACTCATTGTCACACACAAACATAAATACACATCCTTTGATACCCTGGCCCTACAAAGCCATTATACAGGCGCTAGAGAAGAAAGAATGTGAGTCATGCTTGCGCGCATAAACAACTAATACATTAAACGCGCGCAGCGGATATGAACTTGACCGGACCGTCAACGTGCTTTGTCCATTTATTTAGCAAAATGTCCAAAGAAATTTGTAAGAAAATTATGTCCCAGAGAAAATGTTAGCCACTCGGAAAGAAAGGGTGGGTGGACGCCGAGGAATTGGAGAAGGAGAATGTCGTCACAAATCAAAGAAACTGACTTGAAAAGGGCTGATCGATAAGCATCGTGAAACATATTGAGAAAAGGTCATAACAAACTCTCCGTTTTTAAAAGTACAACTGAACTAATTGTTCTTACATAGCGCACTAACCAACTTAAGAAAAGGCTGTTCAAGGCGCTGACCGAAATCAGGATCAGGGCAACTCACAGCAAGCCGCCCATGCAAAGACGTCAACTTGCAGCGTCAATGGCACTGTCACACGCAAACAAATGATGATGATGTTGATGATAATGATGTCAACTCGCACTGCGCATGTATCCATCCAAACACGGTGCTCGGTGCTCATAACGGACCACTGGGCCACTCCTATTGTCGTTGGCTTGTGTATAGCTGAACCTGCAAGTCAACTTGCCCTCTGCTATTTTGACAGCATGAACGGGTCGTGCTCTTTTTCTTAGTTTGTTTATGTTTTTATATATCAAGAAGAAAAAAGAAGAAATTAAACAGATCAAAGGATTTTCTGACAACGTTCAAATTTGTCCAGAATTTAATTTTTATTTTTAAAATTTTTTATTATTAATATTTTTTATTTATTTTTTTGTTTTGTTTTTGTTTTGTTTTGTTCTGGCTACAGTGGACGATAAATAGAATACAATGCACAATCAAGGACATAGAAAGAAGAAGAAGAAGAAGAAGAAGAAGAAGAAGAACAACAACAACAACAACAACAACAACAACAACAACAACAACAACAACAACAACAACAACAACAACAACAACAAACAGCAACAAACAGCAACAACCACAACAACAACAACAACAAGAAAGGATTTTAACAGAAGTGAACAGCCATGAAGCCCCCTCCTCCATTCCCCCCACACACCCACCCCTCACCTTCTCCACACCTCCAACCCCCTTTTCATCCCAAATAAATCTTCATCCACGCTAAGTTTGACTTCAACGTGCAAAATTCCATAATTACGAAGCTCCATACAAAGTTAGATTTCCAGAGTAATAAACTACAATGTAAGCACAACAACACTTATTCCCAAATAGGGAGTAGTTCGGAGACTGTAACTGATGGCCTGTTTTAATTCAAAGGTTAGTGGCAAGTTCGTGGAGGCTGACGAACCCTTTTTGAGGTTTTCAGAACTCGAGGCCAGGTTCCCGAGTCTTTTTTACCCCAAAAAAAGCTTAGGAACCTAGGTTCGTGATTTGAGAAAAACAAATTCAACCCAAAAATCACATTTTTACAAGTTAGTTAAATAGATTAACGTCCCCGGACACATAAGCGTATTGGGGACGATTTTAAAACAGACAGTGCATTACTTATATAGCCTCTGTGCAATCCAAAGAAACTTCGAACATTCCAGAATGATGCAATAAGAACCAAATTAAAATAAAACTGGGGTCACAGGAACTTCGCACTGTCTTACGTCATAGAACATTCCTCAGTTTACAAGCTACCACCAGATATATCTTGAAAATTCGATCGAAAATAAACAAGTAATTCCAGAAAGTTCTCCTCGATACTACAACAATATCGATCGACGAAAACTATCAACATTATACAAATCCTTCTCTAGCAACAGCGCAAAATCAAATCAAAGGTAAATACATGCTATTATTACACGCTTTGTAAAACAAAATGATCCGAACTCTCCGTACGCTTCTCGGTTGTACAAGTTTAGTTAGTTAAGCTATAAGGAGTGGCATTTTTTCTTGTATACTTTGTAGCAACTGGAATATATTATTACTGTTTACAATATTATTAGGCATTGTGCATAATTAATACTTTGTACAATTCATTAGTTCAATAACTAACTATTTTACAGCCACTTGTAAATTGTATAGGCTGAAGGAAGATAGACTAAAAAAATCATTACCTTATTATTCTGGTTTGTTTTAGCAGTTTTGTTTACATTATAATGTAGTTAAGTGTGATTGTGGCTATTCGAGTGGGCACAGTTATAGGTTAGTTAGTTTTTGTGTGTGAATAAAATTGTTGTAATTGTTCCCTCATCGTGTTGTCCAATGGCTTGTTACCAGATCATCAGGTCAGGAACGCTATGGGGTTCTAACTGATTTTGTTACTTATTTTGGTGTCCTAGAGGCTGCCTTTAATTTGACTGCAAATAACTTTTATGAGATAAATAAGGCCTGGAGACTACTCGTATCGGTGCAGAGGGGAGCGCGCATGTATTATGATGTTTATACCTGCAATGAAACTAGACCAAATTGCTGTAATTCATGGGATGAAAAATTAGAAGTACAACTAAATTGGAACAAAGCTTTCAAACAAATTAAATGCATCCGTGATGTAAAATTAAAATGGTTCCAAATTAGGATAGTGCATAGAATAATTGCAACCAATGTAGTCCTGTCAAGAATGGGTGTGGCAGCAGGTACAACATGCTCCTTTTGTAGAACGGAGCGAGAGAGCATCCAACATTTATTTTGGGAATATCAGTGTGCACAACGCTTTTGGCTGCAGTTTCAGAACGCTGTAAATCACACATGTCTGAACTCTTTCAACGTAACTCTTTCAAAAAACACTATTCTATTTAACTATGATTCTAATTTCACGTCCGATTCCACATTTGACTGGATTGTGCTGCATGCCAAATGTTTCTTGTACAAATGCAAAATGAATAATTCTCTACCCATTTTTCAGACTTTTCAGAATTATTTAAGAAAATGCTATGTGGTGGAAAAATATGCTGCTGGTATACTCATGAGGGCTGAAACTTTTGAGTTGGAATGGATTCCATACAAACGTCTGATTGATTAATCCAATCGTGTATTTTTGACTATTTTTCTCATTACGATGTATTTTTATTTATTAATTAATTTATTTTTTTGCACTAAAGGTCGAGAAGATACCAGATGTCAAATATCTTAGACTGAGACATGACCCGATCCGAATGATTACCAACAGAATCTATTATTTCATGTAAGCTGTTAAAATTGCCACGTTCCCCCCTTTTGATGTGTGTGTGTGTGTGTGTGTGTGTGTGTGTGTGTGTGTGTGTGTGTGTGTGTTTGCACGCACGTGTATGTGTGTGTCTGTTCTATAATGTATATATTGGTTGAGTATAGGATAGGAAAAAAAAATTTTTTACGGGTTTTGCAAAGACCATCCTGCAAGGCACAGTGCAAGGTGGTAGAAGAAGAGGGAGACCGAAAAAGAGGTGGGAGGACAACATTCAAGAATGGACTGGTTTGACACTGAGCGAAACCATCAGGGGTGCTGAGGACAGAGAAAGATTGAGTACGCTGGTTAAACGATCATCTAGCTGTGGTACCCCTACGACCTCTGAGTTACGAGATAGGATAAGATAGGATAGGATAGGAATTGTTCCCTCTGGTGTTTCATGTGTTAGTTTTGGGGGTGGTTGTTTCTCGTGTGATAAGCACATACATGTGTACCCACTGTTGAAGCAGTGGATGTGACAGTGGGTGTAGTGAGAAAAATCGGCGTAATCCGCACCATAACATCTCATCGTATGGACAGCATTATAGCTAACATTCCCCTTGGTCTCTGAGGTGACCATATTTCATGACGTCCTTAGAAAAACGGTCATTTCGGGGACATAACTTTTATAAGCTATGCTGTGCGACAATTGAAATGGCTATAACAATTAATACTTTTGCTAACTCGGTTACATTCTAGCGGAGAGAGGATTAAGTATAGAAAGCCGCTTCCTGGTATAGCAGGAGTTCATCGATAGCTTCAATATTGTGTGTGCGAAAACCGACACAAGGTTCGTACAGGAAATATCGAGGATATAAATGCTGGATTTTGTGTTAAAATGCATGCCGAGGCCTAATTGTTGTGGTGTTAGGAAACATCGCAATTTCTGTGAAATTCCATTGCATAGGTTTAATCCATTCTCCTAGGATTTAACAAGGTTCGCTTAGTGGGAGACAAATAATAGTTGCGTCTGAAAATGTGTTGCTGTTATGATCTAATTATTATATAGCGACGACGTTCGTGCTTCGTCACTGTTATTCACGTGAGGGAACAACATTTCACGCGAAAACGTTTTTTGCCACCCGTAGCATAATTTTACAGCAACATCGCTTTAAGAGGTAATGCCCAAAAACGTTTTCCACGACTTGCAACTCAATTTATTTATTTATTTATTTATTTATTTATTAGGGATAGCTCAGTGGTCAGAGCGCACGACTTGTGTGAGTGCGTCTTGGGCGACGTGGGTTCGAATCCTGACTTCAGCAAACTATTGTTTGTTTGCTGAATATTACGGGCCAGCGCCTTGAGAAGCTCTCTAATCTTGTAAGTGCGCTATATAAGAGAAATCTTTTTCTTTCTTTCTTTCTTTCTTTATTATTATTATTATTATTATTATTATTATTATTATTATTATTATTATTATTATTATTATTATTATATAGCGCTTTTCAAGCTCAAGGGCTGCTCAAGGCACTGACAGATACAAGATCTAACTCTAACCGCTCGAGGCGTCCACTTGTTTCCTGAAGAGCAACGTATGACGACCCAGACAACTGAGAGCTGGGCGACCGAATATAGGGGGAGAAGGGACCTAGACTAAGTGGATGATGTGTGTATTTATAGAAACCTGGCACATGGGCAAAATTTAACCATGCGACTAAAGTTTACGAGGGTCATTGTGTGCGATCACATTTTTGCGACCCTACTTCATAGCGCATGCATTTGTTATTACCTAAACTTCTAAACTCGGCGTTGTCTGAAACGCGTGTTTGTTGCGAAGTTATTACATTTTGATCAAACAAAACTTGCACGAAAATCAATGTAACATCTTTTGTCCTTTGACGGTCGCATCCTATTTAATTGGGCTCTCACTAAAAACATTTTCACGAAGAATATCAATACTCGCGTTCTTCAACTGCTCGCATGACATTGACAAAGTCTGTTTTAATTTGGTTTTCAGTTTAGTTTAGTTTTTTTTTTTTTAATCGTCTAAACCTAAGTAATCCATTTATTTATTATTAAGAAGAAGAAGAGGAAGAGGAAGAGGAAGAAGAAGAAGAAGAAGACGACGACGACGACGATGATGATGATGATGATGATGATGATGATGATGATGATGATGATGATGATGATGATGATGATGATGATGATGATGATGATGTGGATGATGATTGATTGATTGAGTGATGATGATGACGACGACGACGACGATGTTGATGATGATGACAGTGATGATCTCCTGATGTTGTTGTTGGTGATGTTCTTGTTATTGTTGGTGATGATGATGTTGATGATGATGATGATGATGACGATAATGACGATGATAGTGTTGGTGAAGAAGAAGGAATAGGCCAGTAGGTTAGAGAGCTAATTTCTGACGCCGCAGTTTTGGGCTCGACACCCGTCGGATCTGGAGCGAAATATTTAACTTAAATATGAGATGTATCAGCTCACAGGGGAAGGAAAGGGGGTGGGGGTGGGGGTGGGTGGGAGTTATGATGCGGTGACAAACCTTTCACATACACCAAGGGTGTTATTTTATTGATTTCATTTTATTAATCTTTACTTTTTACATTTTTGCGGAGAAACAAAATATATTATCTGATTTCCAAATCCAGAATTCGCAACGGCATTTTCGGTTCGCTGAATTGCTTCGCACGGCTAGCTACACCGAACTGGCAAACCCTGCCACAGACGGAACTGCCCAGCAATGACTTTCAGACATTTATTTATTTATTTATTTATTTAATCGTTCTTATATAGCGCTTTTCCAGCTCAAGAGCTGCTCAAGGCGCTGGCCGATACAGGATCTAACTCAAGCCGCCCAAGACGCCCACCCGCAGCCATTGGGCGCATGGTCTGACGCCCGGACAACTGAGCACAATCCTGGGCAGCCAGGGATGGGGGAGAAGGACCTAGGAGCATGCTGGGTGTGTTCTTGTCACCGGCACTCACCCGTCTAGGACATGAGCGTCAGGATCTTTAAAATCCGTTATGATGGAATGTATGCGACACAGACTAGACCTCGGTTTATACTCTCATCCGAAGGACATTCAGCTGGGCCATAGACCATATATAGCAAAAACTCCCTGAAAGGGTGGACATATCCATCCTTTTGGTTAAAGTGGAAACAAAAACCACTGCTTGATAACTACAGACCCTCCACGTTTGGGGAAGACAAGATGACGAATGCACTTGAATGGGGGAACCCGAAGGAGGGTTGGAAGACGAATTCAAAGCGATATGCAGCCGAAGGAGAGAGATAGAAAGAAGAGAGAGAGAGAGAGAGAGAGAGAGAGAGAGAGAGAGAGAGAGAGAGAGAGAGAGAGAGAGAGAGAGAGAGAGAGAGAGACAGAGACAGAGACAGAGACAGAGACAGACAGAGACAGAGAGACAGAGACAGACAGAGAGAAAGAAATTTTGCAGTCATTCCTCGTATCATTCACACTCATATTCGGCTATATTCAGTCATACATGCCAATGACAAAACAAACAGCTATAATAATCCCGCCTCTATGAACTGTTTTGCTTAGACAGACACACCGACAAAGAGAGAGAGAGAGAGAGAGAGAGAGAGAGAGAGAGAGAGAGAGAGAGAGAGAGAGAGAGAGAGAGAGAGAGAGAGAGAGAGAGACTGGAGGAAGGGGTGTGCACAAGAATGTACGCATAAAATAGCCTACACGTCTTTTAAAAACTAACAGCGGAAATGTACGCATAAAATAGCCTACACGTCTTTTAAAAACTAACAGCGGAAATTTCTATGACGTGATTCAACTACTTTGTTTCTTTAATTACACGCCCTTCGTCGGCCCTTCTGAGGTAATTATTCAAGCTCTGTTATTTTACTTCAGATCAATGATTTTGTCCTCGGAACTATAGCGGCAGCAAGGTCAATGCATATCCTTTCTGAATTGTCATCATTCTGTCTTGTTAGATCGATGTTCATTATATATACTGTCACAACAAACCCACCATTTGCATTTATAAACAACTGTACCAGCAGTTCTGTGCACGAAAGCCCGCCTAAAGAAGACACCATCCAAAAGAGCCAATTGCGTCTCCGAAGTTGGTCTATCACCGTTTTAATCTCTGTCGGTGTGCACGGACCCTATCTATAGTTCTGTGACTGTTATTGCTGACATTCAGCAACCTAGGTTCGGGATCTGAGAACCTAAAAAAATGTTTTTGAACTTCCCTGAACCTTCAACGAATCTTCCAAATAAGGCGGGTCATAACGATTGACACGCGCACTATAATTAGCTTACGAATATTATGTTTAGGCACAAGGCCTGCAACTATAGCGTTTAATTTTCTTTGATTTATGCTTTTGCCTGAGGGGTCTTACATAATGTTTGTCAATAAAGATTTGAAATGTAGTTATTTACAGGTGTTTTAATTCTCGAATCGAATGTAGAACGTTCTATGGAGTAAGACAGTGCGAAAAAAATGTGTAACTGTAGATTATAGTCACACGACACCGAAGCGTATAGGCGACTACTGGTCACATTATTCTGACACCAGCGAACCAGTTGAAGGTAAGGGGAAAATAATATGGTCACACATTGGCCAATCCGGGATTCGAACCAGGTACCTTTCGGTTACTAGTAAGACGCTCTACCAACTGAGCTACCCGGCCCCACCACAGTGCGAAACTCCGGTGACGAGTTTTTATTTTGAATGATTGCGTCATTCTAGAACTTTCTGCATTTGTTTACATTGTTGGTAGACTATATAAGCAGTGTTGTCTTCTTGTCTAGAGGGTGTTTCATTGCAAATAAATTGTGTATGCATTTGCTGATGCTGTTTGCTGAATAAAGTTGGAAAACCTTATGACGACGACTACTGCCTTGTTGCTGAGTGAACGGGTTGCGTGGATAATGAGCTACACAAGATTCAAGCATCCGGGGCTGTTCGACCATTGCCGTGTAACAGTGACTAAGATGGAGACAGTGATTTTTCCCATGCAGGGGCCGTTCTTTATTATCAATCGCATAATAACTACCATTGGCATTCAGCCACAACTGCAGCAGAAGATTTGGTCGCAGGCAGTGCAGCTGAGCCCTCTGAGACACATGCTCAATCCAATGAACTGCGTATTCTTCACAAGTCTCAGACCCTCTGTTTGGATGTGGTCGGCAACGGGGTTAACGTTACCCCTTCTCATCTCAATTCCTCATTCCTCCGGACATCGCTTTCATTTTCTGTTTTCTCGTTGGCTCTTTCTTTCTTTCATTTCTTTTGAAAGAACCCGATGAGCTCTATCTGCGTTTACAGGGTTTGAACTTGCTCATAGATATGTTGCTTTAGTTGCAAGTTCAATTTCATTTTCAGGACTATCTTTATAGATTCCGACGTACTAGTTCGTCATCATCATCATCATCATCATCATCATCATCATCATCATCATCATCATCATCATCATCATCATCATCATCATCATCATTTTCATCATCATCATCATTATTACCATCTTCTTCTTCTTCTTCTTCATTACTATCTTGGTCTTCTTCTTCTTTCATTGAATCAACCATCTTCTGTCATTCTCACCCGTGTCATCGCGATTATCATCGTCGTCGTCGTCGTTCTGCTTATTCTTTGCAGCTTTATAAGCTGGTTTCTGTCATCGTTGCCTGTAGAAGATTTCGGTTGCAGTTGAGTCATCTCACTATCTCTTTTTTTTTTTTTAATTTTAAATCCTGCTACCCCCGCTCTCGTCTCTATTATCTGTTTCTCTTAAAAGTGCCACATTGCATCCCACTGAAAGTCTGTGTCTAATTGAACCGTGAGAGCGATGCAATAGAAACAGGGGAAAGGCATGGCAGAATTCACAGATAGAACGAAGGGACGAATGGGCGTTGGGGCTGCGGGAAGATTGAAGTTTTAGGGAAGGAGTATGTTAGAGAAAACGTAATGAAGATGAAGAAAAGAAGGAGGAACCCATAATTTTGCTTTTGTTAATTAAGCCAAAACTTACACTTCCAGACATTTTTTTAGTAAGAGTTCAAAGTTCATGGATATTATAATTTCGTACATGGAATAAATGGCTTTATTTCAGATTATCGTTTACTTTTTACGGGCATTCTTTGTAAAAGCCAATATCTGTACAGGCATTTCTTCTATATTTCTATATCATCTATTTTTCTGTATTCTTTATATTTCTACACCTTTTTTATTTCCATATATTTTATATTTTGATTATAAAAGCATAAAAAAAAACTTGTTGTAATCTGCTTTAAACATGTTGTCAGTGTTCCAGAGAGGTGCCGTGTAGCGTGGGGGTTAACACTGGAAGAGGAAGACAGGTACAAAAGGAAGGGATGATGAAGCGTCCCTAGTTTTTCCAAGCATCAGTGAACCATGACGTGCGTTTGCATGCCTCATCACAACATAACGCGCACCTGGACTCACCTCAAACGTTAAGCATACAAGTATGCTGATGCAACACGTTAATGAGTAGATGCTGTGTTGTGGAAATAGAATGATGTGTGTGTGTGTGTGTGTGTGTGTGTGGGTGTGTGTGTGTGTGTGTGTGTGTGAGAGAGAGAGAGGTGTTGTATATGTTGTGGGGCGGGGTAGGGTTGGGGAAAGGGATAATTTTGTAAAGGTGTGGTTTGTTATGCTAGGGGGGCCTGTGTGTGTATGTGTTTGTAAGGGTGTGTGTGGGGGGGGTGGGTGTGTGTGTGTGTTTGTGTGTTTGTGTGTGTATTGAAAGAGCTTCAGATGGAAGTGAAGATTGTGATTAAGAAGGGAAAGTAGTATAGGAAGAAAGTAAAGGGATATTTCAAAGGGAACAACGTGACGAAAGCCTGGGAGGGTATCAACATAATGAGTGGCTATAAGGGGAAGATGGGAGGTGCGAAAAGTATTCCTACGCAGAAAGATGCTGATAATTTTACGCACGTTTTGATTCTTATGATTTTAGCGAGAAAAGGTAGTGTTACACGTTGAGTGTTTTTAAAAAAAAAAACACAATAGTTGATTCAGCCCCGATGCTTGAATCTTGATAATTGTAACTCAGGTTCGTTTATCCATGCAGCCTGTTCACTCGGTAACAAGGCAGGAGTCGTATAAAGTTTTCCAACTTTATTCAGCAAACATCAACAACTGCATACAAGAATGCTTTCCGAAAATCATTTCAAAGATCATCATCAAAAATCATCACAAATCACTCTTTCACTCACACAAGCAGACAGCGCGTTGCTTTTGTATGTTTTACACAAAATTTATTCTCATTTAGATAAACCTGGCTGCTGCATTCGCCTGATGTTCTTTGACTTTTTTTGTGCTTTTAATACCATACAGCCTCATTTAGTGGCTGATAAGCTGTTTAATATGAACATGAGCGCGTCCACTATTTTGTGGATCATGGACTACTTGACCAACAGACCCCAATATGTCAAGCTTAGAGCCAACTTGGTCTCTGGTACTTTGTGCACGAATACGGGCGCCCCACAGGGCACAGTTCTCTCTCTCTCTCCCTCTCTCTCTCCATCTCTCTCTCCCCACCCCCAGCCCTTTTTTTTTCTTCTGTATACTGCCGATGTTAGGACTCCCAGCTATACTTGCCCCATGGCAAAATTCGCAGATGACACTGTGTTGACTGGACTCTTGACTGACGATGACGACATGTTCTACAGACGGCAGGTGGACAGATTTGTCAGCTGGTGTGAGGACAACTGTTTGCAGCTCAATGTGGAGAAGACAAAACAAAAGATTATTGATTTTAGGAGGAAGAAGTATGAGTATGAGAACGTTGTTTTTAAAGGATAGGTGGTAGAGAAAATAGAAGAATATAAATACTTGGGGATTGTCATTGATAATAAGTTGCAATGGAAACCAAATACTGATTGTATTCACACTTGTCTTTATTTTCTGCACAAACTGAGATCTTTTAAAGTAAGCCAGGAGATTTTTTGAAATATTTTACAACTCAACTGTGAGCTGTGTATTGCTGTTTGGATGTGTGCGTTGTGGCGGCATCATCGACAAGCAGGACAAGGATAGGTTAGAGAAGGTCATCAGGAAATAATGTACGGTGGTGGGGAGGAAACTGGACAATTGTTTCAATACACGAACGACGACTGACTGGCACACTGAGAAAGATTTGGGCTAACGACACGCATCCCCTCCGACCTGAACTTGACAGAAGACGAACTGAAAGAAGCGCTAGAATTAGACCCCCCTTCACACCCTCACCCCACCACTTGCACTAGAACGACACAATACAGAATCTCATTCATCCTATCCTATCCCTTAACTCGAAGGTCATTGGGGCACCACAGATGATCGTTTAACAGCGTACTCCATCTTTTCCTGTCCTTAGCAACCCTCATGGCTTTGCTCAGTGTCAAGCCAGTCCATTCTCGAATGTTGTCCTCCCACCTCTTTTTCTGTCTCCCTCTTCTTCTGGCTCCTTGCACCGTACCTTGCAAGATGGTCTTTGCAAGGCCTGATGCACTGATGACGTGGCCATACCATTGGAGTTTCAGTTTCTTCACCACTGTGAGCATGTCATCGTGTTGTCCAATGGCTTGTTTAATGATCTGTGGGACTTCGTTGTTGGTTGCTGGGTATAGGAAATGCCCAGAAGTCTTCTGTAGCACCTCATCTCCATGCTTTGTATCCTTCGTTGTAGATCTGCTGTGAGGGTCTGTGTTTCGCAAGCATATAGGAAGATGGAGATGACAAGGGAGCGCAGCATCCTTACCTTGGAATGTGGACTGATGGCCCTGTCTTTCCAAATGGGCTTCTACCTTGTCATGGCAGCAGTTGTTTGTGCGATCCTGGAGAGTACTTCCTGTCGGGACCCATTGTTTGATACAATGGCTCCTAAATTGTTGAAGCTATGCATCGTGTTGAGGGATTGGGCTTGGACTTTGATGTCCATGTTGATGCCACTGGTGTTGTTGGTCATCATTTTGGTTTTCTCTGCAATTATTTCCATTCCATAGGCTCTGGAGGTGGTGTCAAGTCTCTGTACCAGCTGTTCAAGTTCTTGTTGCTCTCTAGCCAATCCATCAATGTCATCTGCAAAACGGAGGTTGGAGATTGCCCTACCCCCTATGCTGACTTTGCCTTCGTGATCTGCAAGGGCATCTGATATGTTGTTGTTGTTGTTGTATCAATTTGTATTCATCAAATTAACATAAGTTGTACTGATGTAACATAAGCAATTTACAAAATCTACCATGCGCACATCATAGATATTTTCCAAATTAATTAATTAATTAATCAAACCATACAAATCATCATATTATTGACATGCGCATACACTTTTAGCAACATACGTTCCCTTATAACAAATACTTCACATAAAGAAAACTTTCAACTTCACCTGTGAAGAACGAAGTATTTATAAATGTCATTTTGCGTCTTACAGAAAGTTGAAGTTGGGCCTCCAGGCCCCTACCCCCTCAACCCTTTCCCACTCCCCCCCCCGCCCCACCCACACCAAAAAAACGAAAAAAAAGATAAAATAAAAAAATCGTAATTAAAACAAATTAATACATAATGTTCCCCGCCCCTTACCTCCCATCCTAAAATAAACAAAACAAAAAATATTTAAGAAATACTTATTGGAACTAATAATATTTAATTAAATAAATTAGGTACAAAGAATTTTAAAAAAAAAAAACAACATTGCTAGACTGCTTGTTAGAAGTTTAAATAACAAACAAATTTAAAAAATTAGAAAAAGTTGAATGATTCATGACTTCTAATTAAATCTATGAGCATTAAGCTCAATGACCAATCAGAATCAGAATCTGACATGATGCTCTCTAGGACAATTTTGAAGAGTGTTGGAGAGCATAGGCATCCTTGACGCACACCGATTCTTGTTCTGAACCAGTTCCCTATGGCGCTGATGTGGAGGACTGCACCGGTGGCTTTGTCAGAGATTCTTTTGATGACTTCAATAATTTTAGGGCTGATGTTGTACACTCATAATTGCCCACAGAGCTGCATGCCAGACTCGGTCAAACGCTTTCTTGAAGTCTACAAACACGTGATATAGATGTTGTTGATGCTGTAGGTATTTCTTGCAGATTATTTTGAGGTTGAACATCTGTTCAGTGGTACTTCGCCCTGCTCTGAATCCTGCTTGTTCTTCAGCTCGGATTTGTTCAGCTTGGAGTTTCAACCTGTTGAGTATTATTTTCAGGAGAACCTTACTGGGATGGCTCATTCATACCAGCTGCAATACACATCTTCAATTCATACGTAGGGCGTATGGGGCGCCATGTGTCCATTTATTCTATGTGACTATTCTATACATAGAATAAATTCTATGCACATAGAAAGCATTCTATGCACACAAAAAGCATTCATTAGTTGAAATTCCATTTATAAAAAAGAAACCAATATTGTAAGTCATAGAATAAAATTCTTTGTATAGAATAACATTCTATAATATAGTGTAAAATTCTATGTCCATAATACAATTCTATGTATAGAATAAAATTTTATAATAGAGAATAAGATTCTATGTATGTAATACAATTCTATATTATAGAATGCACTTGTATGCATAGAATTGTATTCTATAACAAAGAACGAATTCTATTACAAAGAATGAATTCTATAACATAGAATTTATTCTATGTGCATACAATTCATTCTATAACATAGAATGAATTCTTTAACATAAAATAAATTATATGACATAAAATGAATTCTATGTGCATAGAATAAATTGTATAACATAGAATGAATTCTATAATAAAGAATGAATTCTATATGCATAGAATGAATTTTATAGCATAGAATGAATTCTATGACATAGAATTCCTTTTATGACATAGAATGAATTCTATAACATAGAATGAATTCTATAACATAGAATGAATTCTATGACATAGAATTTATTCTATAGCATAGAATGAATTCTATAACATAGAATGAATTCTATAGCATAGAATGAATTCTATGACATAGAATTTATTCTATAGCATAGAATGAATTCTATGTTACAGAATGAATCCTATGTCATAGAATTCATTCTATGCTATAGAATTCATTCTATGCTATAGAATAAATTCTATGTCATAGAATTCATTCTTTGCTATAGAATTCATTCTATGTTATAGAATTCATTCTATGTCATAGAATTCATTCTATGTCATCTTATTCATTCTATGTTATACTATTCATTCTATGCTATAGAATTCATTCTATGTCATAGAATTCATTCCATGTCATAGAATTCATTCTATGTCATAGACTTCATTCTATGTTATAGAATGAAATCAATATATACACTTTTTTTTAAAATAGTAAAAACTGGGGCACTGTCAAGGTATAGAGAACATTTTTTATGGCATGGGACTGTATTGCAGAGAGATATACACATTGCCACATCCCATCACCACACCACATCACTCTACATCACACTGCACCACAAATGTGATGGGTAGGTGTGGTGGAGTGATTAGGTTATGTGACGATGTGGTCTGATTCACTGCTTTTAAGGCATAATAGAACTGTATTGCAGATACATACATACACATTACCACATCACATCACCACACTACATCGCTCTAAATCACACCACACTGCACCACAAATGTGATGGGTGGGAGGGGTGGGGTGATTAGATTATGTGATGTGATTCACTGATGCCATGATATGTGCTGTCTGCTGCAATGTGAAGATGTGCTGCTGCTGTGATGTCGGCTGATGTGATGTGATGATTTGTTGATATGATGTGATTTTATGTGGTGGTGCGTTTTCACGATGATGGTGATGAAGCAATGTGATGCAGTGATGTGATGTGATGATGTGATCGATGTGGTGATGATGCGATGTGGTGATGTGTCATACAATATCTTTTTTTAAATTCTAAATTTTGTTACAATTTATTAGTTGTGTTTTTTAATTTTATGTGAATGAAATGAATTATATGTATATAGAATTAATTGTATAACACAGCAAGAATTGTATGACATAAAATTCATTTTGTTAACATAAAATGGATTTTATTCGCAACACTGAATACATTCTATTTTCATAGAATTGTTTTTTAACATTTGGTGCACATAGAATGCATTCTATGTTATAGAATGTTCATTCTATAACATAGAATGTTCATTCTATAACATAGGATCCATTCTATAACATAGAATGTTCATTCTATAACATAGAATGGTCATTCTATAACATAAAATTCATTCTATAACATAGAATGTTCATTCTATAACATAGAATCCATTGTATAACTTAGAATGTTCATGCTATAACATAGAATCCATTCTATAACATAGAATGTTCATTCTATAACATAGAATGCTCATTCTATGCGCGACTAGGTCATTCTATGTGAAGCGAGGCTGTGACGTATAAAGGGACACGTGGAGCCTTGCACGCGCGAGAACTGAAGAAATGGCTGACGTACCAAGCGCTCTGCGGCTTTATCAGACATCATAATTTCGTGAACAAGCATTTAGGTTTCTTGATGCGGACGACTTCGACAGTATAATTAGTGTGAGTAGATCGCTTAGCAATAAAAATAATTGACGTCACACCCTCCCCCCCCCCCCCTCCGCCCCTGCGTGCTTGCTTTTTTCATTACAATGTGCTGAGGTTCTGTAAGGGTTTATAGTGACAAAATCTAATTAAATAATCAGTTCTTTTCGCTCAATACCGAAGAAATAACCGTACTGTACACTCATAAAAAGCAATAATTAATATATTTAAAGGTCGAATATTGCTATACAACTCTGAGACATAATAAATGAAAGGTTCCTAAAGCTGAATATTGCAAAAAATCTATTTCACCCCAAGCGGCCCCCCCAGGGCGCTATGCACAAAGGCGTGGCGGCCACGTGCTGCGGGAATAACACAGCGTGATCGAGTTTGAAAATGGTGAAGTACTGTGCTGTGTTTGAATGCTCTAACTCCGACGTAAAACCTTTCTGCAAAGAAAAGAACATTTCCTTTCATCGATTTCCACTTCGAGCGCAAATGATGAAGCACTGCATGTCGTCAACTCTAAACTGAATGTCAGTGACAAATCGCTCTGTAATCATTATTGCACGAGTGTGCTATGTTCAAAACATCACAATATCCCGAAATGTTCTCTATACCTTGACAGTGCCCCAGTTTTTACTATTTAAAAAAAAGTTTTTATATTGATTTCATTGTATAACATAGAATGAATTCTATGACATAGAATGAATTCTATAGCATATAATGGATAGTATAACATAGAATGAATAAGATGACATAGAATGATTTCTATGACATAGAATGAATTCTATAATATAGAATGAATTATATAGCATAGAATGAATTCTATGACATAGAATTCATTCTGTAACATAAAATTCATTCTATGCTATAGAATAAATTCTATGTCATAGAATTCATTCTATGCTATATAATTCATTCTATGTTATAGAATTCATTCTATGTCATAGAATTCATTCTATGTCATAGAATTCATTCTATGTCATCTTATTCATTCTATGTTATACTATTCATTCTATGCCTATAGAATTCATTCTATGTCATAGAATGAATTCTATGTCATAGAATTCATTCTATGCTATAAAATTCATTCTATGCATATAGAATTCATTCTTTATTATAGAATTCATTCTATGTTATACAATTTATTCTATGCACATAGAATTCATTTTATGTCATATAATTTATTTTATGTTAAAGATTTCATTCTATGTTATAGAATGAATTCTATGCGTATAGAAATAATTCTATGTCATGCAATTTATTTTATTTTAAAGAATTCATTCTATGTTATAGAATTCATTCTTTGTAATAGAATTCATTCTATGTTATAGAATATAATTCTATGCATACAAGTGCATTCTATAATATAGAATTGTATTACATACATAGAATATTATTCTCTATTATAAAATGTCATTCTATACATAGAATTGTATTATGGACATAGAATTTTACACTATATTATAGAATGTTATTCTATACAAAGAATTTTATTCTATGACTTACAATATTGGTTTCTTTTTTATAAATGGAATTTCAACTAATGAATGCTTTTTGTGTGTATAGAATGCTTTCTATGTGCATAGAATTTATTCTATGTATAGAATGGTCACATAGAATAAATGGACACATGGCGCCCCATAGGGCGGTAGGTGCTGGTGCTGGTGCTGTCGCTCCGACTAACTGGTCCGGCTGGATTACTCAGCTAGAGTTACTATGTTTTATAATTTGGCTGTGTTGGATGTATGGAATGGATTTGATTTTTTTTTTTTATATTGGAGTGAGTGTGCTATGCATGACGTTTAACTTCATGTTTTAATCACACAGGCGGCGGAAGCTGTTCAGGATTGGGGGGGGGCACACACCCATTTTATTCACTGACATCAGGGCCGGACCTTGGAAAAGTCGAGGGGGAGGTTTCAGATTCAGCGAAGGCGCGAAGCGCCGAGCTTTCTAGGGGGGTCCGGGGGCATGCTCCCCCAGAAATTTGTTTTCTTCAAGGATGCAAAATGGTGCAATCTGGTGCAATCTGAACCTTGAAAAAGCCATTTGAGATGGTCTGGGACTTTGAGCTTTTTGAACAATTGAACTGACAAACTCTGGAGTACAAAAATTATCCTCTGCCCCTCCCTTAAAAAAAACAACAACACACACACACAAACATTTATTTATCAGCAGAGATGTTTTGTATGCTATTATTATTCACTACTTTTTGTTGATCGTTAACGGTATAAAGCTTTACCTTGTAGTTTATGAACATCACCGCCCTGCTTTCATTTAATTCAGTCTTGCTGCACTAGGTTTCTCGGCATTAGTACCATTTGTGAATTGTATCTTCTGGCAAAACAGTTCACCGCCTCTTTGAAGTCAATATCAACATCCCTGTGCACTTTCATTAAAGCAAGTCCATTGAGTCTCTGTGCCCCATTGTAGAGCGCAGGTAGTTTTTCAGGTTGCGCAACTGACTGTTTGAACGCTCACACTCGGCAGTAGTGACAGGCAGGGTGCAAAGGTTCTTTAGCATGATGAACAGGTTGGGATAAAAATCCCTGTCACAATGTTTCAGTGCTTCTGATGCCGTGGATGGGATGATAGCTGTCGCATTCTCAGCAGCACTTCGCCATTTGCAAACCCACCGTTGGTATTCTGCATCAAGGGTAGCGTTGTCTGGTAGGTCAGACTCCCACAACATTGCCAGTGTCTTCACCCCTTCTGGAACCTGCATGAAACCATCCTGGTTGTCTATTAAAGTGCTTGGCACCAGACAGAGACCATCAACTGCTAGGCCAGCATTTTTGAACCTCGAGTCCAATTCGGTTGACAGGTGTTCCAAGAAAGGAATGGCAATGCAAATCTTGAAATATTCTTCTGGAGTGGCCGCAGGTTGGTTGTCACGGAGAGTCTGTCGGGATGCTTGACGAGGAACAATAACACCAGTTGTCGAAGCATTTGCCATTTTGCTGACTTCACCAAACCAGGCAACGAACGCTGTGTCGACATCTCTTCTAATAGAAGACATGCAGTTACTGACTTTTTTGATTTCCCTGTAGGCTTCGACAACATCTTTTGTCCTTTTCTGCAGCTTCACTGTCAAGGGTTTCCATTTCAACGATGTTTTTGGACGATTCAGCGATGGTCGTTTCAATGGATGTTCGTTACAACGAATTGTCATAATTATCAACTTAACATCTTAATTAATATTTCTAAAAAGTCGTTTTTGGTGGATTAGGGCAGTATCAAGGTGAAGGTGCTGGAAGAGGCTTGCGGCCAGAACAAGAAAATATGGCTGCATTTACTAATTTAGGCTTAGGGGTTGGGTTACTAGGTCGTTTCAACAGGAAAACGCTTTGGACGTTTCAACGGATCCCTTGAAATGGATTTCCGTTAATTGACTATAAATAACTCTTTGTACTTTGGACCAAAAGTGACTAAAAACTGCAATGTTTTAAAAACAATTTTTAAAAAATTGAAACTCTTTGCATTTAAAAAAATTCAATTGTTTTTAATTTGGAGGGGGGATTCCAGAACCCAGGTACTCCCCCTCCCCCCACCCTTCTGGGTCCGGCCCTGGACATTTATTCCAAATAATTGTAACTATTTTCATAGACACTATATGAGAGAGAAAAAAAAGATATATCATATATTTCTACAACTGTGCATATAAGAGAGAGAGAGAGAGAGAGAGAGAGAGAGAGAGAGAGAGAGAGAGAGAGAGAGAGAGAGAGAGAGGGAGGGAGGGTAGAGAGAAATGGAGAGAAACTGACCTGACAATGTTGATCCATCACAGTAACAAAAACAGCAGTCATGCATGTCATTTGGCATGGGAAATTACAACTTTAATTTTCCAAAGTATGCCTTATGGCGTTCATTTGTATTGATAAATTCGTAAGCAATTTGCGCTAGGTCTAGTTGATCTACTTTGTCTTTGAACACATGCATTATAAGACATTTATTTAGACGCTCCTGCGTCATCGTTGCCCAAAGGTATGTTTTTACCCGCTTTAGGGCTGAAAAACTGCGTCCAGCCGTTGCCTATTGTGGTTGGGATGGTGAAGTACAGTCTGAGAAGTTTATTCACTTCACTCAGCATCCGTCGCACAGTGTCAGAAGCTTTCAGTTCATCCGGCAGTGCTTGGAATATGGTGATCCTAGAGTTAGCCGCCTTCCTGGTGTCACCCAGTGCATGTGGGAGGATTCTAGCTGAGTTTTGAGTCTGTCCAAGTCGATGTTAGCGGAATATGTATCTTTGATTTCTTTAGGAATTTTTGGTCTCTTCCCTGCTGCTCCATCACTTAGAAGAACTTAAATTTTCCTTGGTAAGTCGAGAGCTATTTGATCAAACCGGCTCTTTAAATGTTCTTTGATGTTGTCAATGGCCTCACAGTATTGCTGTCTGTAGTAAGCAGATGGACAAGAGTAGCTGTGACCCTGTGAGCCATCGTCCAGTCTTCGTGGAGGCTGCTTCTGTGTAGGAACGCAGGGCTCATCACACAAATTTGCAGCTTTCGTTGTGATGTCAGCAAAAAATGTCTCATAACAATCTTCATGCCGCATGCTTTCCAATGTTCTCAGACAAATGTCAGCAGCGTTTACTGCATCATCACAAGTCGTTTGTTTTCTTTAAGAACTGTCGCCAACTCTTCAGTCACAGCAAGGATATCATCTTTGAATCTTTTTGCAACTCCTGACACATGACCCTGAAAATTACTCGCCCCGTCGTAGGCCTGGCCCCTACAGTTTTGCACTGGCAAGTCAAGTCTGATCAAGCAATCCTTCAGTGCTTTGAAAATGGTCTCAGCACAGATATTGTTAACTTGCATCAGTCCAGAGAAAGGGGGAATATGTTGGTTTGAACCTTCAAATAATGTTTTTTGAGGTGAGGAATATTGGGGGGGGGCAAATGTATAGGTTTGCCCCCCCCAATATTTTTCTGGAGGGGGCCAATGCCCCCCTTGCCCCCCCTCCCCCCGCTTCCGCCGCCTGTGAATCAGTTACACAGTTTAGCAATTAATTTATCATTTTGGGATTAATAAAGACGTCTGTATTCTCTATGTATGTATGTGTGTGTGTGCTTATAATGCTAGCTAAAGTGTATGTTGAGTATACGTACAAAGGACCGCATGACTGAAAGACCGATATTAATTTAAATACAGACATTTAGCTCGTTAGAATACCAGACTAAACCAATGTTGTTGTTGGTGGTGGTTTTTTATTTTTAGAGAAATCTGACCATCATTTGATTTATTATTTTTACATGCATTCTTTGTAAAACCCAAAAGACAGGCATGCCTTATTATTATGACGATGATGATGTCCTCTTGTACCACGCATGCATCCATCCAAAACGAATGCTCGGTGCGCATAATGTGTATTATATGCCTGCAAAACAGCAGTTTCAGGCTGCTTTTCTAAACAAATAAAAGTAACGTGAGCTTTATAAAGTATGGAAGAAGAGAAGAAAGAGGCAGAGGGTGATGGGAACGAGGGTAGGAAAGAAGCTGGTGGATGGGAATGGGAGAGATAGTAAGTGTGTGTGTGAGAGAGAGATTGAGAGAGAGAGGGGGTGGGGAGAGAGTGACCTTTGAAGGCGTGACATTTATTAGAAGATGCTATGAAATGTTAAAGGAATCATTTTTAACACAACGAATAATGGAAACTCTATTGTCATCCTACCCACCCCTACCCCTCTGCCCGTTTCCTTTCCCCGCACTCATCTCACCCCTCAAGACAAAAAGAACGCCACACCATCTATGCAAGGAATGGATTGGTGGGAATGCGTGATGTTTCTTTGTAAATGAACTGAGACCAGATAGTGTGAAGGAAAGAGACACGTAACGCTTACAGCGGCAAAGAGAAGATACAGAGGAGGAGGATTGAGGGGCGTTAGAGGAGAGGGAGCTAGAAATAATAATGATGAGACATTGTGTTTTACTCTGTGTGTATGGGTGTGTGTATGTGTGTGTGTGGGTGGGGTGGGTGTGCGTGTATGTGTGTGTGTGTGTGTGTGTGTGCGTATGTGTGTGTGT
The DNA here is from genome assembly GCA_036898135.1 of Oncomelania hupensis. Taxonomy (NCBI): domain Eukaryota; kingdom Metazoa; phylum Mollusca; class Gastropoda; order Littorinimorpha; family Pomatiopsidae; genus Oncomelania; species Oncomelania hupensis. The sequence continues at coordinate 54,671,842 of CM072513.1, forward strand.
GATACCTTGTTCTAGTCATTCATACTATAGCCTACAAGCTTGCTTCAGGGATCCGTCAGATACGCGCTTGAAACGACCAGTCGAATACCTCATCCGTCTCTGATACTCAGAATGGCTTGTCCTGCTTTCCTCTTTTCCCCTTTCTCTTCTTGTTTTCTATTCCTCCTCCTCCTCCTTCTTCCTCCTCCTTCACTTTCTCCTCTCCCTGCGATTCAGAATTTATTTCTTGTTTTTGGTTACGTTGGCCCGAGTGCCTATCTTGAGTATATCCGTTTCCAACCGCGAGCGAACTCGGCCACCGGTTACATGGTGCGGGGTTGAAACCCAAGAGTGGTACCCTGGCGCCGCGTACCAGCAGCCCAGAAGTGTGAGACAATTGGAAGCTAATCCTAGATGTTTACACAACATGAGGACCACGGAGCCAATTGAGTATACATCTAATGGCTGAGAAAAGCTATTATAGAGCCACAAGACGTTTTGAGTTTCAGCGAATAATGCAATATAAGTTGCAAAGATTTTGTAGTCAGCACTTATACCGGTCTTTGGCACAATGGTATAAACTATGTGTGTAGACTGACTTTGTTTTATACGTATGATCTCTGGTTACTGAGCTTACTCTTTTTGGGTTCAGAGAAGGATATATAGGAACTGCTAGGATTTCAAACAGTATATAATTATGTGCAGCGTGAATTTTACAAACGGCAAAATCTATGGTCAGTGTACCCAGCTTTCTCGCTGTAGTTTCCCAAAAGACAAACTAGGAAGACTTAAAAGTGCTTGAGCTTTAGCGAAAGATAAATAGGTATAACGAGTAAACTAAGATTTAAAAGTCAGTACCTGTGTGTACTCAGTATTTTACAACCATAAACATACATAAGCGTGGTTATTTTATTAACATACGCTCACCTCATAACCGCGGCGGAAATACGATTTAAATTTAACGAGTTCATTGTGATAGACTCTGGCTTGTAAGATTGGATTACTTTTTTAAAGTTCGTTCCCATGGTTAACTTAAAACTGAATTAATTTTTAGTTCGTTTCAATTCCGAAGTTTGAAAAATAATGTTTAAAAAATACCTTCATGATTATCTTGGATATACTGCTGTTGAGAAATACACGAGAGGGATGTGCCTTGGATTTCTAGGCGATTTAGGTGTTAAAGGGAAATAACTATTCAAATCACTCGAGTAGAAAAGATGATCATCATCACAAGCAGTTGTTGCCCATATAGAAGTAAACGCCGGAGAAAGAGAATCAATCAAGAATCAAGAATTTTATTCAATAAGGTCATAGCCCCATATGAAGGGGTAAGCACATTACAAAAATAACCACATCAGTATAACAACAATGAGATAACATCTTACTGAGATACTTCTCTCAAACGCTTAAATGCAAAACACAGATACAGAGCTAGATTTCTTAATGCTGTCATACTTTGTGTAGAGAGAAGTAAACTTAATTGGACAGCAGAAGGGTACATATAATATTTAGGTAAGATTAAATCGCTTCTTAAATCACTCAGGCATGGACAACAGAGAACAAATTGGACTTCATCTTCACAAGCTAGATTGCATAGACGGCATAGCGTACTGCATGTGATGGTTACAGTCTTAAATTTATGCATAAACAGCAATACTTGACACACCACAACGAAATTTTGTCAGTGCATTTTTTACATAGTTATTCACATCTAAAAATATATAAGCTTCCGTGTTATTTGTTAACTTAAATGTTCTATAAAAAGACATACTATTAATCTGCTGTAGATGTACTTCCCACTCTTGCCATCTGCAATCTATTAGTCTTTGTTTAAAACATCTCAGGAAAGCATTGATACAACCAACCCCCTGATTTTCCCAAACGTATAAGAAACCATAGCTACCCAAACACATCCGTACTCTTGATGCCAAAGTAACTTTATCTCTACTATCTAAATTATAGAGCATTGTGTAACATTTAGCAGGGAGACGGTTTACGTCCATATGGACTAATCTCAGCCAATATGGAATACAGGCAACATAGGAATTTACATACAAAGGAAATCTTCCTAACTCACCATACACAACATCGTTTACAGTACTACTGTGTACATTTAGAAACCTTTTCATGTTTAACAAATGTACCTTTTCTATTTCTTTACCCTTGTCAAACCCCTAAATTTCCGCACCATGTTGTACAATTGGTTGCACCTGTGTATCAAACAATTTTACAGAGATGTCACAAGAATTATTTTGTAACTTATACATACTACATAATACATTTATAACAGCTTTTTTGGCCCTAGACATCAAATTTTGACAGGCAAAGCTAAAGCTCAATCTTGTGCTAAAATATATACCAAGATATTTATATTCCTTCTCAACCAACACACTCTCGTATCCTTAGAACCAACTTTCCCTCGCTCCCAAATACCCACCATTTCTAAACACTCTTATTCTAGTGTTGCCCATATTCATTTTTAATTCTAGACGTGTTGCTGCAAAGTGTAAATTATTTAGTTGAGTTTGCAAACCAACAGCTGTTTCAGCCAACAAAACAATATCATCAGCAAAGAGTAAAATAAACAACTCAATCAAATCAAAATTAACAGTGAAAACATGTTAACCATTCTTCATTATTTCAAGCGCTAATTCATTAATAAAAAGAGAAAACAAAATCGGACTACACACATCCCCCTGTTTTATCCCTCTAGTACACTTAATAAAGTCAGTAAAATTTGTACCAAGTCTAATTTTGGCCTTTAAATCAATATACATACATTTTATACAAAAATACAATTTTCCTGAAATACCATTTTTTAACAGAACAGGCCACAATAATTTCGTAAAAATGGAGTCAAATGCTTTCTCAAAATCTACAAAAGCGACGTATAATTTTCGATGTTGTATCAGTTGTTCTTGGATAGCAGCCATAAGAGTAAAAATATTATCCATCGTAGAGTATTCTTTCTTAAATCCAGTTTGATATTCCCCTGTAATATTATTCTGTGAGACCCAGAGCTGTAGGCGACTGTTAATAATTGTGCCATATAATTTACTAGTAACACTGCATAGAGAGATACCTCGGTAATTTTTAGGTAGGTTTGCACCACCTTTCTTAAGAGAGAGAGAGAGAGAGAGAGAGAGAGAGAGAGAGAGAGAGAGAGAGAGGGAGAGAGAGAGAGAGAGAGAGAGAGAGAGAGAGAGAGAAACTTTGAAACTTTTTTATTAGGGATAAAGATTTTAGACTAATGATACAGTCTAATCTTCCAATCTGTCCCTTAACAAATTAACATAGTAAGGAACCTTTAACTTTAACTTGGAAAGCATATAACTCACACACACACACATGCACACACAATCACACAAACATCTTCATCATTATCTTTAAACATTTTTAGGCTACTCCCTCCCTCCCCCACCTCTCCTTACCCTTCATTTCTATAATAATAATAATAATAATAATAATAATAATAATAATAATAATAATAATAATAATAATAATAATAATAATAATAATAAATACATACATAAATAAGTTAATAATTATATACATTACTGTGTTCTTATATATGTTATTATACATCACTTTTATAATTAATTTCGCAATGCATACATATTTTACATTTGAAAGAAAACAGTGTGTCGCAATGTTTACACTCCAGAGAGAGAGAGAGAGAGAGAGACAGACAGACAGACAGACACAGAGAGAGAGAGAGAGATTTACGACATAAAGAATGTTTTTGTAGTACATGTTTTATTTGGATTTAATGTAGATGCAAACTTAACCTTTTTATTAATTATTAAGTCGAACATGCATGGTTGGTAAATCAAGCTGGAGGTCTTTTTATTTTTATTTTTTTAATTTTTTTTTTAAGGGGGGGAGGGGGTAAACCATATTCTGTTCCTCAGTGTTGAACAAGCTTATTACATATCATCCTTTTAGAATCTGCAAAGAAAAATATAAAAAAATAACGTTATAAATAAATACATTAAAATAATACATGTATTATATAAATGCATTTAACATAAAATGATTGAATGATTAGTTTAGTTCCTATGTGGAGCTTGTGAGAATGGTTGTTATCGAGGACTGGTGTATTTATATGCTTTTGTTTATTTTAATATTGTTTAAATAAGTTGGTGTTCTTTTCTATACTGACTGTGTTATGTGAATGTTATTGTCTATGATTGTTCTGCACTGTCCCCCCCTCCCACCACCTCCCTCCCCCCCCAAAGTCCTTTGCTGTTTGTTGGGACAATACAGTTTCTGATTCTGATTATAAACAACTCAATGAAACACGAAGAGGAAGAAGACGCAGAAGAAGACGACGAATAAGAAGAAAACGAAGAAGAAGACGACGAAGAAGAAGAAAACGAAGAAGACGACGACGACGAGGAAGAAGAAGAAGAACAACAACAACAACAACAACAACAACAACAACAACAACAGCAGCAACAACAACAACAATAACAACAACGACAACAAAGACGACAACAGTCAACAACAACACTAACAACAACAGCAGCTGCATCAGCAGCTGACTGAGAAGAGTGGCGGAGAATCGGAGAATCGTAGAAAAAGTGGGATGACATACGCATAATTATATCGACATTGTTCACCTTTTGTCTAAGCTTGTCCAGCGATCGACGTTCCACGTAAGGTCTCCCTGACGTCATCAATGTCTGACCTTGACCTTGCTGCACGCACCTTTCCGCGAAATCCCAGCATGCTCTTCGCAAATCTGGCACCTCGTATTCAGTGGCAGCGCAAAATAAACCTATATTACAAAAAGGATATTGAAATAATTAAGAAAACTGATGCATTCATTTCAATTCAGTTCATTTCAGCAAATCTCTATTACGATCAAAGGAATTATGTATAGTTATTTGTGTCGCATTTGAATAGATAAAGGCATGAAAAAGAAACGACAATTCATAAAACTGACAATCACATTAAATAAAAGTGTTTATAGAAGAAGAAGAAGAAGAAGAAGAAGAAGAAGAAGAAGAAGAAGAAGAAGAAGAAGAAGAAGAAGAAGAAGGAGGAGGAGGAGGAGGAGGAGGAGGAGACGGAACAAAAGGAAAAAGATTCTTGACAATGGTTTTAATAACATCCGATGTAGTGATGCATTATGGGAAAAAAAATCGTTCCAGAGAGAGACGATATTTTAATCGGCTTTGCGGCCAAGTCTAAGTGATCGGCCAGTCAGCTTCTTCTTTTTTTTTCAACTTATCTATATCTGGACATATCTATGATCTGGACGGCTAGTCAATCCGCCTCCAAGCGGACTTGGCGATGGAAGAAGAATGTGATGATATTCTGGGGAAGATACGTTTATCTTACTAGGGGGTAAGACTTATTGATAGATGGGCGATGCGCTACCACTATCGATCGTTCTTTTACCAGAAGTCCTAAAGTGGTGTGAGAGACAGGTCACGGTACTTTGGTCACATAAAATTTATATTTGTTCTCGGGAATTTTAGTATCATTTGGCTCAACTTGAGAACCGGTGATGACTAATCAAAAGACTAGATTATTATGTCTCAAGAGAAGAAAACTAATAACTACACAACAATACAAATAGAATGACACCAGTCGTATGTATGTAATTTCACTTTTTATATATTCAACACAAACTTTAACCTTTCTGCATTAATCGGTAAATTAATAAGTAATATAGTTCCAAGTGCTGGGAAAATGTTTTAACAGGTTTCTTTCGTCATTTGCTACCTGCGGTTACGATTTTCACTGTTCGTAAGTTTCAAAGGTTCTAGTTTCTCGAGGGTATGACTCAGTTGTTGTGGGGGACTTAGCTAAGGTAAGTCGGGTCGCTCTTGAAGCTGTGGGGTTTGGACGTGGTCAGGTAGAATCGTGGTAGTTCTCCTTGGTTCCACGGGAGCGACGGTCAGGCGTTCGTCTCCACAAACTTTGATGATCCCAGGCCCGACCTGTAAAAGTCGGAGCTCTGGCTACAGTATTCTCGTTAGCTATAAGGGTGCGGTCTCCTCTGCAAAGTGTCTATAGCATCAGACACCTGCAGGGTTCCCATATGCACAATTCAATTCGAATCTTAAGGCTAAGGTACATCAAACCACATGCATACTGTCTCAGAAACAATAATCTGTTTCTGTAACTATATATCAAGAACATATTATTTATACATGGCAATCAATATACAATAAACATACACATATCAAAACTATTAGTGTTATCTTACTTGTAGACTCTGGGACTCGTGAAATCGTCTTTTACGTCTCTACCACCCTCTTGATGAGATGGAGATAGACGAACACTGCAGTTTGTTCCTTTGGTCGACCCTCACAGCTTAACAGTTCTTTTGCGACTGATCAGTTGAGATTTGGTCCCCAAAGGTATGAAAAAGTTCCCAATAGTCTTCTGACCAATCGTTTTTAGCTTTCGTTTTCTTTACTCTCGCATCTACAGAATTATGGTTCTAATTTGAATAGTTCCTCCCCCTCTCTCTTGTCACTGGACACGCATAATTATCTTTCAAGTGGAGTATCAGGGATAGAGTGAAGAACAGATTCAATAACGATAAGCGGTGCCTGCCCAATACGGGTGACATCATCTTGGTAACTTTTGGCTGGAGTGAGCTACTTAGTGTCTCATGGTGGAGTTAAGTTATTTAATCGAAGACAACGCTATGGTTAGTTTTTGACTAAAGTATGCTATTTAGCATTCTTGGTCGCTAAGTCTGTTGATGGTATCGGTAGCTATCGGCGGTGTGCCTGTTTCAAGGAAGTTAATTTGCCATGTGTGTGCTGCTTGTTAGCTAACTGTTGTATTAATGTCCAGTTTCGTTTCGATGGTATCTCTGTTTCGCTAAGCTAATTTCCTACATGTTTGTCGTCAATATTTATGCTGTTACAAAGAAGAAGATGAAGAAGAAGAAGAAGAAGAAGATGATGATGATGATGATGATGATGATGATGATGATGATGATGATGATGATGATGATGATGATGATGATGATGATGGTGATGGTGATGGTGATGTTGATTATGATGATGATGATGATGATGATGATGATGATGATGATGATGATGATGATGATGATGATGATGATGATGATGATGATGATGATGATGATGATGATGATGATGATGATCCCAAATGCACCTAAAACTGTATGGAGATCCACCTCGACGCGTCCACTGTGTAAAAAGCCAATCAGCTGCGAAAACGATGTGACATCATAGTGGCTTACTTCTACGTGTACTTTGCCGTCATGGATGGCGTTTACCCTGTTTCTGTGACGCAATCTCTTCCAGCGTGACGGTTTGCGACGAGCGCTAGCTGTCTTCTGAGCATTCAGAATCGTCAAGTACATCACTCTGCCAAAAAAATAATAAATAAATATATAAAATAAAATAAAATAAACAATAGATATATATAATATATAATATATAATATATAACGGGAAAAAGGGACCCAGTGCGTACTGGGTGTATTTGTATAGCCGGAACTCACTCGTCTAGGACCGGACGTGAGCGTCCGAATCTTTAAAATCCATGTGATGGAATGCGTGCATGTACAGACTAGACCTCGGTTTATACACTCATCCGAACAATTAGGGGCGCAGTGTCACAGGATTATATATAATAAATTAAATATCTTATTTATTTATATAATTTATTTATTATTTTTATTAATATTATTGTTAATATTTTACTCCGCGCCGTCAAAAGGGTAAAAAGTGTGTGTGTTTTTTTTAAATAAATAATACATTAATAATAATTATTTAAAAAAATAAAAATAAATTTAAAAGTAATAATAATAGTAATAATCATCATCATCATCATATTAATAATAATAATAATAATAATAATAATAATAATAATAATAATAATAATAATAATAATAATAATAAGAAGAAGAAGAAGAAGAAGAAGAAGAAGAAGAAGAAGAAGAAGAAGAAGAAGAAGAAGAAGAAGAAGAAGAAGAAATAAAACATAAAATAAAATAAAAAGAAGCATATTTTAGCAGTGCGAGCTGCAGACTACAGATATTTGTGTTCATTGGCGTTGGTTCAAATTTGCTGGGATGTTCGCATTGATAATTTATGTTCTTGTTTAGTGACACGAAGGTGTCCCAGCTAGTTCAGTTAGCTGTAAACGTAGGCACCTAAACATCTTTTGGATGAAAACGTAAACACCTAAATATATTTTGGGTTGAGGAAAACAAAACTGTGACAAAGAGAAGATGGGTACAACAATTTTAAAACTGAATTAGAGAGAAGTATGTTTTCTATTTGCTTCACAGTTTTATGACTGCGAAAACATTTCAATGCTCCGAACTGAAATATTCAGAACTCTAGACAGTTGTCCCTACATTTTTATAAAGAAGAAGAAGAAGAAGAAGAAGAAGAAGAAGAAGAAGAAGAAGAAGAAGAAGAAGAAGAAGAAGAAGAAGAAGAAGAAGAAGAAGAAGAAAAACAACAACAGTGGGGGAGAGAGGAAACGGTCGCATACTGAGAATTCAAAGGGACCCAAGATCAAACATTTCAGTGTCACGCATCCTTTTCAAATTTGTAGTGAGTGTTGTCCCATAGGAAAAAAATAAGTCAAGCCAATCAATAACCTCTTTCAAGAGTATGGTTTTATATAAATCGATAAATTGACGTGTTTATATGCTTATTGATGGCATTAAGGTTCTAAAGATAGCGCCACCACAGTGAAAGTGTGACGGGTATGCACAGTTGTTTGTTTGCACAGCAAAGAACAAATGCCTAAAATTCACAGTTTAGCAGCCGTACATTTAAGCAGTGAGTGTCCTTAATATAACCTTTTCATGTGACAACAATGCAATTTCCCTATTAACCTAATTGCCACACGCACACACACAAAATAAATAAACAGTCTTGGTACGCTGGCCTTTTTCACAAAGCAGGAATTAAATGTAATTTATAATATGAAAAACAAAACTAGCCATGATTTACCTGCTTCTCACCGACAGTAACGATTTAATGCCGTACAAAGGCTGCCTGGAAGAGCCAACGTGGAAAATGACGTCACACATATCCGTCAAACTAGTGACGTAGGCAAGACTGTCCCACAATGCTTCGGTGCTATGGAAGAACATTGTTTCACTTATTCCTCCTCTTCTTCCTCCTCCTCCTCCTCCGCAACCACCATCTTCTCTACAGCTGTAGCTTAGAAGTGGTTGTTTCAGTTGTGGAGGGTATTGTTGGTCGCGATGGTTGTGGTAATGACGTTGTTGTTGTTGTTGTTGTTGTTGTTGTTGTTGTTGTTGTTGTTGTTGTTGTTGTTGTTGTTGATGTTGATGTTTTTGTTGTTCTTGTTGGTAAACTGCTTGCTTTTCCTCGCTTGCTTGTTTACAGTGATTCACATGGTAGCTCTGTGGATTGGCATTTACATCACTATGGCTGTGTTGTCTTTGATGTGCCTTATGGTAGGAATGTTGACTGTGATTTAGTCTAGGATTATTGGCAGGATGAGAGTTCTGATGGTTGGTGGCTTGACAGTGATTTGTCTCATATTCTTTAAACTGATTCTCGCGTCTGCTTCCGACATGTTGGGTAAGATGATGCTGATTTACGTTTCGTTCATGGCATTGAGGCAGAGCTCGATAGAATTGTGGGTGGAAGCTCTGAATGTTGTTATTGCGTTGTTGATAGGGAGTGTCTTCTTCATCATGATGATGAGACTGTTGCAGAAAGTAGCTATAATGCTCCTTGCTTTGAACAATATTTTGTTTGAGATGGCAAAACTGGAGTTCGTGTTTAGCTTTGCTGTGATGTTCATCTATTTGAGACCAACTTTGATGAAGAGGAAGTCGATGATGAGAACGATGATTCCATAGCTGTTGATAAAGCTGAAACCCTGCTACAGCAACACCAGGTCGACATTGTCCATACCCAACTTCAGAGTCCCTGTGTCTGTGTAGTTCCGCTTCTGATTTCAAATAATGGTGGTAACGTGGATGATGGGGACACTGTCTTTCAAAACACACTTGATGTTTGCTACCGTCCTCGTCGTAGTCGGTAACGTTGTCGTTTGCAAAGTAATTAATTTTATTAGATGTAACACGATTGATGGTCTTTCTTGAAAGAATTCCATCACCATGCGCGCAATTTTCATTGGAGTTCTCATTTTCAACAATTGCAGCGTCAAGAGCCACGGGAAATACAAGGAAAGCGTCAGGTTTTACAGTGCAACTCCTATCGTCGTTGCAAGCACGGCTGCAGTGTGACTTATCTAGAGCGCAACAGTTACCAGACTCGTTACCCCAGTGTGGCGATTCATTACCATCATCAACATTGTCATCATCATTGCCATCAATATAAAAATTGTCGTTGTTGCAACAAAGGCATAAATCGTCGTATACTGATGCAGCAGTGCTAGCTGCCGACCATGACGTGGGTGATAATCTGCTGGAAGATTCTCCTTCAGTAAAGCCACTGGTACTGCTGCTGTCGGAGTGGTTTGACAGTCGACACTGGCTGAAGACACCAGCCTGGACACCATCTAAATCATCAGCAACGAACACCTTGGTTTCATCCACTGGTAAGTGTATGCGTTCTGACGATTCACGCAGTCTGTTAAAGGAAGTCGGTAGGACAATGACTTTTAGCGCTTCGCTGAGTTTTTTGTCACCGCATTTCATGCTCTGGCTCTTATCGAAGCGGTTGCCTTTGGACCTATAATGGTTTCTAGGATGATGTCCTCCAGTGACAATAACATCGACGGAAACATCATTATCATCGTTATTGGTACTTCCAGCATTGCCGCCACCAGCGGCAGAAACCACCGTGAAGATGTCACCTTTTGAAGATGATGATGTGGTAGTACTAGAGATTTTGCACATATTTTTAAGACAATCACTGGGGTCTTCTGTGTGTAGTTCGTAATTGATTTCTCTAGATTCTGCAACTTTGTAGTAATCTAGCATGAATGCTGATTCTGCAAAAAGGATAACATAAAATAAAACAAAATTGGTCAGTTTCCATAGTCAGATCGTGTATTATTGTATAAGTTTAGTTGACGACATAAAGACAACGGAAAAAAGGCCAGTAACCAACATTTAATTTTTTTAAAACGTAAGAGGATGAAATAATCATTGTAGCAAGAAACAAAAAAAATAAAACAGAAACATTGTGTGACGATTTGGACCATAGAACAAAAAACGGCAGATTTGATTTCTCTATGTTTCATTCACTCAATAACTTAAGATGTTCTTATCTTTTTTTTGTCTCTCCTTATGCTATTTAGAACAACTATTACCAATTACAGCCTCAGTGAATGCTCAACAATTAAAGTTACTTCACAGTTAAGTTAATATAAGAAGTAAATCTTCTCTTACCGTCAACATATAAATCATGGCCATCGCTGACCTCTTCATTGTCCACTAAGCAACTTCTGGAGGCGTAGTGATCCATCATTATTACCTCCTCCCTGTATAACAAACCATGTGTTACTTTGTAGTAAGAGGTTTGCTATGAAACGCTTAATAATAATATAGAAAAGGAACTACACTCATATGGAACTCCAACCCAGTGAAGACTGGACAGTGTGATATTGTTAATTTAAATCGGAAATTTTCATAGTGAACACTAAGCTTACTTTTCTACGTGTGTTGCATTAGCTAAGATTAAGAAGAAGAAGAAGAAGAAGAAGAAGAAGAAGAAGAAGAAGAAGAAGAAGAAGAAGAAGAAGAAGAAGAAGAAGAAGAAGAAGAAGAAAAACAACAACAACAACAATAAATAATAATAATAATAATAATAATAATAATAATAATAATAATAATAATAATAATAATAATAATAATAATAATAATAATAAATTAATAATAATAATAATAATAATAATAATAATAATAATAATAATAATAATAATAATAATAATAATAATAATAATAAATTCTGTTTAAACCACCACCACCACCACCACCACAAACAACAACAACAACAACAACAACAACAATGTATTTTAATAAAAAGCAAATCCAAACTGAAAGTGTAAGCGCTCGCACGCATTTACACACACGTGTAATGTCAAATATTATTAATTACAAAATTTACTGTTGAATCCAATCTAAGTACACCTGTATGGCGCACGACTCCTTGCAAAGCAGACATGCTCAGGACATGGTCGTGCTGAATAACAATTTTTAATACACATGCGCATTACAATATTCATTTAATCTATTTTAGAATGAATGAAATGAAATCTGTGACAACAAACTTTCGGGACATTTTCGGCAGACACTGTTTTATAGATGTACAGATGATGGAGTCAAATTTAAATTTGAAAAAATGTATATATAATGAAAAATGGCACGTGGCGTTACATAGTGCTCCGTATTGTAGCAATTGAGGATCGTGGGCGAGTGGGTTCATTACCGACTGTGACCAATGGTAGGCCTACATTATAATATTATTGCTTATTAGAGATGCCAATTAGCTCAACTATTTTTACCTTCGCAGAAGTGGCCCCTCTATTACAGCTTTGTCAATTCTTTCTTCTTTGATGGCGTTAAAGGTTACAAGAAGCATTATCCCAAAAAAATCCACAGGCATGTTTGGGTGTTTCGATGCCAACCTCACAATGAAGGATCACGTTGGTGCCGTGGTTAAGGGGTGCTACTTCCATCTCCGCTCTCTGGGTAAACTGCAAGGTGTTCTCACAAACAAGGCTGCTATCACCATTGCCGTCACCTTGGTGATATCCAGGTTAGACTATGCAAACAGTTGTCTGTGGGGCCTTCCTGACCATCAGCTTGATCGTCTCCAACGTGTTCAGAACACGGCCGCCAGGATTGTCACCCGCAGCAAGAAGACCGACCATATCACTCCGGTTCTCCGACAACTTCATTGGCTACCAGTCAAGAAGAGAATTGACCACAAAGTCCTCTCCTTGTGCTACAAGTGTGTTCATGACCCCACCTCTCCCCGGTACTTGAGAGACATTGTCCCTACCCACAAACCCTCAAGGCGCCTTCGCTCCTCTTCCCAGTTTATGTTGTTGTCCGTTCCAAGTGTGGATGGTCACAGGAAGAGGCGCTTGGGTCACCGCTCCTTCTCCCACTGTGGCCCAGCATTGTGGAACACTCTCCCCCAGAACTTGAGAGTCGTAGAGACACTGGACTCTTTCAAGAGGCGTCTGAAGACGTATCTTTTCTGACTATTTTTGAGTGTATACATAGAGAAGTTCTTCTTTTTTTTTTCTTCACCCTTTTTCCCCAACCCCCTGCGCCCTGAGCATGCTGCCAGCATGGATATGTGCGCCATACAAGTGGACATCATCATCATCATCATCATCATCATCATCATCATCATCATCAACAACAACACAAATTTTGTTTATTTTCAATTCTTCACTCTTTGTTATACGTTTCTCTTCAAAGGTTTGGATGAGTGACCATGCATAGGAGACAGCCACCAAACGACACACAAAAGATTGAAACAAGTGCACGACACGCCCCAGTCTACCCAGCTGTGAATGGGTACCTGGATCTGTTTAGAACCGGGGAAAGTAAAGCAGCGAGGAAGAGGATTAAGCTGGACTAGAAAAAAGGGAGGTCCCAAACGCCTCCATCCCCAACGACCGAAAGGTTACGGGAACACCTCACCATCTCCCTGTTAATAACTTCTTATGTTTTCGTTCCTGAATTCCTTCCGAAGGCAGATTCATTAAATCTTTACGCTGTGTTGGTGATCCCAAGAAGGCTTACAGATTACTGGTAGTTTAAACTTCTCTCGATTTATTTCATGTACGCTTACAAACAGGAAGATCTGAGTTGTTCACGGTGTTTAATTGTTTTAGGTTTTAAGTCCACAAAAATAGATTCATCTCAATCCTTACATTTCCTGCTAATTCTCTATTGTGGGTACATTTGGAAATGGTTCAATACGCACAAAGCAATTCATGGATATCATGTAAAGGAAAGTGGGGTAGTATGAATCTGAGTGAAATATGAAACATGACCTTTCCGGCGAAAAGCAAACACTGCATGTGACTTTCTTCAAGAATATAGATCTTATGCTTGAAGTAAGTTTCATAAATCACAATTTTATAGTACACTTCGTTTTATTTTCTCCGACTTTCCCTTATCATAACTTGTTGATTTATTTATTTACTGTTCTAAACACTCAGACATACACACACGCACACGCACCCACACACACATGACGTTATCATAGGACTGAAAAGTGTTAAAATACAGAGAGAAAGAGAGACAGACAGACAGAGAGAGACAGAGACAGCCTGCACTCTAACAATACCCTAACTGTAATGCTGTTTGCTTTCAATTTTGGCTGCCATTTTTTAAAAGGCATTTTCGCTTATCTTTTAGTGTTAGTTCGCTTGCTTTGTTAACGTTTTTAATAGTGCTACAAAACAGACAAAGCGTGTCAAGGATTTCAAATTACAGTTCTCGCATCGTTGTGAGAAAACAAACAATACCGTTCACTCAATCCTGTAATTATCACGCCAGTAGGCCTACCAAGTAACTATCGCTTAACATTACATAGTAATTAGTGTCATTTGAGCTGGAAAGCAGAGGAAAACAATATATCTAGACACTGACACTGCTTTTATTCTGTAAAACGAAGTGTAGTCTAAAACGAAAAAAGAAACCTTTTTATTTTATTTGATTTTTTTTTAATATTCTAACGCGAAATGAGTGTTTACAATCCGCGTCATAATTTTAATACTAAATTTCAACATATTGTGTAGTTTTCCGTCCTTTAAAAAAAAATGTTAGAATAAGTCTGATTAAAAACAAAGTAGTTATATTCGGTGCGACGGACTGACCGACAAACGGACTATCTTATTCCAGCCTGTCCTATCCTATCCAATCCCGTAACTCGAAAGTCGTTGGGGCACCACAGATGATCGTTTAACCAGCTATTTCATCTTTCTCTGTTCTCAGCATTTCTCGTAGCTTCACTCAGTTTTAAGCAAGTCCTTTCTCTAATGTTGTCTTCCCACCTTTTTTTCTGTCTCCTTCTTCTTCTGCCCCTTGCACTGTACCTTGCAAGATAGTCTTTGCAAGGCCTGATGCTCTGATGACGTGGCCATACATTCGGAGTTTCTGTTGTTTTCACCACTGTGAGGAAGTCACCGTGTTGTCCAATGGCTTGTGTGATGGTCTGTCGGACTTCGGCATTGGTGATGTGCTGTGTATAGGAAATACCCAGAAGTCTTCTGTAGCGCCTCATCTCCATGCTTTGTATTCTTCGTTGTAGGTCTGGTGGGAGAGTCCATGTTTCGCAAGAGTATAGGAAGATGGAGATGACAAGGGATGACTCTTCAACATCTCTGTAGAGAGCATCATGTCGGATGCCCTTGCAGATAATGAAGGTACAGTCAGTATAAAGGGTAAAGTAATCATCAAACTCCGTTTTGCGGATGACATTGATGGCTGGAGAGGAACAAGAACTTGAAAAGCTGATGCAGAGGCATAACACCACCTCCCAGAGCCTTTGGAAGTGAAATAAGCGCAGAGAAAACCAAACTGATGCACGCCTAGCGCCTGTGCTTTCTTTCACTGGAAAGGACTTTTCAGTAGAGCTACTAGGCTAATTAGCTAGCTAGATGGATGACCAACAACATCAATGGCATCAACACGGGCATCAAAGTCCAAGGCCAATCCCTCAACACGGTGCATAGCTTGAAATATTTAGGAGCAATTGTATCAGACAATTGTATCACAAACACCTGTTGCCTTGACAAGATTGAAGCCCATTTAGAAAGATAGGACCATGAGTCTACACTCTTAATGTAAGGTTGCTGCGCTCCTTGTCATCTCCATCTTCCTATACAAATGGACTGCCATATTATAATTGGCCATGAATTGAAGTAGACCAATCTGAATTTAATTTTAATCATCAATATGGGTTCATCCGTTTTTGAGATATAGAGCAAAACGAGTTTAGGAAATGAGTGATATGATCCAAACGACCTTGACTTTTGAGGTAAAACGTATAGGTCTACGATGGCACGGGAAGCTGGCCACTAGCCCAGCAATTGTTCGTAACAAATTTGAATAAAATCAACTTGGTACTTAAAACACATGCACGCACAATGATTTATGATCGACAGGCTCAAAGACCGTATGAAGCACTCGGGGTAATGTGACTATAAAAGGTGCGGTCACTGTGACGAATTTACGGCGGGGCCGGGTAGCTCAGTTGGTAAGAGCGTCTTGCTAGTAACCGAAAGGTCGCTGGTTCGAATCCCGGATTGGTCAACGTGTGATCATATTATTTTCCCCTTTACCAACAACTGGCCCGCTGGTGTCAGTATAAATCGGTCCAGTAGTCACCTATATGCGAAAGTGTCGTGTGACTATAATCTACAAAACTACAACGAATTTACGATTAACCAATTGACCACTGACCCAATACACCTCAGTAGACACATGAGTATCAAAAATACGTTTTGACACTCATTTTGACCAGAAAGATTTATGAAGAGTTAGAGACAGATACGGTCTCAATTGTTTTTTTTTTTTTTTAAGAAATGAAATGAAATGAATTTATAATATATTATGCGTTTCACAAAGTCCAAGAACTGCTCAGAGTGCTGGAGAATGCAAACATATAGTGTAGTTTACAACTTCATCCGAGATTTAAAAACAAAATTTACTGTGTGTCTAATATGTACCGAAGGAACAGCTTCAAATATCCAGTATGAAAGAATTTGTTTCGTTTGAGTAAAGTTTTCGTGCTTGCCGATATTAGTTTTAAACAAGTTAGTCACTATTTAATAACGTTAGTTCTAGAAGCCTACAAATCAAACCTCGCCTACAACCATTGGCATTCATTCATCCTTAAATACATCACGGCACAATCAGTCCTTGGAATTCTATCGCCAGAATTGCACGTCGCCGAACTCAGGCGTCAGGTAACAAATATAGTATGAACGTTTTAAATAAGCTTTCGTATATCTTCAGTGGTACCTACCGCACAGCTGTTACCTTTTTAGGCTAGACTTAGAGAGAGGGAGAGAGATAGACAGACAGACGGACAGAGACAGACAGAGAGATAGACAGAGAGTGAGAGACACAGACAGACAGACAGACAGAGCGTAAAACAAATCTGGATGGAGATAGTTGATCATCGTCACACTGATCGTCCTAAAGCAGTTTCAATCATCTTGCGTTCAAGTTGGGTATGTAATCCCTGTTCAGTCTTTGATGAATTGCCTTTTGTGTTTTGTCAATATAATCCATAATGGAGTGGAATCAGAGAGGTCCCCCTCTAGAAGAATGTAGTGTTGTCATTAGAGGGTGGAACCGGTACGATTTCTCAAACCGGTTTTTAACCGGTTTTTCCAATAGAAAACCGCGGTTTAAAACCGGTTAACCGGCTAGAAGTTACAACTGGTTACCCCGGGTAAAGGCGCATAGTAAGCAAGGAAAATAAATGAATTTTGTCACCTTTTCGTTGATTTCGGATGCTTTCTTGGAGTTGGAGTTAGCTGGATATACCTGCTTCTTTTTGAGTGCTTCACTGATTGTCATTTGTTTTGTGTCGCCTTTACTTGTACTGGCACCTCCTTCAGTCATAATGCTCACGTCAGCGTCAGCGCTGCTGGTACACGGACTAGATCTAGCATGTAGGACTTGTGGGTTAGATCTATTGGGTGCAGGGCCCGCAGGCTTGGCTGGCTTCAGCAGCAGCAAAGGGTGGTGTCGGCGAATGTGTGCATTCAGATTTGAAGTGCCACCGCCAAGTTTAATACTTGCCTTACACTCTTTACAGTAACCGGTATTATGGTCAACCTTTCCTGCTTCTGTCTCTCGCAGGAGAAAGAATCTCCAAATGTCAGCTTTCCCACGCGTGTTCGCTACGAATTTCTCTGTTTCTGCCATTTTGCTAGTGCTTTACGGGACGAGTAATGTCCCTTAGAAAAACCGCGGTTTTCCGGTTTTTTAAGGCCAAACCGGTTTACCGAACCGTGAGAAAGTCGAACCGATTTTAACCGGAAAACCGGTAAAACCGAACACCCCTAGTTGTCATCCTGTCCAGTGCAACGCACTGAGTCACAAGTCTAGCATCCTTTATCTAAAGTTATCAATAACCGCCTGGTTAGGGATAGCAAGAGAAAGTGAAGCACCTGCAGCATACATAGTGTCTGAACCTGATGGGGCACACCAATTCACTAAGAAGGACTTATTCCTCAGCAGGCTCAGCTACGCTGTATGGTCTATAATGGTCTATTATTCCATTCTTTTAAAAAAATTAAAATAAGAGGTTTTTGCTTTATTTTCTATCATTTCAAACTGGGAAAACTTCAAATACTTGTCTCATGGCAAGTGGTACACTGTGCACTGGTTTGGCTGTTTTCTTATGTTATAACAATATTGATATATCTACTCCAAGACTATAATGGCTTCTTCGTTTGTCTCACTATACTCCGCGCCAAACCTAAACGGCTTCTCTTGCCCCAAGATTTTTTTTACAGGTACCGTTACATACTAAACGTTAATACGGAGTAGGGCTACCAATCATGTTTGTAGTGGGCAAATTCATAATTATAAGTTATCAGAATGTACCAAAGCATTTTTTCCTTCTACTTTTAACATCGATTGACAGAATTACCCCATATGAACCACATTTTGTTATACAGATAATTGTGATTTCTGATCGTCCACTGAAATCAAGTCGTATTTCTTAACAAAAGTTTCAAATTTCTTTGACTGGGTAAAAGGGTGTGACTCTGCAATTTGTGGCAACGTTTTAACTCAGAATCAAGAAAGGAATATAGATCAGTTTAATTATATTTGTCGATGTTCAGATAATATAATTAATCTATAGGAAGCAGTTTTTAATTACAATAATGTTAAATGATTTTAAATATATATTTTGTTTAAATAAAAGGTTACAATACTGAATATGATCTTAAATATTTTGTTTAAAGAAAGCGTTATTTACTAAATTTTGTTCCCCCCGTCAATTTGGACGAAAAAAGAGGTCAAATTTCGAAGGCCATAACATTTTTGTTTTTATTTTACAAATTACAACACTCCTGCCTCAAATTTTGTGAATAATTAGCAGAAAATCTGTATCTCCTCTATGTCAAATATTGAAATACTTCTTAAGCCGGGTGAATTTTTTTTTTCTCAAGAATCCTAAGATCTGGGCTTCAGCCATGAGACGACGTCCTGCTTTTCCAGATCATCCACGATCACAAAATGCTGAATTATCCGTTTGCCTAGACATAGCAACTTATTATTATAATGTGCAATTAATACATACGAAAGTATAAACTTGGGGGCAAAAAGGTAGCAAATGAGAAAAATACCTTTGTCACGCATAAGTCATTCCAGCTTCAAACGTATG
Source organism: Oncomelania hupensis (assembly GCA_036898135.1). NCBI lineage: Eukaryota > Metazoa > Mollusca > Gastropoda > Littorinimorpha > Pomatiopsidae > Oncomelania > Oncomelania hupensis. Next base: position 54,691,154 of record CM072513.1, read on the forward strand.
TATGTATGGTGGTTCTGAAGACCAAGGACAGCGACCTAACTTACACCGTAGGAATCAATGGTGCTATCAATACTTTGCAATCGTTTCTAAGTGGAGCGTGAGACCCAAGTTAAACCAGAAACCGTGAAAAAAGCTGAGTCGTAAGTACAAATATTCTTTTCGGTGTGATTCCAAGAGGGCTTGAAGTTCTGAGATATCAAATATTCCATTCTCTTATTGTGCATCCATCCTATAGTACAGTACTGCAGAGTCATACAGTTTCTTGAGGACCAACACTTGGAACTGTTTCAGTGTTACCATCTGTGAACACAACTGTAGTCACATTTTAAACGCGTGTGTCACATCAGTACAGTCATATAGCTAGCTAATTCTAAGACAAATGATATACCCCTACCCGTGTCAGCACTTCACGCCAGCCCTCTAAGCCACGCAGCCCCCTGATTGATACCCACTTAAGCCTGAGTGACGTGCGCGCACAAACGGTTGATTAGCCGAGTCATCTGAGAAGGAGGCACTCCTACACCGCCCCCCCCTCCCCTCCTATCACCTTCCTTCTCACCGGAATGTACACGGAAGAGCGATCATCACAATAGTCTGAAAATATTTTCCCATGTAAAAATGTGTCGTGGAAAAATTATTATTTTTTTTTCCCTTTTTTTTTGTTAACTTAAAAAAAAGTGTTATTTTGTTTCTTGCTGTTTTTGTTGTTTTGTTGTTGCGTGAAAAGCACTATCTTAGGGTAGCCGAGCGAAGTGTTTACACGGCTGTAAATATTTATACTGTTTTCCTTTCCTGGGTCTATCCGGGCACATAAATAGCTGTGAATAAGTTTTTGCTATTCTATTTTTGTCTTTTTTTGTCATTTTGTACATAGTTGTAAATAGTTCTTACGTTTACTGTTCCGTCTTTTGGTGTATCGTAACAAAAGCGATGTTTGATCGAGTGCATGTATTTTATGTATTGACTATGTAAAGCGCGGTGAGTCTGGTTGTATCATCATCATCATCATCATCATCATCATCATCATCATCATCATCATCATCGTCGTCGTCGTCGTCGTTGTTGTTGTTGTTGTTGTTGTTGTTATTATTATTATTATTAAGTATTTGACTCCAGCCTCTCGGCCACCAACCTTGAGAACACGGCCCGACCCGAGCTGTTACTTTCGTTTATCCCTCATAAGAGGGACAAAAAAATATTTGCCCTTGCAAGGCGGGGAAGCATGTTGTAAGTAAACCGGATTGCCGGCTATTTTATTTATTAGGTAAATTACCGGATAGCGCAGTGGTTGGAGCACTCGCTACTGTGTCGCAAAGTTAAGCACCGTCCAGTGCGGTTAGCACTTGGATGGGTGACCGCAAACCGTGAAGCGACGCCCCCAGTTGACTCAACTGTGATTACCTACTCTCTTAAGGGTGGGGAAGGTAAAGCAGCGAGGTACAGAGATGGGCATCACCCTCATTACGCTGGCCCAAGATAAGTGTGATCTCCAACATCACGCTCCTTTATGGCCACAAAACTATGGGACCACCTTTTTACCTTTACCTACCGTCCCCGGACACATCAGCGTATTGGGGACAATAAATTGCCGGCTACTAGTGCCACGACACTCTTCTACAAGTCACTGCCACTGACTTGCATAAAATGCCTGCCGACAATGCAGTCCTGCTCACCACAAAAAGCAGAAGACGAATAGTCAGCCGAGGAGAACAAATGTCGTGTCGCCTTGTCCCGCATAATCCAATGGCCACTCCAAACGATTCTGCACAACAGGAGCCACCCAAGGCTAGTCTAACCAAAAAATGTAAGGTAGACAACTTCTCCCCCAAGCTTGAACTAGTCGCCTCCCATTCCGCCACATTTGCAAAATGAAAACACACATCAAATCCACGACTAAGGTATATGTTTGGGGTATTATTGGGTCCGAACAGATTTCGATGTTATTCTTTGGTCCGTAGGTTTAGATTTGTAATATTAGGCTTACCTCTTTTGAAGGCTGACATCTACTTTACAGCCGCCGCAATTTACGTGTACGAAGAACACAAATCACATTAAATATTTTGTTTTGAAATACCAGTGTCACGTCACCCGAGCGGGATCAGAGACTTCAGCTCAACAGCGAGTGAAAGGGATACAAACTCAAACTAAAACTAACACAAATGCCAGATGAACATTTACACTCTTTTATTCAACATACAACCACACAGGAAAATGGGAAATCTAAACCAAACCCAACCCTTATCCGGACCCACAACCCCAACAATTAACAAACAATTACTTTACTTGCGACACAGTAGCGAGTGCTCCAACCACTACGCTATCCGACACCCTTACTCATCAAAGCAATAGAATAAATCTCTGAACTTTGGCGTTGCCTCCAGCTAGTTTTTAAAACAATTAATATTCTGTGCAGTTTTTATAGTTAGTGGTAAACTGTTGCAAAGTGAAGAAACTCGTTTAGTAAAGAAACATTTCCCGATGTTAGTATTAGAATGCTGTTTAAGTATCTTACCTTCGGGATTCTTAGTTTTGTTGTGATGAGGTGTTAGAAAAAAATCTGACCATTCTAAATCATCAATATTATTATATATTTTTAAAAGCTTCAATTAAATCTCTTATAACTCGACGTCAATATAAAGAATGCAGTTTGAGATAGCCTACTTCAATCTTTCTGTGTAAGACATCACATAGAATGCCATTCTTTCAGCAACTTTGTAGCTCGCCTCTGAACTCTTTCTATTATTATTGATTGCCTCGTGAGCATTTGACACCACACAATATTCGCATATTTTAAGCGAGGTCGAGGTCGCCTTATATAATTTGCCAAATGTATCCTTATCAAGTAAATTAAAAGTTCTCTTTACTAATCCAATCATTTTGTTCACAATTGTTCATATGTATATCAAAACTAAGCACCCCGTCAAAAGTTACTTCTAAATCTTTTTTCTCAACACACGTCAGTATTGGTCTCCGGACATCCGTGTTCATCAAATAGTCATATCCAGAGTTGTCCCTGCTTAAATGCAACACTTTAGAAGAAGAATACAAAACACACGCACATTACTGTTCCGCTCTGGTGCATGTTGCATAACTCGTCACGGTTACTCAAGATACTAGCAGCTTTGAGGTCTACTAGGTTTACAATGGTTTGGTATTTTATGTAGATACTTTAGGGCGTATTTATTACGAGTTCTCTTATGCTCAGTGAAATTTAAATGCGAGAGTTCTAGGAAACTGCTAGATATGGGTTCACCTCAAGGCTTTCAAAGAGACCTCATTCAGCAACTTGTCCAGTAGCTCTATTAATTGTAGATTATAGTCACACAACACCGAAGCGTATAGGCGACTACTGGTCACATTATTCTGACACCAGCGAACCAGTTGATGGTAAGGGGAAAATAATATGGTCACACATTGGCCAATCCGGTGTCACATCCTTCAAGTTCCGGGTCTCCTAGTTTATCCGAGCGCATTTGCGCATGCGCCAGGTCATGTCGGGCCGGCTTTTTCACGAAGTTCTTAGGCGTCATAACCCTAACCCTAACCCAAACCCTAACCCTAAACTCTTAACTCTATGGGGTGGCCTCGTGGCGCAGTGGATAAGTCGCCGGTTTCCTATGCCGAAGGTCGCGGGTTCGATTCCCGCAAGGGGCGAACGTTTGTGACTTAGGTACGAGACTATTGAGGTCACCGAGGGTTTTCTCCGGGCACTCCGGTTTCCTCCCTCCCTTCAATAATGGTACAGGACGCAGTCAATATACAAATTTCAAAAATAAAAATTCGATTTTCTTTCCGTCTTCTAATAGCGATCTCCCTGCCTTTACACCACCTGTTTGAGTGATGGATGTGTTTGGTGTGTGTGAGGGTGGATGAGACAGGTGAGCGTGTATGTTGGTATAGATCGCCGCGCTTTGAGCCTGAATGATTAGGGGAAAGGCGCGTATAGCATCCTGTATTATTATTATTATTATTATTATAACCCAAACTTTAACCCTAAACCTTACGAAGACGATGATAGCACTGTGCGCATGCGTCGAATTTTGTAACGCGTCGACCAATCAGAATGCTCCCATTCGCTCCCAGCCCAGCTAAGATACTAGGAACGGTGAGGATGTCACACCGGGATTCGAACCAGGTACCTTTCGGTTGCTAGTAAGACGCTCTACCAACTGAGCTACCCGGCCCCTCTCTATTAATTTCAGCAGGTTAGCGGATTTATAGAGGGCCGGGTAGCTCAGTTGGTAAAGCAGCTTACTAGTAACTGAAAGGTACCTAGTTCGAATCCCGGATTGGCCAACGTGTGACCATATTATTTCCCCCTTACCATCAACTAGTTCGCTGGTGTCAGAATAATGTGACCACTAGTCGCCTATACGCTTGGGTGTCGTGTGACTATAATATACAGTTACATTCTGATTTATGTACTAGTTATTTATTTATTCCGATCGTTCTCATTTCATAGGTTGCAAAAGAGGCTACTTCAGTTTCTTCATGGTCTTTAATTCGTTATCATTGGTTCAGTATTTCCCAAAAGCTTTTCCCTAAAGAGTAATAAGCCCCTTCCCCCTCAAAAAAAAAAAAAATTATGTTTACGGTATCCCGACCGATCCTAATTTTTTGGCCCGACCCTACACTTTTTTATTTTTTTTTGGGGGGGGGGGGGTTGGGTGGAAGGGGAGGGGTCCGTCTGGGAAAAAAAATTAAAAAAAATAAAAACAAATCACACACAAGGTGAAAAAGGCTTAGGAAAAAACCCACCAGAAAGACAGCCTATCTACGAACCCTATTTTTTTCCTATGTTACCGTAAACAGACTTTTTTTTTTTTTGGGGGGGGGGGGGAGGGAAGGGGAAAAAGGTAGGGAGCCTAATGCTAACGATAATACTGGACATCATGCTATAATACGCGCCAGCATTTCAATGACTAAATGGTTGGTTATGGAATTCTTTTTTCTTCTTCTTCATTTCTTTTTCCTTCTGGGACACGTCCAGAAGTACTACATATAACTTCACCCTCCTTGCGTCAAAAACAGTAATAATACTCCTGCATGAAATGTCCACGGAGGAGGCAATCACGACATTGAACAAACAAGGGCCATACTTCGCTGGCTCACAGAATGCTTTTGTCTCACGTCTGTTCTCGCTAGCTTGACTGGAACAATAACTGGGGTCAATGTCTGGAATGCGTGTACTTATTGTATTACAATTTTCGTGTGTAAAAAGCAAATTAATTATCATTGTGATTAGCAAACTCCGGCCAATTTTACCTCCAAAACGCTCTGGTAGGAATGTCGTTGGTTAGTGGTAATGGGAAACAGCTGGTTATTTTTTATTATTTTTTTTAATTCATAACCAGACTTAGTTGTTTGTTGACACTGTATAATGTATCAATTATATTATACAGGTAAAGCTTTCGGTGGTGTTTCGGACCTCCCTTTTCTCTAGACCAGCTTAATGAGGGAGGTGTCTATCTCCTCTCCCTCGCTGCTTTACCTTCCCAAAAACAGATCCAGCTACCCATTCACAGATTGTTGGACTGCGGCGTGTCACACGCTTGTTTTAATTTCTGTGTGTGTGCGTGTGATTGATTGGTGGCTGCCTTCCAAGCATGGTCAAAACAACCAAGTACACGTACTAACCCTTCCTGACGCTGCTTAACATAGAACATTGTTAGCGTGTGGCCACACCACTACATTATTGCGCCACCAATAATATATTGATTACAATCCATATCAGTTATTGTCCATTCTTCGGCACTTTTGTCCTTTATAGTCCCACACCCAGTAAATGACACTAAATGGATTAGTCTTTAGTTAGTTATTCATTGCTTACAGGGTCCAGCGGACTGCAAAGAGACAAATCAGGAATATAAAATCAAGACCACAACTTCGCTGAAAGAGGACTCGCCCCTGATCCGCCGAAACAACCCTAGTGGTAACACTGAAGGCACTCCACCAGCCGGTCACTTTACAATAAAGGCATCCCACACAGGGGATGCTGAGGCTATACTCAAATTTATCGAATCCCAGTTTATAAAAACAAAACAGAATACAAACATCATTATAAAATATCAACAAAACACATACATATAAAATGCCTACATTGAAAAATAATAACATCATAGGAATCCCCAAAGACCACCTGGCAGAAAGCGTCCAATATTCCCAAGCTGATCCAACAGACCTCACACACAAATGAAGAGTTTTGTCCCGGAAGTTTTCAAGAAAAAAGGTAGGTGACTGGGCTAGAGAAGAAGACTGTATAGTAGATTGATAAAACAGAGTAGGAATGAGAAAGCACAAATAAGAAAGACAGCGACAGTGGGAATTTAAAGCACTAAATTTCCAGAAAGCGGGAATACTATTTATACTAAAACCCTTAGCCCTGGCATCCCCATTGTGGGATTAGTCTTTTTGACATGTCCACTGTGTCGCATACATTCCATCATAACGGACTTTAAAGATCCTGACGCTCATGTCCTAGACGGGTGAGTGGCGGTTACAAGAATACACCCAGCATGCACCTAGGTCCTTCTCAAAGTGTGTGCTTATCACACGAGAACCACCACCCCAAAACACCAGTGGGAACAATTACATTTTTATTCATATAAAATCAATGTAACCTATATATAATATTTATGTACCTATTTTACCCACCCGTATAACCCACAATCACCAATAGGACAGAATAGGAATGAGAAAGAACAAAGGAGAAAGACAGCAACAGTGGAAATTTAAAGCACTAAATTTCCAGAAAGTGGGGATACTATTTACACTGAAACCCCCGGGACCCTCATGGGGGAACTAAGTAAAGTGTGGTATACAAAACCAGGTTGCGTCCAATAGACACAACAACAAAAACAACAACAAACAAATTGTATAAAATCTTTTTATTACGTTTTTACAACACATTTCAACAGCAAAAACTATGTACAATGTGAATAATACCATTTGCTAACAATAAACAAACCCTGTCATTTGCCTTCACCCACCAATATACTGGAACTATATTGCATATTATTACAAATAAAAATCTTTTTATTTCTTACTACAGTCTCCACACTGTCGTAAACTAAAAGTCTATGATATTATTTTGCCGCTAATATCATTACCGTTTTCAATTAAATAAATGCCTTTGCGCAGAATAAACAACTGAACTGATGGAAAAAATGTTTATTCCTATTTCTGCAAACTCAATGAACTCTCAGCTTATGATCTGTGAAATATAATATTTAGTAGCAAGCAATAGTTATGTTCATTTTAGAAAAAAAAAAAAAAAATGATGGCTAAACATTTTTGCAATAGTAACAATCATGATTGTCGGAAAAATATACCTTGCAAGAACCAACATCACTATTCATAATCATTTTCATATGTGTGATGCATGCACCAAACAATTAAAAACCAAAACTGAAGCAATTAAAATGTGAACAAATCAACATTAACCCTTTGAATTAATTTTATATTTAAAAAGTTTACAGTATTTGGATTATGACTGTAAAAAACAAACAAAAAAAACAAAAAAAACTACAACAACAAATATTATAGAAAATTAAAATTGTTATTTGATTTGATTTCTTGTTTACAGAGCCCAGTGAACCTTTAGAGGTCATAGCTGGACCACACTCGCACAAAATAAATAAAAATAATGAATACCAAATTAATTTGATTAATGACTGATTTGTTAATACCAGAATAGTAGCTGCGGTTAATGACTAGGTACATGATTACACTGATATAGTCAATCAATTATAATCATAATATATAATAATCATATATATAGATACAGAAGTTTTTCTAGAACAAACACACATCCGCAAGGATGATCTGGACATGATGCCTGTAAAGAAACTAAAAATGTATGGCATGTTCAGTTATTTCAAAACATTCAATGCAAACCTGTATCAATCGCCAACAAAACACTTTCAAAAGTTGCTTCAACTCTGATCCAAGTTCACAATAATAAAACTGTGGGTAGAAAAAAATATACCCAAGACATACAATGATGTCAGATTACAAGTTAATTTAAAGCGAATGCCAAAGTATTCAGAGTTCTTGTCAATCAAACATTTATGGAATAATAACCATTGATAAAGGAATTGGCAGTGCTGATTAAAAAAATTAATACAATTTTTTTTCCAAAATTCAGGGAATGTCTTGTCAGCAAATATGTGCAACAATGTAAAACATGACACACCATTATTTGGGTATCAAAAATACAACACTGTACTACACTTTAAAAAAAAAAGGGAGGCAACAAAATAATTCAAAAGAGATGTACAGTATAATACAAAAGGATGAGTGTGCGCTTACTGAAACAAACAAAATATCCGCTAACATATTTCCATGACCTTTCACTGCTATAAAAACAATAAAAATATTCTTTTGATATACTTTTGAACCACAAAAAATGAAAAAATGAAATGTACCAATGGACCCCAAAAAATTTATTTTTGATAAGTGAATGAAATACTTTAACTTAATGAAAATTTAATATAAAAAAAAAATATAAATAAAATAAAATATAAATTTCAGCAAGTTTACAGTGACAAAAGAAAATATTTAGCATCACTAGCTAAATGTCAAAAAAAAAATAATAGTAAAATTAAGCATCAAACCAAAATTTAAATAAGTAAATTATACAAAAATTTATACTATTATTTATTTCAATTTAGCGTCAAATAATATAAAAAAGACTTTAAAACTGAGGCACAGAACTCATCTCTTTCAAACAAAATAAATAACAAAACATACAACAACACATAAAAATACAAACTCCTTATTCATCCCCCTCCTCCAATCAAAACCCCCCTCATATTATCAATTTTTCTCTTAAAAAAATATAATTTCTATTTTTTAATCAAAGTTACCAAATACAACATGTTGTCATCGTAAACAAATTATAAAACATTTTAATTTTTTAATGTCATAAAAATTTTTTTTAAAAATAGCCTTTAATAAAATCAAAAAAAACTGATTTAAGCCAAATTTTTTTTCCACAGTGAATTATAAAAAACGAAACTAACTATGTCTTAAAAAATACTTCAAAACACAAGATGCTTTAGAGAGTAGGCTTTCAGATTTTTAGCGTGCGTCACACCCCGTTTCAAATACAAACTCAACCAACCCATCAGTACCCGTACACTTCAAAACATAAGCTGGTCCCCACAAAAAAAAACAAAAACATACATCAGTACTTCAACAAAATTCTTTCTCACATTCTTCATTTACAAACCCCTTAAAAAAGAAAAATACATCTCAAAATGAGATTTCCCCCTGTACAAAAAAACTTTTCTTTTTGCATCAATATTTATCTTTCATTGTTCTACTTTTCCTTTTTTGTTTCAGCACTTTCTGCAGGTTTCCCCTAAAAAAAAAACCAAAAACTCCATCAACGCATTTTTTAAAAGAAAAAATTTTTTCATAATAGGTTTGACTAATATTCAGTAAAAGATTTTGTTACAAAATAAAATGATTTTACCTATCACAAAAAAATGATTTCCAAATTTGATCCAACATACCTGACTGTATTAGTAGGCACTTTGGTACTTCAAGTTGCTTTACTTCCAGTCACTTTGTCCTTTTGCTCATCAACATGCATCGTTGAGATTTCAACATCAACTCTATCCTACAATCATATAGCACTTTCATTCTTTCAAACAATATAAAACGCCTTCTTCATTCTTAAAAACAAGATCAAAATATTAAAAATTCTCACATTAATTGCAGTTAACAAATTCCTAGTTCAATCTTAATTTCCAAAAAAAAAAAAAATCATATAATCAATCTCTGTCATGATCGTGAAGTAAATTCTAAATCAAATAAAGAAACTTTCAAGTATTGTATAAAATAAAAAGCAGAGAAATTAAGTACAGAAATATTAAAAGAAATTAAGTATAAGTTTATTCTTCTTCTGTAGTTTATTTATCTTCTCACCCCCTCCTCTCCCTAAATTGTTTTTTTTTTTTTTTTTAAACAATTTTTAAAATTTTTTACAAACAAATTTTTTTTGACAACAATTATGATGATGATGTCAAACATGTTCCTAAAAAATGATCGATTCAATGAGCAAAACATGCAAGTGGACGCACAAATAAACACACACTCACAAAAACAAATGTCACATTACTTGTTCATGCCAACAACATAGTCATGCACAACTGAAATATACAACTTTTATAGGTAACAATAACCTAGAAATGCTTTGTTTTGAAAACACACACATACACAACACCTCAAACATTCTGCTGTACAAAATTTGTAATTGCATGTACAGAAACAACAACAAATATATTAGCATGAATCTACAGCATGTTGTCTTTCTGATCAATAATTACAACTAAAATTAATTGTGAAGAAAATTAGAGAAATGGAAAAAAACACCAAATAAACACAAACTCACATTGCTGCACAAAATTAAGTACAGAAATTAGTTACAACAATACAATTATGAAAACGAAAAAAAACAAATTAAAATATTTTTTTTTTTACGCCAAAGACAAATGAGAAAACGATTAATTTCAAATTACATAATTTACCAAGCAAACTTCAAAAACTTATCTTTTATATAGATCTGGATGAGCAAAACAGTGAACATCTGAGCATTCCATAATAAAGTTGCATAGAACACCCTCAGGAAACAGAAACAAGTCTGGAAATACAGTAAACAAACAACAAAAAACACTGTCTACTTCATGATTGAGAAACGGCAATAGAAATAAATAGAAACATTTAAATAAATAATAATATTGACAAAAGACATTAACAAATATAAATAAAACAGATTAAGAAAGAACATTTGCATAGAAAAATAACAAGGACATTTCTACAGCCATGATTTGATGAAACAGTAATACTGACTTCTCAAGGTAACAACAACATAAAAGAAAGCCAGCAGTTGAGAATCTCCGAAGAACACAAAGCTTCTCTTTTAACATAAATCTGCAAATGCATTTACAATAACACCCACCCAAACAGTTCCACATTAACCAATACAGCAACACTAAAAGTATTTAGCCATAAAATCGTCAGTCGATTAAAAATCCTGCGCTGTGATGAAATTGTCTGCTACAGCTTGTTAAAACACACTGCCACTTCACTAACATGCTATGAAATTCATGATGTGAATATGGAGGTTTCAATATGCTCATAATTCTAGTCGTAGCAACATAAAACACTGGAAAGTGAGTTCTAGAACCTGTACACACAATTCATAAAAGGATTAAAATATAATGCATAAAGCTCACCAGTGTTTGTAATCATAAAAATATGCTGCAACAATTTGATTACAATTTATAAAGCTAAACTTCTGATGATACACACATCACATTACGCATTCTGTTTTACATAGCAAAACTTGATTTTAAGTAGCAGTTGTTCTGTTCATTCAAGTTTAACAAACACAGACAAACATTACTAATCTGCACAATACTAACATTCTCATGATAATGGCAAATATAAAACTCTTAACTTTAAAGGGTACGATCCTTCTTAAAAAATATTAACACTAAAAAGAAAACTGACTTGAGCTAAAAATACACACAAAATAATCTATAAAAACAGGTAGCACAAAAGATGTTTGCAGGTCAGCCTGTAGCACAAAAACAAGAACATCGGACATCCGATACTCGTAACAGATGGAGGAAGAGAAAACACTGAGGGATGTTGTCCTTTCAAACATGAAGAAGGCCGATGTGGCTGTCACTATCTTCAGCTTAGTAGACATAGGGAATCATCCTGTATTTCACACGCTCACAGTAGCGATCCCAGCTGGCTCCATACTTGCGTCTGCACTCCTGGTCATCCCGACGCGCACGGTGCACAAGCAAAATGAAGAAGTAGATGGGGTAGAAGTACGGCAATATGCTGTTGAACCCTGGAATGCACCAATGACAATACATTGAAAACTGCATATATGACTTTTTAAAACTTCCTTATGGAACTAGATGACAGGCACGCCTACCCTCAATTTGAACTTTCAGTATTAGCTTTTTCAAATTTCAGTATTACTATTATGATTTCCGTATTTACTTTTACTATCTATTGTTTTTGCACTCATCTTTTTTGATATTATATGAAGAATCCAGTGATAGATTGATTTGCTGCCACTATCTTTTTTTCTTTTCCAAAGCCTCGTAATTCTTGATATGCTGTGGGCCTTCCACGTGCCGCTTGATGTCGTTCATATCACCGGCTGAGATGCCAAACTGGTTGGCACAAATCATACTTTTGAGTCGGTGCTGCCGCGAATAACGAAAGGACACTTTTCAGAATACGAGGCACTATATGTCCGCCCCCTGCGCCGTTTCTTTGAAGATTCAGATTCACAATCACGTTGCTTAGCCATTCATTTGGACGCCATGTTTTGAATTCTGTTTCACAAGCACCGATCTTCATTGCGACTGTGCAAAAACTGGTTCGGCAAACTTCTGTGCTTCTACCGGAAACTTCGATGCCACATGTCTCTACTGCGACTGTGCATTGCGGCATTAAACTGGGCTCAGCTGTCTTCCATACATTTTTGCCTCAATCCTGTAAGGATATCAAGTTTTGAGCAATAAATTGGGTTGTTAGTTTTAAAAAATTAGTATACATGTATTTATTGTCACAATTACATCATATTTTAGGATTTGTTGACTGTTTGGTTATTCTGCATACCTAAAGTGTCATTTTGAGTTTAGCACTGTTTTTACCTGTACAAATCTTGTAATTAATAAATAATTACAGGTAAACCTGTCAACTGTGTTAACCCTTTACCGGGCAATGCGGCCGAAGGTCTAAACAGGCAAAACGCCCAAAAGCGTCCGTATCAACCACTGGTTATATTCTCGCGTTGTTTGAAAGATTGCGAGACTTCCGGCAATTGACTTCCGGTTTATTCTGTTGTGAAAACAATCGACTGCATTTCCACAAGTTTTCTCTTTGATGCGTTCGTTTTTTCGATTTTTTTTTTCAATTTTTTTTTGTGTGAGTGTCTAGAATGGATGGTTTGGATTCTTCGACTGATGAAGGAGAGTTTACAGGCTTCCATTTATCAGACATTGAAGTGAGATAAATGGACTTTGAGTCGGAAGAAGAGATCGGTACTGACATTAGCATCAGTAGTATCAGTATGCATGCATCCAATCTTTCAGATGGGCAGGGAAGTGAAGCAGAGGAGGAGGCTTGTTTGGACTTTTAAAAACTTTTTTTTTGTAAACACATGGAGTAATAAAAAACAAGACATGACAAGAGAAAAATAAAAAGGTAGATAATCAAAAGAGAATTTATTTCTGTTCATTTTGCTTTTTATTTCATTTAAATCTATGCACTAATACCTAAGATGTGGTGTTTTTACTAACATACTCTGAAATATCTCTAAAATCATTACAAATTGTTGCCCGTGTAGAGCTAAAAAATAGACAACCGTGTGCCCAGTAAAGGGTTAATAAAACAACAAAAACAACACAATACAGTGTGGTTTGCATGTGAATATGTACACAGCCAACACAGAAAAGAAAACACTGGCAAATCGGTCAACTACCAATCATGAGGGCTGATGTATTGATGAATAAAATCACAGGTAACTGCAGACAGTTATATGGCCGAAAAGTTAGCAAAACCAAACCTCACAAAAATCGCCCACAAAACCACTCGAACCTTGCAGAAAAAAATCGCGAAAAGCAAACACGAGGCTTCCCGGAAGTGTACTAATGCTTCTCTCACGTACTAAAGAGTTCTTTCTTCCTGTGATTCATTACTAAAAATAGCACTATAGTGAGGTGAACTTCACTGCGCTTCGGGAATAGAGGAAAGGTGCGCATTACTGCATTATAGGACGCTAGAAGTTAAAATAGATTTTGAGTACTTAGCCACTTTAAAGGTTTTGCATAGACAGACGGCGGACAAACTGAGACATAAGTCAAACATGATATTTTAAAAAATCTGTTCATTTGTCTCAGTCTGTCCGCCGTCTCCCCCTCCTTCCCCCCCACCCCCCCCCCACCCCCCAAAAAAATAAGTATCTTGTCTCTTACAAAGATTTGCAAAAACCTTGATTTTTTTTTTTTTGGGGGGGGTGGGGGGGGGAAGGAGGGGGAGGGAGAGTTGGCAGGGTGGGGGGTTTGAGTACACAAATTTGCATTGCTATGCATCCGAGTCAAAAATGAAGGATTATAGCAAAGTGGGTCATTATGAGTAAGGAAAAGCTTGGAAGAGAAGAACTATGAGATGGTTTGAAAAATTTTCTAGAGTGATTTGTTTTGTTTTATTTTATTTTAACCTCCTTATAAGGAAAATGTTAACATTTGAACTCACCACATGGTAGGGACCAGGCCAGAGCCATGAGCAGATCTCCCAGGTAGTTGGGTTTGCGTACCATTCCCCACCAACCTGATACTAGGAGTTTCTTGCCACTTGGTGTTGGGATTGTCTCCAGATCTGAACATATGCAGGTTGTCAACAACTTCAGTTTGGGAACCACAATATACAAGCAGCATATCAAAAGGCAGTAACGCAATTTAAAACATGTATGGTCCTGCTTCAAGACTCTGAAGTGAAGTATATCAAAGCAGACAACAACAAAAAAACTATCAAACAATGGCCCCTTTGCACCACAGTCACATATAATACTCACTTGCAAGATTAGGATTGAATGGGTCTTTCCTGAACTCATTCTTCTGAGAGTTGGCACTACGGAATATGTAATAACCGATCACTGAAACAAATAAGAGTAATTTCAATAAACTACAAGTATATTATCTGGAGAAATACTGTATCAATGGAATAAAACATCAGTGATCATTGACCTCCAAGATAACAAATGAATTATAAAGTTATTAAGAATAGGTATTGTCATTTTTCTAATTAGCTGTGGTTTCAGCAAAGCAAAACAATCAATGCTTTCACCAAGCGTACTTTTTCAAGCCAGTGGCAAAAAAATGACGAACACCAGCGCTCCTTGTGGCCTGCAGATTCTATATGCTGCTGCATGTTGTAGATGTATCTACCACTCTTGCCAATTTCAAAATCCTTTCTGCACAGTCCAGTACGCGTAATAAAAGCTCTTTCTTGAGTCAACAATTCCTGGAAAACGCTGGGTATAATCCTTTTTGAATGTCTGCTTGCCTTGGTGTTAACCTGCTTCTTTCTCAAACAAGAAATCTTGTGCGCCAGATGTGGTGCTCGTCGGCTCTGTGACTAGGAGAAAATGGTGTTTAAAAAACATGCTAATGAAATGAAACTGAAACGGCAAAAACAAGTTTAAAGAACCAATTTTCATGCCTGGAATAAAATGAAGAAGAAGTAGAAGATGAAGGTTTTACCTTCAATGACAGCAATGGGTGCCAGGCAGTACCACGGTAGACTAAAGTCGTTCTCCAGCAGGTAGCGAGGCTGTAGGCAGTACAGGAAGGGCACCCAGGCTAGGTCCCCAAATGCCAGCATGAAGCCAAACCCATCATGTACGATGTCCATCGTTGTCAGAATCGCATCCTGAAACACACATGATTTTGACAGTAGTACGTCTCAATGAATGAGACTGTACGAAGATGCAAGACTTGAAGAAGCACAAAAGGTGAAGAATTCCTGACGCAAGGAAAGTAACTCCTGCATGCAACCACACACACCCCAAATAAAAATCAATAATAATTGACAGGCTTCAGTTTTATTTATCAAATCTATTTTTCAAAATCAAGGAGATGTTAAGTTATTAAAACAATGGGCATTATTATGCATGCCTTACCTTGGGGAGAAGGAAAAAAAACTTCATGATCTCTGAAGAAACGCAACACACAAAAGCACTGGTTAGACATCTCTGCAAGGAATTCACTTTCAAGAAAGTGCATAACGCCCACTTAGTTTTAACCCACAGTCATTCTAAAACATGTACTTGTGAAATGTTTTGATGGTAAAAATATGTTAAAAAGATCAAGAAACTATTACAGGTTAAGCCGGTGTTCATTTTCGTTCATTTGTGCACTTGTGAATAATGTACAGAAAATAAATAAATGTCAGTCTTCTTCCTAACATTTCTATGATTGTAGATGCACAGGATGTCTCTTTGTTCTCACTAACACATGTCTTTCATTGAAATGTTACTGAGCTGATGCTAGATGACTGTCTGATTCGTCTGAAGATGACACCAACTTGTTACAGTTGTCTGAAGAAGACTCAAATTTCGCCATTTTTGTTGACAACTAACTTTTACTAAGTCGAGATCAACATGAGATTCAATCGTTGTTTACATCGTTCACTAGCTCCCATACAAATCAGCTAGTTCGTCATCATTTTCCAATATGTGATCTCATATATTGATGGTGTATTCTTCCTCTGCCATTTTGGCAACCAAAATCATTGATTTTTTGTTTTTGGCCCAAGTTTGAAAAATCGATGTGAAATAACTACACATTTAAAAATTCCCAAAGCACGATGTAAATTTACTGCAGGGATGGAAGTGAACAGTGCATCCGGGTTGAAAGAGCTCTGTACCATGATTTGAAAAAGAAAGTATACTGATTTAGGCCATCACTAGCAGGTGTCAGCGGGCCATTCAGACTTCTCAAAGGGTGTCATTTGCTGGTGCCAACAGGCTATACAGTAGGCATTGGGTTAAACAAAGTGATCATTCACATCACAATTATTCTGATATCCATTGTCATTCTACGCTCACGGCAGTGCATTCAAGTACTTTCAGACTGTGGCTAAAAACTCCCTTAGTTCCGCCTCGTAGGGTCCCTTAACGCAGGCTGGACTGCTTATAACCAGCTGAGAAACGGCCAGCGACCCACAGCACAAGCTATGCAACTGGCACTCGCCTGGAAGCTTATAATTACTTTAACCGCGCGCCAAGCTCTGTACTGTACAGGGCCAGGCAGGGGGCTGGCTGGGCGGCTGCGCTACATGCAATTGAGTGCCTATTGCTTGCACCATTAGCACCACGAGACTTTCGTAAATTCGCTGCAATTACAGAGGCCAGCAACCAAACACAAGAAGAGCTTTTATAATGTCGACCACATCACCAGAAAGTTCAAACTTTGTACTAAGTGACTTCAAATGGTGAACATTGTAAGAAGGATTCAAATGTGTAATTACAATGTACACGTATACACACTCGAAAACGTAAAACTGGTCCACTGCTAGTAAGCTTATAGTGCAGGACCGGACAGCTAGTGCCGTCAAATCGACTTAAATATAACACAAACCAAATCGACTTCGTGGTTATAGATTATGCTAACACAAAACACAGATATGGAAGTAACTAAATGCAAACCATTATCACAATACAAAGGATATTCCACATAAAACGATCACTTTTAGTACACAAAAATAGGATGATGAGCCATACGTTTCCTCATAGCTGTGTACTGCAGAGAGCATGGCGTTGGCGTCTGCATCTGGATCTGCATGCGCTAGGCTCCAAGCTTCGCTAAAAATAGCTTGCACATGCAGGCAGAGAGTCAGGTTTTACACAGGGCTGCACTGCCGTGCGCTACTACCAGTGGAAAGGAATAAAACAAAATAACACTGCAATCTACTACCCACCTCAAACCACAAAGCATCAACAACATAGATGATCTGGAAGGCCACCACCATGGTGAGAGCAGGAGGAATGTTGCCTGTCTTCTGGTAGGCCTCCAGCAGGAATGACAAGTTGAGCATAACCCAGCCAATCAGGCCTGGCCGAAGCTCACAGAAACACTTCAGATCTAGGGGTCCAATCCTTGGATTCAGCTCATGGCCCATGAAGAAATCATAGACTGGATTGCCTGTGTAAGAATGGAACAAATTAATACCAAATGGATAAAACACTCTTGAAGCACAAAATATTATACATAGCAAGTCATCATTCACAAACTAGAAAGGATTTTGTTTGCACATTTGATGGACACCGTCCATAGAGGAGACATATTTTAACCTTTAGCATGCTGAATTTTCAATGTATTTCTTTCTCCTCCAATGGCTTTTTTCTAATGACATAGCCAATTAAAGTCTTATTTTCAAGAACTTTTGTGTATTGGTGTACAGGGTTGATAGTCTTTACTTTTTTTCTTCAAATAAATAAATTTTCTTTAATTTGGGTAAAACGTTAAAGAAATAAATTTTCTTTAATTTTTTTGGAAAATTAAAGAAAGAAATTTTCGTTAATTTTGTTTTTAAAAGAAATACATTTGCGTTAAATACATGAATGCTTATTATTGCTCAGCTCAGACCCCAAAAAAAGTGGTATGCAGTTAAAAAAAAAAATTACATACAAGTACAACTTGTGTTACAATCCATGTAATCTATGAACACACTGGAAAAAAATCAAGAATAATGTGATTTGATTTGATATTTTATTAACAACAAGAATAGAGATATTAGACTAATTTTTTTTCTAATCTGTCCTTGCAACACTCATTCACACCCCTTCCAAGCATTTTAACCCACGCACACCAACGAGACAAATAAATTAAGCTAAGCATTCAAATACAGCAGCTAGAATAAAAAGAATCTCAAATTAAACATGAGTGTCTCGGCTGACTTTCCTCCAACAAAGTCGTAGCATTCCATAAACGCTTCACAAATTTTGGCAAACTTTCATCACTCGAATCACTGCAGGAAGCCAACTTCTTTTCACCATCTCAAAATTTAATATGAACTGATGCAGGGTAGGCTAGCGGCAATGTACCCCCGTGGGGGTCTCGGGGGTTTCAATATAAATAATATCCCCACTTTCTGGAAATTTTAGTGCTTTAAATTCCCACAGTCGCTGTATTTCTCCTTTGTTCTTTCTCATTCCTACTCTGTTCTATCAATCTACTATACTATCTTCTTCTTCGCTAGACCAGTCACCTACCTTTTTTCTTGAAAACTCTTCAGGGGCAAAACTCCTCATTTGTGTGTGAGGTCCGTTAGATCAGCTTGGGAATATTGGATGCTTTCTGCCAAATGGACACTGGGGCCTCCTATGATGTTATTATTTGGCAATTTAGGCATTTTATATGTATGTGTTTTGTTGATATTATATAATGATGTTTGTATTCTATTTTGTTTTTGTAAACGGTGGTACGGCGGGTTGGAATATAGCCTCAGCGTCTTCCGCTTGGGATGTCTTTATTGTAAAGTGACCAGCTGGTAGATTGCCTTCAGTGTTACCACTATCAGACATGCCTACCCTCGATTTGAAGTTTTCGTATTAGCTTTTTCAAATTTCAGTATTACTATTACGATTTCCGTATTTACTTTTACTATTTATTGTTTTTGCACTCATCCTTTTTGATATTATGCGAAGAATCCAGTGATAGATTGATTTGCTGCCACAATGTTCTTTTTCTTCTCCAAAGCCTCGTAATTCTTCATTTGCTGTGGGCCTTCCGCGTGCCGCTTGATGTCGTTCATATCACCGGCGGAGATGCCAAACTGGTTGGCACAAATCGTACTTTTGAGTCAGTGCTGCTGCGAATGACGAAAGGACACTTTTCCGAATACGAGGCAAGAAATGTCTGCCCCTTGCGCGTTGTTTTTTTTTAAGATTCAGATTCACAATCACTTTGCTTAGCCATTTGATTGAACGCCATGTTGTAAATTCTGTCTCACGAGCACCGATCTTTACTGCGACTGTGCAAAAACGGGTTCGGCAAACTTTGGTGCCTCTACCGGAAACTTCGATGCCACGGGTCTCCACTGCGACTGCGCATTGCGGCATTAAGCCTTCAGAAAAAGGTCATGGGGTGCATTACCACAGGCCAACGATTTTGATTTTTTTTTTCCTTTATCATTTTTTTAAATTTCCGTACCGTAAAACAAATATCCGTATTTTCCGTAGCGCTTGCCAAGTTTTTCAAATTTCCGGAAAAAATACGGAAATTCCGTACGGGTAGGCATGTCTGCACTAGGGTTGTTTCGGCAGAACGTTTATATGCGGATCAGGGTGAGTCCTCTTTCACTTCTCTGGTCCTGATTTGGCTCGGAAGAGTCCGCTGGACCTAAAGCAATAACCATGTAATGTAATGTAGCGGCAATGTCTACATAGGCTAATCCAAATCGCCTCAAACTGGCTGCAACTGGGTCAAACCGGCTTCGCGCATAGACACCTGTTGTTTTTGGCAGAAAATCTAACTGAAGTAACGAAATTTGTAACGAAAAAAAATCGATAATCCTTACTTTTATTTTTCAATTAGTTGAATTGTCTTTAACTTTTTAAAAACATTAACGTGTTAAATTTTCTTTAACCAAAAATTTAATTCACTAAATCGTTAAATCTTCCAACCCTGTTGGTGGCTGAATGTTTTGTGTACCATTTCTTATGATATTTGTCTAATGTTGAATATATTTTGTGGGAACAAAATAAAATTATGAAGAAAAAAGTCTTGTAGCACACTCGTGGTTGCATGCATTGGGTACCTCTTCATCATCAGAAGAAACAGAAAAAACATCACTCATTTCAACATCATATAGCATAGCATAGCAAATAGCATAGCAAATACGGCATGCAGGCTAAAAAGCCTTTGGCCCTCATAATATATCTTAATGAGGGTCCCAAGACCCACCCCCTGGCATCAGTGCCTACCAATTTAGATTTTTTTTAGCCTCCAAATTGGTGGAGTAGATGCTATCTCTAAATAATTTATCCAAACTATTCTTGAACACATTAAGTGATCCAGCATCCACAGCCTCGGCAGTCAGGTTATTCCAAGGGGTTACCACTCTATTAGTAAAATACTTGTTAAATTTGCGAGTATTATTAAAAGTTTTAGTAAGTTTAAATTTGTGACCTCGTGTTAAACCAACATCATTAAAATTTAAAAGAGAACAAGTGGTTAAAGGATCATACAATTTGTGCACAATTTTAAAAATTTCGATTAAATCACCACGCTCTCTCCTATATTCTAAACTGGGTAACCTCAGTGACTTCAGTCTCTCCTTGTAGGAGAGTCCTGACATTCCACAGATCTTCCTGGTGAATCTGCGCTGGACACCCTCGATCAAGTCAACATGCCTCCTTAAATATGGGCACCAGACGGGGTTAGCATACTCCAAGATGGGACGTATAAGGGCATTAAAGAGGGGGGCCATTATATCCTTGGATTTGTTACTTATGGTTCTTACAAGCAAGGCTGATATTTTGTTGGCTTTCTTAACAGTACTCTCAATGTGATTCTCAAAGCTGGACTCTGTATCCACTATCACTCCAAGATCCCTCTCGGCATCAGTCGTCTCAATCTTACACCTTTCTTTCCCATCATTCATAAAGTACTTATGCTGAGGATTATTTTTGCCCAAATGCAACACCTTACATTTTTCACTGTTAAATTTAAGTAACCATGTTTCCGTCCATTCAACCAATTTGTCAATGCATTGCTGCAGTCTCTCCTTAGACTCCTCACTTTCATCAACTTCTGCATATGCCTTTGTGTCATCAGCAAATATCTTTATATCACACTCTACATTCTCTGGCATGTCATTTATAAAATATATAAATAATGTCGGCCCCAACACGCTCCCCTGAGGGACACCGCTTGTAACACTTATTTTGTCAGAGCTGTTACCGTTAACAGTCACATACTGGGTCCTGTCAGACAGGACACTCCTTATCCATGCAAGTGGGCTGCCACTTATGCCATAACCTTTTAGTTTATGTAAAAGTCTGAGATGTGGAACAGTATCAAATGCCTTCCTAAGGTCAAGATATACGGCGTCGACTGGGTGGCCTTCATCCAAGGAGGACATCCAGTCATTTATTGTCACCAGCAGCTGAGTGACACATGACCTACCCTTGGAAAAGCCAAACTGGTCATCATGTAGAAGGTCATTCTTGACAAGGTGAGAGCACAGTGCATCTCTAACGAATCCCTCAAATACCTTACAGACAACCGAGGTGAGGCTGACAGGGCGATAATTACCCTGAGAACTTTTGTCACCCTTCTTATATATTGGTTTAACCTCTGCTTCCTTCCACTCATCAGGTATCATGCCATCCCTCATTGTTCTATCAAAAAGTAACTTGAGAGGCAAAGCCAATTCATTCGCTAATTCTTTCAACACCCGAGGATTAATTTCATCTGGTCCTGGTGACTTGCTAATTTTCAACTGCAACAGGGCCTTACTCATCTGGTCTTCACTAACATTAATGGCATCCAGTTTTAGAGTCATGTCACAGTCAAAGTTCGGCACATTTTCTTCATCTTCCAGTGTAAACACACTAGCAAAAAACTCATTTAGGGTCTCTGCTTTCTCTAGGTCAGTCTCTGTCAGCGTGCCGTCGCACTTTAATAGATTAGAGACAGTCTCTCTAGGCTTGGTTTTGTCCGAAACATATTGATAAAACCATTTTGGATTGTTTTTAGCTTCTTTTGCCAGATACATTTCCTTTGCCATCACCAACTTACGAGACAACCATTTCACCTGGTTACGAGACTTTGCATAGGCATCATAATTAGCTTTAGTAGGGTATTTCTTATACATCTTAAAGGCTCGTAGTTTTTGTCTAATCTTATCGCGCATATCTGGTGGAATATTCGTCTTTTTGCCCCTTCCATCATGCAATTTAAACCTTCTCACTGGTATGAACCTCTCTTTAGCCTCTTTCAGCATCCTCTTTATCTTATCCCAACACTCATTCACATTCAAACCCTCATGCAATTCTCTCTTCCATTCATGCTTTTGTGCAAACCTCTTCATACCCTCATAATCGCCCTTCGTAAACTGGTATTTTACAGTATCAGGCCCTGCACTGGCATTCCCATCGGCAAGAAGAGAAAATTCTATTACCAAGTGATGGCTCTTACCTAAGGGTGGGAGAAATTCAACTGAAGATACAAATTCACCATTAGTTAAGATTAAATCAAGAACATTAGCTTTTTGCAAAGCTCTATAATGAGTTGGTTCGTACACATGCTGAGTCAAAAACTGCTGTTGTACCGTCTCAAGGAATACACTGGCTGGATGCTCAGTACCCTTCTTGGAAACCTCGAGGTCCCAGTCAATCTCAGGATAATTAAAATCACCAGTCATGATCACTCTCTCCCTCCCATAATCCTCAAAAAGCTTATTGATCAAAACATTTACCCTCCCGTTTTCTTCCTCAGTACAGTTAGGTGATCTATACAAGACCCCAAATACATATGACTCCTTATTGGGTAAAGTTACTTTGCATAAAATTAAATACTTGGTTTAAAACACTTCTCTAATTCGTATAACCTGAAGACATCCAGGCCCTCTTTTACAAACAAACTCACTCCTCTGCCCTGTGTCACTGTCATACAAGTGTAGCCTGGCAACACAAAAGTATTGATATCATTACATAAGTTCTTCATCATCACTTCAGTGACAGCAATAACATCAAACCTTTTTTCACTTATTAATAATTCAAATTCTGGTAATTTGTTTATTAAAGAGTCTGCATTTGTGTACATGCATCTTAATAAATTATTAGCTTTTCTTCCTCCACCAACATCCCCTGCAGTACTCCCCTCACTCATCATATCACCATCAAGTCATATAACTCCACATTAGTTGGTGCATTCTCCGTAGGCACAATTTCGTCTGCATCAAAGCCTAAAATCTCTTCTTCAAAGTCTGAAGCCATAATGATTGCAAGGATAACATCTTCATCCACTATTTTGCCAAATTTAATCACAAACGTCATGCACTGAAAGATTCGGCCGCCATTTGCAAACAGGAAGTGAAGTTGTAAGAATGCCTGTATGGTCATAACCATGGTTACAAATGGAAAGTTTATAGTAGGTATCCGATTAAGAGTTATATCGCTGGTAGTAAGTGAGGAGAGAGAGAGCATGGCGATAAATATAGTGGCAGCATGCTAAAGGTTAAATCCGTTTCTTAATACGCTTTTGATTTCTTGAGAGGGACTTAAAGTACTCTAAGTTTAAACACAAAAATATGGTCAATACTGCTCACGGAGGATACAAAGGTAACAACATACGTACAATCGTTACACAATTCACTGTATCAACTCTTCAGGGTTTCCAAATGTGTGCAGTGATGAAAACCACAACTTGCATAAACTAGATTTACCAGTGTTTCCTGGCACGGCAAGCTTGCTCTTGGGCACAAATCTGGCCTTAATATACAGGAAGAAGCTGAGAAAGAAGCTGAAAACAACAGCTGCTGTCATGATCTGGAAGAACTTTTTATGCAGGATTGTCACAGGCAGTTCAAAGTAGACAGCTGCTCCGAAGACTAGCAAGCTCAGGACTAAAGCTAGGAATCCTGCACACACAAGGCATGAAAACTGTAAACAAAAGAATAACATTGGTAAAGCACGAGCAGCACGTTGTAAGTGCTGGTATCCCACTTTTCTTCTGCATGCCTACCCCTATCTTTACTTCCCAGTAATATAGATTAAATAGATTAAGGTGAATACATTTTTTGCATTTCTGGAAGAAGAGGTATGGTTTAGATGTGTTGAATACCACCATAAGATTTAGTGAGAATAGTTCAGACATGTTGATTGTCATACTGTCTTTATAACATCATGAGAATAGTTCAGAGGTGTTGGTTGTCATCATACTGCCTTTTAACACCATCATCAATGCTCTAAGATCTTAGAATGAGCTGTACCGTTGAGGCGGTATTTGAGTCGATCGCCAGTCTTGAGAGGCTGGCCTTCAACCACACGACCAATAGGCACAACTGCAAGGATGGCTTGGAAGATGAACCAGCCCAGGAAGACAAGCGTCATTTCAAAATCCACTAACAGGCTGACTTTGAACTTGGGCAATTCCAAAACCGTGCAACGTCCCTGCAAGGCATATACCAAGTGGTTAAAATCTCCAGCTACAGACTGTTATTAACTCACTAATACAATTATGAAGTCTTTAACATTGTCAATAACAACCAACATTTGCAGACAACACTGAGCAGTAACAAATAAAAGAAATTAATTTCTCTCGGATCGTGCTAGCACATTCAGTTTCGCATTTATATACATAGGAATGCGTAACAACTGTGTCCGCTGTTAAGGCAATTTATTTTTAAAAAGGTAGGAGGAGGGTAATGTGGGAAGAGGGGGGAGGGGGAGAGAACGGGTGAGAAGGAGTCTAGGATTTTTTTTTAAATTTTAAAATCAGGTTTCTATTAATGGGAACCTTTGCTTGGAGGACCATTTAAAAATGTAGATCACAAGCATCATTAAAAAAAAACAAAACACAAGGAATCCAACAGGAAACACTGCTCATAAATAAACATACAAAACAATTAACAGTCACATCCATAGTTATACCATTTTAATAAAGGTCAGAATAAATCACAAACTCTCAATCATGTGAAAAGGCACACAAACTATGGCAAATGCACAAACCGATACTCATCTTGTACATACCTTCAAGGTGAAAACCCATAAGACGACTTTCCAGTACTATTACTTTTAAAAATCAGGAGTTTAACAATATTTTCAGGAGCAATAACCACTGCCCCTTTTATTCAATGAATCACAGTGACACAGGTGGGTTTTTTTTTTACTTATGTGTGTAACTTGCAAGTAAACAGGCAACTAAGCAGTCACCTAATACCTTAACCTAATACTGAAACATGAAGAAAGTCTGCTGAAAAATGAGCAATGTTTCTGCACGAATCACAGTAAAGTCTGTGTCCGCCTTAAAACTTTTAATGAGCATATTAATAATTTTTGGAACTTTAGCCAGTGCAAACCCATCACGAATGTGCTTCTGTGTTTTTGTGTGCCTCACACAGACCTGCAGGAATGCCTACCCTCAATTTGAAGTTTCAGTATTAGCTTTTTCAAATTTCAGTATTACTATTACGATTTCCGTATTTACTTTTACAGACCTGCCTACCTCAGATTTTCAGTTTCAGTATTCTGACTGGCAAAATGTGGTATTCTGGGACCAAAATTCGTATTTTCACTCTCGGCGAATCGACGCATTCGCAAGTATGAATTTAACAATTGTAAATGTACCTTAGTGAAGATAAAGAAGAAGTAATCACTGCATTAAAAAAAACAACCTCAAACTGATTCCTTAAATACACTGTTCCCCAATTTATTTATTTATTGACTACCGAACAAGCGCAAAACTGTCATTGCTAGAGAGCAAAAATTCAGTTGATAAAAACTTAAATTGGAATTGGAAACAACAAAATAATGTATATATAGTGAAGGACTAAGTAATTTATATGATGTGCAAAATTGTCAACATTGTTTTCCTTCAGCTGCTGGCTATAGCAGCTCTTGAGCCTGTCTGGTTCTTTGCTACAAAATAAATTATTTACAGTAACTGACTGGGAAAAATTATACGCAAACTGTCACTCAGCACTGTTTTCTTTCAGCTGCAAGCTTAACAGCTCTTGAGTCTGTCTAGTTCTTTGCTGGTGTACACTGTGGCAGCAGGTTTGGACTTGAGGACTAGTAACTGAACGTTCTGCCTAGTAAATTGTCTACCTTGGCCATATTAAAATAAACTAAGAACCAACAGTTTGTGTAATTTTAAATAACAAATTTAATATTTTCATTGTTCTAAACATATACCAATAGAATGTTAAGGTACCGATAACACATCTATTTTAACAAAAAGTGAAATGGCTGACCTTTAGCGATTTTACTTTTTAGAATCAGGAAACATTCTATGAAACATGACTGTCATTCTGTCTGCTGTGGCAATTGGAAGGTTGCATTCAGCAATAAACTGCACCATGCATACTTCAACATCTGTGAATTGCCGAGTGAATTCTTTTTTGCTATCCTCTGAGCTGATCTGCTTTTTGAATAAAGCTGTAATGTTTTGTGTCTTTGGCAGATTCTTCCACTGACGTTCGGCTGTTTTGTGATTTTGTCCGGCAACATGCCTCTCACAATCACTACGTCCACCGTGATCACAACTAAAATCTCTGACACACGCCAAGCAGTGGACGAATGTCGGCCCCTTCTTAGATTGCACAAGAAACTGCCACTCATCAGTGTGCGAAGACAAGAATGTCTGCTGTTGTTTAGGCTTTTTCTCCTTTGAAACCGACGTTGACGCTTCATCCAATTCATCATCAGTTTCATGGGCTCTTATTATTTTTCTTTTCTTGGTACCCGTGGCAGACATGGTTGAACTTAATGTAGTAATCTCTGACAATGAAAAGTTTCAATTGTTTCTGACTTAAGTATGGCGCGCACTATGGCGCCGTGTGAAATGTCTTAAAACCCAAAACAAACGTCTTATTACCCCCCAAAAAAAAAAAAAAAAAAAAAGAGGTGCCAAAATTCGTATTTTTTAAGGCCTTTGCGTATTTTCGTATTCTAGGTCTCAAATCCGTAAAAATACGGAAAAATCCGTAACGGTAGGCAGGTCTGCTTTTACTACCTATTGTTTTTGCACTCATCCTTTTTGATATTATGCGAAAAATCCAGCGATACATTGATTTGCTGCCACAATCTTCTTTTTCTTCTCCAAAGCCTCGTAATTTTTTATATGCTGTGGGCCTTCCGCGTGCCGCTTTATATCACCGGCGGAGATGCCAAACTGGTTGGCACAAATCGTACTTTTGAGACAGTGCTGCCGCGAATAACGAAAGGACACTTTTCCGAATATACGGCAAGATATGTCTGCCCCTTGCGCCGTTTCTTTGAAGATTCAGATACATGATCACTTTGCTTAGCCATTCGTTTGGACGCCATGTTTTGAATTCTGTCTCACGAGCACCGATCTTCACTGCGACTGCGCAAAAACTGGTTCGGCAAACTTCGGTGCCTCTACTGGAAACTTCGATGCCATGTGTCTCTACTGCGACTGCGCACTGCGGCATTAAACCGGGTTCAGCTGTCTTCAGAAAAAGGTCAGTCTGTGCATTACCACAGGCCAACGAGTTAGATTTTTTTCCCAATGTTGTTTGTATGTATTTCTGGGCCGTGAAACAAGTATCCATATTTTCCGTAGCGCTTGCCGAGTTTTTCAAATTTCCGGAAAAAATACGGAAATTCCGTACGGGTAGGCATGCCTGGACCTGCCTACCCCAAATTTATGCTTTCAGGGACAAACATGACAAAAATCAGAAACACACTCTAACTTTCAGGGACATACCAAGAAGACCTCGAAGCAATTCACAAAATGTGAAAGTATCGCCCTTTTTCCCCATGTTTAATGAACGTCCACTTCTCAGTGTAGTCTATTTTAAATGTTTCTTTGGCGAAGTAGAGCAAGAGGTAGACGCTAAACCATCATTACACGCCACTTTTCTTTTAGATGACGCCATTATTTTTCCCTCTTAAGTTTCTGGGATGTAGCTGAAAGGACTGCGCATGACTATCAACAACAAACAGAATGCATCACGCATACTTGGTACTATGACCTCGGCAAATTTTGAAGCAAGCGGAAATGGCTCTACGGTGACAAGTGTACCTAGTGACTACACTTCCACCAAAACTTTCTCACATATGTGAGTCAACTATTTTCTGGGACATGCCACCGAAAATTGGGATTCTCAGTGCACATTTGCCATTTTTAGGGACAAAAACCTGGGACGATAGACAGGCCTGCTCACAATATCACAGTATTCACCATGTGAGATAATGTGAAATTCACATGATGTGAATATATATGGGCAACTAAATTTTTTTTTTGTTACTTATGTCATAAAAAGTAATTTATTTGAAAGAGCATACTAAACCAAGTAAAATTTTAAAAAAATCAAGTGATTATCTTTATTAGTTCCAGAGATATCAAGGATAATGTGTTAATCGTAGCGTTCGGTATAACATTTGTGTACGAGCGGCCTACTTTGAGTGCACTCTATGCAACCAACAGTCAACACACATTGCTGGGGTTTTGTTTTCTTGTTAAGAATGTTGTGTGACATAGAATACAATAAAAACCTATGTGATTGTGAGAATGACAGACAAGTGACAGGTGGACAAAAATGGTCAAAAACACAGTTTCAATGATGCACAAACAACACGAACATGCATTTTCAAGAGGCCAGCACACAAATATTAAAAGAGTTACAGTCTTGAAACTGAAGATATTTATTACAGTACATACATAATATTCATATATTTTTTTTATTCGGTAATGGTCAATTAGATTTTGAGTTACTAAGCTGCTAGGAAGCCCTTTCGTTCAAATTTGTTAGGCGGAAAAAGCACATAAACTGAACGTAACGTTACTAAAATGGCAATATTTCCAAAACTACTGGATAAACTTAGCTGACATTTTACTATGTCATTGACAACAACCAGGGCTACATATTAGCATTACAAACATGGCTAGAAAAGCAAATACAAGATGATATTTGTCCAAAAATGTGGGATTTAGTGCGTAAAAACGTTGCGTTAAACGATAAAATATCAATATTTTCAAAATTAATGCAACCACAAACCTTAAACTGTACAAACTAGTAAATAACATTGATTATTAAAAAATGCTTAGAGAAGCTTAAGTTTTTTTGTTTTTTTGAACCACATTTGCATGCAGACCAAATCCACTTTTTTAAATCCCTATTTTCCATCTTTTTTTGTTTGTTTTGTTAATCAGGTTAATTTAGGTCTTCATTGGTTGTTTTTTTTTAATGTTTCTTTATGTGGAAACATTTTTATTTATTTAGATTTAGCATAAATTTATACATGTAAGCCTATCAAAAGCAATAGGCAGTTTTTCGGTTGTATGCTTAGAGAAGCTACCACACCATGACAGACTTGACCTGGGTGAAACAATTAAAACTTTCTCAGCAATGTGTTATTATCACAGTTAAGAATCATGTAGCTATGACTTTTTTTTCAAAACAACCGCATGCATATTTCAGGGTGGAGAACAACTGAATCAAGAAATCTCTGAAATCCGGCCGGGGCCCAGGGGCCAAGCCCCGGTATTCGCCCCCTGGAAGAAAATGAATTTATGCAATTTTGAAAGTAATTTAGGGCCTCTCCTGAAAGCAAAAAGCACAAAGTAAACATGAATAGAAACAACAACAACAAAAAAAGAGAATGTTTTATGCACATGTCTTTCAAAAAAGTTAAGAATCTTGATTTGTAGGCCTAACAAAGTTTGAGGTCCACCACTGTTACACACAAACTCCACATTTCAAATTTTACTGGGCACACGTTTGTCTATTTTTTAGATGTAAACAGGCAAGAATTTTTATAATTTTAGAGATATTTGGGGGTACGTTAGTAAAAACACTACATCTTAGGTATTAGTGACTAGTGTATAGGTTTAAATAAAATAAAATGCAAAATGAACAGAAATAAATCTCTTTTGATTATCTACCTTTTTATAATTCTCTTGTCATGACTTGTTTTTTATTACTCCATGTGTATAAAAAAAAAGTTTTAAAAATTCCAAACAAGCCCCCTCCTCTTCTTCACTTTCATGCCAGTCTGAAAGATCGTATGCATGCACACTACTGACACTAATTGTCTAATGTCAGTACCGATCTCTTCCTCCGACTCCAAGTCCATTTCTCTCACTTTAATGTCTGATAAATGGAAGCCTGTAAACTCCCCTTCATCAGTCGAAGAATCCAAACCATCCATTTTAGACACACACACACAAGAAAATTTGAAAAAAAAATTCGAAAAAACGAACGCATCACAGAGAAAACTTGTGGAAATGCAGTCGAATGTTTTCACAACACAATAAACCGGAAGTCAATTGCCGGAAGTCTCGCAATCTTTCAAACAACGCGAGAATATAACCACACGGTTGATACGGACGCTTTTGGACGTTTTGCCCGTTTAGACCTTCGGCCGCTTTTGGCCGCTATGCCCAGTAAAGGGTAGCCCTCAGCTTCTCACACTCGGAACTCAATATTTTTTTTCTCGGAAATGCAAATGCCTTCCGCGGAAATCCGCGGATTCGCGGAAAATTCTCCACCCTGATATTTACACATGTGAATCAAATGATAAAATTAAAAAATGGCTAATGCCACAAAAGTAGTTGTAGGTAGAATGTCAACACAATTGACTTTCGGTG
Source organism: Oncomelania hupensis (assembly GCA_036898135.1). Lineage (NCBI taxonomy): Eukaryota > Metazoa > Mollusca > Gastropoda > Littorinimorpha > Pomatiopsidae > Oncomelania > Oncomelania hupensis. Next base: position 54,722,038 of record CM072513.1, read on the forward strand.
GAGCTCCTCTCCTTGACTTCATAAGGGCTTGTTTCATCCTTTGGAAGTGGGCATCACCTGGAGGAGGAAACAAAGTTGACTTTAAAAAAAAGTAACCCTATATATAAACATAGATGTGCTGTTTCATCATTAATAGTTCTAAGGATCGCAAAATAATAACATTAGAAAAGTCCTTAAAGATTAGATTGATCAACAAATATTACTTCATGACACAAGTCCCAATCTTAGAAAACAAATTTTAATTTTAATTAGTCCAATAAACCATTGACTAAAGTGCTTCTATATCGAGTAAATTTGTCAAAACAATCTTGATATTGCATTGAGTAACAAGTGTGTGGTCTACATCAACTACACCTACTACATGTACTACTAGGCTAGCTTGTAGCTTTGTTGATGACAGTAGGCCTATTCTCGAACTATCAGCAGCCACATCCGGTTGGATGTAGCGTTCTATTTTTACAATATTAAAAGCCATCCTTGAAGATATACGTTTGTAAGTACAGCTTAGGGTTAAAATAAGTGATAATTTTTGACATTACAGTGATTCTATTACTTTTTTTTGCGCAAGAAAAATTACAAGTCGCGCGATGTTGCAGTCGTTCTACCATGCTTGTTGTTAACAAACGTGAGACGCTTCACTCGGAAAACCTTCTACAACTATTTTAATTTCTTCTTTCATCTAAAACTTCGAACTGCTGTAGACAAATAAAACCAGCAGCAATAAAGAAATGCAGTACTCACCAAGAATAGCCTTCATACTGAAGACAATCGAAGCAAAACATTCACCGCTATCGTTCACAGAACACGCTCGCGTTGCCATTTTCTTCAATGAAATGTGACGTAGAAAACGCACCGGGTAGTTCGCTTTGATTGGCTCGAGGTCCGCGTCATCATGAATATTAAATAAGTCCCTTAGACCATTAAAACCGTAAAAAAACAAGCTTTCTAGCTCATCTTTTTAGTATAATTTCTGTTCAGTAGGTAAACGGATATCTTCGTTCAAAAATGTCCTTCTTTTTCACACGTCATTTTAACCAAGTATTTCTTATTTAAATTAAAAAAAAATTATACGTAAACAAAGGGTAGAGTTCCGTGTGTATGACCGACCTAATTTGCATTTTGTGAATGAAACCGATTCGTATCTCTGTGGAAATTTCCAAACGTGCTCTCAGTTCGTCGCCGAGGTTAGTGGCTACGGCCAGCGACAAGCGTTGCCAAAATCTCAATCGGATGGTTTAGATTTAGCATCAGTGTTAATTTAATAAGTAACACACACTAATTTAGACAAGAGAAAGCAACACACAAAGAACAGATCTTTATTGAGAATATATTTTGTACACTATTTATGAACATTTTCTACTGTAAAACGTCAAGTGAAAATCGAGTTCTAAAGGCCAGAAGACCGCTTTCCCGGCAGGCTTACATAGAGGCTGCCTGTACATAATGTGAATCTTACTTGGCTCGCACAAATCTTTGACTGAACCATACAGGGATGGTCCGAGGTGTACTTCGGTATGACTCGTTAGAAAAGATTTGCCCACTTTGGTGCAGAGTCTGCAGCAGAATCTCCATAATCTGTTTGTTTTCTGGGTTGTCCTCTTCCTCCCATTTTGATATCATGGAAGCAACAAAAAGACCGACGCTAGCGATTGGCCCATAGTCAAACAGAAGTGTGAATACTTGCACACACATAAAAATCACAATTGGCTAAGCAAGTCACATGGACAACCTCGACCGTGGTCAGTTCAAAGCGGTTCCCATTATCATTGCAATCAATGAGATAACTTTTTTTTTTTAAAATCCAACAAAATTGAAAAAAAATCAAGCGATTTTCAAAATTCCGTACTTTATTCATTGTTATCATAAAATAATACCTCTGTACCTTGTCGGCTTGTGTATTATCAAACACAGTTATACCTAAGTAACCAGCACACTAAGCTATGGCAAGAACACACACACAGGGTTCATACAGGTTTACAAGTCTAAATTTCCATGACTTGTCAATGACTTTCCATACACAAATTTATATTTTTCCAGGATCGGTGAACTGCTCAAAACGTACATACACATAAAGGATTATTCTTATATAGTGCACTTATAAGCTCAAAGAGCTTCTCAGGGCACTGGCCACTTCTATCCGACATGCACACAATAGTTTCCTTAAGTCTGGATTTGAACCCAAATCGCCCAGGATGCACATACTCAAGGTGTGCGCCATGACCACTGAGCTATCCCTGCCAAACAAAAAACATTCCACAAACACCTCAAGGCCATTTATTTTATTTTTGCCTTTTAGTTTCACATGTTAAGTTCTTTGCATTTGGCATAAATGTTCTTTTCCAATTCCAAGAAAGCCTTCCTTTTTTTCTTTGCTGATTTTTCTCACAGCACTTGTTTTGGTCAGAAAGTCCATGAAAGTTTAATTTATGAAAGTTTTCTGTATTTCAGTTGTTTTCTGCTTCTAGAGCTAAGTCATCAACACTTTGTTCCAAACTAAAACTCTTTGTGTTCTCTTCATTTCTTTGTTTTTTCTTCCTAAGTTCATCCAAATTTCTCCATTATGGACTTGAGCTTTTGGGATTGCACAGCTTTTTTTATCCTCCTCCTGTTACTGCAGATAATTGCCATAATCCTGTCATGAATATGATGCACCAAGAAGCAGTTTAAAAAAAAAAAAGTTTAAAGTTCCACATCCACTCCCCCAACAATCTCAATCTCTTCTGACAGTTCCTCGCTACTCTCTTGAAACATTTGGCAAGAGAGCCTTTTCCGTCTATGCTCATACCCTGTGGAACAAACTCCCATGCAGCCTTCGCCAATCTCCATCTCTTGACTCTTTCAAAGCCCAAATGAAAACCTATCTCTTCCGCTTACACCTGTAGAACATCCTCCTTTGTGGACACCCTGTCGCGTCGACATCTAAAATGTGTGTGTGTGTGTGTGAATATGTGTGTGAATGTGTGTGTGTGAATGTTTGAGTGAATGCGTGTGTATGTTGCTGCATGTGCATATGCGTGTACTTGTCTTAAAATTGTTTTGCTTTTTAAATGAAATTTGATCCCTCTTAACTTGTTCTCAATGTGAATGAAATTAGAACTGCTATTATTATTATTATTATTATTATTATTATTATTGGTGTTGTTATTATTATTATGTGAATCACAAATATGTTTTCTTTTTAAACCAGATTAATGCCATTACACAAGCTTTTATTCTCTTCATCTGGCCTGTCATATGTTGTAACGTTGTTTAGTTATTCAACGATTATTCTACTTTTAAAACTGCTGTATTCACCACAATTTACACTCTACATCTTAGATGAGGTATTGTTGATCTGCCTCTTTTGGTATTAACGTCCCTCTCTTAAATTGTTTCTTTGAAATTACTCATTTATTTTATAAGTTGATTGATTGATTAACTGATTTTATACTTTTATTTGTTGGTTTGTTACCTTCACTAGGTTTACATGTTGTCTTGTTTTTAAATGCAGAATAGATTTATTATGCGTGTGTATCTGTGTGTGGCTGCGTGTGATCAAGCGCTTTGTGAAGCATTTTATGTTTGAATTGCGCTATACAAAATAAATTATTATTATTATTATTATTATGTTTCAGATGGGCACTGATAGAGCTGTAAGTGACATTAAATTTTTGATACTCTTCTCACAAATGGTGCAGAACCTCCAGTGTGTGCTGCTATCCAGTCCACATATTCTTTGTTTTCAGCCGCATCTTAATAAATTAGCACTTTCCTTTCATTTTAACAGAGTGGTGGAAAGGGAGGTGACTGGTTCAAGCTTGGGAGAGAGGTTGTCAACCTTATATTTGTTGGTTAGACTAGCCTTGGTTGGCTCCTGCTGTGCAGAATCCTTTGGAGTGGCCACTGGGTTATCCAGGATAAGGCGACACGACATTTGTTTTCCCCAGCTGACTAGTCAATGGCAGTGGCTTGTATGGAGTGTCGTGGCACTAATAACTGGCAACCCGTTTCCTATCAACATGCTTCACCGCCTTGCAGGGCAAATATTTGTATGTCCCTCTCACGATTCATAAATACAAAATAACAGCTCGGGTTAGGCTGTGTTCTCAAGGTGTGGCTGAGAGACGGGAGTCAAATACTCCGCTCGGCTACTAGAGGTTTCCACACCACGATAATTCAATCACCACAAACAAGATCGCTGACTGTTAAACCAATCAGAAGCTAGGAAATTGAAACCACAGACAAACTAAACATAACTGACCAACCAGAGATCACCTTTTAACCAATCTAGGCTACATCTAGCTCACTTCATCTGCAAGCAGTTGGACAACAACCCGAAAACAAAGGATTGAAAAACGTTTTCCCACTTTATATAAAATGTCCATGACTTCATTGGAATTTCCATGACTTTCCAGGCCGGAAAAACTAATTTTGAAATACCATGACTTTCCTTGCTTGTATGAATCCTGTACACTGACTGTGACTCATCTTGTGCACACATTACACTATAAAAAACACATAATATCGCGACTCACCTTTCTACAAGCCAAATTTACCCCGTAGAGGACAGACGGGAGGCCAAGAATCATCAAGAATGCACCAATGGGACCACCAAACTCATAGCTCTTGTTGCGAGCCATGGGCTTCTCTTTCTCAATCATGGTGCTCTTAGTCTCAGTTGTGATCTTCTCCACAGTTTGAGTGGAGTTCAGTTTCTGCACAATGAACAAAAGTAATAAAATGAATCCATGAATATTTTATGTGTATATTACAAAAAGAGATTATTATATTGTGTTGGTTGTTTTTATCGCAAAAACAACAATATTTTTTTCCTCAAGGCCATTTTGAAAATCCAGCCTATTACCTTCAGAAAATGTCAACTTTCCTTTACTTGTCAAAAGTTCCTGGGTGCCAATAACAAAAAGAAGTCAGGTCTGTCACTTTCTGCCAGATCTTAAAATGACATATTTTTTTACTCTGCAAAATGATGTCATCTCCAAATGGTTAAGAAGGGTCTTTCTAATTCTACAGACACATAAATGACGTCAAAATTTGACAGGATTTTATGTCATTTGCAATGTTTTTGTACTTTGATTTCATTATATCCGTCAAAATTTGGTACCTGGGATAAGAAAATACATTTGGTGTAAGCGAAGCTACGTTGTAACCATGTTCGTTATATCCAGAAAGTTCTAAGTAATAAATAAGTTATAAGAACTAAGGGAATTTTTTTATATTTCCGTAAAAGCGTTTTTTGCTGAAAGCGTGTTTGTTATACGCGTGTTTGGTTGTACGTAAGAAAAGTACTTTGTATTTACACTATGTACATGCTAAAATTTATTCTTCGGTTATTGTTTTTGAGTGGACCTACAATAGGCGCACTCTTCAGATCTCTGTAATCCTCTTCTTTCCAGTTCCATCTAAAGACATCTGGCCGGGATTTGGTAATGAATAGAGCTGTGGTGCAAAAACAAATGGTTTCCTTTTTATTGCCCACCACAACACATGGCTACTTTTCTGTGTAGACCGATTTAAAATTTGGAATCCTTCGCTTGTTTTTCTACATCACTTTTGGTGGTGTTCGTTCTCTATCGCTTCCTCTTTTTCCACAGACACGTGTCATTTTGGTGTTTGGTAGCAGCAATCTTCGCCACTAGTAGGCCTGCTCTGGAAGTTCGGAGAAGCCGTTTTGCAAATGTGCATCCATTATGAATTAGAACGCGCATGCACACTAACTCGGATTAATTTCCAAAGAGATGGGGAACCACTCCTCAGCAGACTGGTAGGGAAATGTGCTGTCTGTGCTCTGACTGACATGCAAGATTAGCAACTTGTTCTGATTGTTTGTTTGTTTTTTTGGGAGGGTGTATGGGGTGGGTTGGGGGTGGGGAATTTGCTGAACAGAACGTGCGAATTGAATCCAAAAGTTCGGAATGTTCAGTTTATTTTATTGATTTTCTGTAATCTATATATGGCCGTACCATAACGGTAGGCATGTTTATTTGTTGTACGCTGCTAGCAAGAGGTTCTTGCTATTTGTTGGGACAATAGAAGATTCTGATTCAGTTTTTGTATTCTGTAAATCAAGGCAAATCTGAATACAGAAATAATAAAACTTGGTGACTATTGGAAACTTCCAACAAAGTGGATTTTTAAATTTAATGCAAGTAATAGACAAAACTGAGTCAAACCAGCAAAGTACAACAAATCTAACCTCTTGAGCCACAATAGAGGCCAGGCGTTTGGACTGCCGAACAGGTGTGATAGAAGCCTTTTCCTGAGTCTCCACAGTAGAACGTCGACTGCTACGTCCTGGGGATGCAGAGGGAGTGCGTGAGGAAGAACGAGTCTTCTTTCCTGTGTCTGGGTTGGAAGTTTTTCTGCTGCGTCCTCTGCTGGTGCTGCGTGAGGCTGATTTACTGCGCTGGCGTGAGCGAGCCCTTGGCTGGAACAGGAGAAGAAAATGTAAGCTTAAGGGTTTCTGTTAGAAAGAAAGAAAACTTATTCCATCATTATTTTTATTAAATCCAAAGTACATTCCAGTTTTTACCGAAATGCATGCAACATGAATGTCCCTAAAAAGTGTGGTTTATGCACATAGTTCAAAGTATAGTCGTTAATGTGAATACTGATAGCACTATCACTCAGAAAGCAAACTGGACATTAAAAACATAAATTTAAATAAAGCACTTAAACTAAGTAACTATTTAATCAACAGAATTTTAAAATTTTAAGCATCAACTATTCCACAGAAATTTCTAGCAAACAGGAAGGGAAATTAAGCACTCCTCTTCTCCCCACCCACCCCCAAAGAAAAACTAAAACATGATCACTGAAATGAACTGGAAAACCTAAATTAATGCTCTCAGATAACTGTACATCAGCAGTTGGTGGTAGTAGTAGCAGTAGTACTACTAGTAGTAGCAGTAGAAATATTACCAGTACTACTCTTACTAGATAAATAATAATCAAATACATTGAAAATCAAAGAAAGTAAACTCCGACCAAAGTGAAATTGACAATGATAGCGAAATTTCCAGCGGTAAAATGAAGGCAACACCAAAATAAATGTGACTAAACCTTAAGTTTAACGAAAAGATGTTAATAATTAATACATGTATACCAGCAAGTATGTAATCAACAGCAAGGGTATTCAATTAAAAATGGCAATTGTTTTTTCTAGTAAAAGTATTTTTAATGTCTGAATCAGAATGTTCAATGCATAGCACCTTCAGTGCTGTCTTCTGGAAAAACAACAAGAACAAAACTACTACACCACCAGTGTTGTCTTCTAATAAAACTACTATTACAATAATTACATCCCCAAACTACTCAAGCGTCCATAATAAAACAGATTAGGTACCAGGATTACCCGAGGTCAGTACTAGAAGTTGTAGCCTTTTAGTTAGAGTAATCAGCCCATTCCTCAGCTGATGGCTTCCTTGAAACCAGGTCAAAGTTCAAAGGACATACCCTTTCTCTTCTATGCAATAAATGGGTACTGACCTAAAGTCTGTTTCAACTTTGTTGGGCACTTTCTGCTTAGTAATAGTCCAACAAAAAAGCTGAGACAAGGTCACTCTATTATAAATATTGCCACTTTAGTTTTACTTTATCAGCTAGCATTATTTTTTTAGAATTTCTCAGAAACCACTGAATCAATCAATACAGACATACTGATCACAACCATATCCAGGTTAAAGGCATTGCAGTACAAACTAAAAACATTTAGCTTTACCTTCCTTGGGCTTGGCATGATAATCCTCTATGCGGCAAACTCTGAAATGTCAACATAAAATAAATGCATGCTTAAGATTTTCAACTAGACATGTGTTTGTATTGTTTGTTGTTGTTGCTGTTGTTTAATTTTGTACATGATAATAAAGTGTGCAAATATTGAAACTAATAAGTTAATGTTTTATTGTACCCAACAATTTATTATTTTCTTTAGTTTGCAGGCTTCAGGCATTCATCAACGTGTTTTGAGCTCAATTCTGTGGGGAATCATGCCTTACAAAAAGCCTTTCCTTAAAAATTACTGTAACAACAAATATGACAACAAACACAAAACAAACAAGCAAGGTGGAGTTTCTTTTAGGGTTTAACTTAAATGACATTGTGGTAAAGCGTGGACAATATCAATCACTGGCTTCAATTTAACAGTACTTTTGTGTTCTGAACTTAAAAGTCAAATTTTAATCAAAGCTTTATCAACAAGTTATTGGGGATCGCACAATTAAATTTTACATCTCTGTAAACATGACAAATTGTGTACATTGCCATGAAGTGATTAACAGTCGCATGCAAGAACAAAAGTGCATCCCAAAAACTTCTGAAGCATGACCCTGTTAAAAAACAAAACCAAACATGTAAAAACACACCATGAAATACCCCTGCTGAGGGCAGTTTCATGAACGGGTATAAAGAACAAATAAGAGTTTTAGACTTTGTAAGTTATATAGACTTGTAGAAGTATTAAGTCTCTTAGTCATATCCTATACCACACTGTGTACCTGAGTACCACCTCCCCTCAATCTCTGCCGCATGTTACAGATTGCAGATATTTTCTTGAAGTATTATGTAATCGCTTACAACCCCACCCCCATTCTTCCCTGCACTGAAAAAAGTAGGGGAGATTTAAGGGTCCAACAACATTAGGTCAACGTGGCATAATATGTAGGCAACCAGCAGCAGAGATCGAGAAGAGGTGAGCGTAAACCTTGGCATTGTGTCCTTATACTTGTTAATAAAACTGCACTCTGGCTGTTCATAATATTAATACTGGAAGATGTTCACACTTTTACTTATGGAAACACAACAACAATTTTCACCCAAATAAAATAAACAGTCTACCAGAGACACCAAAATAATGGCGAGTGTTATAAAGATGTGAAAAAGAAAATAAAAAAATGAAATAGAAAAGATGCAATACTACAAATCTGCAATCCATAAAATTAATTTGCAGCATACACTGATACAGTCCATAGAAAAGGCATGGAAAGAATTGTTTGCTTGGGTTGGGTTTGAGTTTGCTAAAACTAACTAAAATCTGAACCCTTTTTCCCTCACTTTCTGGGGATGATTTTAATTAATACTAAAATAAATAAAATGTCAAATGATAAATTAAAACACCCATACATGCACACAAACTTTTCAAGTTTCATGTTTTAAGTGGTTGAGGTGACTTCCCTTGTCATTGTGTGACGAGCCCACGAAAATAGTAACGTACGAACTTCACGAAGACAACCAAGCTCCATTCCGTGCTCATTGACATGGATTATGGTAGATTTAATGCATTATATTTAATAGAACTTACTAAACGGTACATCAAACACTGACCACTGTCAGTCGCGTAAATATCCAAGGCCGAAAACCGTAAACGGTTTCCTACCCTGTTTCCACAAGCTTTTGTTTACATTTTCCGGCAGTGCGCTATGGAAAGACAACTCTCCATCAGGTTTGGGATTTGAGCAAAAAGCGAGTCGCATAATTGTTTTTCGGTTTAAAAGTGTCTGTGATGCCACTTAGTTCTAATTTCTTGTTAACTACAATTAAGATACATATGCAACAGCGGTTCATACGTTGCACATGACTAGCTGCAACACGCACAAAGACTAGTTACGGCCACTTGCTAGTTGTTTGTGTTGAACAGTGAAGAAGTAGAGTATATCATGGGGGAAAGTGGGGCACCGAACTGCACCCACGCCATCGGAAACACAGCTTCATCTCAATCGCACGATGGGATCATGATAAACCACTGCGATCTCTATTACATAAACTATCTAGCATTGCATAAATCTTATCATTAAACTTAAAAATGCCTTTACCGTCAATAAAAATGCAGAGCACACGTAGATCGTAGGGCACGCCGAGTGACGCTTGGCGGGCTGGGCTGCGATTGGTTCGTTACTGCAGGTCAGATAGCCAATGTTTTTGATTGGCTGCAATTACTATGGTCCTTTTCTACAAAGGAAAGCATTTGCGTGGAATCACAACTGCAGCTGTAGGCTACAGCAGATCGAAGTTTTCAATGAGCAGCCAAATATCGATAAATATTAAATCATTTAATTGTCTTATTTGTTTCATGTAAAGTCAAGGATATAAAGAATGTTTACACGTTACAGAATTATCCTGTTAAACTAGAAAATAGTTTGTTTCCTTCTTCTTTAGATAAAACTGAGGAATTCACTATATTTTTTTTTCCGAAAATAACTTGTCTAGTAATTTAAGTCAAAGTAATTTAAAATAGAGATTAGACAACCAAAGCAACGAACAGTATGAAGACCCAATTATAGATGAAGATTTATATATTAATAGTCCTATCACTTTTGATGAATTAATAGAAACTTTGAATTCGTTTAAAACTAATAATTCAGCAGTTGGGATTGACGGTATCTCTTATCAGATGTTAAGTCACTTACCTTAAATTGGAAGAAGTTATTGCACTCACTTATCCAAAATTGGTGGGAAAGTGGAGCAGTACCAGTTATCTGGAAGCAGTCTGTAATAATTCCTATCCCCAAACAGGGTAAACCTTCTACATCTGTTAACAGTAATAGACCTATTGCTTTAACTTCACAGGTGGGTAAACTTTGGAAAAAAATAATTAATCAGAGACTTTTATTTTATTGTGATAAAAATAATGTAATTCCTGTTAACCAAGCAGGATTTTGCAAGGGCCGAAGCACTATTGATCATCTTGTTAAAATTTCTAGTCGTGTTAAAAAGCAGTTTTCCAAAAGAAAACGTTTGCTTGCTACATTTTTTTGACGTAAAGAAAGTATACGATATTGTGTGGAATTCTAGATTGCTGTATAAACTAAAATCAGTAGGGCTTAGTGGACATATTTATATGCATATAAACAGTTTATTACATTATGTACACGAACTGGTAAAAGCTATTCTTCATTTCAAAATGTTAATACCGGTATTCCACAAGGCTCTATAATTGCACATCTTTTATTTACTTTGTTAATACATGACCTACCTAAGGTTTTATCGAAAAATACTCATGTAGTGCAATATGCTGACGACATAGCAATGTGGATGAATGTTAACTTAAGAAAGCATACAAATAAAAGAATTACTACTTATGTTCAAAAATATATCAAACTGAACTAAATAATTTGTCTACATATATAACAGAAAATGGTCTGGAATTATCCGGGGAAAAAACTAGTTTAATGTTATTTAACAACGGACAAAATCCAAAATATTTACCAGAATTAAAACTTGACAACCAAATGCTTGCTTATAAACAAATTATAAAATTTTTGGGTGTCTATTTTACACCAAAATTAAGTTGGAGATGTCATATAAAATATTTAATCAATAAGGCAAGACAAAGATTAAATGTATTGAAAATAATAAATGTACAAGCTTGGAGTCGAAATACGAAGTATTTATTACATCTAGCAACTTCTCTAGTTCGATCGAAATTGATATATGGACAAGAGGTGTATTTTTCAGCGCCAAAATCACTCTTAAATAAATTGCAGGGTATAGATAGTAAAGCAATAAAATTGGCTCTTGGCGTACCAGTGCATACAAATACGCAACGTTGTTAAATGAAGCAGGCAAACTTTCTTTATTATATCAACGTAAATTAGCTGCTTCAAAATATGTTCTTAGAAGTTTATGTATTGACAATTCTGTAACAGATGAAGAGTTATTATCTTCGAAAAACGAATTCCCCATAAGATCAAAATATATTCCATACATTCAGACTATTCATGGTTATACAGAAGCAGTGATGATAAATTGTAGTATGATTATTAATAATGTAAAATCTGTTCCTGTTTCACCCAAAATACCCCCTTGGGTACACTTACGGGCTCATTTCGATATAGATTACACAGATTTACATAAAAATGAAGAAATAAATATGTTAGCTAATAGTGTAAAGAAACGTTTAAATTCTACTTACTTCAATAAATTAAAAAATTATACAGATGGTTGAAACTTCTGATGCCGGTGCTGCATATGTTATTCCAAATCTTAATATTGAAAAGTCTTTTTATTTAGGGAGAAAATTTTCAATCTTTACTGCAGAATTGTATGCGATTATTATGGCTTTGAATTGTGTTCTTACATTAACATTAGATTTGTTTGGCATAGTGTTATGTGTAGACTCAAAATCTGTTTTGTATGCGCTACAAAATTGGAATTGCTCAGTTCGAAGAGAAATGATTTTTGAAATCAAATATCTTTTACACTGTTTATTAATTAAAAATGTTACAGTTGATTTTCTAAGGGTCCCCTCTCATTGTGGAATAAAGGGTAATGAATTAGCTGCTAAACTAGCTAAAGATGGTGCAAGTAAGCCTACTGAAGTTAATCATAACATGAGCCTCTCCTACTATGAATTGATATCAATAGTAGACAATAATTTTCTCTAAAATGTAGACAATAAAATTTTGTCTAGCTCCAGACATTTGACAAAAAATTGTCTACAAGTTAAAATTAAAGTCATGGAAAACTAAATTTTCTAAAGACCTTAAATGTGTATGCTCAAATGCTCTGATTGTAGAACATTTGATATTACATTGCCCATGTCTGAGCAAATTATTTATAGAAAATAATATTAATACTGTTATCACACAGTACAATGATGTAAAAAAAAAAAAAAAAAAGCTGATAATGAATTGATGCTGACAATCGCATCTATTATATCGTGTACACATATAGAAAAAGTTTTATAATTATTTTATTCGATGTATTTTAGATGTTAAGATGATGGTGCTTCAATGTTAGGTTACATCGTTTAATCAGGGAAACTCATCTATTATCCACTGATCTCTTTTGCAGACTTTCTTTCTGAGTGACATAGTTTTCTTGTAACTTTCTTCCTACAATCTTCATCTCAACCGGCGTCTCCCTCTTTCCCTCTGTAAATGTCTATATCACCATTGACTTCTGAGCCCCATTTCCCAAAACTGAGACAACAGTCAATCGAGTTATCGATCATTGCCGCAACAGGACCATCCCCGGTTTTTTTCTGGGATATAATATTGTTTCTGAGATCAATTTATGGTCAGTCAGTCGACATAATCCCCCAAGGCTGATCATGGCTGAGTAGCTAAACAAAGAAGGTAGGATACGCAGTAGTAGATATTCTTTGAGCTAAAGAACAACAGCTAGCGTCTAGAATGAGCATCATGCGGTGATGTCGTCCTAGTAACAGCGGGAGTATAAGTCCATTGCGGTATGATACTCGGGTTGGACTGGAGAGTGAGTAGGTGTCTGGTAGACGACCCTTTCAACATCACCATCATCCAGGCCTATGCCCTGTGACGGTGGGTCTATTGTTACTGGGCTCTGCACAATGGAATGCTATTGCCCACTCGTCTTTGTCTGCGGAGATCGGTTAGTGTAATCGCCCAATGACTAATCTTAATACATTTATAAGTTTAGCTCGGTCTGTGTGCGGATAGGGTTATAGAGATTACATTACATTACATGATTATTGCTTTAGGTCCAGCGGACTCTTCCGAGCCAAATCAGGACCGGACAACCCCTGATCCACATAAAAGATCTGCTGAAACAACCCTAGTGGTAAAATTGAAAGCTCTCCACCAGCCAGTCACTTTACAATAAAGACATCCCACGCAGGGGATGCTGAGGCTGTACTCTAATTTATCGAACCCTTGTTTACAAAAACAAAATAGAATACAAACATCATTATAAATTATTAACAAAACACATACATATAAAATGCCTACATTGCTAAATAATAACATCATAGGAAGCCCTAGTGACCACCTGGCAGAAAGCGTCCAATATCCCCAAGCTGATCCAACAGACCTCACACACAAATAAGGAGCTTTGTCCCGGAAGAGTTTTCAAGAAAAAAGGTAGGTGATGGTCTAGCGAAGAAGATAGTATGGCACATTGATAGAACAGAGCAGGAATGAGAAAGAATAAATGAGAAAGACAGCGACAGTGGGAATTTAAAGCACTAAATTTCCAGAAAGTGGAGATATTATTTATACTGGGGTGGTTATAGATTTAAGGAGAAAATTGTAAAGATTTACTGACACACTAGCTCTCGCACAACTATGAAACATAGGTAGTCCAGCCACTTGTTAACAGTAAATATCACACATTTATTTCCTGTACTCTATACATAATTCTCTAAACACTCTCTTAACTTAAATGTCCAAATTCACTTCGAATAGTTCGTTCCTTGATGGGTCTATGCTGCTACTATTCTTGATATTTGCTAATGTCTCATCATTGGGCTATTTGTTCTGTTTAGCCTAATGTTGGTTTCAGGAGAGTGGACTACTGCACAGTCCTTCTATGTCAGTGTGGGTGCACGCTTTTGGCGTCACTTAACTGCAGTTTGAGGTGTGGTGATGGTGTTTCCTCCTTGGTGGTAGACTATAGGGCTATCGTAGCTCAGTGCTAGATGCTCCACTGCAGGCCGAATGTTAGGGATGACGCTTAGTGGTCTTCCTCCTGCCTCGGGCCAACGATGCCTGCTCGTCTGCAAAATATGAGACGAATTTCTGCAACACCGTGTTTACTAAGGGTGTGCAGAGCGTCTCACTGATGGCAGAAACAGCCCTCAGTGATAGCTCTACTTATATATATATATATATATATATATATATATATATATATATATATATATATATATATATATATATATATATATATATATATATATATATATATATATATATATATATATATATATATAAACGAACAATCTTCTATGGACCTAAAGCAATAACCATGTTATGTAATGTAATCTTCTATGTTCGAGGTCCACTGGAATCTCCACTCTAATTCCTATACATATACACGTCATGGCTAAACTAACCACATGGAGAAGTAATTAACAATATACACATTCTCCGGTACAGCCACTGGTCTGCAAGAACACACATAGGAGAAACAACAGTGGGTCCGTAGGGGACACCTCATGGGGGCGAAACCGATCGCGTGTCCGCCACGTGGTCCAGCAAAGTTTGACTAACATTCACAATTCTAAACAGGGCAAAACTTCACAAACATAATACAGCAATAATATCAATAAATCGCGATGAAACAAAAGATAGATCATTAACCTTTTTGACAATGTCAGGCTGTGGCTATACTAGGTTGAATTGAATTTCACCTGTCTCTGCTTTAGTCTTCGGCTAGCGATATCTTTCAGAGCGTTGCTCCTCCTCGTGTGAGAGTTAGGTCCAAAATGACTGCCTAGCCTTGCGGTCAGCAAAAAGCCCGTGAAAACTAGTACAAGTGGCGCCTCTACCGGGTGTCTTTGGCCATACGTCAGCTGAATGAGGTCACTGCCTAACTGAGCCAGCGTTAGCGTACACATGCTTAGCACACAACTGACTTGCGTCGTCTGCTTGCCATCGACTTTAATTTACAAAGGCTACAGCAGGCTGCACTATTTAAGGCGAGAAGTCTTAGTGCAGGGTCTAAATAGCCTTCTGTGACATGCCCCAACATCAGACTATGACGACAGCGAAGTGGAGGATTCCTATGAAAATCTAGAGGCTGTCCTTGACCAAGTGCCGAAGAAGGACATAGTCATAGTGGAAGGCGACTGGAATGCCAAGGTTGGCCAAGATGCGCACCACAACTGGGGAGACACATGTGGACCCCTCTGCAACAACGAGACAAATGACAGGCGTCTGAGACTCTTGGAGTTTGCCAGATACAACAAACTCATACTGGCAAACACGATTGGTCTCCACAAAAATCCAGACGATGGACACGGCACAGTCCCGGCTGGGAGCATCACAACCAGATCGATTACATCATGGTCAAGAATCGGTTCAGCTCAAGCATCCACATTGGCAGGACACGCATTTTTCCAGGAGCCGACATCGGAAGTGACCACGATCTCGTGAAGATGTCTTTCCGGCTCCACTTAAAGAGAGTAAACACAGCAAAGTGCACTAGACTGAAGTTTGACCTGGACAAACTGCAAGATCCGGAGGTGGCAGAAATATTTCAGGCCACAATTGGAGGGAAATTTGCAACACTGCTCAATTTGGGAGCTGGTGAAGTAGATGTTAACACCATGACCACCACCTTCAACTCAGCTGTGACAGATGCCGCCACTGAGATCCTTGGCAAGCACCGCCCAAAGAAGAAACCGTGGATCACGCCTGAACTTTTGGATCTGTGTGATAAACGAAGAGAGAAGAAAAAGAAAAATAACACCTCACTGGGAGCTGATGCCTACCGAAAAATAAACAATGACATCCGAAAAGGCATGCGCACAGCAAAGGAGAACTGAATAGAAGATCAATGCCAGGAAATAGAGAATAGTCTGAACAAGAACAACAGCAAGAAGACCTACCAGACTGTGAAGCGGCTGACAAGTGTTAAACAGCCCAAGGTCTCCACGATCCAAAGCAAGTCTGGCATATGCCTTACAGAAGAACAAGAAGTCTTGGACAGATGGACAGAGTACTGCTCTGACCTTTACAACCACACACCAAACGGAGGCTTATCAGTTCTAGCATTTCTCAAGAACAGAGAAGAAAAAGAAATCATCCCAATTTTCCGAGAAGAAGTTGAGGCAGCAGTGCAATCGCTGAAGAAAGGGAAGTCAGCGGGAGTGGACAACATACCCGCGGAACTGCTTCAAGCAGGAGGAGAAGCGATGATTGACGCCCTCACCATTATCTGTAACAAGATCTGGCAGAGTGGGGAGTGGCCTACACCATGGTCCCGGTCGCTTGTCATCACAAAAAAGGTAACATTCAGGAATGTGAAAATTACCGCATCATCAGCCTTATCAGCCATCCCAGCAAGGTCCTCCTGAAAATAATACTCAAAAGGTTGAAACCCCAAGCTGAACAAATCATAGCTGAAGAGCAAGCAGGATTCAGGGCAGGGCGAAGCACCACTGAACAGATTTTCAACCTCAGAATAATCTGCGAGAAATACCTACAGCACCAACAACATCTATACCATGTGTTCATAGACTTCAAGAAGGCGTTTGACCGAGTCTGGCATGCCGCTCTGTGGGCGACCACGAGAGTGTACATCATGCATGAGCCCTAAAATTATTGAAGTCATCAAAAGACTATATGACAAGGCTACCAATGCAGTCATCCATAACAGCGCCATCGGAAACTGGTTCAGAACAATAATCGGTGTGCTTGAAGGATGCCTACTCTCTCCAACACTCTTCAACATCTTCCTAGAGCGCATCATGTCAGATGCCTTTGCAGATCACGAAGGCACAGTCAGCATAAGGGGTAGAGCAATCTCCAACCTTCGTTTTGCGGATGACATTGAAGCACGCCGATGGTTGTTCTGAACCAGTTTCCGATGGCGCTGTTATGGAGGACTGCACTGGTAGCCTTGTCATACACGCTTTTGTTAATTTTAATAATGTTGAGGTCGATTTTTTTGGGGGGGAGGGTGGAGGGAGGGAAGTGATTTTGACATTTTATTGTTCCTTTTTATCGGGAAATTATGGGCCGCCTCCCTTGGGGAAGGCGTAGTCGCAGCCTGTGGCGCGGCGAAACCCAACCTCCCTAAGTTATGCTTTTGAAATGTTTGCTGGGGGAGCAAACTGGAGTACCCGGAGAAAACTCTCGAGACGTTTCCCGAGTCCAAAGTAAAAAATAATTCGGAGAAACATAGCGCCTAGATCGATCCCACGCCTGTCTGGCGCCATTGGTTTCTGGCCTGTGGACAAGTCGTCCACAACGCTCGCTTGTACACTTGTTGTACACTCTCATGGTTGCCCACTTAACTGCATGCAAGTCTCGGTCAAACGCCTTCTTGAAGTCTATAAACACATGATATAAATGTTGTTTGTCACAGATTATTCCGAGTTTGAAAATCTGCTCAGTGGTACCTCGCCCTGCCCTGAATCATGCTTGTTCTTCAGCTATAGTTTGTTTAGCTTGGGGTTTCAACCTGTTGAGTATTATTTTCAGGAGGACTTTGCTTGGATGGCTGATGGCGCCGTAGTTTTGACGCTTCTGAAGGCTACTTTTTTTGGGAAGAACAAAGCGACTGGTTTAGGCTACTCCTATATATTGCGTGCGTTGTGTTTGTGTGTGTGTACACATACATACACTCATACGTAGATCCTACACGTACGCACACTATATACAAGAGCAATCTTTTCTTTTATTTTAAACAGTGTGAAACCCGACCCAGTGTCTGCATGCCAAGCCTATACTTATCTAGCGTGGCAAATACCGCGGTGTGAACTGTATAAGCATCCACACCGAGTATTTTGGAGAGTTCAAGACGACTTCTACATGGTGGGTCTTTTTGAGCCCAACTCCAGTGGCCTTGGATTTTCGAACAGCTGATGCTGATCTTAGGCCATTTTGTTGCTCATTGTGAACAGACGCTGCTCTTAGGGCGGTGCTCAGTGAGCAATGGTCAACAGATGGTCACGCAGTACCAGACTGACGCCTGCCGAAACTAGCAGAGGTCATAGATTAACCACTTATTGGAAGCACTCTGCTGAAATCAACACATATATTCATCAATACAATATGCTGCTATCCCGGCCAGCGTGGCCTGTAGAATGTATGTTGCAGGCTACCTCATCCTTCATCTACAGACCTCCCAAAAGAGGAGGATGTAGTAGTCTATATGGTCCATTCTCATTCTCTCACCTACCTTTCACCCCGTAACTGTACGTGTAGAAGACGCAACACGGGGTTGGACATTGAAAACTGAGACTGGCCGGAGTGACCCCACACTTCACATAATTGAGTATGACCTCGGATCGACGGCTTAGTCGTCTTCCCCTTTAATTTTATGACCTCGGGTATCAAACGTTCAAAGGGAATATCCTTCTCAACCGCATATAATGCCATCATCAGGCAACGTTTGCGTCTGTTCGACATGCCAACACTGAATAAAGATGGCATATGTTTAATATGTCAATAAATTCAGAGGTGAGATAGAGACTCAGACATGAGTGTTTAAAAAAATCTTTAGATGCAATATCTGGTATTATAAGTGTGCTAAACCGATGGACTGGTCGGCCCAACATGTTTACATCGCAGATCACTGTAACTGCACGGTTTGAACACTGTTGAGGTGTTCTTTTTTTCTTTTTCTTTTTCTTTCTTTTTTTTTTCAAATCGTAGGCCTACTTAGGCTTATGTAATTTGTGAAACTTACTCTATTGTGAAAAATGTTGACTGCAGCAAAATTGATTGGTCCCATGAATTGCTGTTTAGACCCAAGTCAAGTCCAGTTTTACATTAATTAATCATAAATATTAGGAAAACGTTTAACAGTTTCTGTATAATTAGATTAGTGTAGTTATGTTGACTGAACTGGACAGCTATTTTATTAGTACGTAGTATAATTTTCCTGCGTCAACGGGTTATGAGAGAGATAGCGTTGGCCGTCTTTTGTTTAACACTCTTATCAAAGCATATAGACTATGTATGCTTAACAGTGTCAACACGACTTGTGTTTTTTTAATTCACACACACACATGCGCGCGCACCCATACATATACACGCACACACATATATACACACACGCAGTCACACACGCACATAGACACACACACACACACTAAATACACACATACACACACACACACACACATGCCCGCGCGTTAACTCGTAGACACACACGCACGTAAACACACTAGAATGCACAAAGTCAATGCTTAGCTTATTAGTCTATTTGACCTAATTATACGTACTCAAAGAACCTCAAAACCTACCTAATTACCAAATTCTTTTAAGTGTAGAACAATCTTCTCTCCACCATAATATAATGTGTGAATAGTGAGTATGTGTGTGCATTTATGTATGTAGGGCCTACACCTAGGTGGTAGGCGTTAGTATGAATATATGTATGTATGTATGTTTGTATGTATGTATGTAGGTAGGTAGGTAGATAGGTAGGTATATAGGTATGTGTGAGAGCGAGTGATTTACCGAATGCTCTGTGTGTGTTGTTGTCTTTGTTTTCTTTTCTTTTTTTTTAATTGTTGATGTTGTTGTTGTTGTCTGTGTGTGTTTTAAACTCTCTCTCTCTCTCTCTCTCTCTCTCTCTCTCTCTCTGCGTGTGTGTGCTGCGTAAGTGTGTATGCTTATGTGTCAGTGCGTTAGAACAGTGTTTTTGTGTAATGTTTTGGTTAAATGCTTTGCTGCCTGGTACATGTACACCTTTTTATTATTTGATTTCGTTTGTATGGATTTTAAATAGTTTTAGTTTAAATGTTACTTTTTTTTTTATAAAAGAAATTCTTATGTATGGATTCAGAATATTCACTGTCAGATTAAAACAAAATAAACATAGGAGCAGTCAAACGATAACAATGTAATATAAATTTATAGCTAGCCTAGTCTTACTGTTAATAGCACACAACAATGCACATACTAAACTATACCTCGTGTAGGTTGCGTTAGTAATAGGTAACAGATTAAAAGTTCAAATCTGAGTTAGGGAATGATGCTTCATTCTTCTAATAATTTTACCGTAATCCTAATTTCTGTTTAATTTTCTTTATAATTGTCCATAAGTAATTAGGATACATCTCAATTTATGTTTAGTGTGCGCTCGGAGAACACCGAGAGATTTTGGAGTAAGCGCAATGCCACGTACAATGCATTGCTGCGTCAAGATGCAAAGACAATGGTACTTATCATTTGTATTGTAGGTCAGTTTGTGCTAACTTGATCTCAGACGGCAGGCCTCATTCCACACTGAGTATATCATATAATTATGAGGAATGCAAATGCAAATTATGTATTAAGGCCCCGTAAGCGATAGGCTGTCTCCGATGCTTAGTTTTGCCTCATTCAGTGGTTTTGAATGGAATGTGCACACAAAGCAACTCTGTGTTTGTAGTACTTTATGTAGACCAGTCACGCCGCCAAAGACACATAATATTCTGCCGTGTGATGACAAAACAAAGTAAGTCCAACTATGCTATAGTTTTTAGAAGAAAAACAAAATCAATAAATATTATTTTGGGTCTCGATGTATTTGGGTCTACAGTGTCTATTAATGGTGTGTTTCGATAACTTCCTTGTCTGGATCTCGCAGTAAAAGGATACTCAACTTGCAACACTCTCATCGTGTTTTCTATGAGGATGTAAAAATTTTTTCTTTTTTTCTTCTAAAAAATGGATTGCTTTGTTTTGTCATCGCGCTGCAGAATTATGTGATTAAGATTCTGTCCTAAACGTGACTATTAATAGCAAGAGCACCATCGTGAGCACGTGCGCGCACTCACACACACACTAGCTTAATTAGTAGGTATCCCGTACACAGCGTAGCGTCTCTGCTACTTAGGCCCTTTGGATAGCTACTTTTTCGTGACTTAAAGCAAAGAGCTTATTACTTTGCTTAAAGTCCGACTGACATCACTAGTGAAAGATAAAAGGCAAATGTTTCCCGCGCAACCTTTTGGTCGTTGGGGAGGGAATCGTTTGGGACCTCCCTTTTTTTAGGCCACCTTAATGAGGGCGATGCCTATCTCATCTCCCTCGCTACTTTGCTTTTCCCGGTTCTAAACAGATCCGGGTATCCATTCACAGCTGGGTGGACTGGGGTGAGTCGTGCGCTTGTTTCTGCAGTGTGTCGTTTGGTGGTTGCCTTCCAAACATGGTCACCCATCAAATACTAACCCTTCCCGACGTTGCTTAACACAAAACATTGCTAGAGTGTGCTCAAACCACAATACTACTGCGCCACCCAACTAGTGAAAAGCCAGAGTTTAAAAATGGTAAGAATGTGAACCCTTCACCATTCACATATCTTTATCGCATTATCCAAATATGAGAAGACAGATTCAGCTTTTCCACTGATCAATGACGTGTGAATAGAGCACTAAAGACTGCGTATCTGATAAGCAGCATGAGAAAGAATTCATGGGCCTATTAAATAACAAATGATGTTTTGTTAGCTGGTATCGTACGTTCAGACCGCCGTAACTCAGTGGCAGCCTGGCACACCGATACCTCAGGTTCGATTCCCGTGGTGGACAAAATAAAAGTGGCCAATGTTCGCTGTCCATCTTAGAATATGATCAGTGTTAATTTAGGTCCACACACCCTCTTCCCTTGGTTGTCTGCCGTCTCACCAACGGAGGGCGTAGATGTTAAACTTGAATGTTCATTCATTCATTTTTTTAGAATAGGCCTATTAATGCTAAAATGGATCTTGCTTGGATGGCTGATGAGGCAAGATCGTGCAGATCACGAAGGCACAGTCAGTATATGGGGTAGAGCAATCTCCAACCTCCATTTTGCGGATGACACTGATGGATTGGCTGGAGAGGAACAAGAACTTGAACAGCTGGTACAGAGGCTTGACACCACCTCCAGAGCCTATGGAATGGAAATAAGTGCAGAGAAGACCAAACTGATGGCCAACAGCACCAATGGCTTCAACACGGACATCAAAGTCCAAGGCCAATCCCTCAAAACAGTGCATAGCTTCAAATATTTAGGAGCCATTGTATCAGACAATGGGTCCAGACAGAAAGTCCTCTCCAGGACCGCACAAACAACTGCTGCCCTGACAAGGTTGAAGCCCATTTGGAAAGACAGGACCATCAGTCTACATTCCAAGGTAAGGCTGCTGCACTCCTTTGTCATCTCCATCTCCCTTTACGCTTGCGAAACATAGACCCTCATAGATCTACAACGAAGAATACAAAACATGGAGATGAGGTGCTACAGAAGACTTCTGAGCATTTCCTATACCCAGCACATCATGCACCAACGACGAGGTCCGACAGACCATCACGCAAGCCATTGGACAACACGATGACCTGCTCACAGTGGTGAAGAAACGGAATCTCCGATGGTATGGCCACGTCACCAGTGCATCAGGCCTTGCAAAGACCATCCT
The DNA here is from genome assembly GCA_036898135.1 of Oncomelania hupensis. Taxonomy (NCBI): domain Eukaryota; kingdom Metazoa; phylum Mollusca; class Gastropoda; order Littorinimorpha; family Pomatiopsidae; genus Oncomelania; species Oncomelania hupensis. The sequence goes on from CM072513.1 coordinate 54,744,850, forward strand.
GCAAAGCACGGTGCAAGGAGGCAGAAAAAGAGGGAGACAGAAAATGAGGTGGGAAGAAAACATTCGAAAATGGACTGGCTTGAGACTGAGCGAAGACATGAGGGTTGCTAAGGACAGAGAAAGATGGAGCACGCTGGTTAAACGATCATCTGTGGTGCCCCAACGACCTTCGAGGTATGGGATAGAATAGGATAGGATTTAAAAATGTGATGTCTCTGTAGCATGACTACATGACATGGTACAGAATTACGAACTTTTCCACAATTTTTCGTATTAATTGTAGATATGTCGTTGATATTTGTACGTATCCCATTATATTTGTAATTATCAGGTTTTGGCGCTAGTAGGCCGTCATATATGTGAATTATACAGAATATGTGTTATTTACCATTATCACTGATACCTTTAAATGCAAGTTTTGGCTTGAGAAGGCCAATCGTGGGACCGGGTAGCTCAGTTGGTAGAGCAGCTTACTAGTAACCGAAAGGTACCTGGTTCGAATCCCGGATTGACCAACGTGTGACCGTATGATTTTCCCCTTATCATCAACTGGTGTCAGAATAATGAGAGCAGTAGTCGCCGATACGCTCCGGTGTTGTGTGACTATAATCTACAATAGAAGGCCAAGAAAACTGAGCCAGATATAATGTATAAAGCATGTACCGCCACCATCACAAACAGTACAGGGAAGTTTTGAGAAACACGGATAGGGTGTCGACATGACTAGTCTATTAACGAAAGCTGTAGGTTTAGGTTACATTTATGTATCACGCAAGCTAGGAACAGTACAATACTATGTCTTAGTACACAGCATGCGAGTACAAGGCAACGTTTAAGTGTACCCTATCTAAGCACTGCAAAGTAAGCCAACTACTACCAAAGGCCTCACAGAAACAACCACCGTACGGAAAGCACTACAGCCAGAACAAAGACAAATGCTGACCAACGTAGCCGTACTAAGTACTAAACAGGAAATGTGAAGGTCGTCAAACATAGAAATGTCGACCACTTATGTCTCTGCCTGTGTTTTAGCGTAATGAAATGTTAGCTTACTCACAGAAACCCAAGTACTCTAGATCTATAGAGAGACACAAGTTAGTTATGCCTTGCTTACAGGGTAAAGCGGACTGCAAAGAGCCGAATCAGGATCACAAAATCAGGACCACAACTTGGTTGAAAGAGGACTCCTCTAATCCATATAAAAGATCTACTGAAACAACCCTAGTAGTAACACTGAATGCACTCCACCAACCGGTCATGTCACTCTACAATAAAGGCATCCCACGCAGTGGACGCTGAGGCTATACTCTAATTTGTTGAACTCCCAATTACAAAAACAAAATAGAATATAAACATCATTTTAAAATATCAACGAAACACATACACATAAAATGCATACATTGCTAAATAATATCATAGGAAGCCCCAGTGACCATTTGGCGGAAAGCGTCCAATATTTCCAAGCTGAACCAACAGACCCAATACACAAATGAGGAGTTTTGGAAGAGTTTTCAAGAAAAAAGGTAGGTGACTGTTCTAACAAAGAAGATAGTATAGTAAATTGATAGAACAGAATATGTCACGTGGGGTTTATGGGCTCTGCACAATGGAATTATGGACCCTCACGTTTATTCGGTGGGAACTGCTAGTAAGTCACCCTATGAATTACTTTAATAAATTTATTTGTTTAGCTCGTTCTGTGTTAAGGTTGGGGTACAGAAATAGATAGAAAAATGGTAAAAGATTACTGTCACACTAGCTTTCACACGGCTATGAATCATATGTAGTCCAGCCACTTGATAACAGTTAAAATCACACATTTATTTCTTCTACTCTATACAAGATTCTCTAAGTACTAATCTAACTTAAAATGTCTCAGTCACTGCTAATAGTTCGATCGCTGATAGTCTAGGCAGCTGTTATATCTTCATCGGGCACTTGCTATAAGTTCTCATGTAGATTTGGACTACTGTGGTCCGTTATACAGTTTCTGAAGAGTTGGACTACTGTGGTCCTGTTATGATCAGTTTAAGTGCACCTTTGTTTTTGCACTTAACTGCTAGATGGTGCGGTCGAAGTCCTTCTGTGAGGTAGCTTCTGGTACACCTTTGTCGTTGTGTAGTTGGATTCCCTTGCCACGCTGTGGGGTCTGACAGGGTGTTTTTCAAGGTAGCTCTTTCCGACTTGTGCGGTAGAGGCTCCTCAACCAACTAGTCGTTTCTGTGGAGTGGGGTGCACAGGATAGCTCGGGATAGCTCGCCTGCTCGTCTGTAATATAAGAGACGAAATTCTGCACAACCCTGAATAATCGGTTTGTGCAGAGCGTCTCACTGAAAGCCAAAGTAGCCCTCAGTGATAGCTCCACATCTCTATACATAAGCGACGAACATTCTGCTACTTCCGGGTTCCACTGGAATCTCACTCTAAATTCCTATACATACATAAATATCAATCGTGTCTAACTATACACATACAGAATTAATAATATTATAAACATTCAGTGGTACAGCCACTGGTCTGCAAACATACATATAAGTTAAACAACAGTGGTTCCGTACGGCATGCAACATGGCGGCGCAACCGGTCGTGTTGAGCCTCGTGGTCGGCTCTTCCACGGGGTACGGCAAATTCGGATTAACAATTCACATTTATGCATAGCAAATTCTTCAAACATAATTTCAACAATAATATAAATATATCACGATGAAACAGAAGGGTGTTCATTTACCTGTTCGACAAGTTCAGGCCCGTGATGACTTGATAGAATTCTATGATTCTAAGTCCTGCTTCCTGGTCTAAGTGTGGAGAGATTTCTCTGCCAGCTTTCTAGCTGTTAACACTTCGGTGTATTCCTCCCAACTGACCAAAGCTGTGTTAGGCTCGGACCCAGTCAAACTGGCTCGAACCGCTTTGCCTAAGCTCTCATTGGGTAAAATGTTTACGACTCTCGCACACAGTGCTGATTAACTACGCAGCGTGGGTCGGGCTCGCGGTGTGTACTTTTATTGCTGCTGTGTTATATACTGACTCTCTACTGTTACAAAAACTACACAAGGCTGAATAGTCAATGAGCAGAGTTAAAACTAGCCAGTTCATGACAGGCTCCCTCAACTGAAAAAAGGCGATGATTACTGGATTCGACCTTTTTCTACTACAGAGCCTAGTTTAACGCTGCACTATCCTAGGGTCCTATTTACAAACTAAGTAAGTTGCTCTACCTGAGCTGCAATGCTGTGCCAGGTAGCTATGGACACTAGTGACAGGGTTTTTATTGGGCGGGGACGAATTCTGGTGCTGTGGCCCTTAGTTGTGTTGGGTGGGCGACAGCTGCTGTGTCCTCCACGAGATGGCGACTGAGGTAGTCGGCTCCGTGGTTCTCTTTGCCGGGGATGTACTCGATTTGGAATGAGTACGCTTGAAGGGTGAGTGCCCATCTCATCAGGTGAGAGTTCAAAGACTTGGAGGCTGCCAGGAACGATAGTGGTTGGTGGTCCACCTGAACTGTGAAGTGGGTCCCATACAGGTAGAGTTGAAACTTCTGTATGGCCCAGACTAGTCCAAGACATTCTTTCTCCGACGTGGCGTAGTGGGTCTCGGCGGGTCTCAATTTTCTGCTGGCGTAGGCGACAGGGAATAACGTCTCTGCATTCTTGGGGTCGCGCTGTAGCAGTACTGCTCCGAGGCCTAAGTCGCTTGCGTCGGTGCGAAGAACGAATGGCTGAGTCAAATCGGGTAGGTGGAGTACTGGCGCCGATGTCATTCTGTCCTTGAGTGTTTGGAATGCTGTCTCGCATTCGGCTGTCCAAACTACTTTGTCCGGGGCGATTTTCCGGGTTCCATTTGTCAGTGGTACGGCGATGCTGTTGTAGTTGGGGATGAACTTCTGGTAGAAGCCGCAGAGTCCTAGAAACGACTGCACTTCCTTCTTGGTCTTGGGCCTAGGAGCGTTGAGTAGGCGTTTCACTGTCTTCTCTACCGGTCGCAGGCTTCCTTGACTGATGGTGTGTCCCAGAAATTCTAGTTCTGTGAATCCAATCTGACATTTGGTGGGTCTTGCCGTCAATTCCGTGTCTCTGAGGCGGGCGAGTAGTTGCTGTAGGAGCGTGACATGTTCCTCCCACGTAGGTGTTGCGATGAGGATGTCGTCCATAAACGAATGTAGGTGCTCGCTGCTCAGGGGTGCCAGGAGTTTTCGCATCATGGCGCTGAAGATGCTGGGTGCGTTGTGGAGTCCGAATGGAAGTACGTTGAACTCGAAGTGTCCTTCCATAGTGCTAAACGCTAGATACTTTCGGACTTGCGGTTGCACTGGTATCTGGTAGTATCCTTTGCTGAGGTCGATGCGTGAGAAGTACTTCGCTCGCTGTAGCTTGGCAAATAGGTCGGTCTGGTCCGGGAGTGGCTCTGGCTGGAACTGCGTTACCGCATTCAGGAGTCTGAAGTCGATGCACAGTCGATGCTCTCCGTTGGGTTTTCGCAACAATACCGTGCCTGCGCTGTAGGGTGAAGTAGACTCTGAGATGATTCCGGCTGCCAGTAAGGTGTCTATCTCTTCCTTGATGGCTTGCTGTTGCGACAGTGGCATCGGGTAGAGCTTCTGGCGGACGGGTGTTGGGTCGGTCACCGTTAAGGTTACTTCGACGAGGTCTGTCCTCCCTGGTCGGTCTGTGAGCACAGTCTGATGTTGGCGGATGACCTGTAGTACTTGCTGTCGCTGTTTAGCGGCTAGGTCTCCGTTGAGTATCACGTCTTTGTAGGTTTCCTTGGAGTGCAGGGGATACTCTACTGCATTGCTTTCTCCTTCTTCCGCGATGGCGATGGCTAACAAGTTGTGAGTGCTGGGGGTCGCTGGCCGGTCCGTGTATTTCTTGAGGAGATTGATGTGGTGGTACCGGGCTCTCCCGTTCACCTCTACTTGGTAGACTGTCTTGGATTTCTTGGCAGTCACCCGGTACGGTCCTCTCCAAGCGATGTCCAGCTTGTTGGTTCCACTTGGAAGTAAGAGTAGCACTTGATCGCCGACTTGCAGTTCTCTGTCCTTCGCGTGGCGGTTGTAGTACTTCGCCTGACGGGCTCTTGCCTTCTTCAGTGCTTCACCAGCTTTCTTCCACGTTGCTTTGAGGGTTTCCTGCAGGTCTGCGACGTACTTGGTGGCACCTCTTGGTGTGTCGTCTATCTTGGCCTCCGTCCAACTTCTGCGTAGGGCTTCTAGCGGTCCTGCTAGAGGTCTGCCGAATAGCAATGTTGACGGGGTGTAGCCTGTGGCTGCATGGGGCGTTTCTCTGTATGCGAACAGTGCCGCATTCACGTAGGTGTCCCACGCTTCTGGATTGTCGTCGGCGACTTTCCTGAGGATGGTGAGAAGGGTTCCATTCAGTCTTTCTACTTGTCCGTTGCTGGCTGGGTGGTATGGTGGTGTGCGAATGTGATGAACTTGTATCAACTCGAACACGTCTTGCATCAGGCGGCCGGTGAACTGAGATCCGTTGTCCGTTCTAATGCTGTCCGGGAATCCGACTCTGGTAAAGATGGCGATGAGTGCATCTGCAATCTTCTTGGTGTCGATCGCTGGCAACGGGACTGCTTCGCACCACATCGTACATGCGTCGACGAGTGTGAGTAGAAATCTGTTCCGCTTCTTGGTTATGGGCAGTGGTCCCACTATGTCTACTGAGACTTGCTGGAATGGCACGCCGACTACTACCGATGGTCCTAAGGTAACTGGTACGGTGTGATGTCGCGGGGAATATCGTTGACATTGGTGGCAAGATTTCACGTAGCGCTTGACATCCTCCGTGATTCCTGGCCAATAGTAGTGTGCGCTGATTCTCTACACTGTGGCTCCAATTCCCATGTGTCCGCTGAGTGGCATGCTGTGGCCTAGTTCTAGTACTTGGGCTCGAAGGGTGGCTGGTAGTACTAGTTGGGTGTGATCTCCATCTCCTTGTCGATGTAGAACTCCCTCTTCCATGTAGAAGTCTCCCTTGTGCGGGGGTGTGTGCGCCTTGGGTAGCTTCTGGAAGCACTTCGCTATCGAGGTGTCTTCTTTCTGTGCTGTTTTGATCTCTTCGAGTCCTGGATTCGGAGCGAACTCGGGCTGGGGTGGTTGGGTTTTAGCTTGGGCCCTGGTTTGCACTGCAGCTATCTCTACAGTTTTAGGGGGCGTGCCTAAGAACACATACCTACAACCTAGCACTAGATCATACAGGGGTTTCTGTAAAACAGCTGCTTGGATTCGTCCTGTGACGTACCTACTCTCTACTTCTATCCATGCTATTGGGCAAGTAGTCGTCGGTTTCGTCAAGTCTGCTCCTTGTAGTTCGACTGTCTTGTCCGTCAAGTCCGCGCGCGATACAAGAGATTCGCTAACTATCGCGTCGTATGATAGACCTGTGTCATACAGACAGTTCGCTTCTTTTCCGTTGACCTTGACCGTGTCTGTCACCGATGGGTGATCTCCGATCGTGTGTGGCTTGTTACCGCTGCTTTGAGTTAGAACTCTGTGCGCTGGCCGGCTTTCGCGCTCTTCCCTACGTTGTGCGGCCAACTTGAAACATTCTGCGGTGGAGTGATTGTTTCTATTGCAGAACGAACAATATACCGTCTCTGTTCTGCAGGACCTCTTTTCCCGAATTCCGTGTTGGGTCCTTTATTCTGCCCAGGTCTGGGGTTATTCGGCTTATTCGCGGTGCGCTCTTCCCGGTTAGGGCTTCGTTTCTGTGCCTCTTTCCCGTTAGGCTTTAGGTCTCGCCTGAAGCTCTTGGCTTCTCCGTGTGCGGCCACGTACCTATCTGCGACCTTGACCAGATCTTCCAGTCTTTCCGCGCCCTGCTCTACTGAGAATGTCCTCAGCTCGGGGGTCATGGTTTCCCGTAGCTGTTCCCATACTAACAGTTCTGTCAGTCCATCATACGTTTTAGCCGTGGCTGACTGGCTAATCCACTTATCCAGCGTTGTGGACAACCGATCCGCGAACTGCGCATAGCTCTCTCCTTTCACTCTCCGATTGGTGCGGAATTTTTGCCGGTAGCATTCTCCTGTTAGTTCGAATCCCGTTAGGAGTGCCTCTTTTACTTTGTGATAGTCAGTCACTCTGTCAGTCGGTAGCTTACTGTAGATGTCATAAGCCTTTCCTCTAAGCCCTTGACTAAGCTTAAAAGACCAATGGGTGGGATCTAGTTTATACTCTGTTGCTAGACGCTCAAACCTAGTCAGATAGAGATCTAGACCTTCTTCTCTCTCATTGAATGTCCCCAGTGGAAATGACATTCCTTGTACGGGGTTGGGTGCTACCTCTAGCTGATCTGAGTGGGGAGGGGTTGAGGAAGAACTTGACGCTCCTGATTCCAATCTTTTCAATTCTAACTCATGCTGTCTGTCTTTTTCCTTTTCTGCCCTCTCATACTCCCATTTCCTAACTTCTGCTTCTCTCTCTGCTGCAACCTTCTTCTGTTCTCTTTCTGCCTCTAGCTCTAGTTTCTTCTGCTCTCTAGCTGCTTCTAACTCTAATTTCTTTTGCTCTGCTTCTAGTTCTGCTTTTTTCTGTTCTCTCTCTGCGGCTCTCTCTGCCGCTTCGAGTTTCTTCGCCTCTCTCTCTGCTGCTCTCTCTGCCTTAGCCTCCTGTTTCTCTACCTCTGCATTTATATACGCAATTAGGTCTGCCCCTGCTAAGTGTAAAGCTTCTCCTAGTTCCTTGAAACGCAATCTCAAGGCCACTGGGTCCGACATTGTCAAACGTGTCTATGAACAACCTCTGAATCACGTGGAATACCAAAACACTAGCAATATTGCAAGTCAATAACAACAATGCAAAGACCATAAAATTCGCAATCAATAATAGAATAAAACAAGAGTCAAATGGCATACAACAGTTATTTAAGCAAAACCTGCAAAAGAACAATGCAACATACAGGCACAAAAATATTTGAAGCAAAAAAGTTTTTAACTAAAGAATAGTGCACCCAACTGATCAGTGTTATACCCTTACACTATTCTAAGTTATTCTACTACTCCTACTGTTATCTAATTTTATTGTACTTAGGTCCGGTTATACCCAATTCCTATTACACAGATCCTGGCTAGGCTCGCCAATTAAGGTGTCACGTGGGGTTTATGGGCTCTGCACAATGGAATTATGGACCCTCACGTTTATTCGGTGGGAACTGCTAGTAAGTCACCCTATGAATTACTTTAATAAATTTATTTGTTTAGCTCGTTCTGTGTTAAGGTTGGGGTACAGAAATAGATAGAAAAATGGTAAAAGATTACTGTCACACTAGCTTTCACACGGCTATGAATCATATGTAGTCCAGCCACTTGATAACAGTTAAAATCACACATTTATTTCTTCTACTCTATACAAGATTCTCTAAGTACTAATCTAACTTAAAATGTCTCAGTCACTGCTAATAGTTCGATCGCTGATAGTCTAGGCAGCTGTTATATCTTCATCGGGCACTTGCTATAAGTTCTCATGTAGATTTGGACTACTGTGGTCCGTTATACAGTTTCTGAAGAGTTGGACTACTGTGGTCCTGTTATGATCAGTTTAAGTGCACCTTTGTTTTTGCACTTAACTGCTAGATGGTGAGGTCGAAGTCCTTCTGTGAGGTAGCTTCTGGTACACCTTTGTCGTTGTGTAGTTGGATTCCCTTGCCACGCTGTGGGGTCTGACAGGGTGTTTTTCAAGGTAGCTCTTTCCGACTTGTGCGGTAGAGGCTCCTCAACCAACTAGTCGTTTCTGTGGAGTGGGGTGCACAGGATAGCTCGGGATAGCTCGCCTGCTCGTCTGTAATATAAGAGACGAAATTCTGCACAACCCTGAATAATCGGTTTGTGCAGAGCGTCTCACTGAAAGCCAAAGTAGCCCTCAGTGATAGCTCCACATCTCTATACATAAGCGACGAACATTCTGCTACTTCCGGGTTCCACTGGAATCTCACTCTAAATTCCTATACATACATAAATATCAATCGTGTCTAACTATACACATACAGAATTAATAATATTATAAACATTCAGTGGTACAGCCACTGGTCTGCAAACATACATATAAGTTAAACAACAGTGGTTCCGTACGGCATGCAACATGGCGGCGCAACCGGTCGTGTTGAGCCTCGTGGTCGGCTCTTCCACGGGGTACGGCAAATTCGGATTAACAATTCACATTTATGCATAGCAAATTCTTCAAACATAATTTCAACAATAATATAAATATATCACGATGAAACAGAAGGGTGTTCATTTACCTGTTCGACAAGTTCAGGCCCGTGATGACTTGATAGAATTCTATGATTCTAAGTCCTGCTTCCTGGTCTAAGTGTGGAGAGATTTCTCTGCCAGCTTTCTAGCTGTTAACACTTCGGTGTATTCCTCCCAACTGACCAAAGCTGTGTTAGGCTCGGACCCAGTCAAACTGGCTCGAACCGCTTTGCCTAAGCTCTCATTGGGTAAAATGTTTACGACTCTCGCACACAGTGCTGATTAACTACGCAGCGTGGGTCGGGCTCGCGGTGTGTACTTTTATTGCTGCTGTGTTATATACTGACTCTCTACTGTTACAAAAACTACACAAGGCTGAATAGTCAATGAGCAGAGTTAAAACTAGCCAGTTCATGACAGAATAGGAATGAGAAATAAAAAAAGAGAAAGACAGCGACAGATGGAATTTAAAGCGCTTAATTTCCAGAAAATTGGGATACTATTTATACAGAACCCCTGCACCTCCAGGGGTGTGAGAGACACAAGGAATAAAGGAAGAAAAAGGCAAAAGCAGACATGGGAATAACAGAGAGAGAGAGAGAGAGAGAGAGAGAGGGGGAGAGAGAGAGAGAGAGTAGAAATAGGAACACGCAAAATGTAGTTGTTAGTTTTGTTTGCTTACAGGGGCCAGCGGACAGCAAAGAGCCGAATCAGGACCTCAAAATCAAGACCACATCTTCGCTGAAAGAGGACTCACCCCTGATCCGCAAAAAGATCTGCCAAAACAACCCTAGTGGTAACACTGAAGGCACTCCACCAGGCGGTCACTTTACAATAAAGACATCCCACGCAGGGGACGCTGAAGCATTACTCTAATTTATCGAACCCCCGTTTACAAAAACAAAACAGAATACAAACATCATTATAAAATATCAACAAAACATATACATATAAAATGCCTACATTGCCAAATAATAACATCATAGTGACCATTTAGCAGAAAGCGTCCAATATTCCCAAGCTGATCCAACAGACCTCACACACAAATGAGGAGTTTTGTCCCGGAAGAGTTTTCAAGAAAAAAGGTAGGTGACTGGTCTAGCGAAGAAGAAGATAGTATAGTAGATTTATAGAACTGAGTAGGAATAATAATAATAATAATAATTAACATTAAATAGCGCCCTTTCTAATGAAAGCTCAGAGTGCTTTACATTCACATAAGACACTTCTAAGAACGTTAAATGGCTGAGCAATAACAATATAAAACATGGAAAACAAAACATACAAAATGTCATTAGATAATATAAACACACGCACACACACACACACACACACACACACACACTTATACAAAGTTCAACGCGAACTTACATTGTGGTGAATGAGAAAGAACAAAGGAGAAAGACAGCGACAGTGGGAATTTAAAGCACTAAATTTCCAGAAAGTGGGGATACTATTTATACTAAAACCCCTGGCACCCCCACGGGGGGGAGGAGAGGGGGGGGGATGCAAAGTGTACTCTTATGATTGTTAACACATACAGGTGTGAAATAAAGCGAATTGCGTTATTAACATTTGTTTATACACACACACAAACTGATAATTATTTAAATGCTGTTGTTTATTCTTTAGAAAAGCATTATTAAATCACAAGTACCTTATTAACTGTCCACAAAAATACAAATTCAAGCGCTCGCGCGCACACTCACATACACAAGCGTGCACGAACATTCTAATAGTATCAGCTTACTGTTAGCTTTATTTGTAGCCTACTCGCTTCTTCTCACTCTGATCATACAATGCCACATACAAGTCCACGCTAGATCTCATCTTTTTAATCTTGATCAATGCGGCACTTATTCAGTATAATTGTACATACACACAAACCTAATAAACCTATCATATCAAACCTATCATAATGTGTAAATATACCGACAAAATAATGCACCACAAATTATCACACCCTTTGGCTGCAGACACAACTGTAAATAAGTTAATTAATATCACAGATTCTTGAAAGATCCTAATGGCCACTTCTTATGCTTGTCAGTTGAAGGGGTCAAACTTCATCATGAGATCGAAGTCTTTGTAGCTCACTCGTCCATCGCCATCACGATCCAGCTCCCTGCAAAATTAGGAATACAGAATGGGGTTACATTATTTGTGTTAAACATGAGAAAACAAACACATAAAAACTATTTTTAAAAACCAACAACCATACAAACATATTCTTTGCAAAAGTGGATGAAATGTAAGTCTTGATTATTAAAATATATATAATTCTTAATCAGTGCCAATTTATGAATATTTGGAGTTCTTGTACTAGCTTCCAATCAGTGAAAACAAACAGAGAAATGGCGGAACATTAATTTACTTTGGAAGAAGAGGGTGGTGGTAGGAAACCAGAAAAAAATTGATGTCATGATATAAAATGAACATCATTTTTACCACCAACATAGGTCTACATTCTTGTAGTGCTATCACTTCGTAAAACATCTATTTCACGCTTCGTTTCACATTTCACAGCGACAGCAAGGCTTGGGGTTGGGGTTGAGTTGGGGCAATAGATTGATTTGGGGCAACGATGACAGTAATTTGTAATGAATTATATGAACAGTGATCAACACCCTTTTCACCCATTTGTCATCAAGGGAGACACTACAAATTACTATGTCATCATTGCCCAAAATCAATCTATTGCCCCAAATCAATCCCAACCTTGCTGTTTTAGACACACAAATTACATAGTACATTTCCAATCCCACCTAACCTTGGATTTTCTCTGAAATTCGGGATAACCAGCACCAACACAACCTTACAAATCCTTCCTCCACCCAACCAAAGCCCATACATACTGTAATTATTTCATACGGCCCCTTTGCCCATTGTTGTGTCATGAGGACACTGGTTTTGACCACGATGAATATCAAAGACTAAGCCAGGCATTGCTAGAGCTTTGCACCAAAACAAGCCATTTAGTGAGCTCCGCTGTCTGAGATAGCTGAAGCGACTGTTGACCTCGCATTGGCCTGTAGATAGTATAATAAAACGCAACAGAAAAAAAAAATTTGAGGCTCCGTCAAGGGAAGCAACTGCTACTCCACTCACTTGAATGCAGATTCTACACGGTGATGTCCCATGTGAGGGGCCACCTGGCAAAAAGCCTTTTGCAAATCTTCCACAGTGATGAATCCTTTACCTTTGGTGTAGACAGTCAGAAAAAGCTCAATGTCAGTATGAAATGCAAGGAGGGCTACATCATTTGAGAAGAATTGGACACAAAGTAAACTTTTAGAATGATAAAACTGTCATTTATAACTTTTATAATTTATGAACCGAATAATCTGAGCTATACTAACCTATATATAATCTACACATGAAAGCTGATTTAGGATAGAATGACAGGGTGCAAAATGCTAGCAACACAGAATTCCAACAAAATATTTGAGGGGTTTGGGGCAGTGTTTAAGATAGGAGGGGAGAGGGGATGATTTTAAAAAATACATTTTAAAATTATTTTTCAAAAGAACCCTGATCATATTGTCAGCGTGGAGTAGAAATCTACATCATCATCATCATAAATAAATCAAGAAATATTTATTTTCACAAAAAATAATGAAAGTCTTGGCATGCTGCTTGTCAAAATGTGGCCACTGAGCAGCCAATTCCATCCCCACTCTTCTACTCCCATCACTCTCGCTTCTCTCCCACTCACACCCCCATTTCTACATACCTAAAATCTATACATTAACAGGATAACAGATTCTTTATTGCCAAGTAACACATACACAATGACAATATTTCAGAAGACATCCCATATCGGGCACACAAGGCACAAATGGACAATAAAACAAACCAAATCTAAAAATCCCAACATGAATCAACCATTTGCGCCACACATACACATACATTAAACATTATTTTCAGTAGTATTTGTTTCTCTACCTAATCAACCATCGCCTAAGTGTCTGGATGAATTATTAATCAAACTTACATTGTGTATCAAAGGCCAAAAATGTCTGCCGTATCTCATCATCCTCGTCTCTGTTGATTAGCTTTGGTGTCATGGCTTCAATGAACTGTCCACGATTCAGCACTAAAAAGTATACAGTCAACAAATACATGAAATTGAGCAACTTGCTTTCTATAGGTTAGTTAGTTAGTCATTGCTTATATGGTCCAGCGGACTGAAAAGAGTCAAATCAGGACCACAAAATCAAGACTACAACTTCGCTGAAAGAGGACTCTCACCTCTGATCCGCATTAAAGATCTGCCAAAACAACCCTAGTGGTTACACTGAAGGTATTCCACCAGCCGGTCACTTTACAATAAAAACATCCCACGCAGGGGACGCTGAGGCTATATTTATCGAATCCCTGTTTAACAAAAAAAAAAAAGAATACAAACATCATTATAAAATATCAACAAAACACATACATATAAAATGCATACATTGGCAAATAATAGCGTCATAGGTGACCATTTGGCAGAAAGCGTCCAATATTCCCAAGCAGACCCAACAGACCTCACACACAAAGAGGAGTTTTGTCCCAGAACAGTTTTCAAGAAAAAAGGTAGGTGACTGACCTAGCTAAGAAGAAAATATTATAGTAGATTGAATAGAACTGAGTAGGAATGAGAAAAAACAAAGGAGAAAGACAGCGACAGTGGGATTTTAAAGCACTAAATTTCCAGAAAGTGGGGATACTATTTATACTGAAACCTCTGGCACCCCCACGGGGTGGCTTTCTATAGGGTAGGGTGTGACTTTGATCATGTACTGCATCAGCGAATTCTTCGTGATTGAAAGTGCTTTCTATAGGGCCTAGGGCACTTTCAATCTCGAAGAATGCACTGATGCAGTACATGATCAAAGTCACGCCCTCCAAGCAAGCCTGCACACTGTGTAATGTTTAATGCAATAGACCAAGCTGCTCACAAAAATATCTTGCGTTTCTGATTCATGCAAACTGAAATGTTTGGCAATAGTTAAAACATGCGTAAGAAAAAAAAAAAGCATTTTTAATTAGTTCAGTGAATAATAATTCTGAAAACAATAACAACAAACAAACCAACAACAGCGTTAAAGCACCCCAAGATCACACATTTTAATGTCACAGGTCCTTTTCAAATTCACAGTGAGTGTTGCCCCAGCGGAATAATAAAAGAACCTCTTTTAAAAGTAGTTTTGATATAAGTTTATAAATTCATTTGTTAATGTGCCTATTACTATAATCAAGGTTAGTTCTAAAACTGACACTTTTGTGAAATTGTGTATAGTACGCATAGTTGTTTGTTTACAAAACAAAGAAGAGACGATTACAATTCAAAGTTTAGCGGTGGGTTTGAACAACACTGTATCCATTATATCATTTTAAATGTGACAACAATGCAATTTCCCAAATTAACTCATTGTCACTAAAAGTTACAAACAAAACAAAATCAAAACCAACTTTGTCGGTACGCTTGACCATTTAACAAACTATTAGAAGGGTAAACTCACCCATACTTCCATCATCTTTCTCGTGTCCATATTTCTCCAAAAGTTGGTTGGCCTCATACTGAAAAGAAGGTAACATTCCTACCATTAAATGAACACAGCACTGAGCAGATTTTGTTCTTCATCCATAGCTACGAACATTATTTGGCCACTGTATTCATGAAAATAGGTGTTAATATCCTTACAATATTTAAACACAGCAGAAGCAGCGCAGCCCAAACTTATTTCAACATCATGAACATGCACAACATTTACTTGGTGCAAATACAGTAAAATCAGACTGTAAAACTACATTCATATTCTATCGCATGGATTTTAAAGATCCTGACACTCATGTCCTTGACCGGTGAATGCCAGTTACACAAATACACCCAGCAAGCACTAGGTCTCTTCTCCCCCAGATACTCAGCCACCCAGGATAGTGCTTATTCGTCTGGGCATCAGTGTGCCTTAGACAGCAAGTAAGCTCCTCTGGTGACTTAAGTTTGATCCCGTATCATCCAGTACCATCAGCAGCACTTTGAATCTTTAAAAGTGCTATTGAAAAATGATTAAATAATAATAATAATAATAATAATAATAATAATAATAATAATAATAATAATAACATAAATAACTAAAAGTAAACGTCATTTTTTTTATTAATCATCAGATAATTATATATCATCTTCATTTTTCCAGCTGAACACAAACCTAGAGTTGGACTAGCCTTGATAAAAGAAGCAAAGATTACCTTGGATAGTTTATAACCAAACAAATCTATTGTGGCAATTTTCAGATCTTCCTTTGTCAAATATCCTTTCTGCTCTTCATCAGCATTATCAAATACCTGCAAAACATATCAATTATATATATATATCGAGAGAGAGAGAGAGAGAGAGAGAGAGAGATAACTTAGCAAGATCCGCACCAGAAACAACATCGTCATAGGAACCTGGAATGTCAGGACTCTAACTGCGGAGGGAAAATTAGAAGAACTGGCCCACGAGCTGGACCACTATCGATGGAACCTTTTAGGTATCAGCGAACTGCGCTGCAAAGGCATGGGTGAAAAACGACCGACAAAGGCCACAAGCTTTATTTCAGCGTGACAGATGACAGGCACGAACATGGCGTTGGATTCTTGGTCCACAAGAACATTCTAGCCACTGTGATGGATTGCCGCCCAGTCTCCAGTAGACTCGTTACCATTCGTCTGAGAGCAACCCCTTTTAACATCCCCATCATCCAGGCCTATTCCCCAACATCACACTATGACGACAGCGAAGTGGAGGATTTCTATGAAAATCTAGAGGCTGTCCTTGACCAAGTGCCGAAGAAGGACATATAATAATAGTGGAAGGCGAATGGAATGCCAAGGTTGGCCAAGATGCGCACCAAAACTGGGGAGACACATGCTGATCCCACTGCAACAACGAAACAATTGACAGGGGTCTGAGACTCTTGGAGTTTGCCAGATACAACAATCTGATACTGGCAAACACGCTAGGTCTCCACAAAAAATCCAGACAATGGACATGGCACAGTCCCGGCGGGGAGCATCCCAACCAGATCGACTAAATCATGGTCAAGAAAAGCTTCAGGTCAAGCATCAACATAGGCAGACATCAGAAGTGACCACGATCTCGTCATGACGTCTTTCTGGCTCCACTTGAAGAGAGTAAACACAGCAAAGTGCACTAGACTGAAGTTCGACCTGGACAAACTGCAAGACCCGGAGGTGGCAGAAATATTTCAGGCCACAATTGGAGGGAAATTTGCACCACTGCTCATTTTGGGAGCTGGTGAAGTAGATGTCAACACCAAGACCACCACCTTCAACTCAGCTGTGACAGATGCCACCACAGAGATCCTTGGAAAGCACCGGCCAAAGAAGAAGCTGTGGATCACACTTGAACTTTTGGACCTGTGTGATAAACGAAGAGAGATGAAAAATAAAAAGAACACCTCACAGGGAGCTGATGCCTACCGAAAAATCAACAATGACATCCGAAAAGGCATGCGCACAGCAAAGGAGAACTGGATAGAAGATCAATGCCAGGAAATATAGAACAGTCTGAACAGAACAACAGCAAGAAGGCCTACCAGACTGTGAAGCAGCTGACGAGTGTTAAACGGCCCAAGGTCTCCACGATCCAAAGCAAGTCTGGCATATGTCTTACAGAAGAACAATTAAGAAGTCTTGGACAGATTTACAGAGTACTGCTCTGACCTTTACAACCACACACCAAACAGAGACCCGTCAGTTCTAGAATTTCCCAAGAACAGAGAAGAAGAAAAAATCCTCCCAATTCTCTAAGAAGAAGTTGAGGCAGCAGTGCAATCGCTGAAGAAAGGGAAGCTAGCGGGAGTGGACAACATGTATACCCGCTGATCTGTTTCAAGCAGGAGGAGAAGCGATGATTGATTCCCTCACCATTATCTGTAACAAGATCTGGCAGAATGGGGAGTGGCCAACACCATGGACCCAGTCACATGTCATCACTCTTCCCAAAAAAGGTAACCTTCAGTAATGTGAAAATTACCGCACCATCAGCCTCATCAGCCATCCCAGCAAGGTCCTCCTGTAAATAATACTCAACAGGTTGAAACCCCAAGCTGAACAAATCATAGCTGGAGAACAAGCAGGATTCAGGGCAGGACGAAGTACCACTGAGAAGATTTTCAACCTCAAAATAATCTGCGAGAAATACCTACAGCACCAACAACATCTATATCATGTGTTCGTAGATTTCAAAAAGGCGTTTGATCGAGTCTATCATGCAGGTCTGTGGGCAACCATGAGAGTGTACAACATCAGTCCTAAAATTACTGAAGTCATCAAAAGCCTGTATGACAAGGCTACCAATGCAGTCCTCCACAACTGCGCCATCGGAAACTGGTTCAGAACAACAATCGGTGTGCGTCAAGGATGCCTACTCTCTCCAACACTCTTCAACATCTTCCTAGAGCGCATCATGTCAGATGCCCTTGGAGATCCCAAAGGCACAGTCAGCATAGGGGGTAGAGCAATCTCCAACCTCCGTTTTGCGGATGACATTGATGGATTGGCTGGAGAGGAACAAGAACTTGAACAGCTGGTACAGAGGTTTGACACCACCTCCAAAGCCTATGGAATGGAAATAAGTGCAGAGAAGACCAAAATGATGACCAACAACACCAATGGCATCAACACGGACATCAAAGTCCAAGACCAATCCCTAAACATAGTGCATAGCTTCAAATATTTAGGGGCCATTGTATCAGACAATGTATCTTGACAGGAAGTCCTCTCCAGGATCGCACAAACAACTGCTGCCCTGGCGAGGCTGAAGCCCATTTGGAAAGACAGAACCATCAGCCTACATTCCAAGGTAAGACTGCTGCCCTCCCTTGTCATCTCCATCTCCCTATATGCTTGCGAAACATGGACCCTCACAGCAGATCTACAACGAAGAATACAAAGCATGGAGATGAGGTGCTACAGAAGACTTCTGGGCATTTCCTATACTCAGCACATGACCAACTACGAAGTCCAACAGACCATCACAGAAGCCATTGGACAACATGATGACCTGCTCACAGTGGTAAAAAAACTGAAACTCCGATGGTATGGCCACGTCACCAGATCTTCAGATCTTGCTAAGACCATCCTGCAAGGCAGAGTGCAAGGAGGTAGAAGAAGATGGAGACAGAAAAAGAGGTGGGTGGACAACATTCGAGAAAGGGCTGGTTCGACACTGAACGAAACCATCAGGGTTGGTGAGGACAGGGAAAGATGGAGTACGCTGGTTAAACGATCATCTGTGGTGTCCCTATGACCTCTGAGTTACGGGATAGGATAGGATAGGATAGGATAGGATAGGAGGACACACACACGTATATATTAAAAATAAAAGAAGATTAAACTATAAAATAGTTTATGTTTCAGAGTCAGAAACTGGAGAATAATGGCATTGAAAGCTGCTGGTACACTGCATATTGGCATAGTATGTGCTTCAATAATAATAATAGTACAATTATTTATTATTATAATTATTATCATTATGAAATGATTTGTAACTTTCCAAAGTTTATATTTAAATTCCCATAATTTACATAAAGTTCACTCTAATAATGATGCTGGTCAACATCAACAATGAACAAATGAATGATCGATGAAGAAAACATTTTGTAAACTGACGGTTTGAGGATAATATGTAATAATTATACCTCTATCATCCCCAATATTTTATCAACAACACTCCTCCCTCCAACCCTTCCTTGAATGCGCCAGTATCAACAACACTCCCCCCTACAACCCTCTTCCTCTCTTGAATAGGACTGTAAAAACATACAGATTGTTGCATTACTAACATTAGGTTTAGATCCACTTGGACCTAGCCTATCCGACTTTTTTGCACTGTAGCAGACGCTTTTTTTAAATATACACATACCGATTCCAAAAGGCTTTGTTCCTGTTTGGTAAGATTTCTTGGCAAATATGTATACCCGTACCCAGTCAGATTAAAGCCAAGTGTTGTAGCCATAATATGCAGCTTGAAAATATACAGATTAGATGATAATGCGATAAATTAACAATTAAAATATTGGAAAACTGAACATAAAAACTTCAGACATCCGCCATTTTCTGGAATGCAACCCTATTTATAGGAACGTAAATTCATTGGCTACAGACTGCATGTGATCAAATCTAGAGAATCTCATTCGTTGGATGTCACGTCGTGGAGACTTCTCTGGACAAAATGGCTGCGGGTGTTTAGCCTATCTTTTGTAAAAATTAGTTTTTTTAGAAGCCAGCAGTTTCTCAAGTTTCTGTCACAATGTCAGCAAGAACAACCCGTTCAACGACTCTGAGAGCGAGGAATCTTAGAAAGAGGCCAAAGACGACCCGTTCTTTGCAACGTAGACGTGGTTCTCGGGGTAAGTAATGCAAATGAAAGTCTCGACCCAAATCGTCGATTGTTTGCCAGTTGCCTTGGGCCATGACATCGTTACCAAATTATGTTAAATCTTACAATTATTTGTAATTAGACCTTATATTTTAGTATTGTCTGTGTAATTATGTTTCAAAGAAAGACCGAAAGTCTTCGAATGCAGGACAACATCTTGTGCAGAATTGCTGCAGGATTTGAGATAAAACTACGAATGTTGAGTTTCTGGTATGATTATTAATTTATTATCAATGATATAATTTCGTGGATGATGTATAATATCGCCACCTGCAAATAATATTGCCTTTTCTCACAGATATGTAATAGTGAGATACCGCAGTACTTTGAGGGCGGCGATACAAGGTTTGTCTGCTCGCAATGTAGCATTACAACATGTACTTTAGAAGCATCCTCAAGTTCATGATTTAGTAGACTGCATTAACACAATGAGCTGCAGAAATGGAGACAAAACTGAAAACATAATCATTGGTGCATGGTGTCAGATTTTTTTCACAGTTGCGTTCTCCTGCAATGTGAGAAAAAATAGTCCAATTTGCATTGTTGTTTTAGTTTGTTGTTCCAACTTAGCCTAAGGTTTGTTCTAGTAATAATAGTTATTAATATACTGTGTGAATTGGTAAATAACTATTTTTTTTTGCTTTGTAAACCTTGTCTTAATAGAACAATGTGAAGGAAAAAAGTTACCAGTACGTGTCTGGTCATTACACTTAGAGCTACAGCACAATAAATAATATAGTGGTAAATTATTTATTGTTTGTGTAAATAATACATTATACATCATTCAGAGAAATCATAGTCAACTTCAGCAGTGAACACTCACCCTCACAGAACAATAATAGTTAATATCTGTAGACTAAGTTGTGGTATTGTGGTAAAGTTTCTTTCCATTTGAATGTTCTTCTTGAGTTTACACCCAACCTCACCACACAGACATACAAGCACCTGTTGTACGTCATTAACTGGTGGAGTTGATTTTTTATTTATATGTTTAATGTTACAATGTAGAAGGCTGAGGACTGTTCATCCGATCCACTGAATGATCCAAGACGTGTGGCCTGTCTGGCAGTTTTACATTATGATATGGCTGAGGTTTAAACTTAAGTTGAAGCATTCAGCCTTCAGGGTTATTATTTTATTATTATTTTTTTTATTATTGATGATTTTTATAGCGCACTTATCTCGCCGTACTTGACCAGACTCTAGGCGCTGGCCGATACAGAATCTAACTCAAACCGCCTGAGACGCCCACCCGCAGCCTTTGGGCGCATGGTCTGATGCCCGGACAACTGAGCACTATCCTGGCCAGCCAGGGTTGGGGGAGAAGGACCAAGTGCATGCTGGGTGTGTTCTTGTTACTGGCACTCACCCATCTAGGACATGAGCGTCAGGATCTTTAAAGTCTGTTATGATGGAATGTATGCGACACACAGATTAGACCTCGGTTTATACTCTCATCCAAAGGAGTAGGAAACGGGAGTAAAATGCCTTTCCCAGGGACACAACACAATGACCCGGACAGGGCTCGAACCCGGGACCTTCAGATTCGCAAGCCAAAGCACTACCATTGGACCACCGTGCCTCTCTGGTTACTGTTCGTTATACAGGGTTAGACTGTTCTTCTACTAGAGTATCTTGTCACAATTAGAAAGTTAGAAACCAGCTTGAACATTATGTATATTTTTGACACTGTTGAACAGAAAGCGCTGAATACATTCTGTGTGTTCCTGTTTTCAGAGACTTTAGCTCATCAATGTGTTTATTGCTGTTTTTCAGAGAGGTTCACATGTGTGTGTATTTTTGTTTTTCAGAGACTTCAGTGGGAGAGGACACTGATGAGAATGTTAGTGTCGGGGATGTGCAGGAAGGGTACTACCTACGACGCTCAACGAGAAGAAGGACGGCTAGTGCGGATGATGCTATGCAGCAGCGTCTTGGGGCATGTATGGCTACCAGTCCCTCTTGCAAGCGCCGGAAAGTCCCAACAGATGCCAACCCGGGGTTGCAGCCAGTTGGTAAGCCCCAATCTTTCTGCTTTTTTTTCTTTCAAATTCAATTAGTCTTGGTTAGTTGGTTACTAGTTAATTATAAAACAAATTAAATTCAGATGGGCAACATTTGAAAGTTGAGATCAAGAAGAACTTGTATTTTTTGTTTTCCTATCTTATCCTACCCTATCCCGTGTCTTGAAAGTCGTTGGGGCACCATTGGGGCACCAGTGCACCGTTTAACCGGCGTACTCCATCTTTCTATGTCCACATCAACACTCATGGCTTCGTTCAGTGTCGAGCCAGTCCATTCTCAAATGTTGTCCTCCCACATCTTTTTCTGTCTCCCTCTTCTTCTGCCTCCTTGCACTGTGCCTTGAAGAACGGTCCTTGCAAGGCCTGATGCTCTGGTGACATGGCCATACCATCAGAGTTTCCGTTTCTTCACCACTATGAGCATGTCATCGTGTTGTCCAATGGCTTGTGTGATGGTCTGTCGGACTTCGTTGGTGATGTGCTGAGTTCCATGTTTCACAAGTTTTTTAGGAAGATGGAAACGACGAGGGAGTGCAGCAACCTTACCTTGCAGTGTAGACTGATGGTCCTATCTTTCCAAATGGGCTTTAACCTTGTCAGGGCAGCAGTTTGCTCTATCCTGGAGAGGACTTTCTTTTGGCACCCATTGTCTGATATAACTGCTCCTCAATATTTGAAGCTGTGCATCGTGTTGAGGGGTTGGCCTTGGGCTTTGATGTCTGTGTTGATGCCATTGGTGTTGTTGGTCATCATTTTGGTCTTCTCTGCACTTATTTTCATTCCAAAGGCTCTGGAAGTGGTGTCAAGCCTCTGTACCATCTGTTCAAGTTCTTGTTTCGCTCCAGCTAATCCATCAAGGTCAACCACAAAACGGATATTGCAAGGGCATATGACATGATGTGCTTCAGGAAGATGTTGAAGAGTGTTGTAGAGAGGAGGCATCCTTGATCATATGCACTTCGATTGTTGTTCTGAACCAGTTCCCGATGGCGCTGTTGTGGAGGACTGCACTGGTAGCCTTGTCATACATGCTTTTGATGACTTCAGTAATGTTTGGGCTTACGTTGTACACTCTTATGAAGTTATGGTTGCCCACAGAGGTGCATGCCAGACTTGGTCAAACACTTTCTTGAAGTCTACAAACACATCATATAGATCATTAGATGTTGTTGGTGCTGTAGGTATTTCTCGCAGATTATTCTGATGTTGAAAATCTTCTCAGTGGTAATTCGCCCTGCCCTGAATTTAGTTTATTATTTATTTACTTTAATTTTTTTAAAATTTAAATCATTTACTTGGAGTCATATTGTATTTATGTAAATTTTTAACACCCTTCCCCTCCATTGGGGATGGGGGATAAGAGAGGAGATAGGCACTGCCCTTCATAAACTGGCCCAGGGTGAAAAAGACGTGCATTTAGTACTTTGCTGTAGTTTTCAAATGCTTGCCTATGATATACTTGAACTGTGTGAGATTCAGAATATTTGTAATTGGTGATATTGTTGTGGTAGGCCAGTGGCTGGTGGTAGGTATTATCTAAAGCTCTGTGTGTGTTCTTGGTTATTTTTTCCTGTAGCTAATTTTTCCTCCCAGTGCTTGCTCAAGGGTTATATTTTTTTCATGCGACAGGGAAAATCAGTGCAAATTTCCTGCAAAAAGATCTCCCAAATGAAGTGATGCTAAAGATCTTCTCCTACTTGCAAGAGATGGATCTGCTGCGTGCCAGTCTGGTCTGCACAAGGTTCAATGATTTAGCCAACGACACCGGACTATGGTCAGTTATTTTTTCTTTTCACGACATAAAGGTATGTCATTTTGACTTGGGAGATGACCGATGTTACAACAATTTATGCAACATTACTTGTAGTCTCTGTTCTTTGGATGTGCACTTCATATGCTGTTGTCATACAGAATGTACCCCAGTGGTTTTATGCTTAGCAGAACAAAGGAAAACAAGTGACTGAAAAATAATTTGTTTCACTGAATTGGATGTTTATCTGTGAACAGGAAAAATTTGGTGAAAGAAGTTTTCCAGTACACAACACCACTAATGCACCCTGCTCCTCGAGAGTTTGTCTTTGTAGAGCCACATGAGTCGGGATATGCAAACCCATGGAAAGAATGCTTCAAACAACTGGTAAGCTCGCTTCTGTTCAATTTATTGAAAAAACAAAAAACTTAGTGCTATGTTTTTCTGTATTTCTATTTTGGAAATGTTTAAAATACTAAAACTTCAAACATTTTGTTTGATTTGTAACACACACACAAAATTAAATAAAAATATTGGAATATTAAACTTTTATTAGTTTTAGAATATTAGACATGTTTTTTGTTCTGATGTCGAGTGGTGGAAAGGGTGATTATTATGCTGAAAGTAAGTTAATGTGAGAATGTAAATGCTGCCTAATACTACAATTACTGTCAGCAACAAAGATAAGTTACATGAATAAATAAAATGAAAAATCAAAAGTAGAGGAATGAATGAGAGCAGGGACAGAATATTCTGTTTGTTATATTTACCTATGTAAAAGCCTTTTTTTGTATTTCAGCATCGGGGCTACCATGTATGGAAAGACCATAAGCGAGTATTTGAATCTGAAACGAGAGGCAAAAAGCTACGTGGCAGAAATATGATGGTAAATAAGCCATAACCTGCCTTTTTTGTTTCTTCAACGAAGCAGCTGTGCTCGAATTAATTGCTGAAATAGAAGAAGAGAAACTTCATTCAAAATTTATTAGAAATAATGCAATTTTATTTAGCTCTATACAGTGTGATTTCATGTGTGGTTTTTTTGGCAAGAAAATTTGTTGCAATTGTTACATTAATAATTACAATTTGACGTAATGCCTTTGTTAGGTGTACATTATAGTGTTTGTCGAGTTGTTCTTAATGGTGACCATCTTCTTTACATAGAACTAAGAAATAAATGTACACACTATTGAGTTTGATTACATGTAAATGTGTTGCAAATTTAGTCTTAGCACATTTATATAATGTATGAGTATATATAGGATTTTCTAATAATCTTTGCCTGTGGTGTAATGTTGCAGTGCTTTGATACGATAGAACAGGCATATAGCCATCTAGAGACCATAGAGAATGAAGACCTGATGCTGTTTGTACATGAGGGAACCTATTCTGGAGAGTTCATTGTTGTTGACATGAACATCCAGATCATTGGTGCTGGTGAGTAATGAAATATGAGAATATTATTAATAATACACATATATTTGGCTATCCCTTAGCACAGAGGTCATAGGGATTCTTAAAAACATTTGTAAAAATCAGTTATATTGTCCAGTTTTGACTAACACAAAATTTATTAGAAGAATTGGTGTTATTGATAGAATGTACAGAAAATGTTATTTTTAAAGAAAAAAAGTTAGATTGATTTGTCATTATATTTTTGGATTTAAATGAAATGAAGTGGGAATTTGAATGAATTAATTTACAATCTTCTTGTGGGTTAGGGTACTAAATAGAATAGACCAAATGTTTCCCAGCATGTCATAAGAGGCATCTAAATAAAGTGAGGTAAGCACATCATCACTGGGCCAAAGTCTTCTACACAGAAGTCACCAGCCAGGGCAGAGGAACCTAACGTTACTATAGGTTCAACGACCACATGCTCGGGGGCCAAGGCGAACCACACTGTACTCATGGATTTTGACTGTGGCCAACAACCTGAAGAGGATTGGACCCTGCCAAGTCTTTCTTGCTCAAGACACACCGTATGATGAAAAGAACCACTCATCCATACTGGATCAGTTGTCACCCAGGTCACCAAGGACAGCGCCTTCCGTTGACCACCAGGACACTCCGACAGAGGTGATAAATGGGTTACTGATGGACAACTTAGCAAGATCCGCACGAGAGACAACACATCATCATAGGAACCTGGAATGTCAGGACCCTAACTGCAGAGGGAAAATTTGAAGAACTGGCCCTTGAGCTGGACCATTATCGATGGAAAATTGTATGTATCAGCGAACTGCGCTGGAAAGACTTATGTGAAACAACGACCGACAAAGGCCACAAGTTTATTTTAGCGGGAGAGATGGCAGGCATGAACATGGTGATGTATTCTTGGTCCACAAAGACAATCTATCCACTGTCATAGGTTGCCGCCCAGTTTTCAGTAGACTCATTACCATCCATCTGAGAGCAGCCCCTTTCAACATCACCATCATCCAGGCCTATGCCCCAACATAGGCTATGACAATAGCGAAGTCGAGGATTTCTATGAATATCTGCAGCTGTCCTTGACCAAGTGCAAAGGAAGGACTTAGTCATAGTGCAAGGCGACTGGAATACCAAGGTTGGCCAAGATGCGTCCAACAGGGGAGACACATGTGGACCCCTCAGCAGTGCAATCGCTGAAGAAGGGGAAGTCAGCGGGAGTGGACAACATAAGCGCAGAATTGCTTCAAGCAGGAGTGGAAGCGATGATTGACCATTATCTGTTACTAGATCTGGCAGAGTGGGGAGTGACACCATGGACCCAGTTGCTGTTTATCACTCTTCTCAAAAAGGGTAACCTTCAGGAATGTGAAAACTACCGCATCATCGGCCTCATCAACCATTACAGCAAAGTCCTCCTGAAAATACTACTCAACATGTTGAAATCCCCAAGCTGAACAAATCATAGCTGAAGAACAAGCAGGATTTATGGCTATTTTCAACCTCAGAATAATCTGCAAGAAATACCTACAGCACCAGCAACATCGATATTATGTCAGACATGCCTACCCGTACGGAATTTCGTATTTTTTCCGGAAATTTGAAAAACTCGGCAAGCGCTACGGCAAATACGGATATTTGTTTTATGGTTGGAAATTTTAAAAAATGCTAAAGAAAAAAATCAAAATGGTTGGCCTGTGGTAATGCACCGCATGACCTTTTTCCGAAGGTTTAATGCCGCAATGCGCAGTCGCAGTGGAGACCTGTGACATCGAAGTTTCCGGTAGAGGCACCGAAGTTTGCCGAACCCGTTTTTGCACAGTCGCAGTAAAGATCGGTGCTCGTGAGACAGAATTTAAAACATGGTGTTCATACGAATGGCTAAGCGAAGTGATTGTGAATCTGAATCTTAAAAAAAAACGCGCAAGGGGCAAACATTTCTTGCCTCGTATTCAGAAAAGTGTCCTTTCGTTATTCGCGGCAGCACTGACTCAAAAGTACGATTTGTGCCAACCAGTTTGGCACCTCCGCCGGTGATATGAACGACATCAAGCGGCACGCGGAAGGCCCATAGTATATGAAGAATTACGAGGCTTTGGAGAAGAAAAAGATCATTGTGGCAGCAAATAAATCTATCACTGGATTCTTTGCATAATATCAAAAAGGATGAGTGCAAAAACAATAGGTAGTAAAAGTAAATACGGAAATCGTAATAGTAATACTGAAATTTGAAAAATCTAATACGGAAACTTCAAATCGAGGGTAGGCATGTCTGTCATGTGTTTGTAGACTTCAAGAAAGCATGCAGCTCTGTGGGCAACAAGAGTGTACTATCAGTGCAGTCCTCAACAACAGCGCCATCGGGAACTTGTTCAGAACAACAATCTGCACGCGCCAAGGATGCCTCCTCTCTCCAATACTTCAACATCTTCATGGAGCGCATTATATCAGATGCACAGTCAGCTTAAGGGATAGAGCAATCTCCAACCTCCATTTTGCGGATGACATTGCTGTATTGGCTGGAGAGGAAAAAGAACCTGAACAGCTGGTACAGAAGCTTGACACCAGCTCCAAAACCTTTGGAATGGAAATAAGTGCAGAGAAGACCAAAATGATGACCAACAACACCAATGGCACCTACACTGACATCAAAGTCTAAGGCCAATCCCTCAACACGGTGCATTGCTTCAAATATTGAGGAGCAATTGTATCAGACAATGGGTCTGGACAGGAAGTCCTCTCCAAGATTGTACAAACAACTGCTGCACTGATAAGGTTGAAGCCCATTTGGAAAGACCATCAGTCTACACTCAAAGGTAAGGCTCCTGCGCTCCCTTGTCATCTCCATCTTCCTACATGCTTGCGAAACATGGCCTCTCACAGCACAGCGGCCCAACCAAAGCTTTTCAGATTTATATAAATTCTATAAATAGCTTCGCCGATACTTAATTCACTGGAAGGGTGGTGCAGGCAAGCTATAAATAACCTGCGAAATGCGGAAGCACTGAAAAGTGCTGTTCACATAGGAATTGAGCTGGTGTGACAGCAGACCTGCAACGAAGAGTAAAGTGCATGGAGATGAGGTGCTACAGAAAACATCTGGGCATTTCCTATACCCAGCACATCACCAACGATGATGTCCGACAGACCATCACACAAGCCTTTGGACAACATGATAACATGCTCACAATAGTGAAGAAACAGAAACTCCTATGGTATGGTGACCTCACCAAAGCATCAGACCTTGCAAAGACCATCCTGCAAGGCATGGTGCAAGGTGGCAGAAGAAAAGGGAGACAGAAAAAGTGGTGGGAGGACAACATTCGAGAATGGACTAGTTTGACACTGAGTGAAGCCATGAGGGTTGTTGAGGACAGTGAAAGATGGAGTACGCTGGTTAAACGATCTCCTGTGGTGCCCCAATGACTTTTGACTTACAGGATAGGATAGGATTGAAAGCCATGTTAACAAATGTTATTTTCAGCCCCTGGTGATGTGGTTGACAAAGTGAAGATTGAGCGAGAAAATGAATCAACGGTGGTGTTCACGGAAGGTGCAAGAAAAGCTTACCTCGGCTATGTCACAATCAAGGTGAGTGCTTTATTAGATATAAACCATGTGAAAATATGCCTGCCTGGAAATAATACTGCAGTTTCTCAATATTAGTACAGACCTGCCTACCCCCCTCAGAGTAAAAGCGGGAGACAGGGGATCGAGGGTTTGCCAAAATGGAGCTCTGTATAATATTATGGCAAAATTGGTGATTTTATAATACACAGGGTGGAGAATTCTCCGCGGATTTCCGCGAAAGGCATTTGCATTTCCGAGAAAAAAATATTGAGTTCCGAGTGTGAGAAGCTGAGGGGCTACACTTTACTGGGCATAGCGGCCAAAAGCGGCCAAAGGTCTAAACAGGCAAAATGTCCAAAAGCGTCCGTATCAACCATGTGGTTATATTATCGCGTTGTTTGAAAGATTGCGAGACTTCCGGCAATTGACTTCCGGTTTATTCTGTTGTGAATACATTCGACTGCATTTCCACAAGTTTTCTCTGTGATGCGTTCGTTTTTTTATTTTATTTTCAAATTTTATTGTGTGTGTTTCTAAAATGGATGGTTTGGATTCTTCAACTGATGAAGGGGAGTTTACAGGCTTTCATTTATCAGACATTAAAGTGAGAGAAATGGACTTGGAGTCGGAGGAAGAGATCGGTACTGACATTAGACAATTAGTGTCAGAAGTGTGCATGCATACGATCTTTCAGACTGGCATGAAAGTGAAGAAGAGAAGGGGGCTTGTTTGGACTTTTTAAAACTTTTTTTTTGTATACACATGGAGTAATAAAAAACAAGACATGACAAGAGAAGTAGAAAAAGGTAGATAATCAAAAGAGAATTTATTTCTGTTCATTTTGCATTTTATTTCATTTAAATCTATACACTAGTCACTAATACCTAAGATGTGGTGTTTTTACTAACGTACCCCTAAATATCTCTAAAATTATAAAAATTCTTGCCTGTTTACAGCTAAAAAATAGACAACTGTGTGCCCAGTAAAATTGGAAATGTGGAGTTTGTGTGTAACAGTGGTGGACCTCTAACTTTGTTAGGCCTACAAATCAAGATTCTTAACTTTTTTGAAAGACATGTGCATAAAACATTCTTTTCTTTGTTGTTGTTTCTATTCATGTTTACTTTGTGCTTTTTGCTTTCAGGAGAGGCCCTAAATTACTTTCAAAATTGCATACATTCATTTTCTTCCAGGGGGCGAATACCGGGGCTTGGCCCTTGGGCCCCGGCCGGATTTCAGAGATTTCTTGATTCAGTTGTTCTCCACCCTGAATACAGAGCTCCATTTTGGCAAAAGCATGAGTCTCCCGCCAAAAGCGGGAGAGTAGGCAGGTCTGATATTAAATATATATTATTATTTTTGGATGGCGATATAACGAATGCAATATATGTTTGGTATTTAAATCCTTACTTGGATATACCTTTTGGGGTAAAATATGTATGGTGTAGTATTGTAAATTGTGTGTTGATTCATGTTAGCTATGTTAACATTGAGAAGTATTGCTTTTGTGTTGATTTCAGTTCTCCCCAGATATTACCTCCTCTGTGCCACACCATAGGCATTACGCTTTAGAAATCTCTGAGAAGTGCTCTCCAATGATCGATCACTGCCGTATCAAGAGCACATCAGTTGGTGAGTAGAAGCAAGATTGTCATTTTTGTTGAACTCTAGCTGAAAAAGATTTATGCTGCGTACATTTCTACCAGTTTTTTTTATAAATGAAATGTATAAATGAGGTTTACTTTCACTCTCTGGGTTTAATACAGAGGTGTATCAAATTAATTTGTGAATGTTTTAGATTTCCAGTTATCTTTGAAGAAATTTTTAGTTTTTAGCTTCTCTGCAACAGGTCCATAAAGAAGTGACATTTTTAGGCCTTGTAACACCTTGGAGACATGTATCAGACTTAATGATGCATTCAGATGGATAGTGTTGATATCAGCATGTAGTATTTCTGAATGATGTTCAAAACAATTTCATTTTTCTGTATGTTTCAGTCGGAGCGGCAGTATGTGTGTCATCAGAAGGCGCAGATCCTATCATCAAACACTGCGTTATCAAAGACTGTGAAAATGTAGGCCTTTATGTCACAGACTTCGCACAGGTGAGACATGATTGGATTGCATATGTTGTACCTGTGTTTTATGACCATGTCTTTATTGTTAGATGGAGAAGAAGACAAATTGAAGATAGGTAAAAATTACTGTTCAAGCAGGACATTCCTTCAACATCGCACAGGTAAGACATGATTGGATTGCACATGTTGTACCAGTATGTTGTGAACGTGTCTTTATTGTTAGATGGAGAAGAAGAAAGATTGAAGTTAGCTAAAAATTACTGTCCAAGCAGGACATTCTTTCAACATTTACTTTTATTTATAGTATTTGGTTACAGGTTGCATTGGTACTAATCATACATTTTTATACAAACCTACGAAAGTAAGGAAAAACATACAGTATTTCTATCATGTGGACATGACATTGTGTGTACTATGGTAGTCCCAAAAAAAGAAAGTGAGGAGAAACATGCACATATTTCTGTTGTATTGGGAAGATATTATTTGTACTATGGTAGTTTGATTGCCTTGCAGGGTGTGTATGAAGAAAACGAGATCAGTGGCAATGCACTCGCAGGCATTTGGGTGAAGAACCATGCTAACCCCATCATGAGAAGAAACCACATCCACCATGGCCGTGACGTCGGAGTTTTCACCTTCGACAATGGCCTGGTCAGTCCATCTGTGAATGTTCTCTTTCTTCTGTGTTGCTTGCATACTAGCAGTACTTAACTTTTCCATAATGCAGCTTAGAAAGATTTTGTTGTTTTGATTATTATATTACTTTCATGTTACCTGTATTACCCTCACTTCTATTTCTTTTAGACTGTCCATTCAGGTGACAGGTGCTGCATCTGTTACGTTGAAACGCGAATGGTAGTACGTCGGAAACGTGTACGATAGATCTAATCGTTTCGTTTTGCAAAGTATTCAATAATGGAGTTTATTTACCTTTGATTTGAGTTTGCATTGTTGTTAGGAGAGGCTTTGTATAACGTTGATGATTTGCGTTAGTCGATATTGTTGGAGAATTTTCGGGATCTGCATGTTTATTACTGTCGATAGAAATTTCCCGATGGATATCGAAGGTCGTGAATGTTCCCGGAAGTAGAGGAAATGTGTATGACGTAAGCCAGTGATGACGATCTTTTGTTCGATTGGTGGCAGTGCGTCATTTCTACCGTGTACCAAATTGTTCGAGAAGAGAGAGAGGTTATTTAATCGTGTGCCGAGTTGCTGTTGAGATAGAGTTGTTGTTGATAGTGAGTTGGAAAGTAAATAAGTTGAGAGTGAAAAGGCGATTGTATGCAGTTGTTGATGTGTGCTGAATAAAAGTGGAAAACTTTATACGTCGACTTTGTGACTTGTATGCTGATTGAGCGGGTTGCGTGGATAAACGAATCAGAATCAAAATGTTACACTCGGTTTGATGATGGTGTTTTCTTTATCAGTAGTGGATTCAGCCCCGATGCTGAAGTCCTGATAAGGTGTAAACCTTATCAGGACTTCAGCATCGGGGCTGAATCCACTACTGATAAAGAAAACACCATCATCAAACCGAGTGTAACATTTTGGGGGTCAAGCCGCGATTCACGCCATAGCCAAGGGTTCAACTGCTACAACAAGCGAGTCAACGTTACGAGAGGCAGTCATCGAGGGTAGCCGCCAACGTTGCGTCGAGAGGGGCCAACATACTGGGACTACATCACCGATAGGTTCGGGTTGACTGCAAGGGCGTGTAGTCGCTGAAGAGTTGCTTCGTGAGCGAACAACAGATCGGGACTACGTGGCTACCGTAAGACTACGTCGAGGGACAGTCTCGGAGCTACATCGCCAGTGTTACAGCGAGCGTCGAGCGGACATCGCGTCTACTTCAGCACAGGAGCGTATACATCAACACCAGCGTGGTGCAGCGTCGCATACGACGAGGACAGCGGGGCCTGCGTCAACGAAGGCGACTAGTGACAAGCATCAGCGCTACTGCAGAAAGCGTGCTGTTCTAGAACAGTCTAGAAAGGTACAGCACAGTCAAGAACTTTCCAGAAAAAAAGAACTCTACTGTCAAGAACTTTCTAGAAAAAGAACTTTCTTGAAAAGAACTTTCCAGAAGCATCAAGATGGCTGACTTCTGGCAGAAAGGGGTTGAACTGAATCTAAAAGGCAAGCAGCTGACGGAGTACGTCAAGTCTCAGGAGAGAATACGAGAAAGAGAATTGGAAGAGAAACGTCTAGAAAAAGAAATAGAATTAGAACAGAAGCGTCTAGAATTAGAGGAGCAGCGACGCCGAGAAGAAAGGGAAGAACAACGTCGCCGTGAAGAAAGAGAAGAGCAGCGTAAAGAAAGAGAAGATGAGCGCAGGCGTGAGGAAAGAGAAGCTGATCGGCAGTTCCAACCAGAGTTGGCGCGCATCCAGCAACAGCAGCATGCGCCACAAGTTATCAGTGACAACACGGCTCCAAAATTGCCAGCTTTCGTCGACGGGAAGGACCAGATTGACAGTTATCTGGCGAGATTCGAAAGGTTCGCTGAAAGCTCTAACTGGCAACCTCAAGACTGGGCAATTCGACTGAGTGCACTTCTGACGGGGCAAGCTCTCGAAGTTTACACCAGACTGTCGAACGATGACACCAAAAACTACGACGTCTTGAAAGAGGCCCTGTTGCAGTGCTACAACTTTACAGAGAAGGGCTACCGTAAACGCTTCCGTGAATGCCGGCCTAAGTCAGACGAGACGCCAAAGCAGTTTGTGGAGCGCCTGTCGTCATATCTACACAAGTGGGTGGAGTTATCAGGCGAAAGGAAGTCTTACGACAGTCTCCATGACCTGATCGTGAAATAACAATTTCTCAATGCCTGTCACAAGGACCTAGCGACCCACTTAGAAGAACAAAAGCTGCAGACGCTTAAAGATGTGACTGAGGCTGCTGAAAGATATCTTATCGCTCATGGGAAAACCCTGGGGCCACCCAGCGCGACGAAACATTTTCAGAAGACTGCAAACCATGGGAACCAGATCCAAGGGAGCCAGACGAGCCAGAGACAGACGGACTCCACGCCTCCTCCCAGGGAAGGGCATTCAAGAGGCTGTTTCACCTGCAACGCTACAGACCACAGGGCGGCTAATTGTCCTCAAAACAAAAGTAGCGGACAGCGGAGCAGTACGGACAACGCAGCGGCGGGCAACCGGCAGAGGCGGTTTTCCAATCAACGGCAAACCAGTAGATCTGACCATCAGGTGTGCGGCGGGAGCGTCATTCTTCCGAGTGAGACCGAGCGCACAGCTACCCCTGCGGACGTGCAAGAGTGCATGACCGATGGCCAACTTCTTCTTGCCAACGGAAAATCCATCCCCGTCGTCGCCAGCGCAGCTGTGACCGTCCAGAACATGCCTGTTTCAAAGGGACGCGTCGGAAATCATGAAGTGACTGTCTTAAGAGACTCTGGCTGCAGTGGGGTCATCGTCAGAGAAGACTTAATCGCTAAAGAACAGTTCACTGGCGATTCAAAATGGACACTTATGGCCGACAGCAAATGTTTGAAAGCGCCAGTTGCGAAAATTCATGTCAACACCCCTTTCTACATAGGCGAAGTCGAAGCGGTTTGCCTGAAGAAGCCGCTGTATGATTTGATGATCGGGAATATCGACGGCGCGAGACGACCCGACAACCCCGATCCAGAGTGGAGTCCTGCCTCAACCCAACGTGTCGAAGTTGTGGAGGAGGATCCATTGCCATTTCCCGATGGAGACCTTACAGAGCTGCTTACGGGACAATGTGGTTACTCCGGCTCAGCCCTGCCGACCAGAGATCATCGGTGCTGTTACTACCAGGGCCCAGGCCAAGAGAGACAAGACGTCTACGCCACTGAAGGTCGCCGACAACTCTAAAGCTGCCATCGTGGACAGAGATAAGCTGATTCAGCTCCAGGAAGCTGATAGCACTTTAAACAAGTACAGGAACCGCCAAGATCACGTGACCAAACGCAGTGGCACGGTCTATTTTGAGGTGAAGGCCAAGATCCTGTACCGAATCTTCCAGCACCCGAGGGTCAACGGAGGGAAACCACTACGTCAAGTATTGGTACCGTTACCCCTAAGGCGCCAGGTGATGGAAGTAGCACATGACTCAATCATGGGAGGTCACCTGGGTATCAAGAAGACGTCGGATAGAATCCAGGCGGTGTTCTACTGGCCAGGACTTCATGCGGACGTCAGCCGTTTCTGCCGATCATGTGACATTTGCCAGAAGACCATACATCGAGGAAGGGTCCCGAAAGTGCCTATGCAGAGGATGCCTCTGATCGACCGACCTTTCAAGAGGGTGGCCTTAGACTTAATCGGCGAAATAAGACCTCCGAGTGAAGGAGGTCATCGATGGGTACTGACTTTAGTGGACTATGCGACTCGGTACCCAGAAGCAGTGCCACTGAAGAAGATTGACACTGAAACTGTAGCAGAGGCACTGGTGGACATGTTCAGTAGACTTGGAGTGCCTGAAGAAATTCTGACAGACCTCGGGACGCAGTTCGTCTCTGACTGCATGAAGGAGGTCAACAGACTGCTGAGCATCCGGCATTTGACTACGACACCCTACCATCCGATGTGCAACGGGCTTGTCGAAAAGTTCAATGCTACGCTGAAGTCCACCTTGAAGAAACTGTGCACCGAGCAGCCCAGACAATGGCATCGCTACATTAACGCCTTACTTTTCGCCTACAGAGAAGTACCGCAGGAGTCCACCGGCTTCTCTCCGTTCGAGCTGCTGTACGGAAGAACCATCCGAGGGCCGATGCACATCCTAAAAGAACTGTGGACGAAAGAAGTAGACACCCCAGAGGTGAAGAACAGCTACCAGTACGTGTTTGAGCTACGGGAGAAGCTGGAGCAGACTCTCGAGATAGCCAGAGAAAACCTGAAGAAGTCCCAGGACTGTGGAAAGCACTACTATGACCGTAGGGCTGTGAACAGGAAGTTTAAACCTGGCAACAAAGTGCTGGTGCTGCTACCTACTGATCACAATAAGTTGCTGATGCAGTGGAAAGGCCCGTACGAAGTGGAGACCGTGGTGGGGATCAACGACTACAAGGTGAAGGTCGGCCAGCATTCCAAGATATACCACACCAACCTCCTTAAGCTGTACGTGGAAAGGTCATCAGAGACTGTGCATGCAGCAACAGCAGCTGCGATCGATAACAGCGTTGACAGCGAGGAACTGTCGGAACTGGGAGATTTCCACAGCAAAGGAGGCATCAATGATGTTAAGCTAGGACCGAGCTTGACGGAAGGTCAAAAGTTGGAGCTCAAGGACCTTATGGGCGAAATTCCCCATAGCTTCAATGATGTCCCAGGCTCTACGACTTTGGTCGAACATGAAGTACACACCCAGACCTGGAAGGAGCATCTGCAGACCTTGAGGGAGCTGTTCCACCGTCTCGCAGAATCCAACCTGACCGTGAGACCCAGCGAATGCATCCTGGGAGCTGACAACGTCGACTGCGTCGGACATCCGACGGAAGAGGAAGACAACGGAAGACGCACTGATTCCAGGGAAGCCCACGTGATCATCGTCTTTGACCCTGGGCCGATGACGACCGCAACTGACAAGGGCGTCGTCTCCTTGCGAACGAAAGAACATTGACTGTGTGGACGAACTAAGAATATTGGTAATGACAGACTTGAAAATGAAAAACGTTGATTGGGTAAATGAACTGTGAACATTGACAGTATCCAGAAAGATTTGCAGATGAGAAACATTGACTCTGTGTAAATGATCTGTGAACATTGACAGTATCCAGAAAGACTTGCAGATGAGAAACTTTGACTCTGTGTGAATGAACTGTGAACATTGACAATATCCAGACAGATTTGAAGATGAAAACCATTGACTCTGTGTGAATGAACTGAGAACGTTGATAGTGTTCAGACAGGCTGAAATAAGTCTTAATTCTGTACTTTGTTTGTGCATTACGTTTCAACGTTGTTGAAAGAAATTAGGTAAATTTCTTCTTGAGTGGGGGGTTATGTTACGTTGAAACGCGAATGGTAGTACGTCGGAAACGTGTACGATAGATCTAATCGTTTCGTTTTGCAAAGTATTCAATAATGGAGTTTATTTACCTTTGATTTGAGTTTGCATTGTTGTTAGGAGAGGCTTTGTATAACGTTGATGATTTGCGTTAGTCGATATTGTTGGAGAATTTTCGGGATCTGCATGTTTATTACTGTCGATAGAAATTTCCCGATGGATATCGAAGGTCGTGAATGTTCCCGGAAGTAGAGGAAATGTGTATGACGTAAGCCAGTGATGACGATCTTTTGTTCGATTGGTGGCAGTGCGTCATTTCTACCGTGTACCAAATTGTTCGAGAAGAGAGAGAGGTTATTTAATCGTGTGCCGAGTTGCTGTTGAGATAGAGTTGTTGTTGATAGTGAGTTGGAAAGTAAATAAGTTGAGAGTGAAAAGGCGATTGTATGCAGTTGTTGATGTGTGCTGAATAAAAGTGGAAAACTTTAAACGTCGACTTTGTGACTTGTATGCTGATTGAGCGGGTTGCGTGGATAAACGAATCAGAGTTACACCTTATCAGGACTTCAGCATCGGGGCTGAATCCACTACTGATAAAAAAAACACCATCATCAAACCGAGTGTAACAGCATCATCTTAGCAATGTTACTTGTATTGCTGTTTTACACTTGCGTATTTGTTTTTCAGGGGTATTTTGACCACTGTGATATTCACAACAACCGGATTGCTGGGTTTGAGGTGAAGGCAGGGGCCAACCCAACAGTAGTGAACTGTGAGATTCACCATGGGCAGACAGGGGGCATTTATGTCCATGAAAATGGGCGAGGGCAGTTTGTGGACAACAAGATCCACTCCAACAACTTTGCTGGCGTCTGGATCACATCAGGCAGTGACCCCACCATAAGGTAATTTGCACTGACACTGACAGGTTTTAAGACACTTTGCTGTCTTTTGAGGGCTGATTTAGGTATTTATTTAATCGTTTATATAGCGTTTTTCCAGCTCAAGAGCAGCTGAAGACCTAACTTTCCTTTTTTGGGGGGAGGGGAGGGGATGGGGAGGATTTTTTTTTTTTTTTTTTTTTTTGCTAAAAAACCTTTGTCATCAGTTGATATTGTTATAGCAGTGTTGAGAATTTTCAGCTGGATTTACTTGTTTATTATCTTTCGAACGTTCGAAATCTATCTTGCAATAGCTAATCACATATTGTGAATTGTGGAACATTCTATGATGTACGAAAGTGTGTAATTTAGGTGACTAGTTTATTTCGATTGGGTGTTGATTGCATCATTCTGGAATATTCTGAACTTTTCTACATTGTTGAGAACCTGTATATCTATGCACTGTCTGCTTGCCAAAAATATTTTGTAGGAAAGCTATCTTATCTGCAGTTATTTGGTGTTTGCTGAATAAAGTTGGAAAACTTTATATGACGGCTCCTGCCTTGTTGCTGAATGAACGGGCTGCATGGATAACGAATTCTAGTTACACAAGATGCAAGCATCGGAGCTGAATCGACAATTGTTCATGTAGCACGGCAACTTACAGCCTTTGAATATATAGTCATAGACGCCCAGATGACTGAGCACAACCTAAGCGACCAGGGATGAAGGAGGAAGGACCTAGTGCATACTGTGTATTTTTATGTTGCTGGTACTCAGCTGCACAGAATTGACCCCAGTTTATACTTTTCATCCGAAGGAGTAAATATGAAAGATTAAAGATTCTTAACCTAATTCACTAATTCCATCAATTTATTTCTCTTTGACTTCGTTTTTAATGGTCAGTAAAGTTTAAAATGTGGGATGTAGTGTTTCAATGTTGCGAGCGTTGTGGCTGCGTGGTCTAAGGCAGGACTAACTGGACTTGTCAGGCTAGAAACCAATGGCGCCTGACAGGTGTGGGATTGATCCCGCCTCTGGACGTTATGTTTCTCTGAATATATTTACTTTCGACTCTGGCAGTTTCTCGGTGGTTTTCTGCGGGTACCCCAGTTTGTTCCCTCAACAAAATTTCCATCCCCTCTCCCCCCTTCATTACCCTCCTCCCCCCTACCCCCCCCCCCCCCCCCTAAAAAAAAAAAAAAACAACCAAACAAACAAACAAACAAAAAAACCAACTAATATTAGATAGGCTGGGTTTGGGCGCTACACAGCTGCTACTTTGCCTTCCCCAGGTGAGGCGGCCCACATCAGCTCAATTCTTATGTGAGCAGCACTTTTCAGTGCCTCCTCGTTTCACATGCTGCGGGCTATTTATATCTTGCCTGCACCCCCATTCCAGTTAAAGGAAGCATCAGCAAAGCTATTTATAGCTTGCCTGGCTGACCTAACCTCAAAATCTGAAAAGCTTTGGTTGAGTCGCTGTGGTACCATAATTTCCCCATGAAAAGGAATAATAATATGTCAAAAATATAAATAATTAAAAAAATCAATGTTGTCATTTACTGTTTTATGAAAGGATGAGATTGTTGTGGTTTTGTCTTGAAATGTTTCACTTTCAAAAAATAGTTTTTCTTGTGGTGTATGTTTTTGTTAATGGCTAGCAGTGTGGAATAATATATATGTTGCATTGTTGCAGGAAAAATGAAATCTATAATGGCCAACAAGGTGGAGTCTATATCTTTGGTGATGGGAAGGGGTTGATTGAACTCAATAATATTTATGGTGAGAACGATCTCTGCTTTTTATGCATTTATTTATTTATTTACTTTGACATTGTTTTGTTTGTTATCAGTCATTTGGATTGTGGTACATAGATCTCTACAATATAAATCTATAACATTTATAGTAACAAAAGTATTTTTATTTGGTACATTTCTTTTATAAATTTTTTGTCATTTTTATTTTATGCTGATTGTTGTATGATAAAAACTAAAAGAAATAGGTTAATTTGAATCTGAAATTATGCAGTTTATAAAATTGAAAATCAGTTTTGAAAACCCTTCTGCAATGGATTTAACATCTTGTGTCATGGAATTATGTTCTGCGTATTTTGTAGGTAATGCACTGGCTGGTATCCAGATCAGAACCAACAGTAACCCCATTGTTCGGCAAAACAGGATCCACCATGGACAGCATGGAGGCATCTATGTTGTAAGGAGTGTTTTATTTTTATAATTGCCACATTTTAAATATTTATATTTTGTAAACTTTTTTTTTTTAAAAACAGGAATATTCAATAGTGGTAGTCAGGGATATAATTTATGTAGGTCTTATTTTTAGTGCTATTTGTGATTAGACTTGGGCTTCAGTGAAGTCTAGTTGATGAAAACACCGTAACAGTTTTGCTTTCTTGTTTTGTGTGTGGGTCACTGGCTTATGTCTGTAAGTAGATTTTCAAACTTGATGATTGTTAAAATCAGAGTTAGAGTATACTTCAGATGTATATGCATATAATATGTACAAAAAATACATTGCAGGCAGTACTTTTGGCTATTATATAATTTCATTGGTATACTATTGTTTGATGTGTGCGTTTGCAGCATGAAAAAGGCAAAGGCTTGATCGAGGAGAACGAAGTGTACAGTAACACATTAGCTGGTGTTTGGATCACCACAGGCAGCCAGCCCATTCTCAGACGCAATAGAATACACAGTGGAAAACAGGTAACAAATGGGTTTTCTATTCAGCTCATTTATATTCTAATTACTTCACACCTGAACATATTTGCTCTACAATTATGTCCTAGGTATATGCTTTTATTATATGTTTTGTTTCTCTCTTAAGGTATTTTGTTCCTCTGATGGCGGACTTACAAATATGTATAGCTGCCCTCTATTGTAGTGTCTGTTGTTTCATGTTCATGGAGTGTTGCTGTTTATTATTATTGCTGTGGTTGAAAGATCTCTTTAAAAACATGCTCTGTAATTATGTTAATATATGCTTGCAGGTGGGAGTTTATTTTTACGACAACGGACATGGGAAACTTGAAGACAACGACATCTTTAACCATCTGTATTCTGGTGTTCAAATCAGGTTAGTTGACAGGCAAGAGGGTGTGGAGAATAGGCTACGCTAAATGTTCAGGGTTTGACTTTGTGGTTTTCTAGCATTACAATTGCTTAGTAAGCAGTATTATATTTTGGGTTGCTGTTGTGTTAAATGTATCTCTTAATTTGATATCAGTAATATTGAAATATGTAGACGCATTGATTGTGCAATGGTGTAGACTTAAAAGGCACACAATGCAGCACCTATTGGACGCAAAATGGGATCAAATGGATTGCACATGTGTGTCCAGTTGTTTTTTACTCACATGCATAGCAATGTGAATATTTACTCACCTCCCTGAAAAAGACAATGCAGATTTTTGCAAATCTGTGCAAGATGAGTCCTAAATAGTCCCAAAAATAATATTGGAAAAAATGTTCGTCTGTCTGTGCAATAACTTTAAAGTGGCTAAATATCAGAACCTATTTCAACTATCACAACCAAACTTTGTAAGATGGTGTATACCCATGAGACCTCATAAATGATCAGTGAATGAATGACTTCACTTCAAGGTCAATTTCACAGGTTCAAGAAATGTTAGTCAAAAAATGACAATTTTTCACATTTCGCTTTTTTTTCTAGGTTATTGATATTGAACTTGCCATTCTTTCAATTTAATTTTCATGCTTGATAAATATCAATGAGACACACATACTATACAAATTTGTTCAAAATCACTCCAAGGTCAAGGTCACTGGACCTTTCCAAATTCAGTTTGTATATGTACTTTGAAGTGACCTTGACCCTAAACTATAAGAGATATGAAGTCCAAATTTGTTGTACTTAGAAATGATAGATTGATCTTTCTTATGTATCTTTTTTGCGTTGATCTTGAAGGCCAAGATTATTTTAGGCCTTGCAAAAACATAAAATATAGGTCATAATACAGTGGAATGGTTGTTTAACCCAAAGTATGCTAGAACATTAGATTGTTTGATCAGCAGACATGCATGAGAGGTCACATGAGGGTTAGGGTCATCCCAAGGTCAAGGTAACTGAAGGTCAAGGTCATACCAAGATCACCGTTTTTTTTTTGGGGGGGGGGGGAGGGGGGAGGGGAGGGGGCATAATACAAGGTTTGCTTTATTTTATTTGATAGTACATGAGTGTATTTCTAGCCGGAGGTCAAGGTCATCTCAAGGTAAAGAGCATAGAAAGATCAAAGTCGATATTACTTTGCATTCTAATGCCAGCTTTTCGTTTTGCTTTTTCTTGGCACTTATTTTCATGTTAATTCATTGAAGGCTAAACATTTTTGCCATGTTTATTTCCTGAAAACGCACTAGTTAAGCGCAAGTTTGAAAATTTAAGCACCTAATATATAAAAGATAAGATAGAAAAAATATACATTTTGTAAAGATCATGGCATGTTCTTTCAAGAAATAGACAATAGAAAATACACTTATTCACTTTTTGTAAGAAAATAGCACTCAAGTATCCACATTGTAGGCAAAAATCCAAATTGTTTTTTATATCCAGAGTATATAATATTGTATATTCACCACAAAACATGTCAGTTTTGCACTAGTGATAAAAAATGAAATTCAGAATATGTATCAAAATGTATATGAATTATTCTTGTAGATCAGTACACATAAAATTGTCATATTCGAGTTGGCTGCCATTTTTTAATTGAGGTAAAACATGTACGTGGCATTTTCCCATAAAAATTACTCTCACAGCAAAAAGTCTCAGGTTTACAGTTAAAGGGAGGTAACAAATCAATTAGGAATTATTAGTCTTGCTCCCAATGGTACTCTGCCTTTAGTAGATGGGTTGTTTATAATGGACACTATTGATCTTTCTAAGGCGTGCTCTGCTGGCAACCATCGCCAGCAATGAGTTCATTATTGCGGGTTCCATAAGGAGCATGTGAGTCGTATGGGCTTTGCCCTTCTAGTTTAAAATATAAAAGCAGTCACTGGTTTTTCTTATGTTTTTGTCTGCTTTTTCAACGTTTACTCTGTTCTTATTGGTGGGCATTCCTGTATGCTAACAGGACAGGGAGCAACCCAACCATCACCAAGAACAAGATCTGGGGTGGGCAGAATGGGGGCATCCTGGTCTACAATAGCGGGCTGGGTGTCATCGAACACAACGAAATCTTCGACAATGCCATGGCAGGCATCTGGATTAAGACGGACAGCAATCCTGTGCTGCGTCACAACAAGATCCACGATGGCAGAGACGGGGGAATCTGCATTTTTAATGGCGGTAAAGGTCAGTATACACCTTCCTTACCCCACCCCATCCAATAATTAATGGCAATAATAAAATAACATAGATGACAGCTGAAGAAGGAAATCAAAGGTAAGAATAAATTGATGCATGTTGAAGTCTGTTTCTGCTGCATTTGCAGTGATGTTTTGGTGTTGGTGTTGAATATATTCAATGTTAGTTTCAAATATTTGCTAATGTGTACAGTAGTTAAGGAGGCAGAGTGAGACCAATAGATTGGCCTCTCTTATAATAGAAGTGTTGGCAATGATGCTGTCAATGTGGTCACACTTGCAGGTGTTCTTGAGGAGAATGACATCTTCCGCAATGCTCAGGCTGGGGTGCTGATTAGTACTCAGAGCAACCCTGTATTACGACGTAATAGGATTTATGACGGCCTGGCAGCGGGAGTGGAAATCACTAACAATGCCACCGCCAGCTTAGAGCACAACAAGATCTTCAACAACAAGTTTGGGGGTCTCTGCCTCGCCAGTGGTGTCAATCCTGTTCTCAAAGGTTGGTATCTGCATTCAAAAACATAAAGTGATACAAAGTATGCTGTAGTGCCATAAACATTTATAAAGAATGGTCATGGATACGCTCTTTATCATTATTTAGGTAGCTAATGGAAACTGATCTCTAAGATTGATTCTATTTCTGTAGTATTTAATTTTACTGTGGAGATACTGATTTGCTGTTCTTTGTAAAGAAAACAAGAAGCTTGAGGCGACAGTTTAGAATAGCGTGTTTTCTTTTATTTTTTTCTGCAGAAAATAGCATTTATGGCAATCACAACATGGTAGAGAAGGCAGTGACGGCAGGCCAGTGTTTGTACAAAATCTCTAGCTATACCAGCTTCCCCATGCACGACTTTTACAGGTAACCATTTTATTTATGTTGTCACAGTTTGTTTCTTTTGATTTTAGATGAGGGAGATATGGATAGAAATTATGGTGAAAATTGTTGTTGTGTAATCAGATCTTTTGAGGATCGGGTGGGGTATGTTTAATCTGTTTTGCTGCATAAACTTCCATTAATTTATTTCTTACTTTGGAGTGTGGGGCTTTTGCAGGTGCAAGACATGCAATACGACGGAACGTAACGCCATCTGTGTGAACTGCATCAAGACCTGTCACCAGGGCCATGATGTGGAGTTTATCCGACATGACCGCTTCTTCTGCGACTGTGGGGCTGGAACCCTCACTAACCAGTGCCGCTTACAGGGTGAGCCCACGCAAGACACAGACACTTTGTACGACTCGGCGGCGCCCATGGAGACTCACACACTGCGAG
This sequence comes from Oncomelania hupensis, assembly GCA_036898135.1. Lineage (NCBI taxonomy): Eukaryota > Metazoa > Mollusca > Gastropoda > Littorinimorpha > Pomatiopsidae > Oncomelania > Oncomelania hupensis. Next base: position 54,788,840 of record CM072513.1, read on the forward strand.
TCAACTGACCCTCTGCTGACTTGCCTCATTTGCTGTCCTGCAGTCTTTGATCTTATCCTTATCCCTTCCGGCCCCTTCTGACCTGCTACAGCAAAACTTGTCAGGATAGCGATCTCACAACAGTACCTTTAAAAAGGAACTATTATGTGGTAGTACAGCTTTGAAGAACATAGATCAAACCTGTCCTTCAGAGCACATGTCTTCAGTTTACCTTTCAACGTTTTGCCTTTGGTATCTTTGAGGGAATTTGCTCTGAAAGCCTGATTTATGTATTACTTGCAGCTGTTGTACCTCGGTCAGTTAAGATGTTGAAAGGCATCTACCTTAAAGAAAAGGCCCTGAAATTGTAATATTTGCTGTGGTTGAATTTTATTGTTATAGAAATGACAGAAAGCCTGTTAAGTACACAATGTATTCTGTTATTTACCTAGGTCTGATAACTGGACCAGGTGCAGATGGTGGAAGAACACATAATAAATTAGGGTTATATGTTATCAAGCATCTGTATTCAATGTCCCAAACCAACATGGCACCACAAATAGGCTAGGAAAGAAAAAGGGAGTCTAGCTTGATACAAATTGTACTGGAAAGACCAGAAGAAGATTGTTGGAGGAAAAAATAGAGTTTGTTTGAGCAGTTGGATTGATGTTGTGTTTTGCTGTAGCGTGTCATCCCTTTTACCAGTACCTCTTCTGTATTTCCTTGTCTCCCTGAGCTGACAATTTTTGGCTGCCAGCACTCTGCATGTTCTAGCTGTGTTAGTGTTGTGTGATAACTTTTAAAAAAATCCCATTTGTTGTGGATTCTGCTGCTGTTTTGATGTGACGTGGCTAGATTCCCTCTTGGAGAGGTGGCATTTTGGATGAAGCATGGGCAGCTCTCTCTTCCTAAATGAGATGGCTGGAGGAGTTCACTAGAAATAGACTTGGGGGAAAAAACAGCGAATTATCATAAAATGGTTTGGTGCAAATGGAGGTTGGTAAGACTGTGAGACACGTCTGCATCTTCAACAAGAAACAAGCCAAGCAGTCATACAATATCCGCAAAGAGACTTTTTATGTGGCTGTGCATGTTTCATATACTTTTGTCAGAACAAAGAGCGCGGCCTTGTCTGCAATTTCAGCATGAGTGGTATGGGTAGTTGTTGCATTTGCACATGCAGAAACAGTTCACTGACATTAGAATCTGAACAGCAAAACAGTTGTGTGTTTTTTTTTAATTGTGTCTTTTGCAACTAGACCCATACCTCAAAATCATTGCCATATTGGCTTCCTGGATAAGCCAGATTGATTTATTAAACTTGTGGTTATGATTGAAGAGTGTGTGAGCTTGTTCTACAAACTTGCACACAAAGTTTTATATATAATGTGTAGTATTTGTGAATGTATTTCAAGAGACCTGCTGAGTGTAGCAGATACAATGGTGTAAAGGACCTCGGAATGTGGTGGCAGTTCCTGTTATTTCCATCTGTGCACAATTATTGTCCACATTCTTGTGTGTGAATGCACATTACAAAACTGAGAAAATTAATCAGCGAGAACAGATAAAAATACATAGATCTATACACTCGCAGTGTAATCTAAAAAGGTTCGTTATTCACATAATTCTAGCATTGCACCTGATGCTGTGTATGACATCTAAGACATACACCTGGCTGTCACGTTTCGAACTGATCTTTTTGTCATGTGTCTGTGAAAGCTGGGATTTTGTGATGAAGCTATATAAGTATATTGTTGTTTGTTGTTGTTTGTGTGTTTTTTTTTTTTCTCTTGGGCATTCAGTGTGATCTTGAATTAGTAAACATGGTGGCTATGACTGATGGTTTGTTCAGCAGTTTAGTGAATGTGAGTGTAAAACTGATTCCCAAGTATTTATTTATTGATATAAAATGAACTTTCCATTCTTGCACATAGAGTATATTATTTGTTGTTATCAAATTCTGATATGATAAAACATGAGGTGAATGGGGTGTTCCTGAAATGTTCTGAAGAAAAAACAAAAAGATATAGACAAACAAAAAAGGTAAGTGTGAGTTAAGAAATGCAGTTATCAAACAAAAACCTAAACTTTAAAGACAATATTAATAAAGGTTGACACTAGTTCCCAAATATTTGGTGGTTATTAAACTCCATTCTTGCACATAAAATAATAAAAATAAGTTTATGTATATTTATTTATTTTACATCTTTTGCCACAAAATTATAAAACAAGTATATAACATATTATTTTTAGATGATTAAACAGAAAGGTGCATTATTCTGAAGAAAAATAATGAACATAAAATACATAATGAACTATACAGATCTGGGATTAAACCTGATCTTTAGAGAATAATATTGATAAAGATTGAAAACTGGTTCTCAAGCATAATTTATTTATTTTAATTGATGTTAACTGTCAATTTTTACACAATAATAATAAAAAAATGTGTAACCATTTATATATTTATTTATTATCTATTGAAATGATAAGACAAATAATTATATTACTACGTTTTGACATGGGAAAACAGGAAAGTGCTGTTGTTCTGAATAAAAAAGAATAATGAACATGTAATGAATGATGAACTACACAGATATAAGCAACACACAGTCATGAAACAAAAATCAAAACATTGAAGAAAAATATTAATAAAGATTGAAAACCAGTTGTCAGGTATTTATTTTATTGTTATAAAATATTTGTATTTATTTAATACTCTTCGTTCTTGCACATACAATTATAAAAACATATGCTATCAAATTCTAAAATTGTAATGAAACAGAAAAGTGCTGTTATTCTGAAGAGAAAAAAGAACGTTACAAAAAAATTACTAACTATAAAGATATATGGGAGTAATATAATAATGATGTACTATAAAAGCAAAAAAATTTTTTTTGGGCAAAATACTCAACTTTTAAATAAAAATAATAATAAAGTTTGAATTTATGAATGAAAGCATTAATAAAGGTTGATAGAAATTCACCTTGAAATTATACTCTTCAGTTAGTGAGTAGTATGTTTTTATCATCTTGTCTGTAGGCTCCACAGTCGCCCTTGTTAACAATACTATGATCTTGGATGGTAGAAAAAAACTGAAGAGCATGTATGGTGATGGTTTACCTTTATATTTCACTTTGTTGAATTTAATTCTAGTTATTAATGTGTTTTACTTCCTTACTGACTTTAATTCTCTTTAATACATTTTAACTTACTTCAAAGCATTGCTTGCTGTTATTAATTTCTATAGTCTTGTGTGGATTAAGATTCATTGTTCAAATTATATTTATTGTCTCCAGACATTACAATAGCATTTAGTATGTTGTGTGACAATTTTCCAGCAACAAAATAATAAAATTAAAATAAATATAATGACAATAATGTAAAGCCGAGCAGTAAAAACACTTTACACGCTTTAACAGACACACCACACTGCACTCACTTTACCATTTGTTATGAATTGGAATGAATAAATAAGTTTCCAGGAATCAATCAGTATTTCTCCCAAATTTACACTAACAATCACAATCTGTCTGCGAATGCAATATCCTACCAGATAACACAATAACCTATAAAATAATTTTTGTACACGACATAAACGCACGCACGTGATTATTATTTATCCAATATATTTTGTTATTATTATTATTATTATTATTATTATTATTATTGTTTAAGTTGCAAAGAAAATGGATCTTTCAGGTTGACTTTTATATGTAATTGTTGACAATCAAATACTGATCATACTTCTTTATTTATATTCTGTGAATGGAAATATGCATGGAATGACAAAGAAAGATATGCATTGTAGTAAGTCGATCAGATGTAGAAAGTTTGCAGTAATAGGAAGACCTTGTTTGACAATGCGATGGTGACAGGCGGTTTTCTGGAGTTTACTTGAGGGTAATGACTTTTCTTAGGCTGTTACTACCCCCTTTGTGACACTGGGGCGGCATGTCTAAGAAACTAGTCATTCTATCAAAAAATAGGCTGATGATAGGCTCAAATAACCATGCATGCATGTAGGTTGTTCTGGGTCACTCAATTGTTGGGGGTATGTGATAATGCTTAATGCTGTAACCTGAACATTTCATTTCTGGACATGCCTTACACATTTACAACATGCACCAAATTGTTTTGGTTAAAATTAAAATACAAAATAATATTTTTTTTGGTTAACTGCTGAATTTTTTTAAATCAAAGACATAATTATGAATGTTACCTTATTACAACAATTTTAGGTATATACACGAGAACATTTCAAATTCTTTTCTAACACTGAAAGTAGACTAATTTATTTTCTCATAAATTGAAAATAAATTGTAGCCATTTTTTGTAATTAGAAAAAAAAAGGTGTGGTTTGGGAACATGTTTAATGAAAAAAGTGTAATTCAAGGAACTTAATATGGATAAATGATCTCTAAGTACTCTTGTTCCACACTTGATAAAGTCAGCTGCTGTTTATTTTCATCAGAGTCCTATTATTTTGTAAACACAAGTTTTATAAAACTTTACTTCTTTTTTAAACCTGTTTACTTGCTTTTGGAACCATTGGATGGCCTTCCAATCTAACGAGTTTAACTTTCTGCAATCCTTGGATTTCAAAACTAAAGAGGAGTTCTTTATAAATTGTGTGCTATCCATCGGATGAATTTCAAACCTAAATGGTCTCATTTTTTTGCAAGCCATGTGATGGATTCCAAATGTTTACAAACCATTTAATGCCTTCCAGATGTGAAGAATTGTTCTTTGCAAATGATTTATTGACTTTTGTGTCTTTGACCCACCACTGTAGCTCAGCGGTGGAGTGTTTGCCTGGCGCACTATTGACCCAAGTTAGGATCCAGTGGTAGGCAAGATAAAAATTGTAATTTTCCATATATGTCTTAGTAATATGATTGCTCTGGTTATTCAGTATTGATGTAGGTCCCTACTTCTCTTTCCTGGAATGGTTACTACCACTACACCAATCGACCCCAGTGAGAGTGCTGAGTGTTTAAGTATAAATAGTATCCCCACTTTCTGGAAAGTTTAGTGTTTAAATTCCCACTGTTGATGTCTTTCTCCTTTGTTCTTTCTCATTCCTACTCTGTTCTATCAATCTACTATATACTATATTCTTCTTCGCTAGACCCACCTACCTTTTTTCTTGAAAACTCTTCTGGGACAAAACTCATTTGAGTGTGAGGTCTGTTGGATGAGCTTGGGAATATTGAACGCTTTATGCCAGGTGGTCACTGGGGCTTCCTATGATGCTATTATTTAGCAATGTAGGCATTTTATATGTAGGTGTTTTGTTGATATTTTATAATATTTGTATTCTATTTTGTTTTTATAAACGAGGGCTTGATAAATTGGAGCATAGCCTCAGCGTCCACTGCGTGAGATGTCTTTATTGTAAAGTGACCGGCTGGTGGAGTGCCTTCAGTGTTACAACTAGGGTTGTTTCTGCAGATCTTTTATGCTGATCAGTGGTGAGTCCTCTTTCAGCGAAGTTGTGGTATCGATTTTGTTTTCCTGATTCTGCTCTTTGCAGTCCGCTGGACCCTGTAAGCAATGAATAACTTACTAACTAACTGTGCCAATAGTGGGTGTAGACATTAAACTTCTATGTTCATTCAATTTTGTGTCTAGGAAGCTTTGTTTTGCAAACTAGTTCAGATCTTAGGAGTGTGATGATCTTTGTAAGTTGTAACAGTTTGTGCTTTTTGTTTAAAATAGTATCACCCCGGTTGGGGTGCCTGGGGTTTCAGTATAAATAGTATCCCCACTTTCTCAAAATTTAGTGCTTTAAATTCCCACTGTCGCTGTCTTTCTCATTTGCTCTTTCTCATTCCTGCTCTGTTCTATCAGTCTGTTATACTATCTTCTTCTTTGCTAGACCAGTCATCTACCTTTTTTCTTGAAAACTCTTCCGGGACAAGACTCCTTATTTGTGTATGAGGTCTATTGGATGAGCTTGGGAATATTGGATGCTTTCTGCCAGGTGGTCACTAGGGCTTCCTATGATGTTATTATTTAGCAATGTAGGCATTTTATATGTATGTGTTTTGTTGATAATTTATAATGATGTTTGTATTCTATTTTGTTTTTGTAAACAAGGGTTCGATAAATTAGAGTACAGCCTTAACGTCCCCTGCGTGGGATGTCTTTATTGTAAAGTGACTGGCTGGTGGAGAGCTTTCAGTTTTACCACTAGGGTTGTTTCAGCAGATCTTTTATGTGGATCAGAGGATTTGGCTCGGAAGAGTCCGCTGGACCTAAAGCAATAATCATGTAATGTAATGTAATGCTTAAATAGTATCCCCACTTTGTGGAAATGTAGTGCTTTAAATTACCATTGTTTCTGTCATTCTCATTTGTTCTTTCTCATTCCTAATCTGTTCTATCATTCTACTATCGTCTTCGCTAGACCAGTCACCTACATTTTTTCTTGAAAGCTGTTTGGTCAGCTTGGGAATATTGGATGCTTTCTGCCAAATGGTCACTAAGGCTTTCTATGGTATTATTATTTAGAAATGTAGGCATTTTATATGTCCGTGTTTTGTTAATGTTTTATAATGATGTTTATATTCTATTTTGTTTTTGTAAACTGGGTTCGATAAAATAAGAATTACAGCATCAGCATCCATTGCATGGGATGCCTTTATTTTATAGTGACTGGCTGGTGGAGTGCCTTCAGTGTTACCGTTAGAGTTGTTTCAGCAGATCTTTTATATAGATCAGGGGTGAGCCCTCTTTCAACCAAGTTGTGGTCCTGATTCAGCTTTTTGCAGCCTACTGGGCCCTATAAACAATGACTAACTAACATACCTACATATCTGGAAATACTTTGAAATAGGGAGGGAATCAGAATGAGCCAAATTTTGGTCTGTCCATCTGTTGGTCTGTCCGTTGATCTTTTGGAAACTATATCTCAAAAACCACACCAAACCTCATAGGAACATTACCTACGTTAGTAACTTAGTGGCCTGCCTCTCGTGCCATCATATTTGCTCTGCCGCAAAGGTCAAGGTTACTGGAGTCGTTTTGTTGCTAAACACGTTTTTTGTCAAATATTTCAAAAATGGCAGAACCGTTTTTGTTGAATATTGGTTTTCAAGTCTGGCTGTTGTCAGGTGATCGGTCCGCCACTCAGAATTTGAACTATTTTGTTTAAAATAACACTTTTTGCATTATCTCAAGAATAACTGAACCGAAATTCATCATTTTTACCTTGCAGATACTTTAAATACATACTACTTAGCATTTTACATCATAAGTATTTGTACTTTCTCGAAGTCAAGGTAATTCATTGTCCTTCACCATTTTCTAGAACCGATTTGCGCTGTATCTAAAAAATTGGCTCAGCTGATTTGGATAATTTTTGGTTTGCAGATAGTATGAAGCCAAGTCGCAAAGCCTCCATAAAACTTCATTTTGAATATGAATATTTTTTGGCTATGTTTGTGAATGTCTAAATACATTTGAATGGATTGCCATCTTGTAACTCTTCCAGATTTATGTAAGCTATTTTAAAAACATTTTAGCTGCGCCACAGTAAAATATACATTCAATGTGTGAGGATGTTTTAGCTCAGGGCAAACAACTACAATTTTCAAGGTTTAGTTTGTTTCATTGTTTAAATACATACATTTTCCTGCTGTCAGCAGTTGCTAGATTTGGACTGTTGACTTGGTATATCGATGGAAAACTTTGTGGTATGTATGAAATTCAATTACATCACTTGTTTTTCAAATGAGGAAGTAAAAAGTTCTGTTTCTGAGCAGAAATGACCTTAACTGTGATGACTACTTGAATATAAAACAAATAAGCAAGCAGAGAAGTATCATAATCATGTGTATGTATGATTGTAACCATATGTCAGATAATGTAGATAATATTAGTTCTGAATGTTGTTGGGTATACAAATTGTTTCTTCGTTGTGTGATGATTTGGTAGTGTGTTTTGGTATGTTAGCGTTACATGTAACTAGGAGAGAGTATGTTGCAAACTCTGTTAGGGTGCCTGCATTAATTAATACAAAAACCAAAGATAATAATGATCATGTGCAAATTCAGTTTTGACTTCCCATTGCAGTGTTTCTGAGACTGAGAAATGGTGAAAATTAGCAGATAAATTGAAACGGCGTCAAATGTTTTGCACATATTTATTTTACTTGCAGAAATGTGTCATTACGAAAGGTATATTATGCTGTCTGAAAGTTTGTGAATGGTTTTGCATGCTTTATTGTATCCAGAACACATTTGCACGTGTTTGTTTTATGGTGTTTTGTGTGTTGTTGAAAAATCAAAATGTGCAAAGATAATATTTATTGAAACGTTTAAAAATGTAGAAGGTATTTCTGTATTAGGTAAGCTTTTGATTTTTTTAATAGTGTGATTTGTAGCGAGATATTTTAAATTTAATTTTAATTTTTTACATTATTCATAATCACAATTATAAGCAACATGTCCGTCATTATCTTTGATCAAAACTTTGTAATCTTATTCAAGAGATTGCTCTTTCAAATACTAATGCCCCGAAATACTGAAGTGGCTGTGTAAGCATAGGCCATCTTACTGCTGCTATTGGTCTAGTGGTGGTTTCAGTGTAGTGGGTGGGAATAGGTAAATACAGTCCTCGGGTTACGCCAGTCTCGATTGATATTGTTTCGTGGTTACGATGCTCCTCCCCATAAAAATATAATAAATAATATTACGCGTTGTTCCATCTTACGCGGTTTAGCGTCGCAAGCGACGTAAACAAACCGGAGCTAGTTTCTGTCGAGCGGCGGAAGAATATGCTTTGTTGTGGTTATACAGCGGGGAAGATGGCGTCGCTTCCTACGCTGGCGTCGCTTCATACGCTGAGTCACTGTACATACGCCATTTTGGTTGTTTATGCCGTCTCTCTCTTTCACGTGTTTTATCGTTTTTTGCCCTTGGTTATGGCTCCCAAACGTAAGTCAGACTCTTCTGATGGTAGTGCATCAAAGAAAAGAAAGGCCATCACCATGGAAGTTAAAATGGACATTATAATATTAATACTTTTTTATGTCATTAACAGTTACAGTACAGTATATAGCACTGTACGTATAGTACAGGTATTTTTCTTTATGTTCCAACTTACGTTCTGACTTACAATGAAATCGGGTTACGATGCGTCCAAGGAACGGATCAACGTCGTAACTTGGGTATTATGATTTATTATTCTGTATTATGATTAGTTGTGGGTTTTGTATGGGCTACCCCTGTTGGGGTGCCGGGGGTTTCAGTATAAATAGTATCCCCTCTTTCTGGAAACTTAGTGCTTTAAATTTCCACTGTCGCTGTCTTTCTCATTTGCTCTTTCTCATTCCTACTGTGTTCTATCAATCTACTATCTTCTTCTTCGCTAGACCAGTCAGCTACCTTTTTTCTTGAAAACTCTTCCGGGACAAGACTCCTTATTTGTGTATGAGGTCTGTTGGATCATCTTGGGAATATTGGATGCTTTCTGCCAGGTGGTCACTAGGGCTTCCTATGATGTTATTATTTAGCAATGTAGGCATTTTATATGTACGTGTTTTGTTGATAATTTATAATGATGTTTGTTTTCTATTTTGTTTTTGTAAACGGGGGTTCGATAAGTTGGGTGAAGCCTCAGCCGTCCCCTGCGTTGGATGTCTTTATTGTAAAGTGACTGGCTGGTGGAGAGCTTTCAGTTTTACCACTAGGGCTGTTTCGGCAGATCTTTTATGCGGATCATGTCGGGGGTTGTCCGGTCCTGATTTGGCTCAGAAGAGTCCGCTGGACCTAAAGCAATAATAATGTAATGTATTGGCCTACTTCCTTGTCTTGGGTGGTGCTGTGCTTGTGGAGTGACCAGGCTTTGATCTAAAAGTATTCTAATTTTAAAATTTAAAAAAATAGAAGAATAATTGTGGGAGTTTCATAGGACATTGAAATAATGTACAGCTCAATAATACTTCCACTAGTTTCCTTCCAATAACTGTGTCCAATTCCAGCATTCTTTTTTTATTTTTTTAGAACAGATGAGATTTGAAAAGATAAAATATAAAAATTATAACTCGCCCCTCAATCCTTACCACACAGAGATCCAGCATTTTGGTTAGATTTTATTCATTTGGCTAAATACTCTTTTAGTTTACATATTTTAATAATTTTTTTAACAACTTAAAAAAATGATGCTCTTTTCTACTGGTAAACCATGAGTTGATATTATGTGTACTGAAGGCAAAGAACCTTATTGTGGTCTTATGCAGTTTTATTGCAGCCTGTGTGAAGTAATTTAGAATGAACAGTGGCCATTTTTTAAACACGCTGACAATGCTGCTTATCTTTTGTTGTTCTTATACCCCGACAGAGTCCATGTGTGGTTCTTGAGGAAGAGTGCTTGCATGTACTGTTGTGATGGTTCTCTTTACAGTTTCTAATTCTTAAATAATAATTCTCTATTGAGAATGCAAACGTTAACACATAGAGCCTTCTTTTGCAAGTGAAAATTTGGGGAAAGCGTCTTGTTTTACCCAGCAAAACTTCCACAGGATGATCCACCACTTCAGTACAGTACAAAGTATGAATTGCGATGGTAAAATACCTGTATTATGCCAATACTATTGTATGCTTCTCAACACTACTCATGAATCAGTAAATTTTAAGTTCTTACAGAAAGGTGCATTTATCAGCTCAAATCCCACTGCCGTAGCTCAAGTGGTAGAGCGTTCGCCTGGCACACCGATGACCAAGGTTTGAATCCTGTCGTGGGCAAAAAAAAAAGTGGCAATTTTTCACTGTCCATTTTAGCAGTATTGCTCTGGTGGTTCAGTGTTGATTTAGGTCCATATTGTTCCCTGGGATGGTTATTCTCGTCTGCCATATCGCCAGTGGTGGGTGTAGACATTAAATCTCAATGATCATTCAGCTCAAAAAACTGCTCAAAGCGCTGTCCAAGCCAACAATACACTTGTGAAAACAAGTATTGTTTAGTTAAGAGAAAGAGAGGCTATGGAATGAATTCAAAGCTTCAAGGAAGATTGTCTTCAACATCTTAAAATTTCCGAGGTCATCATCAGTATCTTTAGTACAATGATGATGACATCCATTACTCTTTTGCTGAGAAGATGGTCAGTAAATTTTTATTTGGAACAGAATTTGTTTTCAGCTTGTTATGCACCTTTTAGTTCATTGCTAAAAAGAGCTTTGACATTGGGGGAAAAAAGCATTAACTTTTTTCTTCTTGCATTTTTACATGAATATTGTTGCATGTTTATACAATCTTATCTGTATTTGTATTCAACAGTTCGGTATGTGATTGTTACACGAGTTTATTCCTGAATGCACAAATGTTTTTGTAAGCGATTGAGTGAACAGTGCATTTACAAGTAGGAATGCTGGAAATGGGTGTTAGTGACTAAACTATTGTTATGTTGTATCGTGTTTGTGTGGATGGCAATGTACCAGAGTACTGAATGCCGTTTTCATGTTAAATTATACAATGATTGTGTTTTTGTTGTTACTTGGCTGATTATGTAAATATGTCTAGTTAGAATGCGGTACGTGGGATTTTTTATTATATTTTTACAAACGCTTTTTTTGTTGACTTCTGCCAGCCAGGCAGGTTTGCATGTCAAGACTGAACAGTTACAGTATGTGATTTGCTCTCAGTTTTGTTCTTGTTGAGTGTTAACTTTAGTGGTGGTGTGATTTATTTTTCTCCTGAGAATGCTTGTGTTCATTCATTGCTCTTGTGCTGTTCATTTTGTGATCATAAAAGTTATTGTGTTCTGTTTTATTATCTGATGGTTTCTTGTAAGTCTATTATATATATATGAAATGTTATGACAAAAAAAAACAACACTGTGAAACTGTATGAAAATAAATACATATGATAATAAATGAGATCAAGAATGGTTGCATGGTGAGACAATAGAATATACATGAATCCTGAATGCGTGAGTCAGTGCAATCATGTATCTCATGTCACTGGATAAGTGGCTGCAATCCTTACTTTTCTCTTTTTCTGTCTTATTTTTAATTTTTCTTCTTCGTATTTTTTCTTATTTTTTTCTACTTTCAACGAGTAGTATGCCAGGTAATCTGTCTTCCCATTTTTCTTGAGACTGGGAATAAGATGATTGATACATTACAAAGAATTGAATACAATAATAATAATATTAATGGTATTTTTACACCTTTTTATTTGCTCTTCTTGATCTCTCAGCGGCCTTTGACACAGTCAATCACACAACATCCTTCTTCAACATCTTCAGCATTCTTTTGGCATCCTCAGGAGTAGAAGCGATGATTCACGCCCTCACCATTATGTGTAACAAGATCTGGCAGAGTGGGAAGTGGCCTATACCATTGACCCAGTCACTTGTCATCACTCTTCCAAAAATAGGTAACCTTCAGGAGTGTGAAAATTACTGCACCATCAGCCAACCCAGCTAGGTCCTCCTGAAATTAATACTCGACAGGTTGAAACCCCAAGCTAAACAAATCATAGCTGAAGAACAAGCAGGATTCAGGGCAAGGCAAAGTGCCATTGAACATATTTTCAACCTCAGAATAATCTGCAAGAAATACCTACAGCACCAACATCTATATCATGTGTTCGTAGACTTCAAGAAAGCGTTTGACCGAGTCTGGCATGCAGCTCTGTGGGCAACCATTAGAGTGTACAACATCAGCCCTAAAATTATTGAAGTCATCAAAAGCCTATGCTGACTGAGCCTTCGTGATCTGCAAGGACATCTGACATGATGCGCTCTAGGGAGATGTTGAAGAGAGTTGGAGAGGGTAGGCATCCTTGATGCAAACTGATTGCATAGGGGGTAGAGCAATCTCCAGCCTTTGTTTTGTGGATGACATTGATGAATTGGCTGGAGAGGAACAAGAACTTGAACAGCTGGTACAGAGGCTTGACACCACCACCAGAGCCAATAGAATGGAAATAAGTGCAAAGACCAAAATTATGACCAACAACACCAATGGCATCAATATGGACATCACAAGGCCAATCCCTCAACACAGTGCATAGCTTCAAATATTTTGGAGCCATTTTATCAGACAATGGGTCCCAACAGGAATTCCTGTCCAGGATCGCACAAACAACAACTCCCCTGGCAAGGTTGAAACCCATCTGGAAAGACAGGACCATCAGTCTACATTCCAAGGTAAGATTGCTGCGCTCCCTTGTCATCTCCATCTTCCTATACAGTTGCGAAACATGGACCCTCACAGCAGATCAACAAAAAAGAATACAAAGCATGGAGATGAGGTGTTACAGAAGACTGCTGGGCATTTCCGACAGACCATCACACAATCCATTGGACAACATGATGACCTGCTCACAGTGGTGAAGAAACGGAAACTCCTATAATATGGCCACATCTCCAGGGCAAGGCACAGTGCAAGGAGGTAGAAGAAGAGGACAGAGAAAGATGGAGTACACTGGTTAAACGATCATCTGTGGTGCCCCTATGACCTCCGAGTTACAGGATAGGATTGATTGATTGATTGATTTATTGTTGCTTTAGGTCCAGCGGACTCTTCCGAGCCAAATCAGGACCGGACAACCCCCGATCCGCATAAAAGATCTGCTGAAACAACCCCAGTGGGAAAATTGAATGCCCTCCACCGGCCAGTCACTTTACAATAAAGACATCCCACGCGGGGACGGCTGAGGGTTGACCTCAACTACGCGAACACCCCGGTTACAAAAACAAAATAGAATACAAACATCATTATAAATCATCAATGAAACACATACATATAAAATGCCTATAGTGCTAAATAGTACAATCATAGGAAGCCCTAGTGACCACCCGGCAGAAAGCGTCCAACACTCCCAAGCTGATCCAACAGACCTCATACACAAACAAGGAGTCTTGTCCAGGAAGAGTTTTCAAGAAAAAAGGTAGGTCATTGATCTAGCGAAGAAGAAGATAGTATAGCAGAGTGAAGGACAGAGCAGGAATAGGAAAGAGTAAATGAGGAAGACAGCGACAGTGGGAATTTAAAGCCCTAAATTTCCATAAAGTGGGGATACTATTTATACTGAAAACCCCCGGCACTCCAACGGGGGTACTGTTGCCGCAGTGAATCTGTCTTGCCTATAAAGGAAAGACAGGTTTTCAACTGTGGCTTTCACTGTTCCCTTTATAGGTTTGAACAATCTACAGTGGCAAGATTGCTCATGACCCCAAGGGGTACAGGATAGGATAGGATAGGATCAAAAGCATGTATGTCAAGGCTACCAGTGCAGTCCTCCATAACAGCTCCATCGGAAACTGGTTCAGAACAACAATCAATGTGCCTCAAGGATGCCTATTCTTTCCAACATTCTTCAACATCTTCCTAGAGCGCATCATGTCAGATGCCATTGCAGGTCACGAAGGCACAGTCAACATAGGGGGTAGAGCAATCCCCAACCTTCGTTTTGCAGATGACATTGATAAATTGGCTGGAGAGGAACAAGAACTTGAACAGCTGATACAGAGGCTTGACCACCTCCAAAGCCTATGGAATGGAAATAAGTGCAGAGAAGACCAAAATGATGACCAACAACACCAATGGCATCAACACAGACATCCAAGTCCAAGGCCAATCCCTCAAAACAGTGCATAGCTTCAAATATTTAGGAGCCATTGTATCAGACAATGGGTCCCGACAGGAAATCCTCTCCAGGATCGCACAAACAACTGCTGCCCTGGTCAGGTTGAAGTCAATTTGGAAAGACAAGACCACCCAGTACATTCTAAAATAAGGCTGCTGTGCTTCCTTGTCATCTCCATATTCCTATAATAGGCTATATGCTTGCAAAACATAGACCCTTACAGCAGATCTACAACGAAGAATAGAAAGCATGGAGATAAGGTGCTACAGAAGACTTCTGGGCTTTTCATATACATGTACCCATCACATCACAAACGACGAAGTCTGACAGACCACCACACAAACCATTGGACAACACGATGACCTGCTCACAGTGGTGAAGAAACGGAAACTCCGATGGTATGGCCACGTCACCAGATCATCAGGCCTTGCAAAGAACATCCTGCAAGGCACAGCGCAAAAAGGTAAAAGATGTTGTTGTTGTTGCACCAATTTTTATTCATCAGATTAACATAAGTTGTACTGATAGCTACAAAGAAAAGATAGCTATATATAAAAGAAAAGGGAGACCGAAAAATAGGTGGGAGGACATTTGAAAATGGACTGGCTTGACACTGAGCTAAGCCATAAGGGTTGCTAAGTACATAGCTGGTTAAACGATCATCTGTGGTGCCCCAACGACCTCTGAGTTACGGGATAGGATAGGATAGGATAGGATAGTTTACTGAATTCCTCAAATGGAATTACACACACACACACCCACACACACACACTGCAGTGCCGGACGCAGGGATGGGTTACCTTAGTTCCAAAACCCCCCCTCCAAACTAAAAATAAAAATAAAAAAAATTGAATTTTTTTTTTTTATGCAAAGAGTTTTATTTGTTTTAAAAGTGTTTTTAAAACATTGTAGTTTTTAATCACTTTTGGTCCAAGGTACAAAGAGTTATTTATAGACAATTTAACGGAAATCCATTTCAAGGGAAGCGTTTTCCCGTTGAAACGACCAAGTAACCCAACCCCTAAGCCTAAATTTAGCAAATGCACCCATATTTTCTTGTTCTGGCCGCAATCCTCTTCCAGCACCGTCACCATGATACTGCCCTAATCCCCCCAAAACGACTTTTTAGAATTATTAATTAAGATGCTAAGTTGATAATTATGAACACAGCGTTCATTGCCTGGTTTGGTGAAGTCAGCAAAATGGCAAATGCTTTGACAACTGATGTTATTTTTCCTCGTCAAGCATCCCGACAGACTCTCCGTGACAACCAACCTGCTGCCCCTCCAGAAGAATATTTCAAGATTAGCATTGCCATTCCTTTCTTGGAACACCTGTCAACCCAATTGGAATCGAGGTTCAAAAATGCTGACCTAGCAGTTGATGGTCTCTGTCTGGTGCCAAGCACTTTAATAGACAACCAGGATGGTTTCATGCAGGTTCCAGAAGGGGTGAAGACACTGGCAATGTTGTGGGAGTCTAACGTACCAGACAACGCTACCCTTGATGCAGAATACCAACGGTGGGTTTGCAAATGGCGAAGTGCTGCTGAGAATGCGACAGCTATCATCCCATCCACGGCATCAGAAGCACTGAAACATTGTGACAGAGATATAATTTTTATCCCAACATGTTCATCATGCTAAAGAACCTTTGCACCATGCCTGTCACTACTGCCGAGTGTGAGCGTTCAAACAGTTGCGCAACCTGAAAAACTACCTGCGCTCTACAATGAGGCAACAGATACTCAATGGACTTGCTTTAATGAAAGTGCACAGGGATGTTGATATTGACTTCAAAGAGGCAGTGAACTGTTTTGAAAGAAGATACAATTCACAAATGGTACTAATGCCGAGAAACCTAGTGCAGCAAGATTGAAAGTGAAAGCAAGGCGGTGATGTTCATAAACTACAAGGTAAAGCTTTATACCGTTAACGATCAACAAAAAAAGTAGTGAATAATAATAGTATACAAAACATCTCTGCTGATAAATAAATGTTTTTGAGTGTGTGTGTGTGTGTTTTTTTTTTTTTTTTTTTTTTAAGGGAGGGGCAGAGGATAATTTGTGTACCCCAGAGTTTGTCAGTTCAATTGTTCATAAAGCTCTAAGTCCCAGGCCATCACAAATGGCTTTTTCAAGGTTCAGATTGCACCAGATCGCACCATTTTGCATCCTTGAAAAAAAAAATTTCCAGGGGAGCATGCCCCCGGACTCCCCTAGAAGGCTCGAATCTGTAACCCCCCCCCCCCCCCCCCCCCTTCGACTTTTCCCAGGTCCGGCCCTGCACACACACACACACACACACACCCACACACACACACATCAACAACATAACACAAAAAAAGTTAAAAACAAAATAAAATGCAGATAAAGTCTACTATATAATCCTTGGTTTGAATAATTGTTTTTGCGCGTATAAAGTCAACTAAAATGGGAGACAACTCCATCATTTGCTGGAAACTGACGTTTGCAACACACTGATTTGAAAGAAAAGAAAAAACAAATTACCTGAAACCTTATGAGATGTATTTATTTTTTTTAATATTTTTTTTTACTAGCGATTAATAGAGTGTATAATAAACTAAAACGCTCTGATTATTCAGGACGTGCACTGTTAATTATCAGAAAGCTATAATTTTACGACATATCTGAAGGGTTTGCAAAATGTAAAAACATGGCGATGTAGGTCTCAACCAAATAACCGGCAACAGAACCGATTGATTTCTTCGTTTTTACCAAGAATAGAATTGCCTTCATTAGTTTGGAGCCCCTTTATTTTTAAGTTGATAGCCTGAAACATGGCAGGAGCAAGTACAAGCTCCGCTCCTCCCAAGCGGTTATCAACAGCAGCGCAATTTTTTGATGAAGAGAAGGAAACGCCAGAACTGAAAAAATCCACATACGATAAGGTGAGAAAGTTAATGAGTTATATTAGACTAGCAGTAGACGGCATGCTGGCTAGAAGCCTTTTACTTTAGCCCTCTGAATGAGAGTCAGTGGTCATTGTATATAGGTCGACATGTGATGTATAATTTACTGTTTTAGTTTACAAAACCCTTTCGAAAAAGCAACTGGAGTGGGATATACACCGTCATCCTAATGGCTAATACTGTGATATTGGTAAAAAAAAAAAAAAAAATCCATCATTTCATGTTACAAATAAACTATCACTCTGGCTCTGACTTAATCCATCATAGTCCACACTCACCCACTCACCCTTTTGCCTCACCCTGTCAGTCTGTCTCACATCCACGTACTTGTAATTTCATTGTCATTTGTCATTGTTTGGTTTCACGACTGACACTGCAAGTGAAAATAACTTGTATAAACTATAAGGAACAATTGTGAGTTTGACGTAATGATTTAATAAACCAAAGTATGCATTTTAACCTTTCAGGTTGTGGATTTGCTTAACCGGGCATCCCTGCTATCAAAGGACACAGACAAAGTCGGTCATTTAAAACAGGTTAGTACTGCAGTAAAACCTCCATTTTACGACCTTTAAATTGCCATTAAAAAGAGGTCTTAAAAGAGGGGTCTTAAAAAGGAGGTATAACATTTTCGAAACAGACATACTTTAGAAAATTAATTAAGATAACCCCATTAATATTGTTGTAATTATTTTTATTCAATCATTGAATAGTTGTTTTGCTTTTTTAAAGAAAGCGGTTATTTCTGTTTGTTTGCATGATCCCCACACCCGTGCATGTTCTCTTAGTATGTCACTTTGAACACCAAACATGGTGTCGGCAAGATCTGACAGGCCCCTGCTCAGGGCAAATCTGGTCAGCTCCTTAGAGTATTTCAAGCTGCTTTAATGCATCGTCTGCTGTTAAAAGTTGTAAATGAAACTAGTTTCTTCAAGCGCACAAATATAGTATTGCTTTGGAATCTGAATTTTTCAGATGCTAGGTCATAAAATTTAATTATTTTAAGATCGCAAGTCGCGTTTTAGAGGTAGTCATTTAACTTAAGAGAGGTCGTTTATATAGTACAAAGCATCGGTGAATTTTTTTCCGGTTGTATGTTGGAGGAAGTGGTCATAATGATCAACACGATTGATTGTGGGCGTACACGGCAAGACAAGAAGAAGTCGTTTAAGAGAGGGTCTCAAAACGGAGGTTTTACTGTATTATCTTATTGTTCTTATATGAAGCTCCAGACAACAGCAGAATCCTGGGTGACTGAATAGGGGAGAAGGAACATAGTGTTTGCTGGGTGTATATATATGTAGCTGGCACTCTGTCTAGGACATGAGTGTCATGATCTTAAAATCTATGCAATGGAATGCTTGAGTGAACAGGCTAGACCTCTTTCTTTACTAGAGCATGATCTTCGTGGATTAAGTGCTCTACAATTCTCCTTCATAACCATCTTCATCTGAAGGAGTGAAGGGTGCTCGCCTGTGCATCAGGATCATGTTATTTTGTTGTGCACTCCAGGCTGTCAGCCATCTCTGAACCACTGCCTGCAGTGTTACTGCTTAACATTCTGTGCTTGTATCACTTTGCCATCACCTACACAACTGTGGTTGAGAAATTTTAGTGACCGACTGTGACTATGAAAGTAATTTTGCACTACTTTTAAAAATATAATTAATGAAGGAAAACTCTTTTTTTTTCCCCCCAGTCTAACAATGATTTATTTGTACAACAACAACAACTTTGTATAATGGTAATAGTTTCAATAGTTTATGCAGGTTTAATAGGAAATTCAGAAGGGCCCAGGTGCTTGGTTTTAAGATAATTTATATAATACTATTGAAAAAATATTAATAGTAAATAGTGTAGCATTGCAACAGTCTTTTTTTTTTTTTTTTTTTTTTTAATTTTATATACAGGTTCAGGAATTGATCATCCATAAGGACCCA
The DNA here is from genome assembly GCA_036898135.1 of Oncomelania hupensis. Classification (NCBI taxonomy): domain Eukaryota; kingdom Metazoa; phylum Mollusca; class Gastropoda; order Littorinimorpha; family Pomatiopsidae; genus Oncomelania; species Oncomelania hupensis. The sequence continues at coordinate 54,808,291 of CM072513.1, forward strand.
GCATTGTTGGATAACTTTCTGGATGAGGTCATTGCATTCCAAAATGACCGCTCAGTGGAGGTTAAGAAGTGCATTATCGGCTTCATGGAAGAAGCTTGGTAAGAATGGAATGTTGTGTATTTTGTAAGCATATTTATTTCTTTAAGTTGTGTTACTTGAGAGAGAGAGAGAGAGAGAGAGAGAGAGAGAGAGAGAGAGAGAGAGAGAGAGAGAGCATGAGAGATGGTGGGGGAAGGGATGGAAAGTGGGGGAGGGGAAGGTGTAAACAGAAAACATAACTAGATTTGTGTGTGTTGTTGGAAAATTGAATGTGTTATAGTTTGAAATTATTAACTAAAATTGTCTTATTTATTTTTTATATATTTAATTTCATTGTTATTGTACCATGTTTCAAACTTTTATTTGGAATGCAGCATGATTTTAAAAGAATCACATTATTATTATTATTGTTATTATTATTATTATTATTATTATTATTATTATTATTATAAATTGGTTATGTTGATTTCATATGATATATTTTGTTTATTTGCTCCCAATGTTTGTTGATGATGGTGATGTTTACTTCCACCACTAAGCATGCTTGTTGCGCAAAAGGAGAATAATATAGAAAAATGAAAACGAAAGCCTGGTGGGACAAGGGGTAATAAAATAGAAAGAAAATCAGAATATTGTGTGCAAATATTGTGTCTTCATACTTGTAGCTGTGAATAAATAGCTGTGAATAGTTTTTTGCTATTCTTTTTCTGTCTTTTCTGTCATTTGTGTACATAGTTATAAATAGTCTATTTCTGTCTTTTTTGTAATTTGTGTACATAGTTGTAAATAGTTTGTACACTTACTGTTCTGTCTTTTGGTGTATTGTAGCTAAAGCAATGTTTTATCGAGTGCATGTATTTATATGTAATGATTATGTAAAGCGTGGTGAGTCTGGTCATAGGCTGGAGTACCCGCTATATAAAAATCTGTTATTATTATTATTATTATTAGTAGTATTTTAATTTTATATCAGTTTAAGAAGACACACCAGACAGTTTTTTTTTATAAAATGAAATCTGCGTTTTTATGCTGTTGTTTTATTTTGTTTGCATGTCTACAGCAAAAAAGACCATGCATGCTTGCTGCGAGTGGTGCCATCCATCACCCATCTTAGGCAAAGATGAGAACGTCAATGTTCAGAAGAAAGTCATCCTGGTCTTCTCAAGCCTCTATCGTTGTGCCTTGCAGGTGAGTCTTTCGTTATAGAATCAGCAGTGCTAGTTGGTACAGTTTTTTAAAAAAATCCTTTCACCTTACATTGTTTGCATCCGTTAGGTTTATTTGCAGTGGTCTCATGGACTGTGTAAATTTGTAGGAGTCCCAAAGTATTTTTATGTACACAGAGTAAAAAACAGAAAACAAAAGTCATATGTCTCTTAATGACACTGAAATAACAGACTCGACCATTCCTTGCACAAATGGATTCAACATTCAGCCAATGTTGATATTAAAATATTATATTTAAAAGTACCTTTATCATTTTGGTACCCCCGTTGGGGTGCCGGGGGTTTCAGTATAAATAGTATCCCCACTTTCTGGAAATTTAGTGCTTTAAATTCCCACTGTCGCTGTCTTTCTCATTTGCTTTTTCTCAGTCCTGCTCTGTTCTATCAATCTGCTATACTATCTTCTTCTTCGCTAGACCAGTCACCTACCTTTTTTCTTGAAAACTCTTCCGGACAAGACTCCTTGTTTGTGTATGAGGTCTGTTGGATGAGCTTGGGAATATTGAACGCTTTCTGCCAGGTGGTCACTAGGGCTTCCTATGATGTTATTATTTAGCAATGTAGGCATTTTATATGTATATGTTTTGTTGATAATTTATAATGATGTTTGTATTCTATTTTGTTTTTGTAAACGGGGGGTTCGATAAATTAAGAGTGCAGCCTCAGCGTCCCCTGCGTGGGATGTCTTTATTGTAAAGTGACTGGCTGGTGGAGGGCATTCAGTTTTCCCACTAGGGTTGTTTCGGCAGATCTTGTATGCGGATTGGGGGTTGTCCAGTCCTGATTTGGCTCGGAAGAGTCCGCTGGACCTAAAGCAACAATTATGTAATGTAATGTAATGATCATTTTGGTGCTAAGACAGTTGCGTTTAGACACTTGCTTATTAAGTTAGTGCCTTCATTTTAATTTTTAGGCTACCCACTTTTTTGTCTTATTATTATATTTCTTGCACCTTTTGAATTAGTGGTATAAACTTTACAGTATGTCAGTAGTCCACTAAACAATAAATTGCATGCTGTTGGTGTTTAAAATATTACTATTTATTTTTTTTTTAAAATTAGGTATCTATTTATGTATTGTTTTGTTTTGTTTTTAAGTTTATTTATGTATTTTTAATTTATAATGTGTTTGCAGTGGGTAAGCAAGGCAAAGAATGTGACTCCAGAGATGGCAGCCATTTGGGAGCAGGTCAACAGGATCAAAGCTGAACTCGTTGAATTGCTCGAGTCTGAAAATGATGGGTCAGTATTTCATTGCCTTGGCACCTTTGCTGGTAGAAACAAATGGGCTATCATTGTTCCTGATTTTGGTAGTCATGTGGATGAAAACACAAGCTGGAATCTTGACCTTTCCTACCAGACTAGTGACTCAGCTTAAATCAGTAGTCTGCCAGAATTATCCCTAGACCATTTGTTATGTCCACAGAAAATTAAACTTTTATTATTTTTTGTAGCCAGTTGATAAGAAATTTTACATTGTGGCCAGAACTTTTATTGGTGAGAAATGTATCTATGTTTGCAGTATTCGTACACATGTTGTGAAGATGCTGGAAGGTTTGACTCTGTGCTTATCCAAGAAAACACCAGTGAGTACACAATCAGTATTTTTCATCTAGTTATTTAATGTGGCAAAACAAATTAGTTGTGAGTGAGGTCATTTGTATTGATTACAGACCTGTGCACTTGTACAAAAAAATCGTATAATGTACGATTTTTGAACCATTGTACGACTGGTTTTCACGGTCTCAGGAATTTTTCGACCCCCCCCCCCCCCCCCCCAAAACCCCACGATTTTGCGCTGATTTTTGGCATTATTTCGGTCATATAACGCTAGCTTGGCGTGAGCCTTTGTCCGATGCGTCGCGCGTTGCTATTGGCCTAAGCCTTTGAAATTGTCAACCAGCGATTAGCTTTAATTCAGCTCCTTACCCGCCATTTCCGGCTTAACCTCATGGTTGGAAAGCATGGAGAAGCGAGGAGAAACTGATGATGAAGAAGAAAATCAGAGTCAGAATGAGAAACAGAAACTGAAAAAGCCGAAAAAGATACAAGCAACTTTACGAGAAGGAATTTCCAGATCCAGTTCTGCTCAATGCAGAAGTAGCTGATCCCTCCCAGCATGAAGACTCCACAGGCAGCCAGCTGGAATACTTTCTGGAAAGATTTCCTTGCCTGCAGAGCTTTGCTCCTGATGAAGACCTGCTTGACCTCTTTGCCCAGTACCAGGGCATGGACATTGAAGTGAAAGAGGGCAAATGCCTTTTGGACAAGGCTAAGGAAGGAACATAAGAAGCTTGCCCGTCTTGCAACTACAATGAAGGGAATCCTTTGCATTCCAAATTCCAATGCACCATGTGAGCGGCTCTTCAGCATGCTCAGGAAGAATGTGACTGAGCAGAGGGCCTCTCTGCAACAAGACACCACAGAAGCTCTTATGGTGGTCAAGGCAGGCCGTCCAAGGGTCTTGTCTTTTCAGAGAGGCAGCTCTCTAGTGAGACCCTTGGCATGCTGAAGAGTGCTCACTACAAAAGAAACCAAGTAAAGAAGTAGGGACCTAGGGTGGCAATGAGAAGTGAATTGAACAAGTGCTGTGAATGTGTCAAAACAGAGGCTACAGATAATAGTGCTGAATAAAGGCAGCCTTTATCAGAACTGAAAAGGTGTGTGTGTTGTGTTTTTGTGTCGTGTTGGAGTTCGAGAAAAAAATCTTCTGTTTTTCATTCAGAATCTTCTGATTTTGAAAATCTAGGGTGCACAGGTCTGTGATTATTTACTTTCATAAATAGATAAACAGGCAAATAAATTAATAAACAAATAAATAAACTCTCTCTCTCTCTCTCTCTCTCTCTCTCTCTCTCTCTCTCTCTCTCTCTCTCTCTCTCTCTCTCTCTCTCTCTACTTCTCTCTCTCTCTCTCTCTCTCTCTCTCTCTCTCTCTCTCTCTCTCTCTCTCTCTCTCTCTCTCTCTAATAATGTTAATATTATTAATACCTAAAGATATATTAAACTATTCATTCATGTTTGCAGGATTCCGATATTCCCAAGAACCAGAAGTCTGATTTGTCTCTGGACCAAGTGGTGGAGAATAACCGGCTGATTCGCCTGAAGAAGCTGGAGGCGGAGGGACAGAACCTTTTCATGCAGCTAGTTCAGTTCCAGGGCTCTTTGCACATTTCCAGGTGACCAAAAATTCAGGGTTTTAGAATAACATATAATGTATAGTGTGTGTAGATTGGCCTGTACATCTGAAAACGATTCCATGATTTCAGGTTTTGCAATAAGTTGAATTGGATTGATTCATACAGAAATTTTAATGTTGTTGTTATTGTTGATGATGGTGATGGTTATGGTGGTGATGGGGATGAGATTTATATACTTGCTTATCTTAGCTGTTTGCTATAAGTCATTTAGAAAAAACTTGTTGTGATGGGAAAAAAATCGCAGTAATGTAATCATGACAAAACATTTATGATTGTTGTATGCATGTGCAGTATAAACTTGATGACTGTAATGGGAGCACTGACAACCATCGCCAAGCAGAGGCCAACATTCTTTGACCAAGTTGTTCAGAGTTTTGAGGCACTTCATGGTATGTAGTGTTCTGTTTTCAAAATTGTGGGTCTTTTATTTCATTCTCTGCTATTTTTATACAGAATTGTCAGTTTGACTGCCTTGCTGACTCACACTGTTGGCCAGTTTCCACTAAACAGGTGAACTTGACGCTAGTGGAGTGTCAGAGATCTGTCAAGCAAAGGCTGTTAGTAGGCATGCTTCAATGGCATCTGACACTTGGATTGGGCTCAGCGTTTTTTTCGGGTAGCTATAAGAACTGAATATTTAAGCTAGTGGCATTCCAACGCAGCATGATAGCATATTGAGTACTAAATCCAGTTCCTATTCATTATTGATATATTTTTCCTTTTGCAATTTTTATTCAAAAGTGGTAATTTTTTTCTTTCTTCCAATAATATGCAGAATAAGTATGCAGCTCTGTGGGCAACCTTGAGAGTGTACAACATCAGATCTAACATTATTGAAGTCATCAAAAGCCTGTATGATAAGGCTACTTGTGCAGTCCTCCACAACCGCACCATTGGAAACTGGTTCAGAACAATAATTAGCATGCGCCAAGGGTGCTTACTCTCTCCAATACTCGACATCTTCCTGAAGCGCATCATGTAGATCATGCCCTTGCAGATCACGAAGGCTCCGTCAGCATAGGGGGTAAAGCAATCTCCAAGCTCCGTTTTGTGGATGACATTGATGGATTGGCTGGAGAGGAACAAGAACTTGGAATAGCTGGTACAGAGGCTTGATACCACCTCCAGAGCCTTTGGATTGGATATAAGTGCAGAGAAGATCAAAATGATGACCATCACCAATGGCATCAACATGGACATCAAAGTCCAAGGCCAATCCCTCAACACAGTGCATAGCTTCAATTATTTAGAAGCCATGTTATCAGACAATGGGTACCAACATGAAATCCTGCTGCCCTGACAAGGATGAAGCCCATTTGGAAAGACAGGACCATCAGACTACTCTCGTAGGTAAGGCTGCTGCGCTCCATTGTCATCTCCATCTTCCTATACGCTTGCAAAACATGGGCCGTCACAGCAGACCTACAACAAAGAATACAAAGCATGGAGATGAGGCGCTGCAGAAGACTTCTGGTTATTTCCTATCCCCAGCACATCATCAACGACGAATTCCGACAGACCATCACACAAACCATTGGACAACATGATGACATGCTCACAGTGGTGAAGAAACTGAAACTCTGATGGTATGACCACATCACCAGAGCATCAGGCCTTGCAAAGACCATCCTGCAAGAAGGCAGAAGAAGAGGGAGACCGAAAAAGAGGTGGGAGGAAAACATTCGAGAATGGGCTTGCATGACACTGAGCGAAGCCATGGGGGTTGCTGAGGATAGAGAAAGATGGAGTACCCAATGACTTTCGAGTTACGAGATAGGATAGGATGTAGATCATTGTCAATATTTTGGGAAGAATTTTCATAATTATTTAATGTTTTATGGTTTGTGTGTTATCAGTGAACTTGCCCCCTACCCTGGCTAAGTCTCAAGTCAGCAGTGTGCGCAAGAATCTCAAGATGCAGATGATGGGGCTGCTGAAACACAGCTCTTCAGTTGACTTCATTCCTCAGATCACCACCCTGCTTACAGATCTGGGTGCTTCACAGTCTGAGGTATATTTCATTCTCTGTGTGCATGTGTACATGCTCATGTGTACTTGCTCATTCATGCGTGCATGAGCTAGGTCATATATGTGTGCATTTGTGGATTGTGGAACTTTATAGACTAAATCAACTAAATCTTACTGTATGCACATATAATAGATTCAACTTGTCTATCCATGAATCGCCAAGATTTTAACCATTGAAAGTTGAAAACATTTGTCAAGTTTGATTTCTAAAAAGGGGTTTTACTATCATTCAGTGAAAGAACAACAGACAGGTGTTTATTAACTTAAGGTGAAGTTATATGAGCAACAAATTCACACACAAAAAGTACGGAACATGAGGGTTTTTTGTTTGTTTTTGTTGTTGCTGTGTTTCATGTATGACCAAGTCTGAAAATTCTACAGTGCAAATGTTTTCAAACTGTTGCGTGTTATACTGTGTTAAGAACTTGCTCTAAAACTGTTTGTGTGTGTGTTGTAGCTAATCCAGTAGCAGAGTGCATACACAAAGCCGATAGGATCTGGCTTGATTCTAACAAGGCAAAAATCACAACTGTCCAGATAAACTGATTCCTGTCATGATTCAGTTTGGACAGTCAAATACTTATTAAATATTACTATTGCTTTTCCTGATTGCTGTCGCATCAGCAAACCTAAAAAGCTACCACTTGTCAATGACTGAGAGCTGTCAGAAGATGTAATTCCTTTCTGAACTGCACTGTTTTGTACCACTGTGTGTATTTACAGATAACGTTCACAATTTTGCAACACATAAGTCGGAGGTTGTTTTTGAAACAATGGTTGCAGAAAAGTTGCTGGTCTGACTTCTACTTTACTCATGAATTTATTTTGATTTTTTGTTTTACAGATTAACAAGGCTATGCCGAAAGATTCTGAGAGCCGCAAGCGCAAACTGGAAGAGCCATCAACATCGAACAAGAAAGCTAAATTAGACCCACTTCCAGACATAGAGGTATTTACTTGCTTTGCTATATTTTGCATATCAAAATGTGCAGTCCTTACTAGTGTGTGTTCATTCAGTTCAGTCCTATTCACTTAAGATGTAATGCTTTGCAATTATCACACTTTTTTAGGTCATCATGCCATGCCATATACAATTTGTCCAATTGAAATGGAACTGTAAATCTTTAATTTCTACAAGTAATTCTAATAGTTTAATTCATTTTGGGACATGTGACGTTCTTGTCTCTAGGGGGATGACTATGATATTGGCATGACACCTTGGGCAGACCGGAGTAAGAAACAGCCAACAGCCACTCAGCGTCAGACGGCCATTGATATCACTGCTGAGGATCTTCTGCCTCGCCTCACTGTTCAGCATGTGGCTGACCTTGTGCTGCTCAGCATGGTAGTTTCCCCTTTTATGCATTAATGTATTATAATGTACAAAATCATTAATTTCTTTGTGAAGATATTTGTGTCTGTTGACAGACATTCTATATTGTTATACATTTAGTTTAGAGTACATATCTCATGTCATACAGGATTTGTCCTGTCTTACAGGATTTTCTCCACAGTACAAAATTGAAATCCATCTCACAGCTCTTGAGTGCTTTTTAAGCTTCTAGGTGTATAGATTCATTTTCCTATGCCAAATAGCATAATTGAAAATGATGTAGGATACACTTCAGCTGATTTTTTTCTTTCTTGTCTTTTTATTAAAAAACACCAATGGTTTAAAAATTGCTTGCTTGGTTGAATATTTACCGAGTCTCAAATTAAGAGCTAAAAGCTGCTGTTTTGGGTCCACAGGTGATGTTACCAGAGCAGATGCCAGCTCAGTTCCAGTCAACGTACACTCCCATTGCAGCTGCTGGCACTGAGTCCCAGATTAAACACATCTCTCGTCTGCTGGCCACCCAGCTCACTATGGCTGGCATGGGGAAAGGGGTCGGAGAACTCAAGCTGCAGGTAGGCAGATTCTCATGTCTGGCTGGTGTATCAATCTGTTTTGTTTCTGTCAGTCTGACTGTGCATCTTGGTGTTTAGCCATGAGACTTCATAAATGATCAGTGAATGAATAATATCTCTTCAAGGTCATGATCACTGGGTCAACAAATGTTAGTCAAAAATGACAATTGTTCACAAAATTTTACTTTAAAAAAAAAAGTTATTAATATTGAACTTATGATTCTTTGATGCATGATAGATATCAGTGAGACACACACAATTTGCAAATTTGGTCAACCTCACTCCAAGATCAAGGTCACTGGAGCTGTACAAAGCCTTTGCGAAAACATACAAAAATTGTCATTGTACAGTAGAATGGCTGTATATTTAACCCATAGTATGCAACAACATTGAGTTATTTGATCAGACATGAATGAGAGGTCACGTAAAGGTCAAGGTCATCCCAAGGTCACTGTTTTTTGCATAATACAACGTCTGCTGTAGTTTATTTGATAGTATATGAGTGTACTTGGAGCTGGAGGTCATTGTCATCTTAAGGTCAAGAGCATAGAAAGATCAAAGTCAGTATTACTTTGCATTCTAATGCCACTGCTTCATTTTGCTTTTTTCTGGACACTGATTTTCATGTTAACTCTTTCCCTGCCAGGCATGTTTCCACGTTTGTGCCAGACATTTCTCTGGCACCGGAAAGAAAGTTCAGTACCTTAGGCATTTAAGCTACTGTTCTTTCAATAATAGTTGTCAAATAGACATATTTCATATCAAATTAAAGGTAAAAGAGTGAAGAATAAGAAAACAAACCACAAAAATGTTAATTTGATTATGTTATTGAAATATGTGTTTTGAAAGCATGTTGATCTTTTTGAAATGATAAAATAAAATAAAAATATTTCTACATACCACAGTGATAAAACAAATCTGGAGGAATAATTCCAATCACTGAATCAGCTTCACACACCAGAAAGAAAATTTATTTAGGATCAAAATACACTTTACAGTTTGAAATTATATTGATTATTAGCACAGAGTTTGACACACTGTCGATTGTGCCCATCACTATGCTTAGTAAAATGCACAATAAACACTCTAAAAACGAATCAATTTGAAGAAAAAAACGCGCCTGTCGATCGCGAACGAAAGTAGAAAGAGTTATCTCTCTTTGGTTAAAATAAAACTTGGATTGGAGTGCGCAAAAAAACGGAACGAAACGGAATACTGAAATCGACTATATATCGTCGATTGGCACAAACATGACGGCTCAGATCGACGATATATCGTCGATTGGCAGGGAAAGAGCTAAATATTGCGGGTTCCATAAGGAGCATGTGAGTCATATGTACTTTGCCATCTCAGACTTGTTTACCCATACGATTTTGCCGTATTTTGTATGCAAAGTTGCCAAGGATACTGCCAACACATTTGGAGATTTAAAAAATACGACGATCATAAAAAAAATCAAGTTTGATCGTGATCACTAAATGGCAGAAGAAGAAATTGAAAGTAGGTTCTCACACCTATTCTCGTGATAGCCAAGTGGATAAAATCCAGTTTTGACTATTGGTCTATGTTATCACATGAGGCATGATATGACGAGAGTTTATCTGCCTCCATTGTTGTCAAGTCCAGCACGTTGAAGAAAATGTCTAAGCAAAAAGCAGTAACATCTAAAAATTCCACTTCTTAGTTTCTGAGTCGCAGCAAAATCAAGAAACCTGAAAAAACTAGTAGGCAACAGAGGCAAGGTATATTGACATTCCGGATATCTGTGCATCGTCAATTAACAAATATCACCCTCGTTGTGCATACTGCAAGATTTATTTTTCTCCATCACATTACGGGCTGTTTGATATCTAGCCTATTTGCAATAGCAAGGTACATTAAGACAGAGTGCTGCAAGTCAACCAATAACAAACAACATGCCAACAGTTAGATTTGAGCCAGACGAACATTCGTGCGGAAGCAATGTTTTGTGAACATAGCAAAAACGAACCTTCCTCTCAGTCCTCTCAGTACTGGGGACACCATTACAAAGACTGTCAAGAGGGCATTTCCTGATTTGAAAATTACATGGTGAAACTTGTCCTGGGTGTGAGGAAAAACAGGACAGATCAAAGAGCCTCCCTGTCTGAAAGACCATAGACAGCTTGATGGTGGTCTAAGTCAGACCAAGTTTGCCTGCTGAGAGGAATTACTCTGGCCGAACTGTCAAGGCTAAAGTTGGCTTACTACAAGTCGCTTCAGTGATTCCTAAGAACGTGATCCCTCCATGGTACATAACGTTGTGTACACAATTATGACGTATGTGTTTGAACATGACTGTGTTTGTAGACCTAGCTGTGGCATATGTGGACATGTTCAGTTGGTTAACATGCAGAGCTGCCAACCACTACGGAATTTCCGTAGTTTACTCCGGAAATGAATACGCGGCTACAGAGCTACGCAAATCGAAAATTTACTACGGAAAGTCAATTTTCGACGATAGTAATACAGTTTTAACGAGTTTTATTGAGCGCCTGTGCCTCACGCAGCACCTCAAGGTCACGGTCATTCGGTTTACGTGCACGGAGTAATAGATCACGCTCCCAGTGCATGTTAGGAAATTCGACCAATCACCGTGAAGTGGTTTTGCAAACGGCCAATCGCTGCACAAAACCTCGACCTTTCTGTGACACTTTCGTTTCCGGGTCACTTTCTACACTGCGAGAAGAAAAGTTTGTGTGCGGCGTATTTTGAATCTGTGATGCCAAAAAGAAAGAAAACTACGATCAAAGCCCAGAAAAAAAGAAGAGGACAGCAAATCAAGAATACAGGAAAGAGTATTCTGAAAAATGTCCGTGTATCACTGCGTCATCGAGATCAAAACACAGCGTGTATTGTACAGCGTGCTTGGCAGATTTTAGCATACAACATGGCGGCTTCCACGATGTGACGCGACACGTGAATGGCAATCGTCACAAAAGTCGTTGCCCTGATCCAGAAAAGTTAGTCCCTGTTCAGTCGGTAGCCACCTTCTTCCAGCCCGATATGTATCTCTCAATAATTCGTGCGGAAACACTCTTCACGACCTTCGTTGCAGAGCACAATTTGCCTGCGTCGGTAGCAGATCACTTCAGTAAGTTAGTGAAGGCAATGTTCCCGGACTCCCAATTTGCCAAGAGCTTTGCATGTGCCATGTGGGCGAACAAAAACTGGACATATAATACAAACGCTAGGAGAAGAGGCGGTTAAGGAGGCAAGCACTGCCATGGAATCTAGTCCATTTGTGCTAGCCACTGACGGCAGCCAGGAAGGGGGGGGGGAGGGGGATTTAGAAAAAATAGAACAGATTTCAGGTCCTCGCTCAGCCCAGAGCAACTGGAGGCTGTTCTTGTGCTGAAAACAAAACTGCAAGGCACTCCATGCTATGACTCAAAGCTATCTGACAATTTGCTGAGAAAGTGCAAGGCTGCCACCAGATTGGGCCTTGCTAAAGACTAGACATGTTCCCAGAGAGAGAATAGAGCAAGTTCAATAAATGTGGAGTATTGTATGAAGTGTGTCATCTTTCCTTGCAACTGTGCTTGTTTAGTAGTGTGTGTGTATATGCATGTCTTTGTTAAAAAAAAAAAAGCGAGGACGTATGGCTACTGAAAATGTCATAAAACTACTGAAATTCAGAATTTTTGCTACTGAAAACCTTTTTGGGGGTTGGCAGCTCTGAACATGTTAACCAGGTTAAGGAATACCATTTTGCACTGGTACCTACACCTTGGAAATCAAAATGTCATTCCTGCCCTTGAAGCATTAGCTCGTGAACGTTTCTTGTGAGTTGTGAAATACTCTCAATATTTTGAAAATACACTGAATTTCAGTGAAAAGTACCCCAAAGTCAAAGTGTGGGTAAACAGGTCTGCCTTCTAGTTTTCTAGATAATTTATTTGTTTGTTTGATTATGGTTTCTTTTTGAAAAGCATTGCTTTACTTTCATATATAGATGAACTCGTTATAACTCTTTTATCCTTATGCTTTTTAGGCTATGAAGAAATCTGAGCTTCCAGATCCTTCAGCTACTCCAGCGCATGATGACCATACTTCACCCAAACAGCTCATTCAAACAGTAGTTGGTAAGTGTGATTATAGTTGGTTTATGTCAGGATGTTAGAATAGGATAGGATATGTCATTTTGAATAGCAGATGACTGTACTTGTTTTCCAGCATTAGTCAGGTCTCTTTCAAAAGAAACTTTGATTGGTAACCTTGAAAATATATATTGCTTTACTTGGAATACTTAGATCAAATCATTGCTAAGTTCTTCTTCTTTGCACTGGTTCGCTGCCTTTAGCATCTTGAAGATTCTGCAGCCAACTATTGAGAAGTTTGATGTGCCATTGTTTAGCAACAGAGACGGTGGATTATTTTTCCTTTTTTTGCCATAGCTCTTGTTTTAATAATGGTATTCGTTTAACACGATGACATGCTCACAGTGGTTAAAAAGGGAAACACCGATTGTATGGCCACGTCACAAGAACATCAGACCTTGCAAAGACCATCCTGCAAGGCACGGTCTGTGCAAGTAGGCAGAAGAAGAGGGAGACAGAAAAAGCGGTTGGAAGACAACATTCGAGAATGGACTGGCTTGACTCTGGGTGAAGCTATGAGGGCTGCTCAGTGAGGACAGAGAAAGATGGAGTTAAACGATCATCTGTGGTGTCCCAACGACTTTTGAGTTACTGGATAGGATATGATAGGATAGGATTGTTGTGTAATTACTATATGTGTTTAGGAGGAGCCATCACTGAGCCTGAAGATGAGACGTTCAAGAAATCTACAGACTTTATGACACCTTCTGTGAGTTCACTCTCTCTTGTTCTCTATGCTCCTGTTTCTCTTTTCCTCTCCTTACTTCTTCTTTTCCTCTTCTTTCCTATTCTCTTCACATCTCTGTTTATATTGTGTCCTGTCGTGTCTACCACAGGACTTTATTTCAGTGTTTGTATCATTGACATTTTACCCACCCTGTTTCAGAGGTTATTCTCTAAAGCAGTGAGTTTAGCTTCTACATGGACTTTTTGTAATATATTTCCTACAAGTATAGTATTTTAGTTCCTTCGCTGGGAACACCTGAGTTCCTGTTTTACAGTATTTTAGTTTTAACTTCATGTTGTACTGATGTTATATCCAGGTGCCAGCTCCCAGAAAAGGTGGGGTGAAACAGTTCAGGATGGAGTCGGTGACCAAACCTCTGAAGCCCTCTGCATTGGATTCTATGACCACATCCATCTTTACACGCATGCTGCATGCCGACAGTAAGCAAGGAATTTACATTTACTTTGTGTATTTTTGGGCTTGAAGATTTAATGAAAGAGTTTGTGAGTGAGAGTGTGTGTATTAACTCTTGGTGACCTATAAGGTTTTCTGTACATTTGCGCCTATATCCTGTAAGGATTTCATGTTTATTGCAATAAATTGGGTTATGAATTTGAGATTTATGCAAAAATTTATTTATTGTCACATTGACTTCATATTTTAGGATATGTTTACAAAATGGTTATCCTATGTACCCAAAGAACCATTTTGACTTTAGTACTATTTTTACCTGTTGGAATCTTGTAATTAATTCATAATTACAGGTATTTTATGGACTATGTTAATAAAACAACAACAAGATAGTGTAGATTGTGTGTGAATGTGTGCACAGACAGTCAACACAGACAAGAAAACTCACTCTGGTTGTCTATACCAAGTCCTTGTGCTCTTTCAGCAATAAGCTCATCGATAAGGTTACCAAACTCACTATTACTGTCGGAGCTATCCCCTGCCATCATGGCTGAAAATTTCGCAAACTCAAACCTCAAACAAAATCGTTAAAAAAGTACACAAAACCACGTCAAACTTGCGAAAACGATAGCGGAAAACACACAGGAACCTTTCCGGAAGTTGACTAAACCTTCTCTCACGCACTGGAGAGTTCCTATTTCCTGTGATTTCATGACTAAAAGGTGCACTAACGAGGTGCGCATTACCGCGCTTCAGGATTACGGGCGAGGCGCGCATTATCGCGCTATAGGACGCTAAGAGTTAATGTAAACATGCATGTGTGTGCTTGCGTTATTTACACCTTTTGAAATTGGAGGGTATTTGTGTGCAGAAATGGCAGCAGCAAGTCATGTGCAGAATCCTCGCATCAAGATCCTCGTCTCACTCACAGCACAATTTGGCGGCCAGCTCAGAGACTGTAAGTTTTTTGTTTGTGGGTATTGCTCATGATGCTACCATTTCTCCAGAAACTAATGAACCCCTTGGGTATGTGGGTACTGACAGTTGTTGTGTGCTGTTCTTAAGAGTGATTAGTAGAACTTCAGTTACTCTTTCCAACCAGCGGAACACAAAGCCAGCTTTGTATTGCTTAGAGAATCTTTCTTCACTCCACAGGAAGTTCTTGTCCTTCTCAGTCATTGAAACATATTATTACGGTGTATGTGCCCTTTATATGCAGACTAAGAAATTAAGCTGCTTGGTTAATAGGTTGAATTATTAGCTGTTTTTTATGTTCAGCTTTCTATAGATTGTGATAATGTTTGAATAGCTGTTTATTTTGTGCCATTGTTTTCTCTCTCAGTGTTGGAGGAGCACATTTTCTCAGACTTGCGAAACCGATGGGACATTGCCTTTTCTTGGATGTACCAGGAGTATGCCTACTGCCAGGGCTTCCACACCAACCCCACCCCAGGCAAGGTTGCGGACATGGCATCCTATGATGAGTGTCTCACCAGACTGCTCAAGACCATCTCAGAGATACCTGATCAGAAAGACGGGTAGGAACACCATTTAAATAGTCGGTGATGTTCTTGAGGATGATCTTTTGTGGGATCTGGTCATCATCATCATCATAAATATAAAACATCCCATATTGATCATTGAGTGCTTTTGATAATTGATTGTCCCTTGTAAAGCACTCATAATCCATGCTATCTCAAACATAGATTATGGCTACTTTTCATATAGAAAAACGGTCCACTCTAAGAAAGCGGGTGCTCAGTACAACATAGATTATGGCTTCTTTTCATATAGAAAAATAGTCCACTCTAAGAAAGCTGGTGCCAAGTACACAGACAAAATGGTAGTAGGGATAATAAATTAGTTCGGATAGATATTCTCTTTCCTTTGGATTTGACACTAGAAATAAGAAGTTTGACTTGTTCTCAAAAATATGTAGTATAAGTATGTATTGACCTTTGGATTTAATGTAATTAGATATATTTTGAAGCCATTCCCAAAGAGCAATGAATCATATGAAAGCAAAGATAATTCAATTGAAAATCTCAAGAGTTCAACTTGTTTACTACATTTGTGTCTATCCTTATTGCTTTTCTGAATATTTTTATTTATTACAGAATACATAAAATATATAAAATGTCTTAATTATTTCTAGCTTGTTCCATCGTCTGATCCTTCAAGCCCCTGTGATCACGGAGAATGCCATGCAGATGATACGCCGTTACTGCACTGCCTCAGTATGTTTTTGTTTTCTTTATCTTGTTACATCTCATGTTTGCTCTTTTTTAAACTCCATCCGGATGGATTTCATTTTTTAAATTTGTACAGAAAAAGTGTCGTTGTTTGATTTTATTACAGTAAAGCAAACGAGATTGTATTTTTAAATTTTAATAATTTTTTATTTCATTTTATTATCTTTATTTTTTTTTAAAGATGCAGGAGTCCTAATTCTATTCTCCAGTGTTGTGCAAAAGCATATTTTCCATCTTGTGTAGGTAAAGGCCGGTCAAAATGTAAAAATTTTTGAAGTAAATTAAAATGATACAATTATGAAAGTGGACAGAAATTAAAAAAAAAACAAAAAAACAACCAAACAAAAAAACCAACAAAAAACTATTTGTTTTTTCTCTAATTCAGAGGATACAGGCCTTTAAATACAGTACATATTCAGACATTTTTGGCAGTTTTTGTCAGATTTTACAAGCTGATTTTGAGAAGCTGTAAGATACCACCATTTTTGTAAAACATGTTCAAATTAACACAATTTGTTGCATTGTTTATGTATAATTTTTTAAAGGCCATAAAACCCAGAAGCTTGACCACAGGAATTACCTAAAAGTAGCAATTTGTGCAAATTTCAGCTGCGGCCATAAGAGCGATTATGTGTATAAACTTCAAATTAGTTAGTTATTTGCTTACAGGGTCCAGTGGACTGCAAAGAGCCGAATCAGGACCACAAAATCAAGACCACAACTTGGTTAAAAGAGGACTCACCCCTGATCCATATAAACGATCTGCTTAAACAACCCTAGTGGTAACACTGAAGGCACTGCACCAGCCGGTCACTTTACAATAAAGGCATCCCACACAGGGGACGCTGAGGCTATACTCTAATTTATCGAATCCCCGTTTACAAAAACAAAATAGAATATAAATATCATTATAAAATATCAACAAAACACCGACATATAAAATACCTACATTGCTAAATAATAATATCATAGGAAGCCCTGGTGATCATTTGGCAGAAAAGCGTCCCAATATTCCCAAGCTGACCCAAAGACATCATACACAAATGAGGAGTTTTGGAAGAATTTTAAAGGAAAAAAGGTAGGTGACTGGTCTAGCGAAGAAGATAGTATAGTAGATTGATAGAACAGAGTAGGAATGAGAAAGAACAAAGAAAGACAGCGACAGTGGGAATTTAAAGCACTCAATTTCCAGAAAGTGGGGATACTATTTATACAGAAACCCCCGGCACCCCCATGGGGGTAAACTTCAAACAGCTGTAGCATGTACAATTATTGTTCCATGTTCTCAATGCAAAGTGCTCTGTGAGTGTCTTTTAGAGACATTTTAAATGAAATGCAGCATCTCAACATTCCTATACAGGATGGCCAAAAAGTAGGTTTACAGTTATTAAACTACCTTTATATGGTTGAAGTTACTTGCTTAGTAATACCAATATAAAACAATCCTCACAGTATAAATCTAACTTACATAAACAGCTTTTTTCTTGCTGATTGTACATGAAATTTATTTTATTATGTAAAGCTAACTTTATACTTGATGATATTTTTTATATTTCAGGGTTAATGGCGAACAATTTAAATCAAGAGCAAAACAAAATGTATATTAAAGCAGTATTGGAAGTCAGAAAATTTGAAGAATGTTGAAGGACAGTTTGAGAATCTGAGAGATTAAATTGTTTATGTTAACAGGTATAACGAATTTCCCGCTGTTCTAGTGTCGAATTTTCAAATAAACGGTCTACAAGATAACTGTAAACCTACTTTTGGGCCATCCTGTATATTAATAAAAAGTTTGTCCCCACTTCCCACCCCACTTTTCACCCCCCACCCTTATTTGCAAATGACATGTTTCCAACCTTGATTGTCTTCAGCAAGTTTCACTTCTTAAGGCAACAATATTTGCTAAGAATAAGATTTATATTGACATTTTTTTGCTTATTCTTTGCATTAATTTATAGCAGTTTTGAAGATCATGTGGATCTTTATCCTGGCTGTATATATTTGTAATAACACTACAGACATATCAACATTCATTATTTGGGATATGAAGAGTAAACAATGATGTAAACTTCACTTTTGCTGATTTGCATTCAATGCAGTAACATTTTCAAAGGTCTGTAATGGGAGTTTCCCATACCTAACCTATCCTATCCTATCATATACCGTAACTCAGAAGCCGTTAGGGCACCACCGATGATTGTTTAATCAGCGGACCCCATCTTTCTCTGTCCTCAGCAACCCTTCTAGTTTCGCTGAAGTGTCAAGCCAGTACATTCTCAAATGTTGTCCTCCGACTTCTTTTTCTGTCTCCTTCTGCCTCCTTGCACAATGCCTTGCAGGGTGGTCTTTGCAAGGCATGATGCTCTGGTGACGTGGCCATACCATCGAAGTTTCCGTTTCTTCACCACTGTGAGCATGTCATCGTGTTGTCCAATGGCTTGTGTGATCGTCTGTCGGGCTTCGTCATTTGTGATGTGCTACGTATAGGAAATGCCCAGAAGTCTTCTGTATCACATCATCTCCATGCTTTGTATTCTTCGTTGTAGATCTGCTGTGAGTGTCCATGTTTTGCAAGCGTATAGGAAGATGGAGATGACAAGAGAGCACAGCAGTCTTACCTTGGAGTGTAGACTGAAGGTCCTGTCTTTCCAAATGGACCTTGTCAGGACAGCAGTTATTTGTGCGAACCTGGAAATGACATACTGCCGGGACGAATTGTCTGATACAATGGATTCTAAATATTTGAAGCTATGCACTGTGTTGAGGGATTGGCCTTGGATTTTGATGTCCGCGTGTTGATGCCATTGGTGTTGTTAGTCATCATTTTGGTCTTCTCTGCACTTATTTCCATTCCAAAGGCTCTGGAGGTGGTGTTAAACCTCTGAACCAGTTGTTCAAGATCTTATTCCTCTCCAGCCAATCCATCAATGTCATTCGCAAAACGGAGGCTGAAAATAGCTCTACCCCTATGCTGACTGTGCCTTCGTGATCTGTAAGGGCATCTGACATGATGCGCTCTAGGAAGATGTTGAAGAGTTTTGGAGAGAGTAGGCATCCTTAACGCACGCCGATTGTTTTTCTGAACCTTTTCACGAGGGCGCTGTTATGGAGGACTGCACTGGTAGCCCTGTCATACATACGCTTTTGATGACTTTAATAATTTTAGGGCTGATGTTGTACCTTAGCTTGCTGTGACTGGAATGCATACGCTAAGTCCAGCAGTTCCACCACATATTGTTATGCCTACAGCAAGTAGTTTCAGATTATTCTAGGTTTTGTGTGTGTGTGTGTGTGTGTGTACACTCCCCCTCTCCCCCCTCCCCCCCCCCCCCCCCACACACCATGGAAAACACAGCAACTACCTAGTAACATCCTACAGCAGCAAATTATTCAGACTTTTGATTGTGGCTGCTCAACTCTTGAAGAGAAAAAGTGAGATACACACTCTCTTTGGGCTGCCATTTTTGTCTGAAACTTGGAAAATGCATAATAGGACACTCTCTTCATGTTGTTTTAAAGTATGGGTTGTGGAAGACCCGCATCATCGGTTGCAGAATAAACAATTCAATGGCCCTATAAAACGTATGGGACATTGAAGATCCGTATCATCGGTTGAAGATCTTAATATACATGTTTAGGGCTCTACAAAATGCATGGTTATGGAGGACCCATATTGTTGGTTGTGCAAAGTAAAATGCGGCGTCGGGCGAAGGTTAAATCAGCAGTTATCTGAACTACTTACTGACAAGTTTGATATTCTATGGTCCTTGTATTTATTAATTAAAACATGTTGTGAACTTTTTTATTGAGCGCCTCACTGCCAGATTTCCATTTTCTCAACAGATCAATGGCAAGATTGCCATTTTGACACAAACTGAGAAGAGTAACCAATGGCTGTGCTTGTTTCAGACAAAAGCGCAGAGTCCCTGCTGATGTCAAAAGAATACATCGTAGACTATCAGAAAGAGCGAAAATCATTGTTTTCACAAAGTGTAGGCTTTTTATGGTGATTTGTGCGTTTTGGGGTTGAAAATGACTCCTAAAATTAGTTTTTTTGCGATTTGGACTCTTATTTTTTCCATTTACAGGCAGACTTGGTATCAGTTTTTGATGGAAATTATCTTCGCTCATTTTCTGTGCTATTTTTAGCTGTGTACATTGAATGGGGAGATGTAGCCAGCATAAGGAACACACAGTGCTTTTTGTATCATGCGCCAATCCACGCTCACAGTGAGAAATAACCACCCAGAGCTTTTATTTTAAAAATTGTCAAAACTCTCTCATTCAACACACAGCAAAGAAAAATACATCATTGGAAATGGTAAAAGTTCATCTTTATTGCGGTACAAATGATGTGGTAGTGCATGCACAAATGGTGTCATAACATTTGTGGGAATGCAACTGAAAATCAGCTGCTGAAACTTTTGTCTCACAGTTTAAAAAATAGCCTGACTGTACCTACCTTTTGTTGTTCTTGTGATTTGCCAAGCTTGCTTGTTATCTTTTTTTCTAACCTTCCACTTTTCCCTCCTTTCTTCTTCTCCCTCTCTCCAAGTCTCTCCACGTTTTCGCTATTCCTTTCTCCATTTCCTCCCTATCATTTTCCCTCTCTCTGTCTCTACTCCTTGTCACTACTTCTGTCAGTGGGATTCTCACAACTGTGTGATTGCCCTTTGTTGTATTAGTTCACTCTATTCATCTGTCTTTAGAGGTATTAGGTTACTGATACTACCTCTGGGCTCAACAGCAACTTTTTTTTTTCTTTTTTAACCTGTCCCACATTTTGAGCTTTTTGAACTTTCTTACAATTTTGAGGAAGAAACAACAAAAGTAAGATTGTCAATCACGTTGTTTTGCAGCATTTTTGTATTGCAGACATTGCACATTCAAACACTTTTGCTTGGCGAAGTCACATAAAGTAAACAAAAGCAAGTGGAAACTAAAAGTTAGCAAACCAGTCCCTGCTTTGTTCAGGGCACAGTTGCTTCTGTTCTGTCAAATTTTGTGATGCCTTTGATTCACTACTGTTTCAGTATTGCTTGTGAAGTCGTAGTGTTTTTTTTTTTTCATTTTTAATCTAAGCCAAGATCATTGATGCCGACTGACTTGGCAGCTGAAAAGTGCCTTGGATAGCAATCCATCCTGTCTGACAGCCTGTTTTACTTTTCCCGGACAATCGGTTGTGTCGAGCCCTGTATCTACACCTGTTCACACTATTAAACAGCCGTTTACCTCTGTATCCCCATGTTTGTTTTGTTGTGACTATAATTGTGACCTGGGCTTGTGATTAGCCATCTGTGAAACAGGAACAAGCGGAGACAGGAATGAAGATGCTGAGGGACCTGATCACAATGCGACCTAAGAACCGCCTTGATTTCCTTGACCTCATGCTGACCTTCACCTCTAGTGACAGACCTGAGGTAAAGTCTCAGTTTTGTGTTGACGGTTTTATTATTTTTGATTTCCGTCACTAATATTTTGCTTTGTGATGAGCCCCAGCATGCATGTTTCAACTGGTTAGTGTTATTTTAAGAACTGAGTAACAAGTTCTGCAAGCTGTTATTCTACAGCATGGTTTAAAGTTTGGTCGTTTTTCAGTAGTGTTTGGTTTCTCATTTAGTTTGCAGACATTATTTTCTAAGCTGTTATTTTAACCAGTTCACACCCACAAAGAATATGACATCTTTTTTCCACTTCTGCCTTATCATGCCAGTCGTCTGTAATGGGCACTAATTTGAGAACACAGAAGATCATTATCATCTTTATTTTTTTCTCAAATTAGCTTGTTTTAAAATATTTTGTTGTGTTTCTGTTAAGACTCGGGTACAATATTTGACAAAATGTATAACACAGCAGTTTATTTTTATTGTTTAGAGTCAAGCAGTACTTATCTGCCTTGTTTTGTTTTAATGTTGTAATTTTTATCTGATAATTTCTAAACAACTTCCTTATCTGTATGTGTTGTTCTGCTGGTTTTTTTCTCCCCTCAAGGTTCGGAACCCTGCCATCCAGACAGCACAGAAACTGTATGAAAATGTGCAGCTGAAGCCCAGCATTGAGGTATAGCAATAGTCTTTTCTTTCGTTCTTTCTTCTTGTTCTTCTACTTCCTTCTGCTTGTTGTTGTTGTTGTTGCTTGTTGTTGTTGTTGTTGTTGTTCTTCTTCTTCTTCTTCTTCTTCTTCTTCTTCTTCTTCTTCTTCTTCTTCTCCTATCAATTTTGTTCCACAGCCATAATAACTCAGTGGTAGAGCATTCGCCTGGCACATCAATGACCAAGGTTGGATTCCTGTGATGGACAGGTTGAAAGTTGCCATTTTAGAATGTCCAACTTAGCAGAATGACTGCTTTGGTGGTTCAGTGTGGTTTTAGGTCCTTACCACCACTCCAGTTTTCATTTATTCATTTTAAATGGTATGCTTGCTTCTTCCTTCATGTACTTTTTCTCCATTTTTTTTTCTTTGTAAGCTATAGCTTGCCTTTTTGTTTCAAATTTGTTCAATGCATTATTAACTCCTTGTGGGATATACATACTATATAAAACTTTCCTATGTGTAATGCATAGTTTTACTGTTCAGGCGTATGCTGTCAAACAGCTGAAGATGCTTCTGGCCAGTGAACCTGAGGTGGACCCTAAACATGCAGGTCAGTTGTGGATTTTTTCAACAATGGTGAAAGTGTTTGAGGTAGTGTAAGTGTTTGTATGCGTGCACTTGCACATGTGTGTGTGCTTTTGGGTTTGCATGCATGTATGTGTTTGTATTTATAATGTAGTGTTTGTTATATAAACCGGGTAAAATAATTAAAACTGATTTCTTGACATTCAGAGTAGTATAGTAATTAAAAAGGCTGCTTTATTGTGTATTTGTTTTCAGAGGAAGGCAAGCCTGTGTGGACTGAGGATGCCATCAAAACACACCTGTACTTGTATCTTGGACTCTTGCCTAGCAACCATGCTCTTATTCATGAGTAAGTGACTTTTTTTTTTCTTTTTATATTCTTTCAGTTTGAACTTTTCATACTTTTAAAGATTGATCGAGACATCTATAGCAACTAATTCAGATAAATAATGTTTTTAGTCGTGAATACATCTAGTGTGGACTGGAATGTTGAAGTGAATGAGTGATTCAGTAATATATATATATTGTTTTCAGACTTGCCAGTATCTACACTGCAACTTCAGCTGACATCAAGAGAACAATCCTGAGGGTTTTGGAAGGGCCTGTAAGTATGCTGTTTGTGTTGTATCATAATTGCTCTTTCTGTCACTTTTTTTTCTAGTGAGAAACAGTTTGAGCAAAAATAAAAAGGTAAAGGGAATGGGTTTTATGAATTGTTTGAACTGAGCTAGTTATATTAGAACCTCAACCCTCCCCCTCAAAACAAAAGTTATTTTATATTAATTTGTTCTGAGTTTTCGGAAAATAAGTATGTCTTGCTATGAGATCCTCTGACATAAGTTGTTATGATCAAGATACACACGATAGTTTCGAACATTTTGTTTAGCAAAGCATGCAGTTATAGTGTGTATTTACCTTTGTTTGGTCCTGTGCTGTTGCTTCACTGTCTTCACAGTCTGGTAGCGGCTGACAAGTATTAAACAGCCCAAGGTCTCCACGATTGTTAAGCAAGTCTGGCTGTCAAAGCCCCCCCTTACGGTCCTTCGTTTCTCTTACCATAAAGGGGAACTCTGAGCAGTGTATGCAACCATACGTGAACAACGGATGAATAGATAGAGACAAGTATTACGTTGGCAAAATAAAACAACAATTTATTCACATGAACATAACATGGAGTCGTAAATGAATAACTAAAATTTATAAAGGTGATAAAATCACGACAGAATGAAATGTTCTTTGTTTTAAATAAATTAAATGGTTCTACACAGTATTCTCGTTCAGTCTCTTTGTTTTCCTTTTCTACTGTTCACTCATTGTTCGCACACAACCTATGCACTGTTTACAAATTTGTTGCTACTACTGTTATAACGATTTCAGTTCACAAGTCCCGTTTTACAAATACATATCACACTCCTGCGATCAAACCTTTGCAATACGAAATTGCATAATAACAAAAACGTCCCGAAGACACTAGAGCATGAACTCGCTCAACGCAGGAGTGAAATGTATATATGTCCCGGGAACACAGTAGGCAAATAAACTAAAAATTGTCAATGCACTAGATGTAATCGATAAGTGCATACACCTCGAATGTCACTGGGACTGTAGCTGCTACGATTAGATGCATCCGCCGTGGTCATCCAATATTTCAAAGTCTGTGGTGAAGAAGCGAAGGCAAAAAGTTCACTGGCAAAAAGTCTATTATAATACAATCGGTGAAAAGTGATGGTAAACCCAAAAACAAAGTCGAAGTTACAGTTGAAGTTGAAGGTAAAATCGAAGTTGAAGATGAAACCAAAGGCAAAAAGCGAAAGGTACACTGCAACATAACCCATACAAAATCTTCTAAGAATTTGAGTAACAATTTATACATGCTTCCTGATGCAATTGAAAACTCAACCATTTTCCTTAATAATAATAATCGCTAACTCTTGTATTGTAACAATCACAAATGTAAATCTAACGCATGTATGAATGAATGACTGCAACCTTGAATGTGTTGTATGCTTGGAAGAATAATGATTGTAATAAATATGGTATCACTTATTCGAGTATAATACTTCCCCATAATATTTTAGCCCCACAACATAATGATAACCAACAATGACACGACAGAATACGGACCACAGAAATAAATGACAACAAAGAGACACCCGACTAGCCAGTGAAAACACCCAAGTCCACACTTACTCAACTACCCGTGGATACGGTGATGCGGCTAAGGTCGGATACGTCTCTTCATCCGCAGCATTCCTTTTGGTACAGGTAGGTCAACGGTCATGTCTACTAGTCGTCTCGATCTTCATTGACTAAAACAAACAGTCGAACTTGCACCAGTTTCAAGGTCGAACTCTTTCTCCCTCATCGTTCTCAAACGACTTCTGGTGAAAACTCAAGTTCTTGTCGTAGGGCACCGCTACGTGAGGATATCACGTACGTATTTCCTTAAGCGTACAGTTGACGGATAAAGGATTAGCAGGGACGAAAAACGATTCAACACACTGCTCCTAGATTCACTGTTCCTGGGACCTCCATGTAACGACCAAATACCTGTCTTCTTTCTCTTTCGTCATTTCCTCTTTTCTACGACAATAAGTTACGTCACACTTTTCATTTACTTTTGTCCCGGCTTATTCAAAGGCACACAAAACGATGATTCATAGGCACTTGCGAGAAGACTACCTATCTACAAACAACAATATAAAGTTCAAACTGAGTGTGGGTCGTGACACTGGCATATGCCTTACAGAAGAGCAAGAAGTCTTGGATAGATAGACAGAGCACTGCTCTGACCTTTACAACCACACACCAAACAGAGACCTATCGGTTCTAGCATGTCCCCAGAGCAGAGAAGAAGAAAAAATCCTCCCAATTCTCCGAGAAGAAGTTGAGGCAGCAGTACATTTGGGATGGCCTCGTGGCGCAGTGGATAAGTCGCCGGTTTCCTATGCCGAAGGTCGCGGGTTCGATTCCCGCAAGGGGCGAACGTTTGTGACTTAGGTATGAGACTATTGAGGTCACCGAGGGTTTTCTCCGGGCACTCCGGTTTCCTCCCTCCCTTCAATAATGGTACAGGACGCAGTCAATATAAAAATTTCAAAAAATAAAAACTCAATTTTCTTTCCGTCTTCTAATAGCGATCTCCCTGCCTTTACACCACCTGTTTGAGTGATGGATGTGTATTTGGTGTGTGTGAGGGTGGATGAGACAGGTGAGCGTGTATGTTGGTATAGATCGCCGCGCTTTGAGCCTGATTGATTTGGGAAAAGGCGCGTATATAGCATCCTGTATTATTATTATTATTATTACATTTGCTGAAGAATGGGAAGTCAGTTGTAGTGGACAATATACCCGCAGAATTGCATCAAGCAGGAGGAGAAGCGATGATTGACGTCTTCACCATTATCTGTAACAAGATCTGGCAGAGTGGGGAGTGACATACACCATGGATCCAGTAGCTTGTCATCACTCTTCCCAAAAAGGGTAACCTTCAGGAGTGTGAAAATTTTTGCTCCCTGAGCCTCGTCAGCCATTCCAGCAAGGTCCTCCTGAAAATAATACTCAACAGGTTGAAACCCCAAGCTGAACAAATCATAGCTTAAAAACAAGCAGGATTCAGGGCAGAGCGAAGTACCACTGAGCAGATTTTAAACCTCAGAATAATCTGCGAAAAATGCAGCACCAACATCTATATCATGTGTTCGTAGACTTCAAGAAAGCGTTTGACCGAGTCTGGCATGCAGCTCTGTGGGCAACCATGAGAGTGTAGAACATCAGCCCTAACATTATTAAAGACAATCAAAAGCCTGTATGCCAAGGCTACCATTGCAGTTCTCCACAACAGCTCCATCTGGAACTTGTTCAGAACAACAATCGGCGTGCGTCAAGGATGCCTACTCTCTCCAACACTCTTCAACATCTTCCTAGAGCGCATCATGTCAGATGCCCTTGCAGATCACAAAGGCACAGTCAGCATAGAAGGTAGAGCAATCTCCAACCTCCGTTTTGCAAATGACATTGTTGGATTGGCTGGAGAGGAACAAGAACTTTAACAGCTGGTACAGAGGCTTGACACCACCTCCAGAGCCTTTGGGCTGGAAATAAGTGCAGAGAAGACCAAGATGACAAAGAACACCAATGGAATCAACACAGACATCAAAGTCCCAGGCCAGTCCTTCATCGCAGTGTATAATTTCAAATATTTAAGAGCCATTGTATCAGACAATGGGTCCCGACAGGAAGTCATCTCCAGGATCGCACAAGCAAGGTTGACGAGGTTGATAAGGTTGAATCCCATTTGGAAAAACAGGACCATCAGTCAACACTACAAGGTAAAGCTGCTGCACTCCCTTGTCATCTCCATCTTTCTATACGCTTGCGAAACATGGACCCTGACAGCAGACCTACAACGAAGAATACATAGCATGGAGATGAGGTGCTACAGAAGACTTCTGGGCATTTCCTATACCCAGAACATCACCAACCTCCAATGACGAAGTCCGACAGACGATCACACAAGTCATTGGACAACAAGATGACCGACCTGCTCACAGTGGTGAAGAAACTGAAACTCTGATGGTATGGCCATGTCAGCAGAGCATCAGACCTTGCAAAAACCATTCTGCAAGGCACTGTGCATGGAGTTAGACGAAGAGGGAGACAGAAAAAGAGGTGGGAGGACAACATTCGAGAATGGACTGGGGTTGCTGAGGACTGAGAGAAAGATCGAGTACGCTGGTTAAACGATCATCTGTGGTGCCCCAACGACATTTGAGTTATAGGATAGGATAGTGCAGTTGCTAGAAAAGCTTTGCATAATGGTGTTTATTTTCATCGGATGATATTGTTGTAGTAGTGTTGAGAATTTTCTGGAATAACTTGTGTATTATTGATCAGAGGTTCGAGATGAATCTAGCGATAGCTAGTCTGACCTTGTAAGATCGTAGAACATTCTATGCTGTAAGACGTTGCTTAATAGACCATGGTAAGAAATACAAGTGGAAACAACTTTGGTCGGCTTGCACGCATGTTGGACCAAGAGTTTTCTAACGTTGGGCGGACAATCTTTGCAAATGAACACAGTTTCTCGCCTATAATTTCTGCTCTGTCCTCCCTCAAATCTTCCTGATCAACCAAAAGGTTGCAATCCTGGCTATCTCCACTAGTTCGGCCTTGCACTACCCTGTAACTACTACTTTCCCAAAGCTCAGGGTAGCTTTCATATTAATCTGAGACGAGATGTCAGCCCGAGTAACTCTAGGTAACTAAAAACCAACAAAAAGGCAAGTCACCTCCCATTTCCAAATAAGGCCTATTCCGATAACGAGTTTTAGTTTGATTGGTCATTGATTGTGTCATTCTGGAACATTCTGAATTGTTTGAGTTGTTTAATAGGTTATAAGTACCTTGCTGTCTGCTTGTCAGCCAGGGCCCGTGTGCATAAGAGTACTTATTTCCCTTGCTTAAATCGCCTTGCTTAAGCCTAAGATTTGCTCAGCTAAGCTCATGCTTAATCCGACAGGCCAGCGGGGTGCACAAAGCTACTTAACGGTTTGCTTAGCTGAGAAGTAGGTTAAGCCCGTCTATTTTTATCGTACGTGGTTCGTGGCGGAAACGTGCGTACATTGACCAATGAAAAAGCGCGCTCGCATTTTTTGTGACGAGTCCAAGTGCAAGTAGGCCTATGGCGGAGAGTGGGAAAGTGAAAGTGAGTATAAAGAAAGATAGATCAGTGAACTGGAGCGACGCTGAGATCCGTTGTCTAATCACTTATGTCGGAGAGAAAAACAACAACATGCTGTTTGGATCTTTGTCACCAACGTGCACAGACAAAAAGAAAAACGAACTGTGGCAGAAAATAACTTAGGCAGTCAATGCTCGCGGTTCCTGCGTCCGGGAATGGGACAAAGTGAAAAAGAAGTAGAGCAATATGAAACAGATATGAAATGATGCTGATCAATTTTTCACTGACCTGCCTCTTCAAAATTCATTATTACTGTCGTTTTCACAAACAAAATGCGAAGATCTAAGACGTTGGTCTTCTATGTGCTACAAGTGCACAACAAGGAATGACGTCATTATTACAGTGGAACCTCTCTACAACGACCTTGAAAATGTTGACAAAAATCGGTCTTTATAGAGGGGTCTTTACAGAGGGGTAGAGAGTTTACCTTTCACTACATCTTTTTCTGTTACATGTATTAAAGAAATAAACTCAACTGTGTATTGTTTACAACACACCACACAAACACACCCCGCATACACTCAGTAAAACTGTTTGTGTACTGAATCCAACACATTGCATTTAATAATAAAAATAGAAATAAAATTGGAAACCTCAAACTAAAGTCAATAAAGAACTATGTACATGTATGTATGTCCTAGTTCAACTGAGAGCATAATGGCCTTTTCTTGTATCAATTTGCCAGTGATCGGAATATTCTTTCTTCTAGCATCCAGAAACCAATCCCAAACTTTCTCATTTACTTCCGCGATTAGGCTGTCTTCCTCCGTTTTGATCGCATACGATCGGCATTATCACCACTTTCCCACCTTTTAAGAATGTCATCTTTGTCTCGGATAATTCCTTGAATTTGTGTTTTTCCAACTTTAAGACTCTTTGCGATCGCGATGGCAGTCTCTCCTTTTTTGTGTCTGTTTCCAACATTCACTCGATCTTCCAGAGATAAAAATTTTCTTTTCTTTGTAGACTCCATCATCCCATCACGCTTTCTTTGCTTCTTCTCATGGCTGCGCTCGTGATGTGAATGAAGTGAAATGCAAACCCCAAACAAGTAGAATCTAGAATGTGATGTAACAAGATGACGTCAAAAGTACGAAAGATGCAGTCAGACCTTTGTCTCTCTTGCTCTCTCTCTCTCTCTCTCTCTCTCTCTCTCTCTCTCTCTCTCTCTCTCTCTTTTGCTCCTTTTCTTTCTCTCTCGCTACACGGCCTACACATCTGTCTGTGCCGCACATGTGATGTGAATCACATGAAATCCACACCCCATACGAGTAGAGGCTGGCCGCTTTTGTAACAGGACGATATCAAAATTACGGAAGGTTAACAGCTGGCGTAAGATAGTAGCCGGTGTGGTCAGACAAAGAAGGTCGCTACACAGCCTATCTGTGCTGCACTTGTAATGTGAATCACTTGAAAACACCCCATACAAGTAGACGCCGGCATGTGATGTAACAGGATGAGGTCAAACTTATAGAAGATTACTTTTATCGGCTGGCGTGTCACATATGGGTACCTGTCTGACTGTGCTGAACAAGATCGTAGACAGTTTTTAATTGTGCAGTCATGCCGAGAAAGTCGCAATACGGTCTGCAACTATCAGTCGTTAGATGTTAGAGCGAGGTAGTCGCTATACTGATGACAGCAATATAAGGGAATACATCGGTTAAAATTTAAAAAAAAAAAGGGGGGGGGGTCGATGTGAGAGGTTCCACTGTAATATTACGTATTGATAATGACGTATTATTTTTAATAATACAAAACCCAGATCTATTTCCTGTAACTTCTAATATGAAACAGAAGGCCATTAGTTGGCAAAGCCAGCAGAAGCGAATGCCCATTGGAAGTGGGCCACAAGATGGTGCAGAGTGATGGGTGGAGCCATCAGTTGTATGATAGGTGGCAAACTTCCCTTGCGAGACACTGGGTGATCGCTGTCGTCAGCAATGATTTTACAGATGTAAACAATTTGATCACTTTCGAAGCAATTACGCTGATACAGATCAAAATCATCATAAGTATCGAACGGATTCTGACGATCCCGAAAAACTCGTTCTCTCCTCATGCATCGCCTCATCTCACATCGAAACACTATTCTTCACATCGCCATATTGGCACTCTTTAGTGGAGGAAATCATTAAAAGCCAAGTTAAGTCGTCTTTCTCAGCTAAGCAATGGTTTATGCCAAGGGGGTACCAGTCTTAAAGTTGAGCAAGAAATCTTATGCTTAGCGGAGTTAAGTTCGCTCATGCACACGGAGAGTTCAAACTTAAGCTTGAGTAAGCGAACTTAAGCTTAAGTTGCCCTTTAAGATTCTTCATGCACACGGGCACAGGTGTTTTTTGGAGAACAGTTTGGATGCAGTTGTTTGTTATGTTTGCTGAATAAAGTTGAAAAACTTGATCATGATTACTCCTGCCTTGTTGCTGAACAGGCTGAGTGGATAACAAATTGGAGTTTACACAAGATTCAAGCATTGGGGCTGAATCGACCATTGCCATGCCATGTAAACAAAAAGACATTGCTTAGTCCTATTCATGAAAGAACCTAGCGGAAGTTCAATGCCTGTGTTAAAATGATTCAGGTGAAAGGAATGGGAATGGACTCGCCAGAACTTCTGACTTTAGTGGAGAACTGCCCTAAAGGCTCTGAGACGCTGGTCATGCGTGTCATCCACATTCTCACTGATAAAGGTACAGTCATTTCCATCTTTAAATTTCATCTTTAAAGGGGTTCAAACGTCTTTAATGGTCTGGGACAGGTTTAAAAAACAATTAAAAAAAACAGTGATGACACTACGCTCCTCCTTCTTCGGATGAGAGTATAAACCGAGGTCTGGTCTGTGCATGTACGCATTCCATCGCATGGATTTTAAAGATCCTGACGCTCATGTCCTATACAGGTGAGTGCCAGCTACACAGATACACCCAGCATGCACTAGGTCACTTCTCTCCATCCTCGGTCGCCCAGGATTGCGCTCAGTCGTCTGGGTGCCAGCCTAAGCACCCAAAGGCGGCAAGTGGGCATCTCGGGCGGCTTGAGTTAGATCCTCATGACCTGGTAAAGCTCTATATAAAAGGGATTAAATAAATAAATACATATTTTATTTTGTGGGTTAGTCAGAGTTGTAAATGCTGCTGCTTATGGGGAGAAAAATCTATTCCCGTGCCTCTTGTAACCAGGAGTTGTTTCTTCATTTGCATGGTTACTTGGCTGATATTATTTGAACGTTTGATTTTAGCGCAAACCTGTCCTATTTGCAGTTGATTTTAGTGCAAAATTGTATGATTTGGAGTTGATTGTAATGGAAAACTTAACGAGTGAAATGAATTGAAAACTGCAGGTCAAAACTGGGTTTGAGAGTTCAGAGGTGTCTACCATACGCCCTAGCGTGTATGTTTACCCATTTTGAGTCCAAAATATGCGAATACGATTTGTCCACTCAAAATACTCACTTTCGCTGTAACGAAATACAATTCGTTTTTTCTTTTTTTTTTATGCATCCAAGTCCGACCCAGTATTTCCCTCGCTAACTAAAAATCAACTTCAAATCCCAGTTTTGCAATTGGGATTTGAAGTTGATTTTATTGCATAACTGCAATTTAGAGTTGATTTTTTTAGTGCATAACTGCACTTTGAAGTTGATTTTAGTGCAAACCTGTGTGATTTTAAATTGATTTTAGTGCAGTTGATTTTAGTGCATAACTGCAATTTGGAGTTGATTTTAGTGCAAAGCTGTGGGATGCAGTGCATGACTGTTCTTGTTTTGCTGTCAGCTGTACATGACTGTTCTTGTTTTGTTGTCAGCTGTACCATCGCCTGAACTGGTGGATCGCATTAGGGACCTTTACCACAAGAGAGTGCCTGACGTCCGATTCCTCATCCCTGTCCTCAATGGCTTGTCTAAGGTAAGAACATGTGTTAAAATGTATTTTTCTATTTATTTAACTTGCAGACATGCCTACTGTTATGGAACAGCCGTATTTATTAAAGAAAATGAACAAAATAAACAGAAAGTTCCAAAAATAGGATTCTATTAACCTGTTCTCGTCAGCAAATTTTGCTCCAAAATTAACTCTTAGCGTCCTATAAGGTTTTCTGTACATTTGCGCCTATATCCTGTAAGGATTTCAAGTTTATTGCAATAAATTGGGTTATGAATTTAAAAAAATTGCAAAAAATTTATTTATTGTCACATTAACTTCATATTTTAGGATATGTTTACAAAATGGTTAATCTATGTACCCCAAGAACCATTTTGATTTTAGTACTATTTTTAGCTGTTGGAATCTTTTAATTAATTCATAATTACAGGTATTTTACGGACTATGTTAATAAAACAACAACAAGACAGTGTGGATTGCATGTGAATGTGTGCACAGTCAGTCAACCAGACAAGAAAACTCACTCTGGTTGTCTACACCAAGTCCTTGTGCTCTTTCAGCAATAAGCTCATCAATAAGGTTACAAAACTCACTATTACTGTCGGAGCTATCCCCTGCCATCATGGCCGAAAATTTCGCAAACTCAAACCTCAAACAAAATCGTTAAAAAAGTTCACAAAACCACGCCAAACTTGCGAAAACGATAGCGGAAAACACACGGGAACCTTTCCGGAAGTTGACTAAACTTTCTCTCACGCACAGGAGAGTTCCTGTTTCCTGTGATTTACTGACTAAAAGGTGCACTAACGAGGCGCGCATTACCGCGCTTCAGGATTATGGGCGAGGCGCGCATTACCGCGCTATAGGACGCTAAGAGTTAAAAACGAAAGTCGCTGAATTTGCATGTCAGTCAGAGCACAACACACATTTCCCTCCCAGTTTGCCAAGGAGTGGTTCCCACCTGTGTGGAAGTTTTTCCGAGCTAGTGCTCATGCACTTTGTAATTTAGAATGGATGCGCATGCATGACGAAAATGGCGGCTACCAAACGGCATGTGCCTATGGAATAAGAGGAAGTAACAAAGAACGAACACCTCCAAAAGTGATGTAGAAAAACAAGAGAAGGATTCAAAAGTGTAAACAGGACTACACAGAAAAATGGACACATCTGGGGAAACATTTTGTTTTTGCACCACATGTGTAGCTTGACTCCTTGCCAAATGTCTTTTGAGGGAGCTGGAAAGAAGAGGATTACAGAGATCTGAAGAGTGCCTACTACAGGTCCCTTCAAAAACAACTGTCAACAGTAACCGAAGAAGACATTTCAGCATGTACCTAGTGTAAATACAAGGTACTTTTCTTAGGTATTAGTGTCCCAGAAAATCGTGGCCTATTCTGGGAAAACATTTTTTTGTTCCCGAAACTCACTTTTTGGGGTAGGCATGTCTGAACCTGAACAGTGATCCGAATTGTATGTTTGGGGGGCTTTGTGTGCTTCCAGCATTATTTGCTTATTCAGTGGAATGTTGACTTAGGATTATGGGTAAAATTGCAATTTTAAAAATTTGATATAGAATCCAAATACTCGACAGTGGTTACATTATATATTTATGGTTTGCAGAAGGAAGTGACAAATGCTCTACCCAAGCTTATCAAGCTGAACCCTATGGTTGTGAAAGAGGTTTTCAACAGACTGATGGGTGCTCACAGTAAGTCTTGACAGCTTTATTCTGCTTTTGGAGTATTTCTTGACAAGCATTAGTGATAGTAATAACCACAGATATTGTTGAGAACATAATTATACATATCCACATACTGTTTGCAGTTTCAGCCAATGCCTCCTACCAGTCACCACTGACACCAGATGAACTGCTTGTGGCTCTTCACAACATTGACCCTAACAAGTGTGACATGAAGACCATCATCAAAGGTAATTCAGAAAATAATAATAAATAAAACACACACCAGAATTTCTAGTATTTGGCATGAAATAAAATTTCTTTTGCTTCTTGTTTTTCTGTTTCTTCAAGTTTAAACATCTTGCAAGAATTGAATGTAATGGTAAGGTTTAATTGGCTTGCCACATTGAAGGGACAAATCTAGCATGTCTGCTTGTTGTAGGGATATATTGCTTCAGGAATGTGTCTGCTTGAATGGAAATATAACATTTGGTGTGTGGGTGTTCCAGCGGCCAACCTGTGCTTCAGTGAGCGCAGCATCTATACTCAGGAGGTGCTGGCCATCGTGATGCAGAGATTGATGGAGCAAACGCCACTGCCCACTCTGCTGATGAGGACTGTCATTCAGTCTCTCTCCATGTACCCACGCCTTATTGGCTTTGTTCTGAATATCCTCAAGCGACTCATTATCAAGGAGGTACATTTGTATTATTTTTTTTTAAAGTCCTTTTTTAGTTGTCAAAGAAAGAAGAAGAATTTCTGTATTCTTCTCTCTTGGTTCTGTTTATCTGCCTTTTAGGGTGAATGTAGAAGCTAATTTTATTTACTTTTTATTTTGATGTTAATGCATTTTGATGTTAACGTTTTAATTCCTTATGAACAGAGTAATGCGCTGCCCAGTACGCTTGTTTCTTGTTGCAAGTACCACAGTCATTTGAATGCAAAAAGTGTCCAAAACTTGTTGAAAAGCATATGTGTGTATCTGGCTTCTCTTGAATGTGATGCAAATTAGTTAATTTACTGCTGATGAAAATCAGGGCTAATGTGGGATATTACAGACCCATTTTAACTGGAATGTGAAAAAAAATTTCTTGATGTAAGAAATCACTTTTTTTTCTGGAGAATTTGCTTTATCCTAGCAAAATTTGACACTAATTGGGCTATCAGTCAAGTGTATGATACATAATATATAAATTATCTAAAAAACAAATCCAAGGTGTGGACTCAGACGAAAGTGTGGGAAGGCTTCATCAAGTGCTGCCAGCGCACCAAGCCCCAGTCGTTTCAAGTGCTACTTCAGCTGCCAGCTGAGCAGCTGACCAATGTTTTCCAGGTGTCTCCTGATCTGCGCTTGCCCCTTCTTCAGCATGTCCAGTCTTTCAGCCAGCACCAGGTATGTTTGGTTGTTGTGTTTGAATGTAAGATATTCAAAGTCAAAATATTTACAAGTCTGCTTATATTTAGATATCATTTACTGACTAGTAATGCTATGATTGACAATTTGAAAACTTTTTGTTCAAAAATTAAGATTGGAAAAAAATTCAATAGATCTGCTGAACAAGATGAAGATTTAATACATCTGTTGACCCAGGTTCTATTTTTTCAAATATCTGAACCCAGGTTCTATTTTTTCAAATATCTGACCTTTCATTGTGCTTTGTGTGCAGCTGGCTTGCATTCCACCAGAGATTATGCATGTGCTGGAATCAGAACCAGTGCCAGAAAATGGACATGGGGCAGCAAATAAGGTAGAATGAATGAAATGATTACATCTACATGTAATAAATGTGTGCTTGTTGAGTTGAATTGGTAAATGTTAATTGGTAAATGTTAATAATAGTTTTGGACTGTGTAAAATGAAATGGGTTGTTTGCTGTAATCACAGTGAGAATTGTATGCAGATTTTCTGATTGTTCTTTAGAGTTTTACATTTGCATGGTTTGAGTGTGCTGTACCATTATTATTTATAGATTTGCATCATCTGTTGACTATTTTGTTGCTTTTATATGCCAGTTGTATTGTTGACTCACATGCATAGCAGTGTGAGTCTATGTACTCGCCACCCAAAAAAAAAACATTTCAGATCTTCGCAAATCTGTGCGAGATGAGTCCTAAGTATTCCAAAAATGACTTTTAAAAAAGATGTTCGTCCACTGTCCACTGTCTGTCTGCAAGTGGATTAATATCTCAGAACCTGTTTCAACTATCACAACCAAACTTGATAAGATGATGTTAGTTAGTTATTCATTGCTTACAGGGTCCAGCTGAATGCAAAGTACTGAATCAGGACCTCAAAATCAAAACTTGGTGGAATAAGGACCCACCTCTGATCCGTATAAAAGATCAGCCGAAACAAGCCTAGTGGTAACACTGAAGGCACTCCTCCAGCCGGTCACATTACAAAAAAGGCATCCCATGCAGAGAATGCTGAGGCTATACTCTAATTTATCGAACCCCCGTTTACAGAAACAAAATAGCATATAAACATCATTATAAAATATCAACAAAACACATACGTATAAATTAAAGTGCATACATTGCTATATAATAATATCATAGGAAGCCCATTGCAATGGCATATACCTGATTTTTGTTCTGTTTATACAGCTGAGCTCAAGGCAATTCATTTCGCTCTGAAACAGGTTTATTAATCCAAAAGATCCTAATTTTTAATCATGTCTGATTCACTGTCAGCTCTTAAGGCTCTTTCCACGAGAATGATATTGAACCCTTTTCTGGCAGAGATCCATGATCTCCATGCACAATTTGTTTCTGAGGGTAAAAAGAGTCTGCGGCAACATTGCAGTAGACAAAGCAGCTAAAGGAGCATTGCATCTAGGTTTCCCTTAACAGATTTTCCAATTTGTTCCATACTCTGACCTGCATTGTATGACTGGCTCTTATTGTACACAGCTCTGGCAGACCAAATGGTCTAATTAAATCAATAACAAATTATTTCAAATTCTTCCAGATTTGTCTGCTTCTTTGCCTACCTTGCGTCCACCTGCAAAGAAAAAATTGTTTTGGCTCGCCTTCATATTAAACATACTTGCATGTATGTCATCGATAGTTTCCTTTTATAAGGAGAAGAACCACTGTGGTGCTTTGCATGTGACGCATCCTTTTCCATCCGTCATTTTATGTCTGAATGTGCTGATCTGGTTGATGAAAGAGAAAGATATTTTGGTTCGATACACTCACTCATTCCCTTAACTTACGCCTTCGTCTGAGGGCGAAGGATGCTGATGTCCTCCACTGTGTTCTGTTAGCTGCTGTCCATAGGCGGTCTGACATGGTCAAATTACACAAATAATTTTATTATCGCTTTATTTGTGTTTCCTATTTATCATCTAATTTTCTAGCAGGCAGAGCCAGCACCACCTGGATCAACTGGCACAGCATCTCAAGACACTCCTACTAAGGGTATGGGAGAGATCCGCTCCATCCAGTCCATCTCGTCCATCTCATCCATTTCCACTGTGGGCAAAGGACGGGTGATACAGCCACTGCGTCAGGTATGCATTCTGCTACTGTTTGGACTAAAAATTTGCTCGCATTTGCATTCATCACAGCGATTGATGACACTAAAAATGAAGTCGCATTCAGGGTTGGTAATCTTCTGCTGAAGTGTGACGGTTGATGATCATCTAATGATCATTTGATGTTTAGCTGTTGATACCCCTGAGAAGAATTTTTGCTGGCAGCGGAAGGGTAACCATAGACTTGATTTTGCATACAGATCGCACTAGACAATGATGTGGAGATGACAGGAGGAAGTGTCCGCATCAAGCAGGAGCCAGAATCCCCCCCACCTGGCACCATCGCCATCAAGCAGGAAAAGGAAGATGACTATAGGTACAGCTCCAGGGATGGAGATCGAACCTCAAGCCGCTCAGGGGAAGACAGGTCACGGCGCTATGATGACAAGGAACGATCATCTTCCAGGCGCTCAGATGATGCAGATAGGTCTAGACGTTCTGATGACAAAGACAAGGAAAGAGGCAGGGAAAGGGACAGATCTTCAAGAAGGTCAGAGGATGATAGATCATCAAGCAGGAAGTCTGATGATGATAGATCATTGAGTAGGAAGTCTGATGATGACAGATCGTCCAGAAGATCAGATGACCGGCAATCATCTAAAAAAGTGGATGATGATAGATCATCCAAGAAATCGGATGATAGAGAGAGGTCATCCAGGCGGTCAAATGATGCTGACAAGTCCTCTTCACGTTACTCCCTGTCCGGAAAGTCAGATTCGACAGACAAAACTCCCCTGATAACACGCATCAAAGAAGAACCCATGGACACAGGCCCCATTCTTTCTTCAGTTCCTATAGAGATCCCTGATGATGGAGCTAATGAGAAGAGGTCTGCGTCAGCTGATGAGATCTCCCACGAAGATCCTGGCACACCCGTCAATGATGAGGCAGAAGAGGTGAGTATTCCACTATAAAATGCTTGAATTCAGAAGAAAAAAATAAAACCAGGTATAGACATGATGTTGACTTGTTCAGTTATTTATGCAGCTAGAGCCATCAGTTAACTACTTTAAGTCGTAGAAAAACATACAAATTTCTAATATTGGAAATTTGGCAAACATCAAGTAGCACCCCATGCAAAATGATGTCATCCTAGAAGAGAGGTTAGGGCTAGGGTTAGCTATCTGTCCATCCTTTTTTTTGTTTGTGGGTTATTTGCAGTGTTTCAAAATGAGGTGCTGATCTTGTGGATTGCTAACATTTTGTAATACTGTAATACTTTTGGATCTGTGATCTTCAGTACGAAATGTTTAGCAATCTTCAGTACACTATAAGTTAGTTGTTTTTACACCATACTAATATGGAATTGTTACATAATTAATTCGCGTATTATTTAGCATTTATTTTAAATAGTGTATGGTATTTTATTATTTTTTTGTTCTTTTTTTTTTTTTTTTTTTTTTTTTTTTTTTTGTGAAAACAAGTTTTGAACTAAGTTTTAAGATGTTGACTGTTTCAGACACCAGAAGTAGAGTCCGAGTCAAAAAAGGAGCGAACATCTCGTTCTCGTGTGCCAGCCACTCGCCGAAGTACAAGAAGCAAGAGATGATTGTCATGAACTGTTGTTGTTTTCACAGATTGTAGTAAAAAAATGTTGATGAATCGTTTCTTCAGCAAGTTTGTACATCTATTCTGCGTTATTTTGTTTAAAATCATTTAGAAGTTTGATTCGATTTATTTGTTACTGTTGCTGATGTGTTGTGTTTATATAATTATTATGTGAAAGCTCATGTATATTGTTTGGATCAGACCAATTTCACCAAATTACTTATAAATTGGTTTGCAGTTTTATAAAAGGTTTGCATTTACAGAGTAAAAATAGCACTCTCAAATATAATAATAATAATAATACAGGATGCTATGTTCGCGCCTTTCCCCAAGGCTCAAAGCGTGGCGATCTATACAAACATACACGCTCACCTGTCTCATTTACCCTGATACACACCAAATACACATACATCACTCAAACAGGTGGTGTAAAGGCAGGGAGATCGCTATTAGAAGACAAAAGAAAATCGAATTTTTATTTTTGAAATTTTTATACTGACTGCATCCTGTACCATTATTGAAGGGAGGGAGGAAACCGGAGAAAACCCTCGGTGACCTCAATAGTCTCGTACCTAAGTCACATACGTTTGCCGCTTGCGGGAATCGAACCCGCGGCCTTCGGCATTGGAAACCAGCGACTTATCCACTGCGCCACCCCATATATATGTATTTAACACACCCAGATTTCTAGTTATTGTATTAATGTGTTTTCAGATTTCAAGATTTGCTTCAGCATCAGGTTCTATTGGAAAGACTAATTATTACTGATGATAAATGTGTACTATGGCAGTCGTTTTTTTTTTTTGTTTTTTTTACATTTATTTTTGTAAATCAAAACATTATTTGTTTTTTTTATGAATTAATCCCCATTCTCCCTTCCCTTCACCATGTTGTGAACATGAAAAAGAAAATAGAAGGAAAAAAAACCACCTTTACTTATGCTTTCATTCATATAACAGCGGTTTGTTTTGGAAACAGGTAACTTTGTGTGTATGATATAGAACGAGAGTAACTGATTAACGAATGAGAGACATTGTTGAAACAGTTTTGTCAGTATATTTTCAAGAAAATGCTTTCAAAATACTATACTGTATGCTCATGTTTGCTTGAGTGTTTTTGTAAATCTTTTAGAGTTTTGATTTATCAGTTCTTTGTATGGATATGGATGATTTTAATGATCGATTGTATAGTGTAATAATTGATTGTATAATGCTGGTTGATTATCCTTGCTATAGTAACATCTTTGATATGCTAGCGAAAAATAATGAAGCAAAATATGATATTGAAAAAAGAAAGAAAAAAACAACTGTTACATTTTCTTTATGCACAGGTCTGTTCACAACACAAAAGTTTATACATGTTGGTTGAATAATACATATTTGAAAATTATGAACTAAATGTTATTTGTCCTGTTTTACTTTTGTACATAAGAAATGGAGAGAGTGAGAAGTTTGCAAGTGCAACAAAGATACAATCTCTTATTAAACTTTTTTTCAGCCTTGAAAACACCTTGAACTTGCAGTGTATATAAAATCAAAGCCATTTATTAGTATACACGTATGATTCAGTGTTTGCTCCCATTACTCCCCCTACCCTTAAAAAATAAAGGCATGTATTTTATTTTTTACTTTGCAGTTGTACAATTCATTGTACAAAATTATCTGCATATCTAATACAGTGGAACCTCCGGTATCCGGCTCTCTGGTATACGACTCCCTCCGTTACGTGACCTGAAAACTTCTGACGGATTCACTTCCAATAATAAATGACCTCTGGTATGCGACAACCTCGTTTATGCGACCAGCGACCGTGTGTCTCAAGCCCTTTATACGACCGTCTTAGGGCAATTTAAAAGAGATATCAGTTAATTTGCTGTCTGTACCTTTCGTTTTTTCTCTCATGTTAGTGTACTCCTGCTGTTGTCTGCTATTTCCGGTTTGCAAATAAGGGACATTACTCGCCTACACTGGCTGTCAAAATGGCGTCGCGCAAGAGGAACGTTTTGAGTTTGGCAGAGAGAATGAAAGTGATTGAAAGAAGTGAAAATGGGGAGAGTTGTTTGTCTATTGCAAGAAGTACCCCTTGGGGTCATGAGCAATCTTGCCACTGTAGATTGTTCTAACCTATTAAGGGAAAAGTGAAAGCCCCAGTTGAAAACCTGTCTTTCCTTTATAGGCATGACAGATTCACTGCGGCAACAGTACCCCCGTTGGAGTGCCGGGGGTTTCAGTATAAATAGTATCCCCACTTTCTGGAAATTTAGTGCTTTAAATTCCCACTGTCGCTGTCTTCCTCATTTGCTCTTTCCCATTCCTGCTCTGTCCTATCACTCTGCTATACTATCTTCTTCTTCGCTAGATCAATGACCTACCTTTTTTCTTGAAAACTCTTCCTGGACAAGACTTCTTGTTTGTGTATGAGGTCTGTTGGATCAGCTTGGGAGTGTTGGACGCTTTCTGCCGGGTGGTCACTAGGGCTTCCTATGATGTTATTAATTAGTGATATAGGCATTTTATATGTATGTGTTTTGTTGATAATTTTTAATGATGTTTGTATTCTATTTTGTTTTTGTAACCGGGGGTTCGAGTAGTTGGGGTAAAGCCTCATCCGTCCCCTGCATGGGATGTCTTTATTGTAAAGTGACTTGCCGGTGGAGGGCATTCAATTTTCCCACTAGGGTTGTTTCAGCAGATCTTTTATGCGGATCGGGGGTTGTCCGGTCCTGATTTGGCTCGGAAGAGTCCGCTGGACCTAAAGCAACAATCAATCAATCAATGGCAAGAAGTTTAGACGCTGGGAAGACCCAAATTCAGCTCATCATAAAGGATAAGGAATCTGTGAAACTACGATGGGAGAGTGGAGAAAGTGGCGAAAAGGGAAACATCGAAACTGAGAGCTTCTGCACTGACAGACTTGGATGAAGGCGTCTGGCAGTGGTTCGACTGCTTTCTATTTTTGAAGTTGTGAATAAAAGACAAAGCTAAAAATGAAACATGTTTTACAGTTTCCTTTGTCAGAGAATACATGCTGGTGAGTGTGAAAATTATGACTACATACCCCTCCGAGCCTGACCCCCATCCCTCCCCACCCTACCCCTTGTTTCCGGTATAAGACCACCTCTATTACAAGACCGTTTTTTCTCAGATTTTGGACGGTCGTATACCAGAGGTTCCACTGTACATGAAAAATCTTTACTTGGAAAATGCTAATGTTTCAAAATATGTGTACATGCCTGAACATACCAATAAAAAGGCATTTATTATATTTGTTTTTACTATTAGCACATTATTATCATCATACATTGTTATAAACCTACATACTATAATTATTTTCTTCAAAAGTGTACAGTTCACAGCTGCTTTCACACTTTCAAAAGTAATCAGTAAACTGGAAAATCATGGTCAACATCTCTGGCCCAGGCATGCAATCCACCGCGGATGTCTTTCACAGTGATTGTTGGGTCTGCTTCTTGCAGTAACTGAACAGCAATTTGAGAGTCATTTCCACGTCGGCACACCACAAAAACAGACCTAACATCACTGGAGTCACCTTCTCCTTCAGTTTTGACTTGTTTGATCTGTTCCAGCTGTGCTGCAGGATTTCTGCGAAGTGCATCTATAGGAATATCTAGGATGACGTAAAGGAAATTGGGTAGAAGAAAATATGTTTCTGTCTTACAAATGTTCAAAAATCCATATATGCCTTTCTAAGGTGATTTAAAAAACAACAATATTTCAGTGTTAGTACTGTTGAATTTTGTTAGAATTGCAGCTCCACTTAGAAAATAAAACTAAAACTAATTTTTTGACTCGAATGCATAACAAAAAATCCAGATTTCAACTATCACAACCAAACTTGGTAAAATGTTGTATATCCATGAGACACCATAAATGATCAGTAAACGTCAAGGTCACAAGGTCATCAAATGTTAGTCAAAAAATGACAATTTTTCAAAAAATTCACTTTTTTCTAAGTTATTAATAAATTATGGAACTTATGATTCTTTGATGCATGATACACATACTATGCAAATTTGATCAACCTCACTCCAACGTCCCTGGAGCTGTCCAAAGTCACCTTGTATAGTTACTTTGAAGTGACCTTGACCCTAAACCATTTATGAGATGATAGATTCATCTTTCATATTTGTTCCGTTTTTGCATTGTTCTTGAAGGTCAAGATCATTTTAGGCCTTGAAAAAACTTTTTTTTTTAAAATTCTTCGTACAGTGGAATGGTTGTTTATTTAACCCATAGTATGCACGAAGTCTGACAGACCATCACATAAGCCACTGGACAACACGATGACATGCTCCAGTGGTGGATAAACGGAAACTCGGATGGTATGGCCACGTCACCAGAGCATCCGGCCTTGCAAAGATCATCCTGCAAGGGACGGTGCAAGGATGCAGAAAAAGAGGGAGACAGAAAAATGAGGCGGGAGGTCTGGCTTGACACTGGGCAAAGCCATGAAGGTTGCTGAGGACAGAGAAAGATGGAGTACTCTGGTTAAACGATCATTTGTGGTGCCCCAATGATCTTCAAGTGATAGGATATGCAACAACATTGGGTTATTTGATCAGACATGCATGAGAGATCACGAGAGGATCAAGGTCATCCCAGGGCCAAGGTCACACTATTTTGGCACTGTCCAAAAGTACTCAAAAAAGAATTGAGTGATGAACTGGCAGAACCACTTCGTATTTTGTTTAATACATCTGGAAAGATACCACAGAATTGGAAAACAGCTGAGGTAACATCTATATTTAAGATGTTTGTAATTAATTTATGTATGAAAGATGCGTAACTGATTACTGACGGATGCCTAAAATTACTAAAATCTTGATCTTAACTTACTGTCATACTGAAGGGTAAACAGTTCTGCATTTGTCTTCATCTTTTTTTGAATACTTGACCGGGTGCATTAGGGTTGTTTCAGCAGATCATTTAATACAGATCAGGGGGTGAGAGCCCTCTCTCAACCAAGTTGTGGTCCTGATTCGGCTGCAGTCAGCTGTGGTTAGGGTTAAAAAATGACTAACTATCTATCTTGCTAGGCATTGTCCCTGAACATGGATCTAATCAGAAGAGGATATTTATACTTAACTTGACAGCTGTGTGCTCTCATCAAAATAATACAAGTTTACATCTAGCATGAATGGTGGATTCCCTTGTCCAGCAAAGCTTTCTGATTTGTTCCTTGGTAAAAAACAGCTTTCACTCTATAAGGAGTAAAGTGACCATTACGTTCCCAAATAAATGTGATAACAGCTACACAAAGAAGAAAGGATACTGACAGAAGGGCGAGGTAGCTGACAAATGTCCATTTCTACTGGCAGTCGTACATCTACCAACACGTGCTTAGTGCAACTGTCCAGCACCTCCTTGTATTCCTGTACAGATAGGTAGAACGATGTTAAATAAATATGAACGAAAATGTTGAATAAATAATAAAACAAAGCTCTATTTTCTGAACTTATTTTGAGATCTATGTACTTATTGTCTTTGACCTTGTTTTCAAGACTATGTTTTAC
Source organism: Oncomelania hupensis (assembly GCA_036898135.1). Lineage (NCBI taxonomy): Eukaryota > Metazoa > Mollusca > Gastropoda > Littorinimorpha > Pomatiopsidae > Oncomelania > Oncomelania hupensis. Next base: position 54,852,738 of record CM072513.1, read on the forward strand.
TAACTTTTCTCTTTCTCTCCATCACGTATGCAAGAACATTTTAATTCCATACTTTATACCGCTCTCTCGCTATCATTCTCTTAATATTGTTTGTGAGATTTTTGTGTAAGCGTGTGGTTTTATTTGTTTTGCTTTTGATCATCTTTTCCAAAGAATAATAAAACAGTTACCGTTGCTGATATGCGACTGGAGGGTGGAAGAAGTTTCTTTTCTTGGTCCTGCAAGATTAAATATAAAATTATGACCGAGGACAACCACAGAATTAGCCTACTCAAGTATTACATTCAACAGGATGACACTTATTTTGCACATTATGTTTTAAACCACTCTGCCTCTCATCATTTTATCCTACAGGCTTTACTGACTCATACACTAACTTCTCACATTATTTCTTTATAGCATTTGATCAACTTGCTCATACCCCCGTTGGGGTGCCGGGGGTTTCAGTATAAATAGTATCCCCACTTTCTGGAAATGTAGTGCTTTAAATTCCCACTGTCGCTGTCTTTCTCATTTGCTCTTTCTCATTCCTGCTCTGTTCTATCAATCTGCTATACTATCTTCTTCTTCGCTAGACCAGTCTCCTACCTTTTTTCTTGAAAACTCTTCCGGGACAAGACTCCTTGTTTGTGTATGAGGTCTGTTGAATCAGCTTGGGAATATTGGACGCTTTCTGCCAGATGGTCACTAGGACTTCCTATGATGTTATTATTTAGCAATGTAGGCATTTTATATGTATGTGTTTTGTTGATAATTTATAATGATGTTTGTATTCTATTTTGTTTTTGTAAACGGGGGTTCGATAATTTGGGGTGAAGCCTCAGCCGTCCCCTGCGTGGGATGTCTTTATTGTAAAGTGACTGGCTGGTGGAGAGCTTTCGGTTTTACCACTAGGGTTGTTTCAGCAGATCTTTTATGCGGATCTGGGGTTGTCCGGTCCTGATTTGGCTCGGAAGAGTCCGCTGGACCTAAAGCAATAATAATGTAATGTAATGTAACTTGCTCATTTCCTACCATACACAACTCAACAAGCACTGTGTTACGTTGAAACGCGAACGATAGTATGTCTGAAACGCACACAATAGATCTAATCGTTTCGCTTTGCAAAGTATTCAATAACAGAGTGTATTTACCTTTGATTTGAGTTTGCATTGTTGTTAGAAGATGCTTTGTATAACGTTGATAATTTTCGTTAGTCGATATTATTGGAGAATTCTCTAGATTTGCTTGTTTACTGTCAATTGAAGCTTCGCGTTAGGTGTAGATATTTGAGAACATTCTTGGACCGAAAAGAATGTTGTATGACGTAAGACAGTGATGACAAAATTTAGTTTGATTGGTTGACGTTATCTCGAGTTGAGAGAAAAACTATATAATGGATGCTCTGTGTAAAGTGGAAAAGAAAAGTGAAAAGGGATTGAACGAATGTATGCAGTTGTTGATGTACGCTGAATAAAGTTGGGAAACTTCATACGACGACTCCCTGCCTTGTTGCTGACTGAACGGGTTGCGTGGATAAACGAATCCGAGTTACACTTATCAGGACTTCAGCAGTGGGGCTGAAACAACTACTGATAGAAAAACGACATCACGAGTGTAACACTCTGCCAAAATTAGTTGAATCACTCTATGATCATAGTCATTTTCATCTCTACTGTTGGGCTTCTTTCTCTTGAACTTTTTCAGGCCAGTGGCAAAAAAAAAAAGAAGATAAACACAGATGTTCCTTGTGGCCTGCAGGTGTGATATGCCGCTGTATGTCATATCCACCACTGACCAATTCCAAAATCCTTTCTGCACACTGTATAGTACGCATCGTAATGCTCTTTCTTGAGTCAACAGTTCCTGGAAAATGCTGGGTAAAGTCATTTTTGAATGTCTGCTTGGTTTAAAACATGCTTCTTTGCAGTATCGTTCAACTTGATTTAGCCGCTTTCGTTTTGGTTTCGTTTTATGTGCACATATCATTTTCTTGACGCCACTTTCCCCTAGCCACAAAGCTGACACAAAACACATCTCGAGCACAAGATTTCTTGTTTGCGCATGCGCATTGAGAACAGTTAGTGAGAAAAATACTGGATTGACTTTGATGCGTTAAATTTTTTTTTAAAAACTAGTCGTATTTGATAACAGTGAAAATGAATATTTTGAGCGGACAAGTCGTATTCGTGTATTTTGGACTGAAGATGTATAAAAATACACCTTAGAGCATAAGGTAGGCACCTCCCCATTTGTATACAAGACATGATCAAAGCAATTGAGCAAAATAACAATTCACCGAGATCATCCCAAATCCCATACCTTGTCAGTAGCTGTAGCTCCACAGAACTGTTCATAGTCAATTAGCTTAGAGATAGTTGGTGAATCTCCACACACTTGACAGGACGTTTTCCTGCCTCGAAGTTTTATCACACGCATCGTGCAGTCTAAGGCATCAAACTGTAACAGGCGCTGATGCATGGTGGCTGACAAATGGTAAAGGTTGAAAGTAACAATAATACTGCAATTAATGGCAATAAATAATAATAATAGTAATACAATACTAACACAAAATCAGTGAATGAATCACAAATCTGTGTTGGAGGAAACAAAGGATACTGCCAACTTCAGCCGCAATTTTGATGGCTTCAAGAGCTTGGTAACTTCCGATGATGCCAGGAACTGAAAAAAAAAAACAGGCAAAAATACACACACTCTTTAAAGGTAATTCATGCTTCACAATTCTGGCACAATATAGATAAACTGAAATTAAATACACATAGAACAATTACTATTAGGCATTATAATCAATTTTAATAAGACAAATAATCCAACAATGAGGGGTGTGTATGGCAGAATCAGTGATACTTTAGTGATCGAAAAAAGATGTGCTATCAATGAACAACAACATACGTTTTCCATACTCTTTCTTACCCACTCCTAGAACTCCACCATCGGAGCAGTTTGTCACAGTCTCTGGGGGAGGCGGGGTGGGATAGATGCAACGATAACATGGTCCTCCTTTGTAGTTGTACACTGTGAGCTGAAAACCAGTCAATATGCTTAAAGAAATATTCATTTCGTTGTCAAGGATGTCCATTTTTATGCCCTGCTCACCCTTCGTTATTTTTTTTATTTTTTATTAAATTTTTTTTCAAATTCTAACTATATTTTATCAAATTTTATATTATGCTGCCTTGAAATGAATAAAAATAAAAATAAAAAGCAAGATCAACATAATAACTAATTTCACTTACAGAGCTGAAGCTAGGAAAAAGAATATGAAATTGTGTGGGAATAAACTGTCTGCAGTTACCAGACTGCTGTTCTACAAGAAAGTATTGTTCCTCATGTAACTATTGCATATACATGAATTTTGTGAAAAGAATGTTAGAATGTACCGTGTAGGTTTCCATTGTTACTACAGTATTACACTGACCTGCCCTTCAAAGCGAAGAGCACTGCCAGACACCAAGGGTTTGCTGGCTAACACGCAAACGTCATTCAGCAAGTAGCGAGTAGCAACATTGTCTGTTGCGTCCAATACCAGGTCATAGCTAGTTTCAATCAAGGAGAAAGTCTCAAACATACATTTTCAACACAGACTGTTCTAACAAAATGAAAATTCAAAAATTATGATTTCCCTTGTTCAAACGATAAATAGATAATTTTAATTTAATCATTTATTTCTTCTACCAAGAAAACTGGAAACCAAACTAAACAACAGCAAAAACATCTCACTCTCACATGCACTAGCTCCTCTCTGTAGTCCAAACAGCAGTATTTTTAAAATACAAAAACCAATTCAGACCTTGAAAATGTTACCACAGAATGCAGAACATACATATCAGTTCATAACAAGATCTTAACGATACAATGCATAAAACATTTTGAAACTAGATTCAAATGCTCACTATGGAACTTGCAATATCTAACATGAAAATGACTGCCTAGAAAGAAAAAAAAAGAAACTGTAGCATTAAAATGCAAAGTAATACCGACTTTGAGCTTTCAAGGCTCTTGACCTTGGCCTTCAGCTTCAAATACACTCATGTAAGATCAAATAAACTACAGCAAAAGCTGTGTCATGCCAAAAAACAGTGACCTTGTGATGACCTGGACTGTCAGTTGCCATAACCTTGGAATGTCCTTGATCTTCACTTAACTTCTCATGCTCATATATGATCAAATAATCCAACAAGTATAGAGCCATTAGTTAAATATAGAGCCATTCCACTATATGGTGCCTCATTTATAAATGTTTTTCAAGGTCTAAAATGACCTTGACCTTCAAGATCAATGCAAAAACGGAAAATATATAAAAGATCAATCTATCATCTCTCAATACCACAAGTTTGAACTTTCTCTCATAGATCAGAGTTACGCTCGCTTTAAAGTACCTATACAAACTGACTGGACAGCTCCAGTGACTTTGTCCTTGCAGAGAGGTTGACCAAATTTGAATAGTATGTGTGGTTTTTTTTATATCTATCGTGCCTCAAAGAATCGTAATATTAATAACAGGAAAAAAATGATTTTTTTAAAAAATGTTCATTTTTTTACTAACATTTATTGGCCTTGTGACCTTGACCTTGAAGTGAAGTCATTCATTCACTGATCATTTATGAGGTCTCATAGATATACATCATCTTACCAAGTTTGGTAGTGATAGTACAAATAGCTTCTAAGATATTAAGCCACTTGCAAGTTTTGAACAAATGGATGGCGCACAGACGGACACTGTATTTAATTGTTAATATTTCAATTTTGGACTATTTAGGATTCATCTCACACAAATTTGCAAAAATTTCTTTTTTTTCTTTCATCTTTTTTTTTGGGGGGGAGGGGAGATGGGGGAGGGAAGGGATGTGCATGTGTGTGTGTGTATGTGTGACGTCATGACATGGCGGCAGTAGCAGGGTCTGTCATAGTTCTCTGTTGTACGCTACTGCTACCTGGCGTCACACCCGTCGTGGCTGTCGTCGAAAATACAGCGACGAGTAGAAGACAGAACCAGCTCATCATGGGACTGCCTGAAGACTTGAAATCTGCCTTCAAGGAAGCGCTTCAGGTCGGCAAAGTTCGAGAAACCACCACTCCACTCAAAACGTCAACAAACATGGCGGCCAGCGATCAACACACAATGAACAGAGGTATGTTGATGCCCTCATTTGATGTGTTCAACGCCGATCACTGGAGTAATTTCGCGAAAGTCTGCAGTGAGAATGAGTGGACATTATTCGTGCATTATGAGAACATTTTCCGACAAGCTATTGCAACTAAACCCCTACATCATGTCAAACGATCGTACCATCACCCTGCCCCAAAGAAGTGGATCGAACTGACATCACTACTAACACGAACTTTTTATGAAGAGGGGGTTTTCCGACCCACCAAACCCAACGGTACACCCTTCAGTACACAGTTTCTGAAGTATGTTCTACGTGTAGTCCACTCCTTCCCTGTTGCTGTGCCAGAGAGTCTACTGGCCAGCTGTGACAGCGAGTATGATGCCTACATTACAGAAATAGACTACACGTTATGTGTCATTCGTGATGAAGTTTGCCCCTGCCTTTCAGCCAATCGCCGCGATGCTGGAGTGCCCAAACGTCAGCAGGAAGCTCCCATTATCGGGAAGGGGGAGTTGACTCGCCTTTGGCAAGGAAAAAAGAGTGAAGCTGTAAACATCATTAACAACGACAGCAAGAAGCCTTCTTCCACTCGCTGCGGCATCGACGGAGACACTGTATTCCAACACTTCCACACACGCTGTCAGAGAGTTCTAGTTGACACACTACCACCCCCATGGCGAGGCGAAATCAGCATCCCTCCTCCACAGTGGACTCCGCCGCCTGTAACGTTTAGCATGAAAGAGGTCACAGCTATTATTAGCTCATTGCCTGCTCGTCACTCGCCGGGGTTTGACGGGGTTACCTACGACCACGTGAAGCAATGTAAACAAACACTCGCCCCCTTGTTTACGGCGATCATGAATAGTTGCGCCATCAACAAGCGTGTACCCTCTGACTGGAAGCACTCCATCATCACGCTGGTGCCTAAGAAGGATGGCGATCCCAAAAACATTGAAGACTGGCGACCGATCTCTCTCCTCTGCACAAGTTACAAGATCTACATGAAGTTGATCCAACAGAGAATGGTGCCTTGGATCGTGGAGACGGGCAGGCTATCCAGTCGACAAAAGGGGTCCATGCCACGCAATGGTCTGCAGGAGCATGTCTTTACACTGAAGGCTGACATCACCGACTTCCTCCACACATCCTCCAAGCTGTATGTCACCTTCATTGACATCAAAGATGCCTTTGGCAGCATCGACCACCAGGTGATGCTGAACGAGCTCAGTGAGATGGGCTACCCTGAGCAGGTGATCAGCATCACGAGAGACATTTACACGGGATCTACCTTTCTGGTGAAAACAGCCAGCGGCCTTACTAAGCCTATCACAAGGGGCAAAGGCATCATCCAGGGCTGCCCGTGGTCCGTGCTCATCTTCGAGCAAGGCATCGACAAGTGGCTGAGATGGATTGAGCAGGGATCACCAGCGACCAGCTCTCCAAATCCAGTCCAAGGCTATGTTGATGATGTGGACATGACGGCTACCAACGAAGAGGATATCAGGGCAGCGGCTGAAAAGACCGATCTCTTTATGACCTACTCAGGCATGGAGGTAAAGCATCGAAAGTGTGCAGTTCTACATGGGCAACGCACCGGTAACAACTGGAGTAAAAGTGACAATACAGCCTCTACCCAGCTTGTGGTGCAGGGATCCCCCATCCCCATGTTAGACAGAGAGCAGCCCTACACGTACCTAGGCTACAACATCAACCTTGCTGCTACGGCTGAAGACGAACAGGTGGAAAGGATCGTCAGTGACTTTAAAATCGCCTTGGCCAAGATCGACGTTGCCCCTCTCGCGGTAGCCGCGAAACTCCAGGCTGTCAACACCATGGCCACTTCCAGGCTGCACTTTTATTTCCCCAACATTCAGTTCACAGAGAAAGTGCTAGACGGCCTAGAAGACAGCATCGTATCCAACGTGAGGCACTGGCTTGGCTTGAACAAGTCGTCGACGCGCTCTTTCATGTTCTGCGCACGAAGCGAGGGTGGTCTGGGTCTGTTCCATCCACGGACCATGTACTACGCCAAGAAGCTGTCCTTCATGCTGAGCGTATTGAACAGCGATGACGAGCATACCAGACACTCGGCCAGAACATCACTTGCACTCCATCTCACTAAACGCAAGTGTGCAGCAGCACCCGAAGACGACGATGACCACAACTTCGCTGGCTACCAAACCGATGCCAAATACCGGCTGGTCAAGGCATCTAAGGTCACCTGGCGTAAGTCACCGTGGGTGCACCTCAACGACATCTGCGGTAGACTGGGGATCCAGCTCCACCTGAATGACAGCGAGCAGTACATCCTCAGAGTCAGCCCAGAAGAGGAGATCCAACTGTCCTTCGTGGAGCCCAAGGCTTTCTTCACGTCATTCAAACGCCAACAACTACAGGGCAAGCTGGCAGAGTGGAGAGACAAAGAATGTCAGGGGCGCCTGGCGCGTACCAACAACGTCGACTTCTCACTGTCCTCCTCCCACCTGACCAACCTACATCTAAGTGACCGACTGCTGAAGTTCGTGGTGAAGGCCAGATTACAGCTGCTAGAGTGTAACGTCAGGCTCCACACCTACTATCCAGAGACTTTCTCGCAGCAGTGCGGTAGGTGTGGTTTTTACATAGAGTCTGTCAGCCACTTGCTGAATGGCTGTAGGGAAAGCAAGAACTCTATTCAGAACCGCCACAACAGAGTGTTAGATATTGTGGCCAGGGTGGTGAAAGATGCTAATCCCAGAGCAGAAATCCTGGCAGACTCTATTGTAAAGCCTTCTCACTTCCAGAACGATAGTAGTGCAGTTTTTGCCAACTTGCCCCACACTAGGCCTGATATGTGTGTCATAGACCATGTTAAAAAAACCTCTACCATTATTGAAATAGCTGTACCTTTTGATGACTTTGTAACTGATTCTTACAATAACAAATTTAACAGGTACCTCCCGCTGTGCCAGACGATTAGTGATCTTAGTTATAGCTGCAAAGTTGTGGTTCTGATAGTTGGCTCGCTAGGCCTAGTCCACGGACGGTTTGTTAGCGGACTGAAGTTGGTGGGCCTGCCTGTTCGACGAGCCAAGGCCGTTGCCCGCTACTGTTCAGTTAGCGCTATGCTAGGGTCGCTGATTATCTGGAAGCAGCGATGTCAAGACACTCTGCCCTAATGCCTAATGCTAAAAAGGACTGTCAAAGATGATGCTGTACTGTGTTGTATGCACCTGTGAATGTAAACTGGAAATAATTAAAATGAAATATAGTGTGCTTGTTTTATAAGTAATAATGTTTAATATTATTATTCATATTTTGCGTTCCATTATTATATTAGGCAGAGAGAGAGAGAGAGAGAGAGAGAAAGAGAGAGAGAGAGAAAGAGAGAGAGAGAAAGAGAGAGAGAGACAGAGAGAGAGAGAGAGAGAGAGAGAGAGAGAGAGAGAACATTTGCCATTGACGTATTATTTTATGTGTGTGTGCATAATTTGCTTCTGTCCAATCATGATGGTGCTTGCTTCGTGTCATCCATGTAATTCTCTAAGTGCATATATGTTCATGCGATGTTATAGAGAATAAAATCTTGAAATGTGGCTAGGTAGAAACACTGTTATTGTTACATACACTTGAACCTCTACGTACTTTCTTCTGACGGACTCCGTTATTTTGACGTCAAAACTGTTCCGTTGGGGTTAGGGCTGTGTTAGGTTTATGGTTAGGTTAAAGGTTAGGGTTAGGGTAGCTTAAAAAAATGGACAAATTTGTAAAAATGTAAAAGTAACATATGTAGAGTTTCATGAAAGTCATCACAACGGCGTTTCTACACGTTTGTGTGTGTGTGTATGTGTGTTTGTGTGAATACATAGACTTGCATTGCTATGCATATGAGTCATAAAAGGATACTTATTGATGATGTCCATGGCATTGCTACTGTTCAGCTGCACTTTGTGAGTAATCACTTTGATGGTGGAATTTAAGCTGTAACAGAACTGTAAGTGCCACAGACCTGAAGGGGAACAACTGCACTTTCCTTCATATGGTGGAATAATGTTAATGTTCTTACATATTCATACGCCTTTATTCCTTGCCATAAAAAGGCCTGCAATTTGTAACAATTTAACAGCATCATTTTTTCATACATTTTTATGTGCCCTAGACAACATTTGCAGAATTGACTAACCAACCAACGGCAAAGCAGAACTAATAAATGTAATAAAGCTATGATGAATTAGATAAATTTATTACAGTAAACAGCAACAACAATAACAAAAAACAACCAATGAACATACATAGTCCAAAATTTTTCCCTCTGTAGAATAAGACTAATTAACAAGTACATTTATAAATGTTAAAGATGATATACTACCTCTGGCATGAAATGGCCACTGATTCAGCCTTGGACATGCCCACTCTGTGTTGCGTGTGGAGGATTTGTCGGTGCAGGTTGCTGATTTCCACATCATCATAATCTACCACACCGATTGTTCCTACACATATGTGAAAGCAGCAGTTTTTACACTATTTTAGAGATTGCACAATAATATTTTTTTTTGTAGAGGTTGTAAATATTTACCATAATTTCCGGCCTACAAGCTAACAAAGTGACACAGCACATAAGCACGCCCCCGTTAATTTGTTCCAATTTAATCACAGAATGTATGATTATTAACATTACATAGCAAAAAACCAATTAATTTGAATAATAGCTTGCTAATTACCTATCCTAATTGGCATCCATAACAGCACTAGAGAATTTCATTGAAAAGACATGTATACATTTTTAACTGATGAAACAACATTAAAAAACCATACAAGTCACCTAACCAGGAGCCACACTAGCACTTTTAGTTGTTGTTTTTTATGTGTCTATATGCGTACACACATCAGCATCCACCATTCCACAATATGTGTGTTCATCGTTAAAAGAATGCGTATAAGCATTTTTTTCTTCTGCTTTGTGTGTGTTACGTTGAAACGCGAATGGTAGTACGTCGGAAGCGCGCCCGATAGATCTAATCGTTTCGTTTTGCAAAGCATTCAATAATGGAGTTTATTTACCTTTGATTTGAGTTTGCATTGTTGTTAGGAGAGGCTTTGTATAACGTTGATAATTTGCGTTAGTCGATATTACTGGAGAAGTTTCTGGATCTGCTTGTTTACTATCGATCGAAGTTTCTTGATGGACGTAGATAATGGCGAATATTCTGGGACGGGAAATAATTATGTATGACGTAAGACAGTAATGACGAAGTTAGAAGCGATTGGTTAAATTGCGTCAAACGAGATTGATCCAGGTTATTCGGGAGTATCAAGAGACTATTTAAGTGCCGCGCTGTTTCAAAAATAAGAGAGTGATTGTTGTTGATAGTTGAAGTTGTTGTTAGTTGGAAAGTAAATTTGAGAGTGGAAAGACGATTGAGCGATTGTATGCAGTTGTTGATGTGTGCTGAACAAAAGTGGAAAACTTCATACGTCGACTTTGTGACTTGTATGCTGCTTGAGCGGGCTGCGTGCATAAACGAATCTGAGTTACACCCTATCAGGAATTCAGCATTGGGGCTGAATCAGATACTGATAGAAAACACCAACATCGAATCGAGTGTAACATTTTGGGGGTCAAGCCGCGATTCACGCCATAGCCAAGGGTTCAACTGCTACAACAAGCGAGTCAACGTTACGAGAGGCAGTCATCGAGGGTAGCCGCCCCCAGAGTTGCGTCGAGAGGGGCCAACATACTGGGACTACATCCGATAGATTCGGGTTGACTGCAAGGGCGTGTAGTCGCTGAAGAGTTGCTTCGTGAGCGAACAACAGATCGGGACTACGTGGCTGCCGTAAGACTACGTCGAGGGACAGTCTCGGAGCTACATCGCCAGTGTTACAGAGAGCGGCGAGCGGACGTCGCGTCTACTTCAGCACAGGAGCGTATACATCAACACCAGCGTGGTGCAGCGTCGCATACGACGAGGACAGCGGGGCCTGCGTCAACGAAGGCGACTAGTGACAAGCATCAGCGCTATTGCAGAAAGCGTGCTGTTCTAGAACAGTCTAGAAAGGTACAGCACAGTCAAGAACTTTCCAGAAAAAAAAGAACTCTACAGTCAAGAACTTTCTAGAAAAAGAACTTTCCAGAAAAGAACTTTCCAGAAGCATCAAGATGGCTGACTTCTGGCAGAAAGGGATGCAACTGAATCTAAAAGGCAAACAGCTGACGGAGTACGTCAAGTCTCAGGAGAGAATACAAGAAAGAGAAATAGAGGAGCAGCGACGTCGTGAAGACAGAGAATCAGGGGAGCAGCGACGCCGTGAAGAAAGAGAATTTGAACTGAAGCGTCTGGAAATTGAACAGCAGCAGCAAGAAAGAGAGCGTCAGTACCAGCTAGAGTTGGCGCGTATCCAAAACAATCAGCATGCGCCACAAGTCACCAACGACCATACGGCTCCAAAATTGCCAGCTTTCGTCGACGGGAAGGACCAGATTGACAGTTATCTGGCGAGATTCGAAAGGTTCGCTGAAAGCTCTAACTGGCAACCTCGAGACTGGGCGATTCGACTCAGTGCACTTCTGACGGGGCAAGCTCTCAAAGTTTACACCAGACTGTCGAACGATGACGCCAAAAACTACGACGTCTTGAAAGAGGCCCTGTTGCAGTGCTACAACTTTACAGAGAAGGGCTACCGTAAACGCTTCCGTGAATGCCGGCCTAAGTCAGACGAGACGCCAAAGCAGTTTGTGGAGTGCCTGTCGTCATATCTACACAAGTGGGTGGAGTTATCAGGCGAAAGGAAGTCTTACGACAGTCTCCATGACCTGATCGTGAAGGATCAATTTCTCAATGCCTGTCACAAGGACCTAGCGACCCACTTAGAAGAACAAAAGCTGCAGATGCTTAAAGATGTGACTGAGGCTGCTGAAAGATATCTCATCGCTCATGGGAAAACCCTGGGGCCACCCAGCGCGACGAAACATTTTCAGAAGACTGCAAACCATGGGAACCAGATCCAAGGGAGCCAGACGAGCCAGAGACAGACGGACTCCACGCCTCCTCCCAGGGAAGGGCATTCAAGAGGCTGTTTCACCTGCAACGCTACAGACCACAGGGCGGCTAATTGTCCTCAAAACAAAAGTAGCGGACAGCGGAGCAGTACGGACAACGCAGCGGCGGGCAACCGGCAGAGGCGGTTCTCCAATCAACGGCAAACCAGTAGATCTGACCATCAGGTGTGCGGCGGGAGCGTCATTCTTCCGAGTGAGACCGAGCGCACAGCTACCTTTGCGGACGTGCAAGAGTGCATGACCGATGGCCAACTTCTCCTTGCCAACGGAAAATCCATCCCCGTCGTCGCCAGCGCAGCTGTGACCGTCCAGAACATGCCTGTTTCAAAGGGACGCGTCGGAAATCATGAAGTGACTGTCTTAAGAGACTCTGGCTGTAGTGGGGTCATCGTCAGAGAAGACCTAATCGCTAAAGAACAGTTCACTGGCGATTCAAAATGGACACTTATGGCCGACAGCAAATGTTTGAAAGCGCCAGTTGCGAAGATTCATGTCAACACCCCTTTCTACATAGGCGAAGTCGAAGCGGTTTGCCTGAAGAAGCCGCTGTATGATTTGATGATCGAGAATATCGACGGCGCGAGACGACCCGACGACCCCGATCCAGAGTGGAGTCCTGCCTCAACCCAACGCGTCGAAGTTGTGGAGGAGGATCCATTGCCGTTTCCCGATGGAGACCTTACAGAGCTGCTACGGGACAATGTGGTTACTCCGGCTCAGCCCTGCCGACCAGAGATCGTCAGTGCTGTTACTACCAGGGCCCAGGCCAAGAGAGACAAGATGTCTACGCCACTGAAGGTCGCCGACAACTCCAAAGCTGCCATCGTGGACAGAGATAAGCTGATCCAGCTCCAGGAAGCTGATAGCACTTTAAACAAGTACAGGAACCGCCAAGACCACGTGACCAAAGGCAGTGGTACGGTCTATTTTGAGGTGAAGGCCAAGATCCTGTACCGAATCTTCCAGCACCCGAGGGTCAACGGAGGGAAACCACTACGTCAAGTCTTGGTACCGTTACCCCTAAGGCGCCAGGTGATGGAAGTAGCGCATGACTCAATCATGGGAGGTCACCTGGGTATCAAGAAGACGTCGGATAGAATCCAGGCGGTATTCTACTGGCCAGGACTTCATGCGGACGTCAGCCGTTTCTGCCGATCGTGTGACATTTGCCAGAAGACCATACCTCGAGGAAGGGTCCCGAAAGTGCCTATGCAGAGGATGCCTCTGATCGACCGACCTTTCAAGAGGGTGGCCTTAGACTTAATCGGCGAAATAAGACCTCCGAGTGAAGAAGGTCATCGATGGGTACTGACTTTAGTGGACTATGCGACTCGGTACCCAGAAGCAGTGCCTCTGAAGAAGATTGACACTGAAACTGTAGCAGAGGCACTAGTGGACATGTTCAGTAGACTTGGAGTGCCTGAAGAGATCCTGACAGACCTCGGGACGCAGTTCGTCTCTGACTGCATGAAGGAGGTCAACAGACTGCTGAGCATCCGGCATTTGACTACAACACCCTACCATCCGATGTGCAACGGGCTTGTCGAGAAGTTCAATGCTACGCTGAAGTCCACCCTGAAGAAACTGTGCAGCGAGCAGCCCAGACAATGGCATCGCTATATCAACGCCTTACTTTTCGCCTACAGAGAAGTACCGCAGGAGTCCACCGGCTTCTCTCCGTTCGAGCTGCTGTACGGAAGAACCATCCGAGAGCCGATGCACATCCTAAAAGAACTGTGGACGAAAGAAGTAGACACCCCAGAGGTGAAGAACAGCTACCAGTACGTGTTTGAGCTACGGGAGAAGCTGGAGCAGACTCTCGAGATAGCCAGAGAAAACCTGAAGAAGTCCCAAGACTGTAGAAAGCACTACTACGATCGTAGGGCTGTGAACAGGAAGTTCAAACCTGGCAACAAAGTGCTGGTGCTGCTACCTACCGATCATAATAAGTTGCTGATGCAGTGCAAAGGCCCGTACGAAGTGGAGACCATGGTGGGTGTTACACTCTGTTTGATGATGGTGTTTTCTATCAGTATCTGATTCAGCCCCGATGCTTGAATTCCTGATAGTTGTGTAACTCAGATTCGTTTATTCACACAGCCCGTCCAAACAGCATACAAGTCACAAAGTCGACGTATGAAGTTTTCCACTTTTATTCAGCACACATCAACAACTGCATACAATTGTCAATTCAACTCAACAACTTTCACAGCAACTTTCCAAATCACTATCAACAACTTTACTATCTCTCAACAGCAATTCGGCACACGATTAAATAACCTCTCTCTTTTCCGGAAAGATTTCGAATACCGTAGAAATGACGCACTGCCACCAATCGAATAAAAGATCGTCATCACTGACTTACGTCATACATTATTATTTCTCCTTCCGGATCGTTCCTTCAAATTTCTACAATTATCCCGAATCTTCGATCGATAGTAAACAAGCCGATCCAGAAGATTCTACAACAATATCGACTAACGAAAATTATCAACGTTATACAAAGCCTCTCCTAACAACAATGCAAACTCAAATCAAAGGTAAATAAACTCCATTATTGAATACTTTGCAAATCGAAACGATTAGATCTATCGTGCGCGCTTTAGACACACTTTCGTTCGTTTCAACGTAACATAACCCCCCACTCAAGAAGAAATTTACCCAATTTCTTTCAACAACGTTGAAACGTAATGCACAAACAAAGTTCAGAATTAAAACTTACTTCAGACTGTCTCATTTACTGTCAATGCTCTCAGTTTATATACACAGAGTCAATGTTCTTCCATCCGCAAGTCTATCTGGATACTGTCAATGTTCACAGTTCATTCACACAAGGTCAATGTTTCTCATCTGCAAGTCTGTTTAGATATTGCCAATGTTCTCCACACAGTCAATGTTCTTTCAACCGCAAGGAAACGACGCCCTCGTCAGTTGCGGTCGTCATCGGCCCAGGGTCAAAGACAGTGATCTCGTGGGCTTTCCTGGAGTCAGTGCATCCTCCGTTGTCTTCCTCTCCCGTCGGATGTCCGACATAGTCGACGTTGTCAGCTCCCAGAATGCATTCGCTGGGTCTCACGGTCAGGTTGGCTTCTGCTGGACGGTGGAACAGCTCCCTCATGGTCTGCAGATGCTCCTTCCAGGTCTGGGTGTGGACTTCATGTTCGACCAAAGTCGTAGAGCCTGGGACATCATTGAAGTTAGGGGGAAACTCGCCCATAAGGTCCTCGAGCTCCAACGTTTGACCTTCCGTCAAGCTCGGTCCTAGCTTAACATCATCGATGCCTTCTTTGCTGTGGAAGTCTCCCAGTTCCAACAGTTCTTCGTTGTCAAAGCTGTCGTCGGTCACAGCTGCTGTTGCTGCATGTACAGTCTCTGGCGGCCTCTCCACGTACAGCTTAAGGAGGTTGGCGTGGTATATCTTGGAATGCTGGCCGACCTTCACCTTGTAGTCGTTGACCCCCACCACAGTCTCCACTTCGTACGGGCCTTTCCACTGCATCAGCAACTTATTATGATCGGTAGGTAGCAGCACCAGCACTTTGTTGCCAGGTTTAAACTTCCTGTTCACAGCCCTACGGTCATAGTAGTGCTTTCCACAGTCCTGGGACTTCTTCAGGTTTTCTCTGGCTATCTCGAGAGTCTGCTCCAGCTTCTCCCGTAGCTCAAACACGTACTGGTAGCTGTTCTTCACCTCTGGGGTGTCTACTTCTTTCGTCCACAGTTCTTTTAGGATGTGCATCGGCCCTCGGATGGTTCTTCCGTACAGCAGCTCAAACGGAGAAAAGCCGGTGGACTCCTGCGGTACTTCTCTGTAGGCGAAAAGTAAGGCGTTGATGTAGCGATGCCATTGTCTGGGCTGCTCGCTGCACAGTTTCTTCAGGGTGGACTTCAGCGTAGCATTGAACTTTTCGACAAGCCCGTTGCACATTGGATGGTAGGGTGTCGTAGTCAAATGCCGGATGCTCAGCAGTCTATTGACCTCCTTCATGCAGTCAGAGACGAACTGCGTCCCGAGGTCTGTCAGAATCTCTTCAGGCACTCCAAGTCTGCTAAACATGTCCACCAGCGCCTCTGCAACAGTCTCAGTGTCAATCTTCTTCAGAGGCACTGCTTCTGGGTACCGAGTCGCATAGTCCACTAAAGTCAGTACCCATCGATGACCTTCTTCACTCGGAGGTCTTATTTCGCCGATTAAGTCTAAGGCCACCCTCTTGAAAGGTCGGTCTATCAAAGGCATTCTCTGCATTGGCACTTTAGGGACCCTTCCTTGAGGTATGGTCTTCTGGCAAATGTCACATGATCGACAGAAACGGCTGACGTCCGCATGAAGTCCTGGCCAGTAGAACACCGCCTGGATTCTGTCTGACGTCTTCTTGATGCCTAGGTGACCTCCCATGATTGAGTCATGCGCTACTTCCATCACCTGGCGCCTTAGGGGTAACGGAACCAATACCTGACGTAGTGGTTTCCCTCCGTTGACCCTCGGGTGCTGGAAGATTCGGTACAGGATCTTGGCCTTCACCTCAAAATAGACCGTACCACTGCCTTTGGTCACGTGGTCTTGGCGGTTCCTGTACTTGTTTAAAGTGCTATCAGCTTCCTGGAGCTGGATCAGCTTATCTCTGTCCACGATGGCAGCTTTAGAGTTGTCGGCGACCTTCAGTGGCGTAGACACCTTGTCTCTCTTGGCCTGGGCCCTGGTAGTAACAGCACCGACGATCTCTGGTCGGCAGGGCTGAGCCGGAGTAACCACATTGTCCCGTAGCAGCTCTGTAAGGTCTCCATCGGGAAACGGCAATGGATCCTCCTCCACAACTTCGACGTGTTGGGTTGAGGCAGGACTCCATTCTGGATCGGGGTCGTCGGGTCGTCTCGCGCCGTCGATGTTCCCGATCATCAAATCATACAGCGGCTTCTTCAGGCAAACCGCTTCGACTTCGCCTATGTAGAAAGGGGTGTTGACATGAATCTTCGCAACTGGCGCTCTCACACATTTGCTGTCGGCCATGAGTGTCCATTTAGAATCGCCAGTGAATTGTTCTTTAGCGATTAGGTCTTCTCTGACGATGACCCCACTGCAGCCAGAGTCTCTTAAAACAGTCACTTCATGATTTCCGACGCGTCCCTTGGAAACAGGCATGTTCTGTACGGTCACAGCTGCGCTGGCGACGACGGGGATGGATTTCCCGTTGGCAAGGAGGAGTTGGCCATCAGTCATGCACTCTTGTACGTCCGCAGGGGTAGCTGTGCGCTCGGTCTCACTCGGAAGAATGACGCTCCCGCCGCACACTTGATGGTCAGATCTACTGGTTTGCCGTTGATTGGAGAACCGCCTCTGCCGGTTGCCCGCCGCTGCATTGTCCGTACTGCTCCGCTGTCCGCTATTTCTGCTTTGAGGGCAGCTGGCAGCTCTGTGGTCTGTAGCGTTGCAGATAAAACAGCCTCTTGAGTGCCCTTCCCTGGGAGGAGGCGTGGAGTCCGTCTGTCTCTGGCTCGTCTGGCTTCCCTGGATCTGGTTCACATGGTTTCCAGTCTTCTGAAAATGTTTCGTCGTGCTGGGTGGCCCCAGGGTTTTCCCATGAGCGATGAGATATCTTTCAGCAGCCTCAGTCACATCTTTAAGCGTCTGCAGCTTTTGTTCTTCTAAGTGGGTCGCTAAGTCCTTGTGACAGGCATTGAGAAATTGTTCCTTCACGATCAGGTCATGGAGACTGTCGTAAGACTTCGTTTCGCCTGATAACTCCACCCACTTGTGTAGATATGACGACAGGCGCTCCACAAACTGCTTTGGCGTCTCGTCTGACTTAGGCCGGCATTCACGGAAGCGTTTACGGTAGCCCTTCTCTGTAAAGTTGTAGCACTGCAACAGGGCCTCTTTCAAGACGTCGTAGTTTTTGGCGTCATCGTTCGACAGTCTGGTGTAAACTTCGAGCGCTTGCCCTGTCAGAAGTGCACTTAGTCGAATCGCCCAGTCTCGAGGTTGCCAATTGGAGCTTTCGGCGAACCTTTCGAATCTCGCCAGATAGCTGTCGATCTGGTCCTTCCCGTCGACGAATGCTGGCAATTTTGGAGCTTTGTTGTCACTGATAACTTGTGGCGCATTCTGCTGTTGCTGGATACGCGCCATTTCTAGCTGGAACTCAAGACGCTTCAGCTCGAATTCTCTGTCTTTTTCTTGCCGCTGCTGTTCAATTTCTAGACGCTTCTGTTCTAGTTCTAGTTCTTTTTCTAGACGCTTCTCTTCCAATTCTCTTTCTTCACGCCGTCGCTCATCTTCTCTTTCTTCACGCTGACGTTGTTCTTCTCTTTCTTGTATTCTCTCCTGAGACTTGACGTACTCCGTCAGCTGTTTCCCTTTTAGATTCAGTTGAATCCCTTTCTGCCAGAAGTCAGCCATCTTGATGCTTCTGGAAAGTTCTTGACTGGAAAAGTTCTTTTTCTGGAAAGTTCTTGACTGTGCTGTACCTTTCTAGACTGTTCTAGAACAGCACGCTTTCTGCAGTAGCGCTGATGCTTGTCACTAGTCGCTTTCGCTGACGCAGGCCCCGCTGTCCTCGTCGTATGCGACGCTGCACCACGCTGGTGTTGATGTATACGCTCCTGTGCTGAAGTAGACGCGACGTTCGCTCGCCGCTCTCTGTAATACTGGCGATGTAGCTCCGAGACTGTTCCTCGACGTAGTCTTGCGGCAGCTACGTAGTCCCGATCTGTTGTTCGCTCACGAAGCAACTCTTCAGCGACTACACGCCCTTGCAGTCAACCCGAATCTATCGGATGTAGTCCCAGTATGTTGGCCCCTCTCGACGCAACTCGTTGGCGGCTACCCTCGATGACTGCCTCTCGTAACGTTGACTCGAGTTATAGCAGTTGAACCCTTGGCTATGGCGTGAATCGCGGCTTGACCCCCAAAATGTTACACTCTGTTTGATGATGGTGTTTTCTATCAGTATCTGATTCAGCCCCGATGCTTGAATTCCTGATAGTTGTGTAACTCAGATTCGTTTATTCACACAGCCCGTCCAAACAGCATACAAGTCACAAAGTCGACGTATGAAGTTTTCCACTTTTATTCAGCACACATCAACAACTGCATACAATTGTCAATTCAACTCAACAACTTTCACAGCAACTTTCCAAATCACTATCAACAACTTTACTATCTCTCAACAGCAATTCGGCACACGATTAAATAACCTCTCTCTTTTCCGGAAAGATTTCGAATACCGTAGAAATGACGCACTGCCACCAATCGAATAAAAGATCGTCATCACTGACTTACGTCATACATTATTATTTCTCCTTCCGGATCGTTCCTTCAAATTTCTACAATTATCCCGAATCTTCGATCGATAGTAAACAAGCCGATCCAGAAGATTCTACAACAATATCAACTAACGAAAATTATCAACGTTATACAAAGCCTCTCCTAACAACAATGCAAACTCAAATCAAAGGTAAATAAACTCCATTATTGAATACTTTGCAAATCGAAACGATTAGATCTATCGTGCGCGCTTTAGACACACTTTCGTTCGTTTCAACGTAACAGTGGGGATCAACGACTACAAGGTGAAGGTCGGTCAGCCTTCCAAGATATACCACGCCAACCTCCTTAAGCTGTACGTGGAAAGGCCATCAGAGACTGTGCACGCAGCCACAGCAGCTGTGACCGACGACAGCTTTGACAGCGAAGAACTGTTGGAACTGGGAGACTTCCACAGCAAAGAAGGCATCGATGATGTTAAGCTAGGACCAAGCTTGACGGAAGGTCAAAAGATGGAGCTCAAAGACCATATGGGCGAGTTTCCCCACAACTTCAGCGATGTCCCTGGCTCTACAACTTTGGTCGAACACGAAGTCCACCTCACTTCAAATATACCCGTTCGATCCAAGCCCTTCCCGATCCCTTTCAAGGCCCGCGAATCCTTGAAGAAAGACATCGATGAGATGCTGAAGATGGGCATCATCAGGGAGTCCAGTTCCCCCTACGCGTCCCTGTGTCGTGGTCGTGAAGAAGAAGGACGGGAGCGACCGAGTATGCATCGACTACTAAGGTTAATAAGATCACCGTCTTCGACCCTGAGCCGATGCCTACCGCAGCAGACCTCTTCCGCCAACTGTCGGGTAGTAAAATATTCTCAAAGATTGACCTCAGCAAGGGTTATTGGCAAGTCCCCGTGCGTCAACAGGACATACCAAAGACTGCTTTCATAACTCCTGATGGGACGTACGAGTGCCTAAGGATGCCCTTTGGCATGGTCAACAGCGGAGCTACCCTAAAGAGAGGAATGAGGAAAATGCTTAATGGGATGGACAACGTCGTGTGTTACTGGGACGACCTGCTGGTCCACACTCGCACCTGGGAAGAGCATCTGCAGACCTTGAGGGAGCTGTTTCACCGTCTCACAGAAGCCAACCTGACCGTGAGACCCAGTAAGTGCATTCTGGGAACTGACAACGTAGACTTTATCGGCCATTCGCTGAAAGAAGGACAAAAGGGGCTTCTACTAGAAAACGTCACCAAGATTCTGAACGCTCCACGTCCCCAAACCAAGAAGCAGGTGCGATCTTTCCTGGGGTTGGCTGGATATTACAGGGAGTTTGTACCAAACTACTCCGCCATCACAGCACCCTTGTCGGACCTGGTGCGGAAAGGCTGTCCAAACCAAGTGCAGTGGGGACCGTCTCAGGAGAAGGCATACCAGACTGTGCGCGACCTCCTTTCGAAGGATCCAGTGCTACGACTGCCCGATACTTCTAAGGAATTCGTCTTAAGAACAGACGCAGCGGACGAAGGCATCGGCGCCATACTGATGCAAGAACACGAAGGGAAACTATTTCCGGTCAGTTACGCCAGCAAGAAGCTGTCCAGGGCTGAGAAAAATTACTCGACCATGGAGAAAGAGTGCCTTGCCATCATATGGGGAATCCGGAAGTTCGAACTGTACCTTCAAGGAGTGAAGTTCGTGCTGCAGACTGATCATAAGCCATTAACTTACTTGAACTCTGCCAAGTTTGTGAACAGTCGCATCATGAGATGGGCTATGTACTTGCAGAACTTTAACATGCGAGTAGAATCTATCAAAGGATCAGACAATGTTGGTGCGGACTTCCTCAGCAGAGTGTGTGAGTAAAAAACATTGACCGTGTAGATAAACTGTGAACATTGACAATATCCAGACAGATTTGAAGATGAAAACCATTGACTCTGTGTGAATGAGCTGAGAACATTGACAGTGTTCAGACAGTCTGAAATAAGTTTTAATTCTGAACTTTGTTTGTGCATTACGTTTCAACGTTGTTGAAAGAAATTGGGTAAATTTCTTCTTGAGTGGGGGTTATGTTACGTTGAAACGCGAATGGTAGTACGTCGGAAGCGCGCACGATAGATCTAATCGTTTCGTTTTGCAAAGTATTCAATAATGGAGTTTATTTACCTTTGATTTGAGTTTGCATTGTTGTTAGGAGAGGCTTTGTATAACGTTGATAATTTGCATTAGTCGATATTACTGGAGAAGTTTCTGGATCTGCTTGTTTACTATCGATCGAAGTTTCTTGATGGACGTAGATAATGGCGAATATTCTGGGACGGGAAATAATTATGTATGACGTAAGACAGTAATGACGAAGTTAGAAGCGATTGGTTAAATTGCGTCAAACGAGATTGATCCAGGTTATTCGGGAGTATCAAGAGACTATTTAAGTGCCGCGCTGTTTCAAAAATAAGAGAGTGATTGTTGTTGATAGTTGAAGTTGTTGTTAGTTGGAAAGTAAATTTGAGAGTGGAAAGACGACTGAGCGATTGTATGCAGTTGTTGATGTGTGCTGAATAAAAGTGGAAAACTTCGTACGTCGACTTTGTGACTTGTATGCTGCTTGAGCGGGCTGCGTGGATAAACGAATCTGAGTTACACCCTATCAGGAATTCAGCATTGGGGCTGAATCAGATACTGATAGAAAACACCAACATCGAATCGAGTGTAACAGTGTGACTACTTGCAACACTACATACCAACACCAGCAGCTGCAAGGTAGATGGCCGCCGGACAGCCCAGTCCTCCCGCACCCACAATCAGCATTTTGCTACTCGCAAGTTTCTGCTGACCTGTCAACACAACACATCACTGAAATGGTGATAACTATAGTATAAATAAAAATATAATAAAATAAAAATAATAATATTAATAATAATAACAACAAATATGATGATAATGATGACATCATTTGTCTGGGCATCAGATTATGAGCCCAAAAGCTTCAGTACGAGTGGGCGCCTCAAGCGGCTTACGTCTGATCCTGTATCGACCAGTGCCTTGAGCAGCTGCTCTTGAGCTGAAAAAGCTCTATATAAGAATTATTACATAAATAAAATGATGACGATTGATGATGATGATGATGATGATGATGATGTTTATAATGATGATACTCACAATAAGGACGTAAGGGATGATAAATGTGAGATATTCTTCGGAGTCAACTTACCCAGAAAACATATTTGTATTTCTTATAAAAGCTACTTCAGCATTTATGGCACTTCAATGCCATCTCCTCTTATCTTTCCCTCATTTCATCTGCCTATTCTGGGTTATGTTAAAGCTTAGTTACTATTTCGCCTCTCTACTTGTGTCTAGATCTGTTTGTTGGTTCAGTTTCTGAGTGACATACAATTCTAAAACGAAAAATCACATTAACCTTTGCTAAAGCTCACCTTTCACACCAAGTTCTGGCAGTATGAGTTGTCTGCTGTAGCGAGCAATTTGTTCATTGCTCAGTCTCTGTTCTGCATGTTTTGTCATGTCTCCAGCATCTCCTGTCAAGGGCTGCTGCATTTGGTGTTCCTGGTTGACAAACGTGATACAAAATTATATGGGCTTTGGATGAGTTTATACAGTGATATTCAACAAAATACAATGATAATTCTACCTGTTCGTGTGACTTTACTATAAAATAAAATTCAAATTATATAGATCTGTTATTTTATGTATTCAAATTATTGCAATGTCACTTGCTCTGTACTTTCATAACACAACTCACAATTAACACATCTGCGCCATCAAAATCAAAGAAAGTTACCATTTGACTGAACTTTCGTTTCAATTCAAGAAGCTCATCTTCCTTCTTTTGTATCTCCGCCCTCAGTTTCATTAAATCTGACATTTCCTATTATTTGCCTTCTCAAGTAAGTTCTGTTGACATCAAGAGTAATTTTCAAGTGCCTGTTGTTTTATTTCCGGTTTGTACAAAATTAATTTTTATTCACCAAAGAGTGTGAAGAATGTTAAGAAGATTACTTCCCTTGAATTAGTAATCCGTCCCACAAGTATATCAACCACAGGCGCTTGTATAAAGAGATCCGTAGGATCTCATCTTTGATATGATGATGATAATCATTATTGTCAGGGTGGCGACGTGGTGATCGTCCTTAACGCTGATGCAATAGGACGTTAAGCTTCGTTGTTCCTCCTCCTCTGGACACGCGAGCGCCTATGCCTGTGACGCGTCTCTCTTGCGTCACAGGCATAGGCGCTCGCGTGTCCAGATACAAGCGCCTGTGGTATCTCCCTTCGAGCGCCCCGACTCTACATACCTCGTCTTTACACGTCTCTTATACGCGTTTAGTGTCCAGAGACATTAATCTACTCAACAAACAAACAATCTCCCTTCTCAGAGGGGCCGGGTAGCTCAGTTGGTAAGAGCGTCTTGCTAGTAACCGAAAGGTCGCAGTGTTCGTGATGTGTGTGTTGTGTGTTTGGTTTATGCTTGTATGGTAGGACATGTAGGCCTACGTGCTTATAAGATCGTGTGACAATGTTGTCTTGTGATACCTTGTTTCACATTCCACTGTTTATAAATTTATTTTTTTTAACAAAAAATGAGCTGCTTCTAAATCTTGTAATTGCCTTATGTGGATAAATAAAGTTGTATTGAATTAAATTGAAAGGATCGGGATTTCTTGCAGTCGGTCGGTCAAATACGAAGTGCTTGATACACAAAAAATTCGGATTCTTTGGTGTTTATTTAGCCGTTTGAGGAGTAAAACCTTTACATCCGCAGGCATGTACCCATCTTTCAAACTCTGTTATTTTCTTTTCCTAGTAAGGAAATCGGAAAAATACTAAATCTTTCATGTAATCTTTGAATGAATAGCGTTCATCGTTTGTGTCACTGTTCAGTGGTTTGTGTCCATGACGCAAAGGATTGTGGGATTCCTGAATCTATTTTTAACATGGGGCTTGACCTTGGCCCGCGGCCTTGAGCTCTAAACGCTACGCGTCGTCGGCCTAAAATAATTTTTTAGACTTCAAAACCCAGAGAAATTATGGGTAGGGAAATCCTTTTCTGAAATGACGTCGGCAGGACTCTTCGCGATTGGTGCATGGCACATGAGACACACCGGAAATGGCGTCACAAGGAGATCGGTTAGATCTGAATTCTTATAATTTGACCTCGCATGCTGCTGGAACACAATGCAATTTGAATTTGCTTTCAAAAATCAAAAGAGAGCGAGATCACAAGAAAGTACAACGAGCCAAGGCGACGCAAACACTCAAGGCCGACAGAACAAAAAGCACACAAACGTACCCAAGGTAAGTACCCGTGACCATAGACAATAAAGTAACCACCATTGCTAAATATGATTGATCATCACCATGATTGAATTTTTCCACCCCACCGTCCAATCGGTACGGAATCGAACATATGCTCAAATAATCATATCTTTGACAGAACTTGCATACATGTGCATTACACAGTGTGATTCAAGCGACAAATGAACCATCACATCGAAGCTGAATCAATGGCGAACAAGCGTTCACTGAGACTCACGATCGCCTGCACTGAGCTCACATACATGTGTGCATGTTTATATAAATCCATCGTGTTCTCCTTCGATAATTGAGCAAAGCTTGAGCTTGATGGTGGAACAGTTCAGATCCCTGTCTGTGTCTTCTAGTCTCATTGTTTAGTGAGTGGTGAAGGTCGCTGCAGACCGGGTGAATTGAGAATTTTACCACTCCTGTCAGGTACAGAGTTCAGAGTAAATAGTAAAGGGACTGGAATAGGCCTCGCGGCCATTTGGGGTTGTACCTCCTTTTCTCAATCTTAGTTGGTGTGCATAAGAATGCGAAAACGTTCCTTGCAATAGATTAATTTAAAAGTCATATTCATACTTTGTTATTTTAACTTTTGGATCCAGAAGATCTGAAGACGTTTAGATTGTGTGCTGTCTTTGTTAGCAAGGTTAGCGGGTTCCATGAATTTATGTCATAATTCCAACAGGAAAAATTAAAACAAAAACAACAAAAAACTCTGGGTGGGGAGCGAGAGGGAGTGGGGTATGAGTTTTAAGAGGCCTCACTGACACAGTGACAGTACACAGCAATGGTCCTCAGCACAGCTCTGATGCCAAAAAACAAAGTTTTTTGTTTCTGGTAACATGGTCCCCAAAAATAGGGTAGGTATGCATGCAAAAACGATTTAATGTGGTTTTTTTTGCCGAGGTCTCAAACTTCTGTTATAATCAAAAGGAAAGACATACTCCTTGTTCACAGACAAACGAGCCCAGCTGAGTACAAAGACCCAGTAAGGTCAGGGTAATTTTTGGCCTTTGCACGGCAAAAAATTATTATTATTATTATTATTATTATTATTATTATTATTATTATTATTATTATTATTATGTTTTTACCTTTTATTGTGGACCATGGCAAAAAAGGGTTTACGGTCAGCAGCAAAACGTAGGGTCGGTCGGGTTACCAGAAACATACAACTGTTTTGGTGGTCTAAAGTTTCTCAGGTCTCACTCATACCAGACCTACATGTTGTTATTTGGTTTAACCTAAACATGACCTGTTTTTATTGAACAGATTTACTGAGAATTTGCTAGTATTAGTTTGAGATAAAAGTTTATGATAATTATATATATTTGCAGGGATTAAACAATCTACATCGGATGCAGATGCTGAGTCCGAACATGTTTACCTTGGGACAAAGAAGAGAAAAACTTCTAGTTTTGGTGTGTATGATTTTCATCTTAATAGTAATTGGTAACTAAATCAAACCTGTACAACATGGACTGTTTTTTTGTTGTTTTTTTTTGTCGAGAGTCTGATAGGTCAGCGTTGCAAGCATTGTGCCCCAACGTACTGGGCATTATTCGATGTTAAAAGCGCCTTTTGGGGGCGTTTGAAGACCATGGTCATGCATGGTTGATTATTTCTTCTTCATCTTCATCCGTAGAGTGTCCGCAATACCTCAAGTTGATTATTCTGACACTTTCGGGGGCTAGCAGTAGCAAACACACCAATAAACCATAAACTATTGCAGCTACTGGAGGAGGGCTCGCGCTGTCGACGTGAATACGCTAAGAGTCTTCAGCTGCTACCACGGTCTCGGGGAGGTCGTCGTCCCACTCCTGAATGGTTCGTGGAAGGAACGCATTCTTTATATAGTTTTGTTTGCAATGAAGCCGGACCAGCTGCTGGGAGTGACTTTTTCTGTCCCTCTCGGGGGCCAGTTTCACTTTCGGCTCGTTGTCGGCTGCTCTTACGCAGAAGTCCACTTTGGCCTGATCTTGTACAACATGGCAAGCCTCGAGAACTTTCGTTCGTTTACAGCGATAAGTAGTATTTAATACGCTCAGTTTTAGGGTTATTGTTACTTCAGCTCTGCGCCTTTTTGCTTCGTGTTACATTACATTACATGATTATTGCTTTAGGTCCAGCGGACTCTTCCGAGCCAAATCAGGACCGGACAACCCCTGATCCGCATAAAAGCTCTGCTGAAGCAATCCTAGTGGAAAAAACTGAAACCACCAGCCAGTCACTTTACAATAAAGACATTCCACGCAGGGGACGCTGAGGCTGTACTCTAATTTATCGAACCCCCGTTTACAAAAACAAAATAGAATACAAACATCATTATAAATTATCAACAAAACACATACATATAAAATGCCTACATTGCTAAATAATAACATCATAGGAAGCCCTAGTGATCACCTGACAGAAAGCGTCCAATATTCCCAAGCTGATCCAACAGACCTCATACACAAATAAGGAGTCTTGTCCCGGAAGATTTTTCAAGAAAAAAGGTAGGTGACTGGTCTAGCGAAGAAGAAGATAGTATAGCAGATTGATAGAACAGAGCAGGAATGAGAAAGAGCAAATGAGAAAGACAGCGACAGTTGGAATTTAAAGCACTAAATTTCCAGAAAGTGGGGATACTATTTATACTGAAACCCCCGGCACCCCAACGGGGGTGGCTTCGTGTGTCGGAATGCCAGCTTCCTAAATACCGAAAATGGGATAGAATAAAATTGAGGATTCTGACAGCGGAATAAAACAAAACGCAAAAAAACGTTATAGTTTGACACATTAACAAGTTCTTGACTTGACTGGAGTTGACTTGGTATACATTTGGGATCGTGGGAACATTTAACAGATGCATTTCTGAGAGACCTTAGCAGGAATTGTGATGTTACTGCACCCACACGCCCACTAAGTGGCTTGGTGTTTGTGTGTTTGTTGTTGTTTTTCAAAACATTCATTTTCTGTCCACAGCAACAACACAGACAGATGATGCTGACCTCCGTGGTTCTGCATTGGAAAAGGCTGTATACCTCGTAAAGTCGGTGGAGGAGTTCAGCAAGTTGTCATACAAGGTATGTTACCCGATATGTTTTAAACACAATTACAGTGGAACCCATCCACGATTACCCTTGAAAATGCAAATAAATCCGATCTTTGTTTAGAGGGAGTCTTTGTAAACTGGTAAATTTATTGTCTCAAAGAATGGATTGTTTTTAGAAATCCGGTTGTTGTACTGATGTAGTCCTTAATCTGAAGGTCTTTACAGAGGTGTTCCATGTTTAGGATAAGTAATGTTATTGACAGAGGTAAGAATGTTGAGCATAGTCAATGTTCCTTCAGTTGCCCCCTAGAGACATGCTTAGGTACATTTTTAAACCACTGGAATGCTGCTTTTGTTTGTAGAATGGCAATTTAGTAATCTTACACGATTATTGTTATGCTTTCAGATTGTCAGTGATAAAGAAGGCACCATGAAGATGATCATCACTGACCCACAGCTGACTGGAACGGGTTTCTACAAAGCAGATCCTGTTTTCCTGTGTTTGGATGCGCATGGCAAATGTACGAGTCCGTAATTCTTCGACCGGAAGTTGGACCAATCGACATGACGACAAAGGACAGTGGTTTAAACATCTCACAGCTCATGGATCATCTGTCGTCCTTTTTTCACAAGGACAAGCGTATATGTGAAGGATTCCAGGCATCTGATGGTGGAACATTGCCAAAATCTGTGTCGAGACATGTGTTTCCCTCACCTCACCTTCGATCAGCAAAATGTGACGTGTTTGGTGTTTTGGAGAACGGAAGCTCCATGTGTGTGAAATGTAAATATTCTTTGCGATATCTTCAACGAGTGTCTGCACACAGGAAAAAATATCGCCGTCAGAGAAAGGACAGGCGCAGAAGCCAGAAAGTAAGTGTAACGTTGGCACACTGACACCTGCAAGCAGAAAGAAACGTTTGCAGAAGCAGAGAAGCATCAAAAACTATCTGAAAAGAAAAGCGGCGAAGGCAGAGGCACGCAGTCTCAGAGATGTTGATCTGAGTGAACAACAGGATGAAGAAATGAAGAAGATTGTATATGATGATGATGATGATGTCCATTTGTATGGCGCACATATCCATGCTGGCAGCATGCTCAGGGCGCAGGGGGTTGGGGAAAAAGGGTGAAAAAAACAAAAAAAAAATAAAAAAGAACTTCTCTATGTATACACTCAAAAATAGTCAGAAAAGATATGTCTTCAGACGCCTCTTGAAAGAATCCAGTGTCTCTACGACTCTCAAGTCCTGGGGGAGAGTGTTCCACAATGTTGGGCCACAGTGGGAGAAGGAGCGGTGACCCAAGCGCCTCTTCCTGTGACCATCCACACTTGGAACGGACAACATAAACTGGGAAGAGGAGCGAAGGCGCCTTGAGGGTTTGTGGGTAGGGACAATGTCTCTCAAGTACCGGGGAGAGGTGGGGTCATGGACACACTTGTAGCACAAGGAGAGGACTTTGTGGTCAATTTGTGGTATAGACAATCAATAAGCAATTCACCGAAACTTTGGAAGAAGTGATTGGTGAAGGCGATACTATTGCTCAAGAAGAAGTAAGGGGAGTTTCGGAACGTGATTCGAGGAAACAAGACACGAAGGACAATATGGATTTTTTTCGTGATCAGGAACGAAACAGAACCCATGCGAAGTCCAACCGATGGAGTACCATCACATACAGGATTGCATTAGCTGTGTACTGCCGTAGTCCAGCAGCGTAAGGGGCCCTAAAAGCCTTCCATATTTTGCAGCTACCATCCGTGCAAGCTTTGAGAGGAAAAACATCTAAGTTCAATGATAAACCGGGAATTAATCATGCGTACTTGCAGGAATGTGGTGATAAACAAAAAAAGGAGAGAATGGCAGCGGGATACAAATCAGTCTGAATAATGCAGTTTGAAGAGGTGGGTTTTGAGGGCCTTTTTGAATGCTTGTGTTGATTGTATGTTGCGGATATGGGAGGGAAGGGAATTCCACTGCTTAGGTGCGGAGTAAGCGTTGGCCGTATGTCTTAGTGCGGGTGACGGGAACCTTGAGTGTGCGAGTGTCAGCAGAAGATCTTAAAGTGCGTGAAGGGGAGTAGACAGACAGTAGAGATCAGCAAGGTAGGAAGGACAAGAATCTGTGAAGAAGTTGTGACAAAGAACAGAGAGTTTGTACTCTATGCGTGCTTGCACAGGAAGCCAGTGAAGGGAATGTAGTAGTGTTGTGATGTGATCGCGTTTCTTAGCTCGGAACACTAGTCTAGCTGTTGAGTTCTGAACCTTTTGTAGTTCGTCAATGATGTGTTTTGGTGAGCCAGCGAGGAGAGAGTTGCAATAGTCAAGACGAGAAAGGACGAGAGCGCAGACTAGGGTTTTGGTGGCAGTGACTGTAAGATAGTGGCGAAAGGAGCTGATTTGGCGTATGGCCGTGTATGCAGAGCGACAGACGTTGGAGATGTGGTTGTTGAGGGACAGGTCATCAGAGAGAATGTAGCCGAGATTTCTTGCTGAGGATGAGAACTGAATGTTTGTTGTTCCTACTGTAAGCGATGTTGGGAGAGGCGAGAGTGAGGGGGAGGTGTTGTGCTTGTGAATGAGGAGGGCTTCGATTTTATCGTCATTAAGCTTAAGCTTGTTGAGTGTCATCCATGACTTAATGTCTCTGATGCAGTTCTCCAAAGTCTTAACAGTGGAATTAATGAGAGAGGGGGCAGTGGATTTATAAAATTGTGTGTCGTCTGCAAATGACTGACTGCAGTGACTCTCAACAGCATGCTTTCTAAGCAGGAGAAGCAGTGGCTTGGTGTACAGAGTGAATAACACCGGCCCTAAAACGGAAATTAATAAACAGGCGTACAAAGAGTATAAAATTACGATTAGAAAGAAGTTTGGTCTATATAGAAAAAATATGCATACCTATTTACGTGGATTAAAATGTAAAGACTCTAAAGCGTATTGGAAGTTTTTAAATAATAGTTTAAGTAATATGCCGTGTAATGTAAATATACCTACCCATGATGATTTAGTTAATTAATTTGAAAACCTTGGTAACATTTCTGAGGAAGACATCCTCCATCCTACTGACCCTCTTGATCCTGAAACTAACTTTATAGATAATTCTAGTCTGAATTCCGACATAACACGTGACGAGGTAATAAAAGCTGTTGGTAAACTAAAGAATAAAACCTGCGGTTTTGATTGTATTTTGAATGAATTTTTGAAAGCATCTTTTCCTAGGTTGTTAGATACTATTACTATGTTATTTAATCTTGTTCTAAGCAGTGGCAAAATTCCTGAAGACTGGTCAGTTGGCATAGTTTGTCCACTATATAAAGGGAAAGGAGACACGTTAAATGTAGACAATTACAGAGGTATAACTCTTCTTAGCTGTTTGGGTATACTTTTTACTAGCATTATTAATCTTAGGATTAATTTATTTCTAGAGTCCAATAATTTATTAGGTAATGAACAAGCAGGTTTTAGAAAAGGTAACTCAACCACTGATCATGTTTTTGCACTGCACTGTCTTAATTGATATTTACTTACAACAAAAGAAAAGATTGTTTACTACATTTGTAGATTATAAAAAGGGATTTGATAATGTACAGCGTAATATGCTTTGGGAAAAATTAATCAACAATGGTATTTCTGGAAGAGTTTTGATAGTGATCAAAGATGTGTATCAAAAAGCTAAATCTTATGTTAAAAGCCCTAATGGTATATCGCCTACTTTTTTTTACATGTCAGGGATCAGTTTACAAGCGCGCCCTGCGCCATTGACGCATAGAAATTAAAAATGACCCATCTACAATTCTTGCCAGGGGCCGAATGGCGCTTCGATTTTTGGTACCAGTGCGCCACCACAATAACAGTGCACTGTATTGGAGGCGACAAACGTGCTTTTGCTAAGGCAAGTTCAGCGATTGGCTATGAGGGCCCGGATGTTGATCTTTCAGCCAATAAGAAGTGTTGTACCATTCTTCGAAATCAGAATTTGCTATCGTTTGCGCGTTTGTTGTGTCCGTGCAAGGAGGATTTTGTGTTTTTCTTTGTGCCGCTTTAAAAATACCCCCCCCCCCCCCCCCCCCCCCCCCCGAAAAAACAAAAAAAACAACAAAAAAAACCACAACTAAACTTGAGGTAGGACAGTCTAGACTGTCGTTTGCTGCTGTTAAACCACAGTCTACCGCCGCTAATCCTACGCAAGACGATAGTGTGAGCCCTGAGTCAAGTCAAAATACCGAAGTGTCCGACGCAGATAGGTCTACGCGGTCGTGTTCAAGTTCAGTAAACTGATCCCTGTTCTGGTTAGTGTTTTGTTGGTAAACATGCTTCACAACACATGCACATTCACAATAATCTATTTTGTTTTAATTTCTGTAATAATATCTCCAGGTAATCTTTTACATATATACGTAAATTACTGCTGAAATCATGGCCCATTGAAATTTGATCTGAGGGGCCCAATGGCCCATAGCTTTTTTTGTGTCAGGCTGAACCCTGCATGTAATGCTGGAGTGTGGCAAGGTGAGAATTTATCACCTATTCTATTTTCATTGTTTCTGAACGATTTAAGGTCTTTCCTTGCCGAACATATTGATGGTTTATCGTTGCCACGGAATATTGGTAATGGGTTCAATTTCTCAGATGTTGACCAGTATTTTAAATTGTTTCTGTTATTATATGCTGATGACACAGTCATTTTTTCAGAGTCAGCTGAAGACATGCAGAAAGCTCTAGATATTCTTAATTTATATTGTGCGAAGTTTGGTCTGTGTATAAATATTTCAAAAACGAAAGTTATGATTTTCTCCCGCGGTAAAATCAGAAAGTTGTCTGTCTTCAAGTTTAATGATGTAACCCTTCAAGTTCAAATAGTTTGGGAATATAAATATTTATGCACTCTTTTTCATTATAACAATAAATTTCAAAAGAACTTGAAAGCCCAGAGCGTGTCAGATGAACGTGCGATGTGTATATATATATATATATATATATATATATATATATATATGTTTCATCATGTTCTGCCATACGTTTTTCATGCATTGGAGAAAAACAATTTTAAAAATGTTCCAAACAAATAGAACTTGCACAACAAAGATAAACAGACAATTTTGAATTTCAGTTCATACTTTTATTTTTGTGTTTGTTGTTGTTGTTGTACTCAAAGATGAAAAGCTATTATTACTATTACTTTCAATTACAATTCAACATCTGTACTCAATATAAAATACTGACTGCTGCTACTCAGAACCTTCAAATTGCTTTTATGCAGAAGATACATATAGAATAGTCTTTCTTTTTCATTTAGCAAAGTAGAATGTAGCATTGAAGCATACAATCATACATTTTATACAACTCTGAAGCTGAGATGTGCATCACTTTGAATATGAACATGAATAAAGGCCCAAAATTAGCACATTAACATTATTTTCTTGTTATTTATTTTAACCTAGGCTTTAGCCAGAACACTAATTACTTAGTTATTCAATGCTTATAGGGTCCAGCGGACTACGATGAGCCTAATCAGGACCTCTCACAAAACGGGTCTAAACTCTCACAAAACCAAAAACACCCAGAATTCAACAAACACACACATACTAATATACAAGTTCATGATATTATGACACCCCATAGGCAGCGGAGCAGGAG
This sequence comes from Oncomelania hupensis, assembly GCA_036898135.1. NCBI lineage: Eukaryota > Metazoa > Mollusca > Gastropoda > Littorinimorpha > Pomatiopsidae > Oncomelania > Oncomelania hupensis. Next base: position 54,886,153 of record CM072513.1, read on the forward strand.
GGAGGGAAGGGGAGGGGGGTGCAGGGAGGCATGTACTATCACAAGTATCGCAATTACTTTGCCTATCTGCCCTGAAATTTTATTTTTTTATTGTCATGAACCTGCCACCACCCCCACTGCTCCTCCGCCCCTCTCCCCCCCCCCTCCTCCTCCGCCCCCCCCCCCAATTATTTTTTGGTTCCGCCACCCCTGCACCCCACCACACCTAAGCTGCGCTGAGGGCGCCAGCTCTTCGCTTGATTTATCACCCCCAGTTTACTAAAATGAGTAATAAAATAACTAATATTATTTAAAAACATACATAAAATAGCCAGATAGGCAAATAACACCGGCTGGAAAAAGGAGGCAAAGATAGAAACACAGAGAGAAATTGGAAAGATGACATTTCAAGCATTACATTTCAAGAAAAAAGGGACTCTATTTATACTACCCCCAGTCGACGCTGCCATTGTCATTGTCATGGTTCAAGGCGTGGTGGTCTTTCGTAGTTTCCTAGCCTATTACTCTAAATTATGTAGCCTCCATCCTCAAGCACCGACGGCTCGTTTTGTTGGTCACAGTAAACAACTGGTCTCTCAAAGTTCCCCCCCCCCCCCCCCCCTCCTTTTCCTCTTGCCAGCTGCCATCGTATTACGCTCTACATGTGCCGAAATGTACTCATTGACTCGAGCATGAACAATTTTCCTCGTCCATTCCGCAAAGAATATCTGTCGAAGGTGCTGGCTGTAGGTTGGGAAAACGTCGGCTCCCAGTTCATTTGCCATTTCCAAGATGTCTTTGTCAAACCTCACCAGCGGAGTGCACACCTAGTAGAAACAATAAAATTTTGAGAATCAAGTCAATTTTAATATTGCATCACAGGTTCACCTAAATACCAATTTTTACTTTTTGGGGGTGGGGGTTGGGGGAGGAGGGGGGTGAGGTGGTTGCCAACACATGAACTCTGCACGTGATAAAATCCAAGGTAGATTTTGTATCAGGATGTACAATCTTTAGTGTATGGGCTTGTGAACACGAGATCTTTTCAACTTCCAACACGGATTTACCTTACAATGTTTGTATAAAATACAAAGTTTCAGTTAAAATAAGATACATACAACTTTATTATCTTTTACAAGAAATTTTTCTTTGCCAGTACCACTTATACTATAGAGCCAATAAACGATAGTCTTGAATGAAGTACAAACCAAAGAGCATGCATAATAAGAAGTGTGAGTGAACAAGAAAACGTAGGAGAAGTAACAAAAGTGGAATTATTATTTGGCGCACACCAAACGTTGGATTAGGCCCACAAAAAATTTATGTTTACGGTATCCCGACCGCCCCTAATGTTTTGGCCCGACCCAAAATTTTTGTTGGGATCGTCTGGAAAAAAACCTATAATGAGATATATCTTTAACCGTACCTGCAAGACGTTCTTTCCATACTTCTTGAGCGTATCATCATTCACATGCTCCTCAGTCAGTGTCAACACCTTCTCGACAAAATACTGCAGTGTGGGTTTAGGGAAAAACATTCCTCCATCCACATCACACATGGCCAGGTCAGCAGGCAGGTCCTTTTTCTCACTGCTGCTCATCCGGGCAGCTAGTATCATTTGGTAAAGTTCTGCCGCCTCATTCATTGCAGCAGTCCCTGAACAAGAAATAAACATTTAAAACCAAAATGTACAGAAAACAATATAAATCATTGATCATAATCGTTTTTTGAGGATCCGCATTCCCCGAACAATGAAAATAATAAACATCTTTAATAGAAAGTCGCTTGTAAACGTGTGTAATCCTCATCATGTCTCATCGTGTGTTGAAATCGAGACGTGCAGCATCAAGGCTCTCTCTCTCTCACTCTCCACGCTACGACATGATCAATTTATTGACATCTTTGCAGGAAAAATAACTTTTACGTGGATGTGGAGGGATAGGGCCCTAGGCTAGGGGGTACTTAATTTCTTCAATTTCCTTTTCTCCAATTTGCCTTACCAATTTGTCGTTTCCCAGGAATTCTCTTCTGCTTGTATTTCTTCCACATCTCCCCCAAACATCCTCCGCCAAACGTGAGCACAGCTCGGTGACGACTCGTATGTCCTTCTTGTGTGACAATACTACTAGTAATACTTTTACTAGATTCATTGTGAGCTGAAACGTTGCTGTCCGTTTCTCTGTCTCCATCTTCAAGGACGCTGTGGATACGTTGGCCAACAGCAAAAACACAGCGAACTAGGAAAAACAGCACGGCACTACAGTCCTGAACATTGTTTACCTCTGTCTTTTTATGAAACAATGGCAATAGTTGTCCACAGTCGGAGTGAAACCGAAACTGAAAGTTTCCAAAAGCCAAATCCTTCTTCAGTTTCTTTGCTCGAGCAAAGGCAACCTCATAGGTGTGGAGCACTTCGTCCATCATAACTCCATCGCTGATAATACTGCTGACAAGTTTCTGCCTTTGTTCACTACCAGAAATATGCAGTTCCTCTATCTCAACATCTGTCTGCACTTTGTGTTAAAGGAAAACACACGAGGTTTTTCCTCTGCCAGTGGTAGAAGGAACAGGAAGGTTTTAAAAGTTTCTCATTTTTGAACTATTGTGTGTGATTTTTTATGATGATTCATTGCTGTTGAAACTTGTTACTTTTGTGCTTGAGATTTGTGTAATTTAAGCACAACTTGTGCTTGCTTGTAATGCTGTTTGTTTTACAAAACCCTTTGTCATTTTAAAATATTGCATTGTAATAATTATTGTTGGAATTGATCTTCACTTGCCTAATAGCTGATTTTAGTTGCTTAGGTCGGGCAACCGCCAATGTGGTAACCTCACTTTTTGCATTTGCTGATATTCCAATAGTTTATTCATGCAGCAGATAACCAGATTTGTATAACATTATTTTAGAAATAACTCTTTTACTGTAAAATTGAAAAAGGATGGTGTTTGTGCATATAGAGCTATTGGTTTTGTTTTTGTTTTCTGTGAATTTCAGAAAGAAAAGAGTCTGTAGTGATAAGGTTCGGTTGTAGTTTTTTGTTGTTTGAATTTCAGAAAGAATGGTGTTTGTTTATATTTGAGGTTGTATTGATTTTTCATGTAAATTTCAAAGAAGTTGGTGTTTGAAAGTGTGAGGTTCCAATGTTCTTTTGGTTTACATTTAATCAATTTCTTATACAATGTGTTTTCTCTTGGAGATCTTTTAGTAGACTAATTTCAGTTTTGTTGATTGTTCTAAAGAGCATAGGCCATGCCTTTTCGCAGCAATGTATAATATTCTTTTCTGTTTATTTTGTTTTGATACCAGACAGTTTACCCTCCTGGTATGAGTGTGGAGTATTTTCTTTCTTCAGTATGAGTTTATTCCTTCTGTTAGTGTTTTTAGCACTATTGTTTTTTGTTAGATTTTTTCACATTTATTCAAGCGTGTATTATCTCTTTGTGTGTGGGGGTGGGATAATTGTGCTGGCTTGTGGTGGATTGGGTCTCTTGTTTTACTTTGTTTTTTTCCTTCTGTCGTCGAGTTGTGTATTCTCTGTGTGTATGTTTAGATGGAATAAATATTGTGTCAATTATCTACATTGCCTTTTGCTGTGTTGTCCATGCAGTTTATTTCTTCTAACCTTTGTCTAACTTTCTTAAAGTTAATTCTGAGACTTTTCTTTTTCATCCTCAGTTTCCTATATCACTGACTTTACAGAACTTATCCTTTACTGAATACACATGCACACAAAGCAGATAAAGCATTTGACCAGTACAAACAAGAACACCTTTGTGAAACATACATGTACTCTTTGTTTAGCCTGCAGTTTTTTTTTCTGATTGATAAAAGTAACATGGTTAAAACAAAAGGTTTACACGCAATAAGCTAAATAGTACCAAAGAGCTTATAGTCTTTGATAGTGCTGCACTGTCAATGATTTCATATCACAGGCTAATCACATTAGAATTTAAACATAAGACTACGAAAAAATAGTAAAATAGAGAGACCTACTTTTATCATACACTAGCCACAGTTTTCATTGATTTTGGAGACAGAATTAAACACTAAAATAATAAAAATGCTTAGAAGAAGACTGAAAAGAATATGCCCAGTCTTGCATCGTTTCGATTTATTCACACGTGAATTAACGTATAAATGATATTTATTATTATTATATTATATTTAGAAAATGTAACAGCATTATTGTGTTGATTTTTGTTTTGCTATAACCGCGCGTATAAGCTCTTTGGTTCTAATGCTGAAAGTGTTTGGAAAATCCCAGTACTTTCGCGTTGTTTACAGTATGACGTATTACCTTCCCTGATCCCCCAACACCCAGCGCGCTAGAGGCGCTGCGGTTATATAGATTTTAGAAGGATCGCTAAGAACGAACCGTCTTATATTATAACGTCTTTGCTAAAACCACAGACCTGTAACAGGTCGGTGCTAAAACCAAGGGCAACGGGACGACCGCACGTCGACTGAGGGCAATACGAGATACTAACTTGTTAGTTGATATACTTGTGTCCCTCCCCAACCACAACCCACCTTCCCAATCCCTTAAAACTATCAAGGTGTATTTATTTAAATTATGACTTATCAGAATCAGCTAGTTGTTAACTTCAATAATGTACCCGGATACAATGTTTAAAAAAAAAAAGATTAGTAACAATTAACATTCACAATAATGATGATAAATTACTTTATCTGAAAGAGAGAGAGAGAGAGAGAGAGAGAGAGAGAGAGAGAGAGAGAGAGAGAGAGAGAGAATTATTGTGATGGTCTGTAATTGCTTAGGTGCTGGTTACCTATATAGAAGGTCGTAGGAACAAATCCTGCAGGGGACGAACTGATGTGACTTCAGTACAAGACTTTTCAGGACATTGTGGGTTTTCTCCTGGTACTCTGGTTTCCTCCCTCTCTTCAAGAATGGTGGCATTGGACGCAGCCAATAAAAACTGTATAAATAAAATTCAATTTCCTTTTTTCCATAATTGTGATCCTCCGCAGGCTGCCTTTACACCATATGTTTAAATGATAAATGGTGTTTGTTTTGTAGTTGACAGTGTGTGCAACATGTGAGTGTGTATGTTGATACCATACTTTGAGCCTGACTAGTGAGTTAGGGGAAAAGTGAGTTTATAGCATCAATTATTTAGATTGTAGCAGTCATGTTTATATTTAATGTAATATAATCATTCTTATATATCGTCTTATCATCTCGATGAAGAAGACTTTAATAAAAACAACCAACAATTCTTCTTATATAGCGCTTTTCCAGCTCAGAAGCTGCTCAAAGAGTGGCCGATACAAGAGCTGAAGCTGCTCACGGCGCCCACTTGCAGTCTTTGGGCACACAGTTTGACGCCAACGGCCAAGAAAACTGTTGAGCACAATCTTGGGTAACCATGTATGTGGTAGCAGCTAGTGCTTGCAGGGTGTCAGCGGAGCTGGCATTCACCCATCTAGGATATGAGCATCCCAAGACAAAGAGATAAAAGTGGGTGAGAGAGAGAGAGAGAGAGAGAGAGAGAGAGAGAGAGAGAGAGAGAGAGAGAGAGAGAGAGAGATGAGTGGGTAGAGAAAGGTTGAGGATAAAATAGTGTGGTTTGGGAGGGGGGAAAGAGAGAGAAATTAAGAGAGAGAGAGAAGAGAGAGAGCAATCACAATCACACTAAAGAATAGTCTCAAATCAATATACTTTAGATGTTTCTCTTTTGTAAATACAAATTCTCAATAATACACTGTCACAGCACAAAATCATGCTTATTTACATTCACATAATTATATAATAAAGCATTACATTACTTTACAGCATGAAAACAAATTTTTTTTTTAAAACTCACACAATGTTCTTAACAAAACACATCTGACTTGAACAGCAGGACATTAAGATATTTAGACTTGTTCAACAAGTTGTTGTAACTTAATAATTCATAATTTGTATAACTTTACTATGAATTTAAATGTCAAAATGGCAATGTGTAAAACTATAAAATGTAAAACAAACCTAAATAATACTGTTTAAAATACAAGTTGAAGCCTACATTTTGTATGTGTGGACATAATTATTTACAATAAGTATTGTTTGCACTATTGCCCCAATATGTCTCATTTATTATATATTTTAGCAAACTAATATTCTATGTAAGTACTTCATCAGAACATAATAGACATTATCATAAAAAAGAAAACAGATGTGTCTTTGTTTACACTTGAAACAAGTTCCATGATTTTTTAGTAAATGAACTTGTTCACAAATAAAAAATCAAGTGGCAAATTATTAATAATCTTAGCTTATTAAAACCACACTATACAAAGGCAAGTGTCTGTAATACAACAATATCACATATAAATGCACTCACATATTAAAAACGTAAAGATATGTACATAGCACATTTGTTTTGTGTGGACCCTCCATCACAGCTCAATGGTTGAATGTTCACCTGGCACATCGATCTCGATGACCTAGGCTCAATCCAGTGGTAGGAAAGACATAAGTGGCCATATTTTACTGTCCATCTTAGCAATATGATTGCTCTGGTGATTCAGTGTATAGATTTAGGTCCCTACCTACCTCTTTTCCCTTCTGTCATATTGCCAATATATGGACGTTAAACTTGGAACAATTGCTGATACACATTATCAAAATATCACAATAAAACAAATTTAAACTGAAGAATAGTTTGAGCAAACAATGTATTTACATTACAATGCACAATGGGATTGACAAAATTAATTTAATTCCAGATGAATTCTTCTCTTTGTTCTGGCTTAGTTGTTTCTTTTCTCTACTTTCCTACCATTTAACCAAAGCCCACTAATGGCAAACCGAAACCAAAGTGTATTTAATCAGCTATTTTAAGATTCCATACTTTATTATACATGCATACATGAATGGGAATATTTGAAAAGATTCAACTTGATTTCACGTGTCAATGGTCACAAAAGCCAGCAATAACAACTTTAGCTTATAGTTATACATGCAATAAACTATAAAAAAAACAACAACAACCCAGGAGCATATAACATCTTTCTAGTTAGCACTCCATTGTGCAAATGATTTCTGGATAAACTATTTTTAAAATGTTATGTATCATGCATTATGGTTTTTCTCTACTGACTCAATTAGAGTTTTCACTTCTTTGCAGCATCTCTTTGCTCTTTCATTTGAGCAATTTCTGAAATCATAAAGTCCAGTGGATTTTCAGGCTTCTGGAATATGATGTTGGCGGTCATGTGCTGCAAATGACAAAAGAATAAAACTGTATCTAAGATTTGACTCAACTCAAATTGCAAAAAAAAAAAAAAAAAAAAAAAAAAAAAAAAAAAAAAAAAAAAGAAGTAAAAAACAATTATATAAAAAATAAACATAAACATTTAAATAAATAAATAAATAAATAAAATAATTATTTTCACTCAAAACTTTTTGTAAATCACAATGTATCCTTATTGCTTGTCTTAGTATTCTGAACAATGGACAGATATTACATCCGTTAATCAAGTTATCTCTATTAAAAAAACAATGGACAGACTTTACATCCATTGATCAGGTTATGCCTAAGAAAATCCTTTATTCACTTGTCATTTTTTGGAAGCTTATCAATAGAGTTTGCATTTTTCGCTCTGACATGTTTGTGAGTACACTTGGCTGCATTGTAGAAAAAGTATATTGATTTGTAAATGTTAGGTTGCAAATCATTCTAATACATACTGAACTGTTATCTATCAGAATATTAAATATAACACTACTCGTCTTAATTTAATCAATATTCATTTATATGCATTCCAGTTTCCAATAGAATTAAACCAACATACATTATTCTAATACATATTCAACTGTTATATATCTGAATATTACAATTATAAACATAATTTATAAAATCACAAAAATAACAATAATACTCTCTAAATTAATCAATATTCATTTTTTGAAACAGTTATAGAATAGATATTTCTGATGAAAAGTCGGAATTCTAGTTTCCACTAGAATTCAACCAACATGCATCGAGTTGCTAGCTTTTCCTAGGGGTAACCTGGATGCAAGATTTAAAATGTAATAAGTTTAACCGGATTTTACTAAAATTACTATACTTCTTCTTCCTGATAAGTAACCACAATCGTCGTGTCGATCACTATGTTACTGGTCAGTACTTGCAATATATTGGCACACTACCCCTGAGATTTAAATCATGAAATAAGGTAAGTGCTATTTTTAAAAAAGGTTCTAGGTCAGATGCAGGAAATTACCGACCAGTAAGTTTAACAAGTATTGTTTGTAAAGTATTAGAGTCTATAGTCCGAGATGCGATCGTTAATCATTTTACTGTAAATAATCTTTACACTGAGTGTCAACATGGTTTCAGAAAGAAACGATCATGTGTTACCCAATTATTACAGGTTATGGATGATATAACGTCCTTACTTGACAACAAAAAAACGGTTGACATCATATACTTAGACTTTAGAAAAGCATTTGACACTGTTCCACATGAAAGACTTCTTCAGCAGATAGAGGCCTATGGTGTATGTGGAAATATTTCTAACTGGATAAGGAATTTTTTATATGAAAGAGAGCAGGTGGTGAAGGTTGGAAGTGCAATATCAGACAAAATAAAGGTGCTGAGTGGTATACCTCAGGGAAGCATTCTAGGACCTATATTATTTACTATTTTTATAAATGACTTGCCAGATTGTGTTAGTAGCATGTGCAAAGTGTTCGCAGATGATACTAAAATCTACAATGAATCAAGCAAAAAAGACGTGTTGCAGGGTGATTTAGATCACTTGCAGGAGTGGTCCGAAACATGGGATTTGCATTTTAATGTAGAAAAATGTAAGGTTTTGCATGCTGGAAGGAACAATCCTGAACATGATTACATGATAAAAGTTAATGGGGATATTAAGAAGGTGGCATCTTGTGAGGAGGAAAGAGACTTGGGTGTTGTATTTGATAAATTTTTATCTTTCGACCCTCATATTCAGAATTGTATTAATAAGGCCAACAAAATGGTTGGAGTAATTAAAAGAGTTTTTGATTATTTGGATAAGGATATTTTTAGTAAACTGTATAAATCACTAGTAAGACCACATTTGTAATATGCAAACACTGTATGGTATCCAGGTTTAAAGAGACAATCAGTTGCAATTGAAAGGGTACAGAGACGTGCATCAAAACTAGTTAAAGAATGTAAAAATATGACTTACTCGGATAGACTTAGTTACTTTGGACTTCACTCCTTACGTGGTCGTAGAATACGTGGAGACTTAATCCAAGTTTATAACATTTATAATGGCATTGATGACCTAAATTGGAGTGACTTTTTTGCAGCACCTTCTTGTGACAGAACCCGAAACTCTGAGGGAAAAATCTTTGTACAACATTGCAATACTAACCTGCGGAAGTTTTGTTTTTCTAACAGAGTTGTTACCTTTTGGAACGATTTACCAGTTACATTAAAGCAAGCACCTAACATAAATTCTTTCAAAAATCAGTTGGATGAATTACCAAAATCTAAAGAGATTTTCTATTGCTATGATGAATGATTTGTAGGAAAATTGCATGCATAACAGACCCATAACAGTAATTATACTGTCAAAGAAGGGACATTCGCAAAGGCCTCACGGCCTATTTTGTCCTCACACTACTACTACTACTACTACTACTAATAAACAAATAAATGGTAATATCTCAGTTCCATTTAATATCAAACCTGGAAGATCTGAAGAATATTGTGTTGCTCCAAGTATGATATTGCTTTGTTGTAAGGGTCAGGCCTTGGATCTTCGTAGTTCAATTCAGAGAGCGATGGTGGTGGTGGCTTTTCCCTTGGTGGATTTTCTGTTACCTCAGCCATGGTTTGCCGCAGCTCTGTTTTCGCTGTCTCTACGGCCTCCTTTTCTGCTTCAAGTGTTGCCTGTGGGTCAGGGTTATCCTTCATTTGCCGAGGATCCTCTTGTGAAGATTGGCCACTCGCCATCCTTTTGTTTACAGGAAGCCAAGTAATGTAACCTTTCAAGCTGTAGTTACGTATGACAATTTACACTAAACAATGTCACTGAACTAAATAGATCAGTGAAACAATGTAAATATTTGTCACAAGAAAGTTGGGAATTACATAAATTGCGCTTACATATTTATCATAGTAATTTATGGTGATAATATATTTTAATGTTCCGTTTTGGTTAGCGAAGATTTATGGATTATATTTAGCTCTGCTTTTGTAGTCGTCTTCCCGGAAGTTGTTGAAAACAGAAACAAGCCAAGATGGTATGAGACTGCTATTTTGTTTAAGTTTGCAGTCTTTTTAAACAATCTCTTTAGGACTAATTTCACTTTTATGTAAACTGTTGTTTTTTTTAAATAGTATTTCAATATGATTGAAATGCGAATCGGTTTCTAGACGACTTTTAAATTTAATTTTTTTAAAAGCATGTGTATGCACGTGAGGATTATGAATCATGTGGACCGTCGGCGCCATGTTTGTTTATATTTTGCTTCAAAAGAAAGTAAGATGATTAATAAAATGTACATGTTTCTTAGGCTTTCAATTTTACACTAAGAATTACTGATTCGTTCTTTGTACTAAGGGCTCCCAGACGTCAATTATGATATTATGTACTTGTAGTAGTTTAATTTTCACTGCAAATGTTGGATTATAATTTATATGTAGGGCCGCATGTGACTGTGTTCGAGGTATGGTTTTATAATTATTTAACAAAGGAAAAGCACTAACTTTAACCAAGTTTACTAGTTAAAGTGTGTTCAAAGTACAAACAATCTCAGTCATCAAGAAACTGCTACCTATTATAATCATATGAACTAATGAAGAATTAATTTATGATCATACTTTTTTATAGGTCAAGTCAACAAGTGTTAGGTTTGCTTTAGCATTATCAAACCTTGATCTTAATTTTTAGTAGCTACATTGCTGAAGCCAATTTTGGCTATTCTGTAAAAAGTTAAACCTTAGATTTAGTTTGAGTTGAACTAAACCTATAGATCCTATCCTATCCTATCCTGTCCGGGTCCGTAACCCGGAGGTCGTAGGGGCACCACAGATGATCGTTTAAAAATAAATATATTAAATAAAATTTTTAATATATTACAGGGGTGGGAATTGTCCGCCATTTGGCGGATTTCCGCCATGAAAAAAATCCCATCCGCCAAAAACAATAATGCTTCCGCCAAAAAATTAAAAAAATTTTTTTTACACTATTGCGGTGTTTAGACACAGCGCAACAGAAGTCTCACCGGAAGTGAGAGGTCGAGGTCGTTGTACTTAATCACCGCCATCATGTCTTTAAAGGCTATGATTGTACAGCGTGGTGAAACTTTTCAAGAAGGTTTTGGCGTCAAAAACAAATGGAGGTGGGATTGGTTGGAGTACGAAGCACTACATCACAGCATTATATTCTTTGGTCATTCAAACAAAAAGCACAAGAAAAAAAGACAAAAAAGAATGTTTTTCATACCTCAAAACTACTTACATTTTGCAATCAGAATACGCCAGATTGCACAGATTTTGTTCTTGATTTTGAAAATTTTCCGGACCCCCCTAGTTTCCTTTATTTTTCACTTCAGCACTTCCCACCCCTGATATTAATATTTAATAATTATGATTTTTATTTATTATAATTATATTTTTATTTATTTTGAACTAAACAAAACAAATAAATTATACCTTATACCTAAATAGGAACATGTCATGTGTATATAATGCCCTAAAATATAGTCACAAGAATATTTGGGTAGCGAAAGATTTGTTACTGAACACTTGATGAACATGTATGAAAAGGAACTATAATTATAACTCTTGTGTTCATTTTTCTACAAGAATACTTTTGTAAGTTTACTTTTTCAATGGAGTTTATTTTTTACTAGACATTAAACCGCACGATACCCCTAATGAAAATAAACTTATTCTGATGATTGATTGTTTCCAGGGAAAAATAAAGCAGCAGAAAGCAAAATTCGCTGATGTTAAACGACGAATCAGTCTGAAGGATTCAAGACTGTGAGTGTTTACCTATTCAAGTTTAACTCTTGTGATTTATTTTAATTTATATTTTAAAAATAAATTTGTCAAAACTTAAATATTATTTGTTAGTGTTTTGTGAGTGCATTCTCATATTATAGAGATTAAAAAAAAGGATACTGATACTCTGTGTGTGAGTGTATCAACCTACTTCCCACCAGCACTGAGATCAGGCACTTTGGCCTGATATATATATATATAATATATTTATTTTGGCACTTTAATGTCTTTATAAAATTTTATAAGTTGTTCATTCATTCATACACAATTTGTTTGTCTTTTGCAGCAAACCAAAGGATCGTTTGAAAAAAAAGAAAAACAAACGAAATGTGAAAGGAGAGAATCTCAGTATTCGAACTCTGTGAGTTATGTGAGAATTGTTGAAATAAAAGACCTAGGTCTTAGTGTTTATAATTGAAACTGAACATTGACTTTTAATTGTTAATTGTTTTGTATAGTTTATTCTGGGTGTATTTAGCCATCATTGTAGATGTATACAATGCATAAGCTGATAATATATATAAAATTAAAAAAAACGAAGTAAACACATTTTTAAAATCAGAATAGTGACAACTGAAGATCAAAATGATATTGTTAAATATAAATGTTGAAGTTACTTTGTATGTGTTAGTAAACTTATTTAGTTCAGATTACATTTCCACATCTTTCAATCTATTTTGTAATATAAAATTTATATTTTTTACAGTAATATTTCTATTTTTTTACAGTAATATTTCATGTGATCCATTTATTGAAATTTGAAACAAGTTGAGTAGTGGAATGCTTACAGTAACATGTGTTCTGTTACAGGCCACAGACTCCGGCTTCATTCTTCTTTTCATACAACAAAAGCTTGGGACCACCTTATAGGATCCTAGTGGATACAAACTTTGTCAACTTTTCCATATCCAACAAACTAGATGTCTTTGAGTCCTTCATGCAGTGTCTATATGCAAAATGTAAGTTAACCTTTTGTTGTGTTATGCTTGGGTTTTGAATGATTTTGGGTATACTGCAATGAAGATCACCGGAAATAATGCAAATGTTTAATTTTATTAATGAATCAAATATGGCAGTGTTATTACTTCCTGCCATCAATATATGTCTGTTTTTTTAATGTGTTTATAAAAAAAAATATAATAGCAATATTCATTTTGTCATCATTTTATCTTTATTTTTGACAAAACATGTGAGAATGTGGTTATACAGCGCTTGCAACTATCTTTTAAACTGAACTTTAGAATTCAAGATGTGTTTCACATGCTTTAGGTGCATTACTTTAGTGATATCTTTTTTTTTTTATGTTGCAGGCATTCCTTACATCACTGACTGTGTGATGGCTGAGCTTGAAAAGCTTGGCAGACGCTACAGGGTTGCTTTGAGGTAAGCAGTGTTCTTTTTGTATTATAATTATTATAACGTTACACAGTTGTTGTTTTTTTGTTTATTAAATTCCCACTGCGATTTTGCAGAAAAAAACAAACAGGAAAAAGTTCTTGTTAATTTGTTAATGGTTTTCTTTTATGCGGAAGGATTGTTCGTGACCCACGCTTTGAGCGACTTGCATGCCTTCACAAAGGAACCTATGCTGATGACTGCCTGGTGGAACGGGTCACACAGGTATGTTGGTTTATAAAATTCTAAATGCTTGAATAATTCTTCTGCTGTTATGGAGTGCTCACGATCTTTTGTGAATTGTAGAAATGTCTTTTGTGAGTTGTAGAAATGTCCTTTCTATTTACACACACATACCCTTCGCCCCCCTCCCTCCCTCCCCTCCCCCCCCCCCGCACCCTCCTCCCCTCCCCCCCCCAATTTTTTTTTATATCAAAAGATTTTTGCAAATCTTTATAATATGAGTCCTAAATAGTCCAAAAATTACATTTAAAAAAAAGTTTTTCGACTGTCCACCATCTGCCACTGTGCAAAACTTGCAAGTTAATATCTCAGAACCTATTTCAACTATCACAACCAAACTTGGTAAGCTGAGACCTCATCAATGATCGTTGATCACTTCAAGGTCACAGGATCAACATATGTTAGTGAAAAAATTACAAGTTTTCACAAAACTTCAATTTTTTTCTAAGTTATTAATATTGAACTTATGATTTTTTTATGCATGACACACATATTGTGCAAATTTGGTCAACCTGACTCCAAGATCAGGGTCATTGGAACTATCCAAAGTCAGTTATAATAGGTACTTTGAAGTGACTTTGAGCCTAAACTATAAGAGATATAAAGTCCAAACTTGTTGTATTTAGAGGTGATAGATTGATCTTTCATGCATTGATCTTGAAGGTCAAGGTCATTTTAGGACTTCAAAAGCATACACAAAATTGGCAATTGGTTAGTAGAATGGCTCTTTATATAACCCATAGTATGTAACAGTATTGGGTTATTTGACCATACATGAGCATAAGAGAGCATGTGAAGGTCAAGGTCATCCCAAGGTCAGGGTCATCCAAGGTCAGCTTTTTGGCATAAAACAACTTTTTCTGTAATTTTCTGCTTGTACATGAGTGTATTTGGAGCTGGAAGTCAAGGTCAAGAGCATAGAAAGATCAAAGTCGGTGTTACTTTGCATTTTCATGCCACCGTTTCATTTTTTTCTGGGCACTCATTTTCATGTTAAATATTGCCACTTTCATAGGAGCATGTGAGTGATACGGGCTTTGCCCTTCTAGTTTTTACAGCCATTTAGATTTATATACCTATTGTGTCAAAGTAGAAAGTGCTTGTCTAGAAAGGAATGTTGTACTATGTTTATTGGTGAAACATAATTATATATTAATTGTGTTGTATTAGTCAGAATTTAAGTTTGTAACACTGTTTACTGAGCGTGTTTAGGTTCTTTAAGATCTTTTCTTTTATTATTCTTATTGTTGGTTACATTAATCATTGATTGTTAGGCAGCATGAAATGAATTGATTGTTGATATTTGATACAAAGTTTAAATTTTTATCATGAGCATGAAGCATTGCTTGTTAATTTGCAGAACTTCTTGTTTTGATTTGCAGAAAACATTAACAATTTTTTAAGTGGTTTGATCATTTCATGAAAGATTCAATTTTGATTGTCACCATGAAAAATCCCTCGATTATTTTGATGAATCATTCTGGTTTTGATTGTTAGGCATGAACAATTGCTTGATGTATTGTTTACATTACATTACATGATTATTGCTTTAGGTCCAGCGGACTCTTCAGAGCCAAATCAGGACCAAATGTATTGTTTAAACATTCTGTGTGATTTTTAACAGGAGCATGATTTAATTGAGATGCATATATTCTTGTTATTTTGCTATTTTCCAGATTTAAGAAATTAGCATGAAAAATTCCTTGATAGCTTTATTGAATTTCTCTGGGTTTGATTTTCAACACAAACATTAAATTGAGCGTATATTGTTGCTTGACTATTTGTCAGAATTGAATAGTATTGATTTTATTGTGTTTTCTTCACATTTGACCATTTTACTCATTTGCCTCTGCAGCACAAGTGCTACATGGTTGCCACCAATGACAAAGATTTGAAACGCAGGATTAGGAAAATACCTGGTGTGCCGATCATTTACATCCACAATCACAAGTGAGTGCTATCTTTGCGTGTCTTAATTTCTTAAACCCTTTCCCTGGCCCTACCTCCCACCCTACTACTCTTTTTGTCATGTTCTCTTTATCTGAGGTTTTCTTTTTTCACAGTGTTATTTGATGTTTTCTTTTTCACAGTTTTATTTAGTATGGACATTAGATTCTATGGTTAAAAAGATTTTTTTGTTTTGTAGATATGTAATTTCTGTTTTAAAAATGTATACATATCTGTGTGTACTAGTATTGTTTATTCTGTATTTTTTTCCTCTTACAGGTATGAAGTTGAGCGCCTTCCAGAAGCGAGCTAATAACTCTTCCAGAAAAATAAGCAGTATCTTAATATGTATGTGGGTATCATTGCGTGCAGCTTTTGTGAGACTGTACAGTTCAGTATGGTAATTTGGTAGCACTGCATGTATGTTTTTGGGAATTTGATTGTAGTCACATTAACTGTGAAAAATTGGAGAAGGAAAGTGCTGAACATAGTGTTGTGTTAATGTATGTAGAGAAAATAATGATTGCTTTGTAAGTGTTACTTATTGCTTGACTGGTTTGATTAATTAAACATTTGCTGAAAATACAATTGTGGTGTACTTTATCGTTCTTGATTAAGTAAGAAGTAATTGCTATTGTTCACACACATACAGGGGAAAAAACCCTACCAACCAGAAATTTGACAAATGGCATATTGCGATTCATTCTGTTTATTTAGAAAATGTAATCATTACATACGATTAGAAAAAAAAGTTTTCAGTACACTATATCAAATGATGAGCTGTAAGAATTTTAGAATGATCACAGTTACGGTGAGAATTAATTGTATACTAATTACTATAATACAGTGATCGTCCTAGGGATTTGCGAAACCGGTACGACGTCACAGTAAATAACCCACTCGAACGCAAACCGGTAGGCCAGTCACGAAAACCGGTATGACCCATAGCAAAGCTTAATAATGCGTCACTATTTTATATAAGTAGATGGCGACTCTGTAAATGCACTTTCTGTTTCATTAGAAACATCTTCGTCTTCACATAAACTTCTTTTATCTCTCCCCCCCTAGCAAAAAATTAAAAAAGATTTTTGCTTCTTCATTATTACTAGCGTATCTGCCACTGTCGCAATACATACTGAAGAGCACGAGGGAAGAAAAAATCGGAAAGTTCGTGAGTTTAATTTATCGGTATTCACAATAGCCTTGCGCCCGCCAATGTTATATCATTCTGTATTAATTACCTCAAAGAATATGGCAAGGCTACTGAACGCATTCGCAGGCCTCTCGTCTACACTCCCTAAACACATAATCACTGGCTGGCTCTCTCTCTCTCTCTCTCTCTCTCTCTCTCTCTCTCTCTCTCTCTCTCTCTCTCTCTCTCTTATCTATTCAATAGGAACATTTTTCACCGCTCACTGTTGATGTAACTTTTGTGTGATTATCTATTTGTGTAATAACAATTTCTGTTTAAAAAAATTTGTGATACACTGGACTTCAAAAATGTGACGCTTTTTTTAAAGTTATACCATTTTTTTGGGGCTGTTTTTGCCCTTTAAAATATTGAGATGACAACTTCTTTTCTTCTTCCATTGTTGCTATGCAGTAACGGTGCTTTTCGTTTTGGTCTGTTTCCATCAGTGTATGAATCTTCTGAATCGTGAAATTTATTCTAGTTATTTTCTTACCTGATCTTCGTAAAAACACTCAGTCTTCTGATTTTATTCATCTATTTCTCCTGTTTCCAAGAGGCACTGTTGTCATGAACAGGATGTAGTCTTCAAAATTTCATCATTGGTGGCGTCATTTGCATTTTACGTCTTTTTTTTTAAAATGTAATTATGTAAACTTCCGGCGTACACAATGTCATAGGTGGGGTTATTTCAATCGTGGTATATACTTATCTACACACACTTTATGGTAAATAATTATCATCTTTGTGTGAACATGTACTGATCCAATACTACTTCTGTGTGGTTTTCTTTATTGGACTAAAGCGCTATGGCGCTTCTTCGCGTGTCTTCATGCAATTGGGCACCTGGAGTTGACATCAAACGAGACGAACGTCAAGCAACATTTGTCATTCCGCACAACCTCATGCCCATTGCGAGATGTGTATTGTATCACCGATATAAGGTCTTTCTCGGTAATGAACCTCAGTATACTGTTCAGTGGCGTGACGACCTGAATGATAACAAGAACCTACAACCACTTGAAGTGGAAGGCTCGTACACTGACTTTGATGAGCTCCCTTTTCAGCTTCCACCTCACTTGTTCAAAACAACAATTCGAGTGTATTTTGAGCGTGAAAAACTGATAACAGTTACCTTGTACTACACCACCAACACCGTGCTAGCACAAGGTAACTTCTGTGCAGATTGGAGAGGGAAGGAGCTAAGAGCGCTAGTGGCATTAATCAACACCCTTGACAGTCACCTTACTGCCGCGCAACGAGAGGAGGCCAGGCAAACCATACAAAGGCTACCTCTACCTCCAGCTGCAGGGGCAGTCGCTAAGCGCCAAGCAGCTAAACAGCCAACACGGCGCTCCAGCCGTCTCCGAAGGCGGCAATGTGACGTTGATGAGGGTCACTCCCAAACCTACCTACAACTAATGTCTGCGCCCTCATCACCTCTTATCTTAACAAGCCCTGCTTGTCGTCGTCAGTATCAGCAGTCGGACCTCAAGGGACCGGTTGATAATTGTATTTGTGCCATTTCATCGGATGTTGATAGTATGTATCCCGCCTCTGATACTTGTGCGGTTGAAAACTCTGTTGATGGGGACGATGAAATTGAAGCCGCAACCTGCGGACCTCTCGGTCCACTGCCATCATCGTGCCTGTCCTACGTTCATACCTCTTCTGAAGAACCCCTCTCTCAGCTGTCTCCTCTTGTTGCTGTTGATGAAGAGACGGATGACCGCACGGGCGACAAGTCAGGTGTAACCCTTCAGTCTGACCTGATTGCTCTAAATCAGATCACACTTACCTCTTGCAATGTAGGGGTTCAAGTAACATGTAACAGTCATGAAGACTGCGTGCCTCTTGAGGAATTTAATCGCGTAACAAACAACTTACGTGATGAAATAGCAGCACTTCGTTCTGCCATACGGGAAATGAGGTACTCAATGAAGATTGAGATGAACGACTTGGAGTTGCTGGTGAAGAACAAGGAGCGCCCTGACACTGCTTACCAGTCTGGTACTACAAGCTACAGGTCCTCACATTGTCCATCAAGTCACGCTCAACAGTCTCAACCTAAACCCTCTCAGTCTAGCACGATGGTTACACCCATACCACATCCTCGCAACAAACCCTTTCAGCCTAACTCAGTGGTTCACAAACCAACACCACAGCCTCGCACCAAAACATCCAATCCCAGCTCTGTGGTTCTCAAACTCACACCACAGCAACCCACCAAACGCTCTTTCCAACACAGCTGCCCGGACCTAGAACCTAAGTGTGCTTTGGACACTGATGGTGACTCAAACATGCAAGATGACATCAGTGTGTGTACGGATCGTTCAGTACATGAGATTGCGTTTTCCGATACACGCTCTTCACTTGTCAAACCTGCTGTATCTTATAACACTAACTCACCTGACTCGTCTGATAATGACTGGCCACAACTCTCAGGTCTGAATTCAAATACAAAAACATTGATTCTGGGCGATTCTGTGGTAGCAGGCCTGCATGAAGCCAAGATGTCAGTAGCAAGCGAGAAATCCCAGGTTATTACAATTTCTGGGCTGGACAGGTCATCCCTTCTAACAGCGCTGCGGGGTACGGCTATTCACCCTGATGTCACTCTCTTGGTTCTGCATATTGGCATTAATGACTGCAAGCGTGGCTATGTGCTGGGTAACTCAACGTGGCGTGCAGTCGTTAAAGAATGTCGTCGTTGTTTCCCAACAGCTAGAATCATGCTATCTACCATTCTACCACACCGTGATGGTCATGATCACATCAGCTCTTGTATCAAAAACTCAAATCACTGCCTAAAACAAGTTTGCCAACAATTCACTGGAGTTGATGTAGTCGACAATGACACTGCCTTCTACACCAAGAAAGGGGGTATTAAAACAGGTTGGATGAGGGACGCCGTGCATCCGAACACTCGGGGTAGCAGTGGCCTGGCTGTCAACATCAAACGTTGCTACTCTGCATCTCTTATGCAGACCCCGCGTCGTCCTCAGCTGAAAGGCGACACTAGCCACAAGACAGTAGTACAGTCAGTCTGTGGTCAAGTTCTCCATTCTCAACAGAGCAACGTTACACCACGTCCATCGGATGAATCACGCCAAAATCTAATGCTAATCCAAAAGCCCAAGCCACTGTATTCGGCGGTCGTGAGAGGTTCCAAATCGTACGCACCCACCTTGTCGCCTGCTGTTCCCCGCCAAAAGTTACCACAGCCGCTGTTAAACAACCCTGTGAGGCCCATGTCAGCGCACAATAGTCAACTGAATCGTCAGCAGCAACAGCAACTGCAGTTTCACAATGAGACACCTTTAGACCTCTCTAATCAGAGTCATTCCTCACCCCTAAACGACAAGGAAAAAAGCATACTTTTTGAATACCTTGTCCGACTCCTAAACTAAATGTTTCTAGGTCTAATAACCTGACTGTAGTTTATTTTTAATGGTGAATAACGTAGGTGCAGTCAACTTTCAAACACGACATGCATAGCCTACACTCAAACACAGAACACTTTTGTACTCGATCCTCTCCCCTCCTTTTCATTATGTATAGCCAAACTGTAACATTTCTGATAACATTCTTGAGCATTTATTCTTTGTGATAGAATCCCTTGTGTAACCTTAAATTTGTAATAGTATATATTTTATATTATTAGGTTTTGTTCTCTCTCTCTCTCTCTCTCTCTCTCTCTCTCTCTCTCTCACACACACACACACGCACACACACATTGTATTGTGATTTGATATTCCCATCTACTGACTCTAGTATTTGTTGTTAATTTTAACTGCTTATGCCAATTCCATTTTAATTTGATATATAATTATATTGTAACTGTTCTGATTCCTTTGCACTCATCCATACCTCCTGTCTCCCAACTACTTTTATTTTTTACATTTACTTTTTCTGTTAAATCTCCTCTCCCAATCCCTGTCCACCTTCCTCCATTGTGTTACCTTCTATAGAAGAAATGTCACTTACAACATGGCCTTCCAAAGATGGTTTTCGAATTGGCCATCTTAATATATGTCATGCACTCAACAAAACACATGAAATAGCATCAATTTTAAACAACCATAATACACCATTTCATATATTTGGCTTTTCTGAATCTTGGTTATGCACTCAGACTGTTGATTCTGAAATGGCGATACCAGGTTATTCTTTAATAATACGTCATAGAACAAGAAATCAAGAAACTGGTTTATTAATATACATTAGTGAAACGCTTAATTTCAAACGTCTACATTACCTTGAGCAGCATCAAGTTGAGTCTATTTGGCTTGAAATAAATATAAAACATTCAGCCCCAATCATCGTTGGATTCTTATACAGGCATCCTGATGTACATGTGGACTGGATTAGTAACTTTACTTCAATGATCGATGAACTGTTATTAGAATCTAAAGATTTCTTCATTTTAGGGGATTTTAATATTGACCTGTTTAAACCTAATAAACACTGGACCGATACTATTAAACTGTGCAACTTTGAACAACTAGTGTCAGGACCAACCAGAGTAGCTGCGACTTCAAGCACACTCATTGATCACATATATACAAATAACAAGACGCATGTTGTAGAAGTTTGTGTTCCAGTCTTTGCTTGCAGTGATCATTATCCTGTTTGTTTGACCTGGAAAAAGAAAGGAGCTAAAATACCCAAACCAGGACATAAAACTATAACATACAGATCTTTTTCCAAATTTATTACAGATGATTTTCTCTTTGACCTCAGCAACAGCGCTCTCTCAAATGTTTATAATTTTACTAACCCTGATGTTGCTTTAGCGTACTGGTATGACACATTTATGAATATATACAATAAGCATGCTCCTATATATACCAAAAGAGTTAAGTACTATTCCAAACCACCGTGGCTAGACACAGAACTGCAAAATGCCATTAAATTAAGAGATTATTTAAAGAAAAGTGGTAAAGAAGATGAATACAAAAAACAAAGAAATGCAGTAACTTCACTCAAAAGAAAAAAAAAGAAAGCATTTATTACAAATTTAATCTCGTCCAAAAACAGTTCTAAAACGATTTGGAAAGCAATTAATCACTTAACAAACAAATCCAGTATATCACCAGTGATTAAAGATATTTCTCCTAATATTCTGAATTTACATTTTGTTAAAATGTCTGATAGGATTATTACTATTGACAAATCAAAAGAAAACAATCTAGAGAAATTAGCAAACTTTTGTCATTCTAAGAACATTCAAAGCAAACTAGACATTCCTTATTTGTCTACAGAATTTGTACACAAAGCACTAACAAACCTTAAGCAAACAAATTCAAGAGGAATTGATGAATTGGATAGTAAAATACTAAAATTGTCTGCGTCATTTATTACTGACACTTTAACGTATATATACAACCTATGCATAGACAAATCACATTTTCCTATAATGTTCAAAAAAGCTAAGGTTATACCCCTTTTCAAGAATGGTGATAGCACTGACCCATCGAACTATAGGCCTATTTCGATTCTTTCTACTCTCTCTAAACCTCTTGAAAAGCACATAAATAATAATATTCTTGATCATTTCACTGAAAACAGCCTCTTACATGAAAATCAGTCGGGTTTCAGAGCTAAACACTCTTGTCACACAGCTCTTACATCAATGATAGAACAATGGCTAAATAATATTAATAAGGGACAATTTTCTGGAACATTATTTGTTGACTTCGCAAAAGCTTTTGATGTAATAGACCATGACCTTCTTCTACGTAAACTAAACCTATATGGCATTCATTCCAAATCTCTTGAGTTTCTTAAATCGTTTATTTCGGACAGAGAACAGTGTGTTTATGTAAATAACCAAAAGTCACAATTTGAAATTGTTACAGCTGGAGTACCGCAAGGATCTGTTTTAGGACCGTTGTTATTTTCTATCTACATAAATGATCTCCCCCTTTATATTTCTACTTCTTGTGAACTCTTTGCTGATGACACTACATTACATTCTCAAAATAGAGACTTGAATAAACTCTCCTCCTCATTACAAAAAGGGGCTAGTGAACTACAGGAATGGACTGAATACAACCACATGGCCCTCAATCCAGACAAAACAAAATCCATGCTAATTACAACAAGACAGAAAAGACAAAATGTATCAATAAAACTTCTTCCATTAAAAATTGGCAATACAATAATTGCTGAAGTACAGTGTCATAAACTTCTTGGAGTAACTATAGACAATAATTTGTCCTGGGTAAAACATATTTCAAATATTAGTAAAACTATTTCTAAAAAGACTTACCAATTGTCAAGGATAAAGCATTTATTAAATTTACATTCTCGTAAACTATTTTACTCCGGTCATATTCAATCATTTATTGATTATTCTTCTACTATTTGGGATTCTGCCAGTGGCAATGCAATGAAACCTTTAATTAGAATTCACAAACGTGCAATTAAACAAATTTTGCTGAAACAAAAAATCTCTCCAGATGACTATAAACGGATCAATATTCTACCCCTTACCGACAGACTAAAATTTAATAAAGGCGTTTTCATGCACAAGGTCCTTTCTGGCAATGCACCTTCCTATCTTTCTTCTCTTTTTTCAAAAAAAAACTGCCAGATCGTCCACAAAATTAAATGTTCCAATTCCAAGAATTGATCTCTACAAAACTAGTCTAGCTTATTCCGGTTCCATTTTGTGGAATAACTTTCCTGAAGATCTCCGCACTCCAGCATCTAAATTTACATCATTTAGAACACGTCTTCTAAAACACATTAAAAATTAAATACACATTAATTGTTAATGTTGTTGATTGAGATTAACAACATTAATTTGATTTCAATTGTTTGAAAAGGATTTTATCTAATGATGACTTTGTTTATTTGTTATTGTTCCATGATGTGAATGTTATAACCTTGAGTTGTATTTAATAGTTATTGTTAAAGCCCCAAGGGCAAGATGTAAAAAAGCGCATCCAGCGCTTATTCTTTTACCCTTGCAAAATAAAATTGTTATCTTATCTTATCTTATCTTATCTCTCTCTCTCTCTCTCTCTGTCTCTCTCTCTCTCTCTCTCTCTCTCTCTCTCTCTCTTTTCATTTCTCTTGTTTTTCTTTCTCTTTTTCTTTATTTTTGAAACCAGTCAAACAAAATAAGAACCGGTAGGCTCTACCGGCTACTGATTTTTCAACCGGTATTTTTATTCTCAAACCGGTAAAATACCGGTAATTTCCGGTTAAATCCATCCCTGATAATATTTACAAAGTCAATATATAAAAAAATAATAACATAAAATATGAAATATATCACTTCATGTACAATGAAAGTAAAATCAATTGCTACTTAAATATGGAGTGCACTAAACCAAACAAAATCACATCTTCAAATGGACGATGTTTGAATTAATATATTATTACTTTATAGCAGGCTGTCTTGATAAGTTTTGTTTCTTCTTTACAGTTACCATGTCACAGTTCTGTTATTATAATAGTAAATTGTCCACTTTAACAGTTCGATGAATTAACATGTCTGGACAGGAACCATTTTATATTAGAGGGAACTGTGACAAAGTGATGATTATGAAGACTGCATGTAGTCAAGTTAAGAAGTTGGGCAAAAAACTCTTCTTAAGTTTCTAGGAGTTGGGTGAAAAATACTCAATAAAGTTTGGCATACTCTGATTTTTAAATATATTGTTAACAGTGATTAAATAGCAAAGTTTGAGAAGAAAAATAATCAAAAACGCTATGTTAAGACAAATTATATGAATATCTAAAAAGACTGCTGTCTAAGTATTTTGAAGGTAAAGTGAAGGTAGGAATGAGATAATTTGCGCTGCTGTCAATCTTTTTATTATTGGGATTTTGAATATTCTCCAGCTTCTCTTTTGCTAGGATCTGCATTGCAGGTCTGTGTGGTTGTACTTCTTTAGTACTTCTGTTTCTTCAAGTCGTCATCATCTTCATGATCCTGGCAGTCCACTGTAACTGGTTTGGCAGCATCGGAAAAGCCAGGCTGAAAATAATAAAGTATTCGTGCATTACAAAGAATACAGATTAGCAGTCTAGTTATTCTTACCAATAATTCTTACCAACTGTTTATATGTAATAAATTAAAAATGACAGTGGGTTCATTGTCATAAATTCAAATTAATGTTCTCTTTGTATTGGTTTTGCTAGATTTAGTTAAAACTGCAAGTAATAGGTGATGAATTTAATTATCTGCTTAGATGTACAAATCCTGTACTGATTGTTAATAGACTTACTTTAGCACTTCAGGAATCACCAGAATGCCTTTAAGTTAAACCAGCTAATAAACTCTAAATCCAAATGCAAGTGTTCTGATTTAAGCCGTTGTATAGGTATCATATTTTCACTTTTTCAATAGTGACGCACAGTTCTTTTTTGCTTTTATTTCGAACTCATATGTTCTTGGTTAAGACCTATGTGTATTCTTTTTGGGATTATTTTTCCTCGTGTCTTTTACTTTTTTAATATTATTGATTTGTTTATTTACAGATTTTTTTCTCAATTTGGTGCTCTTATGTTAATTGTAACAACTTAATATCAATGTGTTAATTTTTTGTGTGTGCAATATTCTTGTATACTGTTCTGCCATTCTCCTTTTCTACTGTATGTTTTTTGTATCCCCATCACCCCAACTCCCCATTTTTTGGCTAAACGACCCTTACCCATCACCCCCATAGGCTGGAGCCTTACTTAATACTGTTTGATGTTGTTGTATGAAATAAAAGGACAAAGTTATAAAACCAGATGTACTTTGAAAGTCAAGAACGGAGTACAACAACAACAATAATAATAATAAATAAATAAATATTCCAACAGAAGAGGAGAAGGGTTTTTTCTCAAGGAAGTGCTAAATCCTTTGTTTTGACATAGTTTTTTCTATGTAAATGTGACATAGTTTTTTCCTATTTAAATGTTTATCTGACAAACAATAAATACATATAAAATAGTTTTACAACAAAGAAACATAAAGGACACACACATGCAAGAAAAAGTCAGGACAAAAAGGGTATATACAATTAATACAAATAAAAATGATAAAGGAGATTATTAAACGGTAGAGCAAAAAACGCCACTTACAGTGCCATATAGTGGGTTGTTAATGCCAAGGTCAGTTTTTTCAACACCGAGGCTTGATGTGTTATCCTTAGGAGCAGAAGCAGTTCCATACATTGGGTTGTTGAAGCCACCGTCAGTTCTGCTTATATCAAAGGTTGGTTGGTTGTCATAGGATCCAACAACATCCACCATCTCTTGTGCCTGTCCATGGACAAAGCATAGAAGAATAAAATAGAATTTTGTGTTGCCTTTTTTATCCATAGGGCCTAACAAACAAGAAGTTTTTTTAATTCATTATGAAGATGTTACTGTAGATCTACCGAGTTGACTGTTGTCATTGATCATGTTTTGTACATCTCATTCTTAATACTTTAAACTTGTCTGTGCAAGAACGTTTAGACCTTGGTACACTATGTGGGCAAGAAATCTGTGTTTTAAACCACTCACATTGCCGTCATCAAAAGGAGCACTGCCGTATAGGGGGTTGTTGAAGCCAGGGTCGAAACCAGCCATGGGTGGTGTAGACTGACCAGAGGGTGGATGTCTCTGATTATTAAAGCGCTTAAAGTCAAAGGCTCGATGACCTCCAAAGTTTGGAAAGTCTGGCAGACTGGATAAGTTGGGTCTGGTGGTTTAGACAAATATTGTCATCAATCAAACCATTCAATTAGTAAATAAATGTGTGAGATCATTATTTTGTGTGTTTGTTGATTTTGTTAACATTCTATGTCTTTAAAGTTTATAAAAACAGTGTAACTGAAATAATACAATGTTATGTATTATCAAATTCATTTATTTACATGTACTATTGAATTCAATACAATCATTTTAACACTATCTCAATGCAAGCTGTGGTATTTTTTACCAAAATAACCAGATTGATGGTCATTTATATTTAATCCTAAGTCAGCTCCTCTGCAGACTAACAAGCTGCAGTAAGTTGGTCAATATAGAATGCCAATATTTTTTATGTATATAATTATATGCTAAGCTAACTGTTTTACATCAGTCAGCATGCCCATTACTTGTCATACCATTTTAGAGGACTTGCCTCCCCTCTCTTTCACCACCCCCTTCCCCCGTCCCCCTCCCACCCATCACTACATTTGAGTAGTGGACAACTGCTCTAAATTAAAGTGAATCTTCAGTTCAAAGGCTCTAGTGCCTCAGGATTTTTAGGGTCCTATGTTACACTGAAATCCTGACTCATACATCAAGTCAGTTTTCTACACCTTTTTAAAGTGTCCTCAGTCAAGCAACCTATGTTTCATGTTTTGCTTAGTGTTTTATGTTGCATCTCTGCCTATGTTAACATATACCTGCCACGCTTATAGATGAGTAAGGCGATGATAACAATGATGATAAGAATGATAACACCAATAACGATGCCAGCAATTGATCCAGACTCGAGTCTCTTGGCTTCACCTGAAAAACAGGGCAGAGAAATGTGGAGTGGATGATGAAAACAGTTCAATGAAATTAATTTTATCATGACTTGAGGTATATTTTGTGATGTACATTTGTTACATTCATGACCAGCCACAGTGTACATTTGTTACATTCATGACCAGCCACAGCAGTCATACTCCCCCCTCCCACCCCCCACCCCCCATGGGGGTGCTGGGGGTTTCAGTATAAATAGTATCCCCGCTTTCTGGAAATTTAGCGCTTTAAATTCCCACTGTCTCTGTCTTTCTCCTTTGTTCTTTCTCATTCCTACTCTGTTCTATCAATCTACTATACTATCTTCTTCTTCGCTAGACCAGTCATCTACCTTTTTTCTTGAAAACTCTTCTAGGACAAAATTCCTCATTTGTGTGTGAGGTCTGTTGGATCAGCTTGGGAATATTAGATGCCTTCTTCCTATGATGTTATTATTTGGCAATGTAGGCAGTTTATATGTATGTGTTTTGCTGATATTTTATAATAACGTTTGTATTCTATTTTGTTTTTATAAACGGGGTTTCGATAAATTAGAGTATAGCTTCGGCGTCCTCTGCGTGAGATGTCTTTTTTGTAAAGTGACTGGCTGGTGGAATTCCTTCAGTGTTATCACTAGTGTTGTTTCGGCAGATCTTTTATGCGGATCAGGGACGAATCCTCTTTCAGCGAAGTTGTGGTCTTGATTTTGTGGTCCTGATTCGGCTCTTTGCAGTCCGCTGGACCCTGTAAGCAATGAATAACTAACTAACAGCAGTCATCTAATATATTTCTTTTCTGTAAGCAAATTTCAAAAGTGATGAAGCCATGTCAACAAATCTCAACACCAGTCAAACACAAAAAGTGCTAGGTAGGCTTGACTCTTGTGCAAATAATAAAACAGATTAAATTAATAAAATAAATGCTAATCGCATTTCATGCTGTGGGCTATTAATACCTGTATGACCTGCTGTACTTGCACCAGACTCCGCTGTTATAGAAATGGCATCCAGCGCATACTTGTGTCCTCCGTTCTTTAGATCTGAAATTGCAGAATGATGATGATATATAATTATGTTAATGATCTATAACTAATGTTAAGCAACTGGGCTGACCCTTCATACAGAAACACATTTGGCCTTTCATTACTTTAAAATAAAATAAATATAACAAATAAAAGTAAAACTACAAACATGGTTTTTGTTGCTGCAGCAGCTAAAGAACTTAGTCTATACCCACAGCAGTTATACCAAATATCAACTTCATATTGCTGTATTTGGGTCCTATCCTATCCTGTCCCATAACCCGAAGGTTGTAGGGGCACCACAGATGATTGTTTAACCAGCATACTCCATCTTTCTCTGTCCTCAGCAGCCCTCATGGCTTCGCTCAGTGTCAAACCAGTCCATTCTCGAATGTTGTCCTCCCACCTCTTTTTCGGTCTCCCCCTTCTTCTACCTCCTTGCACTGTGCCTTGCAGAATGGTCTTTGCAAGGCCTGATGATCTAGTGACGTGGCCATACCATCGGAGTTTCCGTTTCTTCACCACTGTGAGCAGGTCATCGTGTTGTCCAATGGCTTGTGTGATGGTCTGTCGGACTTCGTCGTTGGTGATGTGTTGGGTATAGGAAATGCACAGAAGTCTTCTGTAGCACCTCATCTCCATGCTTTGTATTCTTCGTTGGAGATCTGCTGTGAGGGTCCATGCTTCGCAAGCATATAGGAAGATGGAGATGACCAGAGAGCGCAGCAGTCTTACTTTGGAATGTAGACTGATGATTCTGTCTTTCCAAATGGGCTTCAACCTTGTCAGGGCAGCAGTTGTTTGTGCGATCCTATAGAGGACTTCCTGCCGAGACCCATTGTCTGACACAATGGCTCCTAAATATTTGAAGCTGTGCACTGTGTTGAGGGATTGGCCTTGTACTTTGATGTCCGTGTTGATGCCATTGGTGTTGTTGGTCATCATTTTGGTCTTCTCTGCACTTATTTCCATTCCATAAGCTCTGGAGGTGGTGTCAAGCCTCTGTACAAGCTGTTCAAGTTCTTGTTCCTCTCCAGCCAATCCATCAATATCATCCGCAAAACGAAGATTGGAGATTGCTCTGCCCCTATGCTGACTGTGCCTTCGTGATCTGCAAGAGCATCTGACATGATGCGCTCTAGGAAGATGTTGAAGAGTGTTGGAGAGAGTAGGCATCCTTGACGCACACCGATTGTTGTTCTGAACCAGTTCCCGATGACGCTGTTATGGAGGACTGCACTGGTAGCCTTGTCATACAGGCTTTTGATGACTTCTATAATTTTAGGGCTGATGTTGTACACTTTCATGGTTGCCCATAGAGCTGCATGCCAGACTCGGTCAAATGCCTTCTTGAAGTCTATGAACACATGATATAGATGTTGTTGGTGCTGTAGGTATTTCTCACAGATTATTCTGAGGTTGAAAATCTGTTCAGTGGTACTTCGCCCTGCCATGAATTCTGCTTGTTCTTCAGCTATGATTTGTTCAGCTTGTGGTTTCAACCTGTTGAGTATTATTTTCAGGAGGACCTTGCTGGGATGGCTGATGAGGCTGATGGTGCAGTAATTTTCACACTCCTGAAGGTTACCTTTTTTGGGAAGAGTGATGACAAGCGACTGGGTCCATGGTGTAGGCCATTCCCCACTCTGCCAGATCTTGTTACAGATAATGGTGAGAGCATCAGTCATCGCTTCTCCTCCTGCTTGTAGCAGTTCCGCTGGTATGTTGTCCACTCCCGCTGACTTCCCTTTCTTCAGCGATTGCACTGCTGCCTCAACTTCTTCCCGGAGAATTGGGAGGATTTCTTCTTCTTCTCTGCTCTCGGGACATGCTAGAACTGATGGGTCTCCATTTGGTGTATGGTTGTAAAGGTCAGAGCAGTACTCTGTCCATCTGTCCAAGACTTCTTGTTCTTCTGTAAGGCAAATGCCAGACTTGCTTTGGATAGTGGAGACTTTGGGCTGTTTAACACTTGTCAGCCGCTTCACAGTCTGGTAGGCCTTCTTGCTGTTGTTCTTGTTCAGATTGTTCTCTATTTCCTGGCATTGATCTTCTATCCAGTTCTCCTTTGCTGTGCGCATGCCTTTTCGGATGTCATTGTTGATTTTTCGGTAGACATCAGCTCCCTGTGAGGTGTTCTTTTTCTTTTTTAACTCTCTTCGTTTATCACACAGATCCAAAAGTTCAGGTGTGATCCACGGCTTCTTCTTTGGTCGGTGCTTGCCAAGGGTATTTGGGTATTTAATAAAAAATTTTGTGCTATGTTTATACATACATCAATAAGCATCTGTGATTAATTTAGATTGATTTTTAAAAAATAAATCAATGAAGAATTGCGATTTCTTGTCTTTCTCTTCCACTTGCTCTTTTTTGGGTTCTTTACTTTAATTTAAATATTGGACAAGGGAACACAATGAAAAAATATAATCGAGGTACCCTGTGACATGCAAGATCAGATTATTATGAAAGTGTTCCCTTCCGAGTTGAAGAGTATAACTAACTTTTTCCGAGGGTTTAAACAAACATATCTTTATTAATAATGTAAATTGACTGTGACTTTTTCCCATTATGACAACAATTACCCTGGTCGATGTCATTCTTGATAGCAGTAGCTAACTTGATACTGTCAATGCCGCCGTTATCGTCAGTGAGCACCAACTGCAGTCCACCCTGGCCAATAATGGACACAGCGCTCGTAACATTGGGCTGTGTGCACAAACCAGTTGAGACATCGTCAATAAAATACAAATACAATACACATCTATTCTCTACTTAACAACAACCGAAATTTGCACCTGTGTGTGTGTATGTTGTTAAGATTTTACATTTTCGACTATCAGTTACAATTTATGCAAGATTTTACACAAGTGCGGATGATGCTCTATTGCTCTGCAAGGTTTTGAAGGCTTACAGTTACAGAGGCTAAGTTTAGCATGTTTGCGCTGCAAAGGACGTGTTTTTACCCTGACAATGTCTTTGAAGGTTTTAACTTACGAAAAGGTCTAAGAATGGTTTCAACTTGTTGTTGAACGAGTTTAGATTGAACCCTCGCCCTCTTGTTCCATTTAGTATGGCTCCTGGAAGAAAGGAAAAATAAAAGCAGAAATGATGAACAGCTAAATCTTGAAGAACAAAAGAAGACAGAAAAGAGATTTTTTTTTTTTTTAATGATGTGCTGGACCCCAGTTGTCTTATAAAGCCAACCTTCAAATGCTAAAAACCAGTATTATAGAGTTTTATTGTATTGATATTTGCGTAACTAAAAGTAATAGTAATAATGCGTTCTTGGGTATGGACTTATTTTGTGGATTTATTATCCTATCCTATCCCATAACTTGAAAGTCGTTTGGGCATCACAGATGATCGTTTAATAAGCGTACTCAATCTTTCTGTCCTCAGCAACTCTCACTGCTTCGCTCACTGTCAAGCCAGCCCTTTCTCGAATTTTGTCCTCCCACCTCTTTTTCTGTCTCCCTCTTCTTCTGCCTCCTTGCACCATGCCTTGCATGTCATCGTGTTGTCCAATGGCTTGTGTGATGGTTTTTCGGAGTTTGTTGTTGATGATGTGCTGGATATAGGAAATGCCCAGAAGTCTTCTGTAGCACCTTAACTCCATGCTTTGTATTCCTCGTTGTAGGTCTGCTGTGATGGTTCATGTTTTACAAGTGTATAGGAAAATGGATATTACAAGGAAGCGCAGCAGCCTTACCTTGGAGTCTAGACTGATGGTCCTGTCTTTCCAAATAGGCTTCAACCTTGTCAGGCCAGCAGTTGTTTGTGCAATCTTGGTGAGGACTTCCTGTCGGGACCCATTGTCTGATATAATGGCTCTGAAATATTTGCATGTTGAGGGATTGGCCTTGGACTTTGATGTCCGTATTGATGCCATTGGTGCTGTTGGTCATCGTTTTGGTCTTTGCACTCATTTCCATTCCAAAGGCTCTGGAAGGTGGTGTCAAGCCTCTGTACCAGCTGTTCAAGTTCTTGTTCTTCTCCAGCCAATCCATCAACGTCATCTGCTCTACCACCTATGCTAATTATGCCTTCGTGACCTGCAAGGGCATCTGACATGATGCGCTCCAGAAAGATGTTGAGTGTTGTAGAGAGTAGGTATCCTTGACACACGCCGATTGTTGTTCTGAACTAGTTCCCGATGGCGCTGTTGTGGAGGACTGCACTGGTAGCCTTGTCATACAGGCTTTTGATGACTTCAATAATTTTAGGGCTGACGTTGTACACTCCTATGGTTGCCCACAGAGTTGCATGCCAGACTCAAACGCTGTGTACAAACACATGATATAGATGTTATTGGTGCTGTAGGTATTTCTCGCAGATTATTCTGTTGAAACTCTGCTCAGTGGTACTTCGCCATGCCCTGAATCCTGCATGTTCTTCAGCTATGATTTGTTCAGCTTGGGGTTTCAACCTGTTATTATTTTCAGAAGAACTTTGCTGGGATGGCTGATGAAGCTGATGGTGCTGTAATTTTCACACTCCTGAAGGTTACCCTTTTGGGAAGCGACGAGGTTCATGGTATAGGTCACTCCCCAATCTAATCTGATAGATCTTGTTACAGATAATGGTGAGGGCGTCATCGCTTCTCCTCCTGCTTGAAGCAATTCTGCGGGCATGTTTTACACTCCCGCTGTCTTCCTCTTTTTCTTTCTGCGTTTGCACTGACGCCTCAACTTCTTCTCGGAGAATTGTGAGGACTTCTTCTTCTTCTCTATTCTGTGGACATGCTAGAACTGATGGGTCTCCGTTTGGTGTGTGGTTGTAAAGGTCAGAGCAGTATTCTGTCCATCTCTCCAAGACTTCTTATTCTTCTGCCAGACTTGCTTTAAATCGTGGAGACCTTGGGCTGTTAACACTTGTCAGCCGCTTCTAAGTCTGGTAGGCCTTCTTGCTTTTGTTCTTGTTCAGACTGTTCTCTATTTCCTGGCACTGATCTTCTATCCAGTTCTCCTTTGCTGTGCGCATGCCATTTCGGATGTCATTGTTGCTTTTTCGGTAGGCATCAGTTCCCTGTGAGATGTTCTTTTTCCTTGTCGTCTCTCTTCATTTATTACACAGGTCCAAAAGTTCAGGTGCGATCCACGGTTTCTTCTTTGGGCGGTGATTGCCAAGGATCTGTCACAGCTGAGTTGAAGGCAGTGGCCATGGTGTTGACATCTACTTCACCAGCTCCCGAAATGAGCAGTGGTGCAAATTTCCTTCCAATTGTGGCTTGGAATATTTTTGCTACCTCCGGGTCTTGCAGTTTATCCAGGTCAAACTTCAGTTTGGTGCACTTTGCTGTGTTTACTCTTTTCAAGTGGAGCCGAAAAGACATCATCACGAGATCGTGGTCACTTCCTATGTCTACTCCTAGATCCTGGTAAAGCGCGTGTCCTGCCAATGTCGACGCTCCAATGTCGACGCTTGATCTGAAGCGTTTCTTGACGATGATGTAGTCAATCTGGTTGTGATGCTCCCCGTTGGGACTGTGCCAGGTCCATGGTCTGGATTTTTTGTGGAGACCAAGCGTGTTTGCCAGTATCAGATTGTTGTATCTGGTAAACTCCAGGAGTCTCAGACCCTGTCATTTGTCTTGTTGTTGGAGAGGTGTCCCCATTATTTAATCGTTCTTATATAGCGCTTTTCCAGCTCAAGAGCTGCTCAAGGCGCTGTCCGATACAGGATCTAACTCAAACCGCCCGAGACGCCCACCCGCAGCCTTTGGGCGCATGGTCTGACGCCCGGACAACTGAGCACAATCCTGGGCAGCCAGGGATGGGGGAGAAGGACCTAGGTGCATGCGGGGTGTTTTCTTGTCACCGGCACTCACCCGTCTAGGAACTGAGCGTCAGGATCTTTAAAGTCCGTTATGATGGAATGTATGCGACACAGACTAGACCTCGGTTTATACTCTCATCCGAAGGAGTAGGAAAACAGGAGTAAAGTGTCTTTCCCAGGGACACAACACAATGGCCCGGCCAGGGCTCGAACCCGGGACCTTCCGATCCGCAAGCCGAAGCACTACCATTAGACCACAGTGCCTCCTTCCACATGTGTCTACCTAGTTGTGGTACGCATCTAGGCCAACCTTAGCATTCCAGTCGCCTTGCACTATGACTATGCCCTTCCTCGGCACTTGGTCAAGGACAGCCTGCAGATGTTCATAGAAATCCTGGACTTCGCTGTCGTCATAGTCTGATGTTGAGGCATAGACCTGGATGATGGTGTTGTTGAAAGGGGCGGCTCTCCGACGGAGGGTAATGAGTTTACTTGGAGACTGGGCGGCAACCCATGACAGTGGCCAGAATGTTTTTGTGGACCAAGAATCAAATGTCGTGTTCGTGCCTGCCATCTCTACCTCTGAAATAAAGCTTGCGGTCTTTGTCTGTCGTTGTTTCACCTAGGCCTTTTCAGCGCAGTTCACCGTTACCTAAAATGTTCCATTGATAGTGTTCCAGCTCGTGGGCCAGTTCTTCTAATTTTCCCTCCGCAGTTAGGGTCCTGGCACTCTAGGTTCCTAAGACAATGTTGTCTCTCGTGCGGAACTTGCTAAGTTGTCAATCAGTAACACATTTATTTATAGAAGACTATTCTATCCTATCCTAACCCGTAACTCTGATGTCGTTGGGGCACCACAGATGATCGTTTAACCAGCATACTTCATCTTTCTCTGTCCTCAGCAACCCTGATGGCTTCGCTCATTGTCAAGCCAGTCCATTCTCGAATGTTATCCTCCCACCTCTTTTTTGGGCTCCCTCTTCTTCTACCTCCTTGCACTGTGCCTTGCAGGATGGTCTTTGCAAGGCCTGATGATCTGGTGATGTGGCCATACCATCTGAGTTTCCGTTTCTTCACCAGTGTGAGCAGATCATCATGTTGTCCAATGGCTTCTGTGATGGTCTATCGGACTCCGTCGTTGGTGATGTGCTGGGTATATAAAATGCCCGTAAGTCTTCTGTAGCACCTCATCTCCATGCTTTGTAGATCTGCTGTGAGGGTCCATGTTTTGCAAGCGTATAAAAAGATGGAGATGACAAGGGAGCGCAGCAGCCTTACCTTGGAATGTAGACTGATGATCTTGTCTTTCCAAATAGGCTTCAACTTTGCCAGGGCAGCAATTGTTTGTGCGATCCTGGAGACACTTTCCTTAAAAACGTGTAAGACCGCGTTATCCCTGTCAATGTATTTCAGCTAGTCACAACAATAAAGTACGTAAACATTTAAACCATCCATCGAACTACCCTTACAACTAGATTTTGCTCCCACCTTCTGTTGTTGTTTTTTTCATTTTACACACGCATCTTTACTTTATTATATAGTTGGCCGCGCCGGAAATAATACTGTTGTATCTCTCTACTTAATCCTAATACATGTAGTAAAATATGAACTCACCACACAGATCACAGCAAGATCCCACAGGAGTGACCGGAGCATTGCAAGGAGACCTCCGGCATTGCTTGGTCTTGATGGCGCAAATTTGCTCCAACATCTATCTCAGACCAGATTATTGTGTTATTATTTTCATAGTGTAGCACATTTGCAATGAGATTCTTACCTATTTTCATATGTAATGACGCTTCATCAGACTCAAACTGGAGATGGTTTACTGTGTTACTTTCATAGTAGATCTACAGCGCATTTATCTGCATCTGCATATACCCCTCTTCGTCTCGGGAGCCTTTCATGGCTATATTCGTGATTGACCATTTAAACCATCCTTCGAACTACCCTTACAACTAAATTTCGCTCCCACCATCTGTTGTTTGTTGTTGCTAGCTTTGTTAGCTAGCTGCTACATTCATTTTCATATTGTTATGATCCTAACGGTTTATTTTAATGTGATTGACTGCGCAAGAAATCCTCCAAGCAAATGTTATAGGCATATAATATATGCACAAGTCCAGGGAACTAGGCTATAATATATAAATAAAGAAATGCCCACATATTAACATTATGTATATAACTGCATTTTGTATGTCTCTAAAACTGAACAAATATTTATAGACATATGGAAATGTGTCAACTTTTTTGTTCGTTCCATTTATCTGCTGCGTTTCAAACTTTTCGACATGGACTCGTATGATAGTGTGTTGTTGCTCTACACAACAGTGTCTTCAGACGCGGGATAGCCAGTGCCCTATACAAATGGACATTGGATTAGAACTGTGATCCTAAAAGGCAGCGACCTTAGTAAATGTTTAGTCCTTTCTTGATTAACTTTTAATATAATAATTTAATATTTACGTCCCTTAGATTCTCATGTGTCTGGGGACTTTAATTTAATTAAAGGAATGAAGAAACGAAAACCTGTCAGGTATAAAATGGTTGGGTGAGGCGTGGAGGGGAAGGGGGGGGGCACTCACCTGCCCTTGGTCGTTGCCGCAAGCGCAGCCACCGATGTCATCACAGCCTTGGCGCGAAATAGTGACTGACGTCATGCTGCCTGATGACGGAGGTTTGAACATCGTTTTGCCATCATCAGTGTTCAGGAAATCCGTGAACGTGCTGGTGGTGAATGACTGAAATGCAACGAATTCGATTGCTAATTAAATGAAGGCAGGACAGGATGGCAGAAAGAAAGAAACGCCGTGGGGAAGAGGACCTTTGCGATGGAGAAAAAGAGGGGAAAGAAAGAGAACAATATACTACAACAGAGGCAGGATGAATACTGCGGTGTGACAAAATGAATGTCGTGGAGGTGTAAGACCTTATTAGGACACTTACAGTGCCCGTGATCTTCAACGACTTCACGGTTAGCTGCAGGTTGTTGTTCATCGTGACATAGTATGCCCGATTACGTAGGAATACGACGTCATCAGTCTTGCAGGGCACATTTTCAGTGTCGACAATGGATTCGGGCAGACAGTCACCTTCCTCCGTGTTGGTGGCGCACCAGTTGTCCGGGTCGAACCAGCTTTCAGCGTTGATAGCTGTATACTCCAAGTCTGAAATACACAAGGGAGAGGTCTCATAAAAATGTACAGCATCTACCAGCGGCAAGGACAACTCAGAAAAACAGACAACTTTAGAAAAAAACAACTTTTAATTAGATCGTGAAGTTTAAGGGAACTCAAAGCAAAAGAGTTTTTGTGGTCTAGTTGGGGTGTTGTTGAAAAGTGGAAGGTAAATTATAAATCAGCCAGCCACATAGGAAGATGAGATTGGATTCGCCTTCACAAAAGGTACATAAAATGTAAAGGAGTTCCCGCAAACTTTCGATCGTAGGGAAAAGGGGGTCGTTTGTGACCTCTCCTTGCTCTGGGCTAGCTTATTAAGGGCGGTGAGTGGACTGGCATGTTTGTGCGCTTGTTTTATTTTGTGTGTGTCGTTTGGGGCATTGTTGCCTTCCAAGTCCTAATCGAGCTCCACACCGCTTAACGAAGCATTTCTAGCATGTGCATAAACCACTACGCCACTGCGCCACCTCAAAAAGATGGCCCCGAGAAAAAGGATTCCTGTAGTGCCGTTCTCACTAAACAGCCGAATGGTTACGGGAAAATCCCCGCTAAAAAGCAGATCGGCTTAGCTCGTATGGATAGTGATCTACTCGAAACCTTACAATTAAGACAGGCGCTAGTATTATTAGTAGCAGCACATACCTCCACCTGAGGACTGGCAGTTGGGAGATGGCTGCTGCGTGAAAGCCAGCTGTATGTTGTTGCCCAGGACAATCATTCCATTTTTGGGCAACGTCTGCGATTTAAACAAAGTTAACAAATATACGTTGTGCACAATTTGTTTTCTTTTGCATTGGTACTTTGCTGCCTGCATGGTCCTCCTATTTCTGTGCCATGTCACCTAACATGCTATTGTGACATGGAGTTTTAGAGCAACGTTAGCCACCATCATCAAAGGTTTCATGACACTGTGATCATTACAGTTGTGGGATTTTGATGTTGTTGGTGGTGGTGGCCGTGTGCGCGTGTACGTGCGTGCATGTGCGTGCATTTATTTAAAGGATAATTTTCTTCTGTTGATATATTGGCTTGGACTAGAGAAACTGAATCAGGCTGTCCCTGATATTCAGTGTGTGACATTGAAATGGCGTAAATAAACGTCGCATTGTTGTCGTTCATAGTGCCAGGGGCTACGGTTGACCTACCACGAAGGAAAACAACAATGCGATTTCCTCCACTGAGGCACAATGAAAAAAAAAAGTCTGGGTTCTTTCACTTTCCAGCCACAGCTAGTCCATTTGAGAATATTTCTTGGCATAACGATCTTTTGAAATTGACTGGAAACCTTGCCTGGCTATACTGTCCCCTGGGCTAGGAGCCTAGTTAAATAGATGTTTTGTTGTAAGTGTATGTCTCAAGACTATCAGAGGCTGCTCAGAGGCTGCGTTGGGCAGAATTACTTTTAAAAAAAAAATTCCCATCCGTGCGGGCAGAATTGGAAAGCACGGCAGCCGCAGAGCAGCGCCATCCAGGAAAAAGAATAATAGGACACAGTGCATACTTGCAGGGTGTGCTTCTGTGTTTGGCGCTGACCTCCCTCGGGCATGGGCGTCAGAATCTGCACAGTCCGTGCGATGGAACGCAATATGTGCACAGACTAGATCTTGATTTATACTCTCATCCCAAAGAGTGGAATAGAAGGAAGTAGGTACATGTATAACAGGAAAAGACAGAGACGGTAAATACTTTTACAATGTGAATCACAAGTAGACGTACTATTTCTTGTAGCGTGGTGTTTGCTTGCAAGTAGATGACAGGACTGTCATCGGGAACGATAACCCTGTCGTTGCCGCAGGGTGCCCGACCACTGTTCCAATTCAACGGATTCTCCCAATCCGTATTCTGAAGCCATCTCTTGTAGACGGCTTCGCTTCCCCCTGTTAACAAAGTAGTTATAAGATTCAAACTACTGGCTGAAAGAAAGAAAGATAAGGTAAAATGAACCCAACGAGCCTTAAGATACAAACCAAACTTTCGATTGTATTAAGAATTTCAAACGGTAAAACAGCGCTAAAAGGTTAGAAGACTAAAGTTGGAAAGTCGTGCATTGAAATATTCGTTGTTGTGCTTACCAGTAAGTATCTACAAGAGCCCGTATCGGAATGTGAACGGAGTGGAGTGCTCTCTACACACTTAGGTGTGAGTAAGTGACTGTTTTAAAATTCTCTTAAGCGGCAGTCGGCAATGCGAATACACTTAATTGTCCCCATCACATTACACAAGGTTTATGTGCAATGAACATCGGAGGTACAGTATTACACATTTCTGTCAATAGGGCAGGCGACAGGTTCAAATTAATCTACAGGCGCATACAATTAAGTCATCCATTGTCGCTCAGTTGTCAGGGGCGCTTAACAGTGTCCTTGACGCTGCAAGTTGGCGTCTTAAACGGCTTGTGTTAGATCCTGAATTTGGCCAGCGCTTTGAGCAGTGTTTTGGGCTGGTAAGCGCGCGCTATTTAATAACAATTTATGTAATTTTTATTTTATAAAAAAATATTTTGGGTGGTTTTAAAAAAATTTATTTTTTTATTTATTGTTCGTGCTTGTGATGCTCTCATTACATTACATTACATTACATTACATTACATTACATTACATGGTTATTGCTTTAAGTTCAGCGGACTCTTTTGAACCAAAGTGATGCGAACGAATAACTTCAAGCCATGTAAGAAGTCATGACCCATGCCTATATTGCACTAAATAACTGTGGGTGTGTATGCATGAATGTACAGCATCATAGAAACAGGATTCGTGCAAGGGTTTTAAAAGGCACGAGTAACACAACCCATAATGTTACCTTTACGCCCCAAACATTTAGGTACACACGCGCACTATACAGTGTGCTTATGTGTTTTATTCAGACGCATCCTTTTGACTGTATTTTCACCCGGAGTTTGTGTGTGTGTGTTGCTCAGCCGTATCTTTTCTTGTGTATTTAAGTACTCAATCGCCCGGGGTAATATGCGTGGTGTGAGTGCGTGCAATAAATGGTATCCGTATAACTATTATAGCTTGTTATTTACGTTCACGTGACTGATAAACAAACGTGTAGCATTACGGAATGGAATTATAAACTGTAGTGCAAAATAATGTAGAACAGTTGTGCAAATTTATTCTACATCCTTGAATGAGCGGATTTAAAAATTTTAAAGTTGGTTTCCTTTCCTTTTTTTTCTTGTTTTTATTTCTGTTTTGTTTCGGCCTGTTTTTTTTTTTTTTTTTTTTTTTTTTTTTTTTAAGCATAACCAACAAGGATAAACATCAGAGTATGAATAAGAATCAAGCATATTTCACGTATCGCAGAGAGGAGAGATTCTTTAGACTACCTTAAATCACAAGTACAATAATCATAACTAAATCACCCTATATATTGTGCATAAATCTGGCTGGAAGGAAACAATAATAAACATCAGAACATAAATTTTTTTCACACTTTACTTTCTATACTCTAATATGTCTTAAATTAATGTGTCTACTTTTAAATCCTGCAGTTTGATTCACGATTCAGAAGACCCAAATTAATGTGAACATAAGTGTATGAGGTAGGTATCAATGTCATTGAATTTCGGGTTCATACCGTCATGTAAAATCAAGGCAAAGTTATTTATTTAATGGTTTCTTTCCTTGTCTAAATATGTCGAATAGCATGACGGTCAAGACGCAATGCGGGTGTGCTCTCTGAAAGGGTTGAAGCAAACAAATTGTTAATAATAATAATAATAATAATAATAATAATAATAATAATAATAATAATAATAATAATGTTCGCCATTTGTAAGGCGCCTTAGCCTAAGGATCAAGGCGCTGGCCGATACAGGATCTAACTCAAACCGCCCGAGACGCCCACCCGCAGCCTTTGGGCGCATGATCTGACGCCCGGACAACTGAGCACAATCCTGGGCAGCCAGGGATGGGGAGAAGGACCAAGTGCATGCTGGGTGTGTTCTTGTTACCGGCACTCACCCGTCTAGGACATGAGCGTCAGGATCTTTAAAGTCCGTTATGATGGAATGTATGCGACACACAGACTAGACCTCGGTTTATACTCTCATCCGAAGGAGCTATAATGGCTTAACGTTCTTTGATTGAAGAAAAGGTCTTGCAATTGAGTTCATTGTTTTATTTATTGTCTACTCACTTTTAATGTGATCATTAAGTCTCATTCTCATTGTAATGCATAAACATGCAAACATATAGTCCAATATATTTTCATGCAGTAAAACTTAAAATATAACTGCATGATACGAAATAGCAATGATACAAAGTATTCTTATAGCACTGTCTTCTTTTTCCTCTTCTTATAATAGTTTATCAAATTACACGAGCAAAATAAAACTGTCAAATCTAGCAAAACTTACCAAAATGTACCAAAAGGAGGAAGATTCCAATGATCAACTGCATGTCTTTCAACTTTCAAGAAAACACAGTAAAATATTCAGCAAAGAATTGAAAACTATGACCGTTTGTCACTGTCGGTTATAAGATTCAGATTTAGTTTGGTCCGTTCATGCACAAGGGTATACGCCCCTCAAACTCTCTCGAGAAGTGTGACTCAATACTCAAGATTTGTCACATGACTGGTTTTCGCAGAGTAGTTCAAGACTAGCGGAGCATCGCTCCTTGTGCTTCAAAACACATGATCTACCTCAGTCTGTGCCTTAAAGTACGTAGATTAACGTCCCCGGACACAGTGCGTATAGGGGACAATAAAACATTTTGGATCAAAATTTATACACGTACCAACTATCGAGGTTGATTTTTTGTTTCAATTGGGACAAATGGGAACTGATCACTACGACCAGCTTCAGCGTTGTTGGTGTAAATATGGAACTGTTATTGTTAAGAATGCAGGCAGTCAGTTACATGCGTTAAGCGTCACCGTCGAAGAGATTGATCTTCATCGCTTGTTGATACATTTATTTAGGCCCTAATGGATTTTCACGAATAAGGTCTATAGTCGTGCATTATCGTATGTAGGTGATCGAGACACGTTTCCGGTTTCGCTGGTATAGACAAGAATAGGCTACACGCTTGGTTTGATATAGGCCCTACATTTAGTTTTCAAGATACATATTGGAACACACGCACAAACGCTGTGACTCCCACAGGCCCACACATAAACACTGTGACTTCCTCCCACCTACCACAAACAAACAAACAAACAAGCTCATGGGTACACGCGCGCGCGCACTCACTCACACACACACACCCACCCACACACACACACACACACACAAACGAGGGAGCGGATTGTTTGAACAACATATTAAGACACCAGTTCTAGATTGATTTACAGAAAGACACAGAGCTTGGTTCTTCTATAATAAGTATGCAACAATGTAACTGTATTTCTCACAGGTTTAAATATGTCTACGTATGCAAGCAGGGTTAGTGGTGAAATGTAGCATATAGGGCTATGCGCCGACTTCTACGAGTAGCCATTAATAATTAATTAACTTTGTGGATGCCATGTCACGAATCGGCAGTTAAATCATCAGCCAGCGTATCGAAATTAAAACATAAACCGCTGTGTATTCTGAGCACGGAACCAGTAGTCAACCAGTTGTTCTAATAGTAGGCCTAAGGGCAAAGTTATGGCTTGTTTTAATTAGAAGGTTCGTGGAGGTTCACAAATCATTATTCGAGGTTCTCAGATCCCGAACCTTGGTTCCCGAACCTTTTGAACAAAGAAAGGTTCAGGAACCTAGCTTCTGGACCTGAGAACCTAAAGCAAACGTTCGTACACCTCCACCAACATTCCAGTTAAGACGAGCCGTTGTTAGCCTATCATTTCCCTAACCACAGTGTAACAAAATGATACAGTCTGGCCATTGGCGCATACTGGGGGTCCCTAAAGTCCAACCTGGCTTCAGATTTAAAAAAAATTGCTCTTATATAGCGCACTTACAAGCTCAGAGAGCTTCTCAAAGCGCTGGCCACTAATATCCAGCAATCACACAATAGTTTGCTGAAGTCAGGATTCCAACCCACGTCGACCGATGAAAGACAATTACGAATAACTTTATTGTTTACTTTCAAGATGTTGACATTGTGCTAATGTAGCTACAGGCTTAATTCGTTTACACTAAAGTTATTACCGGTGGCTGTTATAACCGAACTTTGATGTTGATTTTGTCAGATAACCTATGGGTATGCTTATTTCTTTCCACTAAAGTTAATAACAATAGTTCAATCTTCTTCTTTCGGACCACTGGGACCAGCTCGTCGACTGATCGCTGTAACAATAGCTGTGTTACTGGTACTTAA
Source organism: Oncomelania hupensis (assembly GCA_036898135.1). Classification (NCBI taxonomy): domain Eukaryota; kingdom Metazoa; phylum Mollusca; class Gastropoda; order Littorinimorpha; family Pomatiopsidae; genus Oncomelania; species Oncomelania hupensis. The sequence continues at coordinate 54,929,656 of CM072513.1, forward strand.
CTTATATTGTTGACATGTAGGTACTTCTAAGTTCTTTACAGTAAAGTTAATACCGTAATAACGGCTTGTTATTTGGGTTATGTTGTTTACACTGCACGGTGTCGAGGTAGAGCTCAACGGAGCCATCTCTAGCAGGTACAAATCACAAGAATAAACAGACTGGTATTATGCACACTACATCACATACATTAAGTACTTCGTACATGACAGTACACATTATTCAGCATGCTTACATTCAGTTCGTCCGATTGAAAAACGAGAGAAGGTAACAAAGAAAACACTAAAAACAAGGCAAGTGAATTACAGAAAGAGGTAATAAATTACATCAAAGACTTGGATCCGTGAACGAACTAGATGAACTGAATTTATTTTTAATTGGGGGATTCACACACACACACACACACACACACACACACACACACACACACACACACCCACACACACTCTATTTCTCTCTTCCTCTCCCCCAGTCCCACTCTCTCTCTCTCTCTCTCTCTCTCTTTTTTTTTTTTTCTTTCTGTTGGCCAGTTTAAATAAGAACGTTCACAATAGCCGTACTGTTGCTGACAACATAAATGTCCACTGTTATGGGTACACCTCCATGACCACTCTCACTCTCTCTCTCTCTCTCTCACACACACACACACACACACACAAAGACACACCCACAGTGTCAATCTTTCTCTAAAGCGGGTCTCTTATTGTAAATAGGTACATTGTCAACAGTAAGATGAATGTAACACTCAATATCCAACCCAACAACTTTTGGTCAGGTCATGAATGTTCGAATGCCTAACTGTAATAAGTAGGGTCTTCCTATCCTATCCTATCCTGTCCCGTAGCCCGGAGGTCGTAGGGGCACCACAGATGATCGTTTAACCAGCATACTCCATCTTTCTATGTCCTCAGCAGCCCTGATGGCTTCGCTCAGTATCAAACCAGTCCATTCTCGAATGTTGTCCTCCCACCTCTTTTTCGGTCTCCCTCTTCTTCTGCCTCCTTGCACTGTGCCTTGCAGAATAGTCTTTGCAAGGCCTGATGATCTGGTGACGTGGCCATACCATCGGAGTTTCCGTTTCTTCACCACTGTGAGCAGGTGTTGTCCAATGGCTTGTGTGATGGTCTGTCGGACTTCGTCGCTGGTGATGTGTTGGGTATAGGATATGCCCAGAAGTCTTCTGTAGCACCTCATCTCCATGCTTTGTATTCTTCGTTGGAGATCTACTGTGAGAGTCCATGCTTCGCAAGCATATAGGAAGATGGAGATGACAAGGGAACGCAGCAGTCTTACTTTGGAATGTAGACTGATGGTCCTGTCTTTCCAAATGGGCTTCAACCTTGTCAGGGCAGCAGTTGTTTGTGCGATCCTGGAGAGGACTTCCTGTCGGGATTCATTGTCTGATACAATGGCTCCTAAATATTTGAAGCTATGCACTGTGTTGAGGGATTGGCCTTGGACTTTGATGTCCATGTTGATGCCATTGGTGTTGTTGGTCATTATTTTTGGTCTTCTCTGCACTTATTTCCATTCCATTCCATAAGCCCTGTGGGTTCGGGCATTAAACAGAATAGACCCAACGTTTCCCGGCGTGTCGTATGAGGCGACTAACAGGGGTGATGTTAGCACGGCATCACTGGGCGAAAGTCTTCTACACAGAAGTCACCGGCCAGGGCGGAGGAACCTCACGTTACTACAGGTTCAACGACCACGTGCTCAGGACCAAGGCGAGCCACACTGTATTCGTGGATTTCGGCTGTGGCCAACAGCCTGAAGAGGATTGGGCACCGCTAGGTCTTTTTTGCCCAAGACACACTACATGATGAAGAGCTGGTACAGAGGCTTGACACCACCTCCAGAGCTTATGGAATAGTCAAGTCAAGTCAAAAAGCGATTTATTCCATAAAACCCCTTGAGGCACGTGGATACAACGAAAATAAATAAAAATAAACATACATGTAAAATAACCATAAAAATCATAAAATACAATATAAAATACATATGTACATATATTACAAAAATAAAAGTTAATCTTTCACACTCGCGTTCTAAGAGACATAATAAACATTTACAAAATACACATTCATTATTATCACACAACACAAGCATACTACATAAAACTTATGTCCACACAGACTGAATCACAAATCGCACGCACTCCTCTCGCAAGATTGGGTGATAAAGAAGGGGAGAATGGAATGGAAATAAGTAGGGTCTTAACGGGAGCTAACTGTAACATGCTTGCCATCTACAGTTCGCGAGTTTTCGGAATTTCTTCTAAATTTAGACAGTCCATTGGATTGCAATGGGTACTGTACGACCCACCCTCCCACCAAACCCTTGCAAGGTGAACCAGAACACCCATATTAAGCTTGAATGAACATGGAAGATTAACGTCTCCACCCACAGCAGACGGAGATAACCATTCTAGGGAAGAGGGGATAGGGGCAAAAATCAACACTGAACCACCAGAGCAGTCATACTGCTAAGGTAGATCGTGAAAGTTGCCACTTTTATAGTGCCCACTACGGGATTCGAACCTGGGTCACCGGTTTGTCAGGCGAACTCTTTACCACTAAACTACGGCGGTGGGTCGCCCATAAGCTTATTGCATGCGGTGTAGCTGAGATTAATACAACCACTGGAGAGACGGACGTCAGCTTCGGCTAGTCTAAGCTGCGTAGTGTGAGCTCAAAGCTCTACAGTTGCCTTATGGTTACGTTGACAGTGAAGTTCGCTATGGTCATTTATTATCTTGAACATTCTTAAAACATTCCATACTTTTACAATGGAAACTGTTCCTCTCCCTCCCTCTTCCCCACCCCAAGTCATGCAGAAATGAATACTTATTGTTGTCTTATGCAGACGTTTGAGGTTCGTCTTCTCCGTTTACTATTTTTTGAGTCTGGAAAATTCTTCAAAGGTTTCAACAGTCCACTGTTTTGCAACTGGAGACTGTCCTGTCCACCCCTTTCCCGTGCAGATTAAATAATCCAATAGGCCTATAGCTTACCTATTTCTTTTATTCAATTTATTTTAACGTTTGAGTTGGCCGTTTACTATTCTTTGGCCTTGAAAGCGCAACTGGAGATTGACTGTTCCACCCCCAACGCGTACAATATTCACTTAACCCTGCTCATCAGCGTTGAAGAGGCTGTTGTCATGAATCTCACCCTATTCCATTCTATACCTAGTTGAAAGGCTTTCAGCGACTATTGATTAGTGGGAGCGAACCCTTAACAGGCCATTGTTTGGTAATTGGGGCCGTTCCACCTTTTTCTCACGTTTCGTCTGTACCAAGACCTGTGAGGTATCTCTTTCGTCTGTTTTTGGAAGGTACTATCTATAGGTATAGATAAGCTAAATGAAAGGGTTGGCAGTACTGTTCTATACAAGTTGCAGTTGCATTATTGGTATGTTACGCTGTCACATTCCCAATCGCCTGAACGAGACAATAGCAAAACTTACTGATCGTTGGCACACATTATTGTTACAATTGGTGATTGTTGTTATTCAGCGCTTTACCAACTCAAGTGCTGCTAAAGGCGCTGGCGAATCAGGAGGTAACTCAAGCCGTCCGATGCGCTAACTTGCCGCCTTAGATGCTTTGCCTAATGTTCCAGACAACTGAGCGCAGTCTTGGGCGACCGGGGATGGTGATGGAAAAGATCTAGTGCTTGTTGAGTGTATACACTCACCCATTTAAGACATGAGCTTCAGGATCTTTAAAGTCCATGCGATGGAATGCGTGCGTGCTCAGACTATAGGTTTCAGTTTATACTCTCATCCGAAGGAGTAAGCTTACACATAAACACAATAAAGAGGGATGGGGTTATTTATTATTTGGGGGAGAGAGAGAGAATATAGATGGAAAAGAAACGTAAGAAGTAAGAAGAAAAACTTCAAGCAATTCAAACGACAGGCATTGCATAATGAAAACTAGTAAATAGATGTTTCAATCTTTAATGTTTTAATAAGGCACTCAGACCAGATTTTTCAAACACTGATAAAGTTAGCCGTTTGGCTTTGACTTTATTTATTATTACTATATTTATTTATTACTACTGTCGCTATTGTTAGCCTCCCCCCGTTGGGGTGCCGGGGGTTTCAGTATAAATAGTATCCCCACTTTCTGGAAATTTAGTGCTTTAAATTCCCACTGTCGCTGTCTTTCTCATTTGTCCTTGCTCATTCCTGCTCTGTTCTATCAATCTGCTATACTATCTTCTTCTTTGCTAGACCAGTCACTTACCTTTTTTTCTTGAAAACTCTTCCGGGACAAGACTCCTTATTTGTGTATGAGGTCTGTTGGATCAGCTTGGGAATATAGGATGCTTTCTGCCAGGTGGTCACTAGGGCTTCCTATGATGTTATTATTTAGCAATATAGGCATTTTATATGTATGTGTTTTGTTGATAATTTATAATGATGTTTGTAATCTATTTTGTTTTTGTAAACGGGGGTTCGATAAATTAGAGTACAGCCTCAGCGTCCCCTGCGTGGGATGTCTTTATTGTAAAGTGACTGGCTGGGGGAGAGCTTTCAGTTTTACCACTAGGGTTGTTTCAGCAGATCTTTGATGCGGATCAGGGGTTGTCCGGTCCTGAATTGGCTCGGAAGAGTCCGCTGGACCTAAAGCAATAATCATGTAATGTAATGTAATTTATTGTTAGCCTACAAAAATTGTAGACGATCTCCGTCATCTTGAGCACTGTTATGCGACAAAATAACAATAAAATCATAGATACAGATAGAGCTATGTAAATTTGGTATTAAAACTATGTAAGAGTCAAGATTGATTAGCACAGCTCCACTACATTTATTCAACCATGTTGTAGGCTACCTGTCGAAATCACCTATAAATACATTCTAGTGGCCTCTATTGGAACTGACGGCTTTTGACAATATCACAACACACAGTCATGTAGGCTTAAATGAGTAACAATAATTTCAGTTCTCAGCAGTTATCCAAATTATATCACAATTACGAATATGCACCAATGACAAAATAAAACTTTGTGGTTTGTGGGTTTTTTGGGTTGTTTTTTTTTTTTCTTTTTTCGGGCAGTCATAAGTTTTAGTATATATAGGCTACGTACGTGTATGTTGGAATATATTTGTTTTTCTAACACGGCACACACACATACATGCACACGCGCGAGCACCTCACTCCCATTCCCTACCAGCCAGCCAGCCATATCTAGACAGATACACACCACTTTTTCTTGAAGTATAATTTTGCCTGATAAAATCCTTTAAAATGACTACTATACAAAATAAAGATGGGTATGATTAAACATTTAAACCCGAGGCAGAAATTCTCTCCGGTCAATTAAAATGGCAAAAATTATTGCACTTTTTGCCGTAGCGAAATGTAATAATCTTGAATTCATTTCCAGACAAGATTAATTCGATTAATTGTGATTAATGTTGCTACAGTTTAACAAGAAAGAAAACTTGAGTTACAACGGATATGGTAAGTAAGCAGGAAGTGGGAATTAGAGAAAAAAAAACTATTACCAAAAGTAACATTTATTCACAATTCTCCAGTAATTACACTGTTTACCGAAATTATTTTTAAAATCACTATATCCTCCCACCCAAACCCACCTCTCTGCCACACAGACACACACAACCGTGTAGAAACGCCGTTGTGATGACTTTCATGAATAACAGTCATGAATAACTGCCTTTAATAACGGTACAGGATGCAGTCAATATAAAAATTTCAAAAATAAAAATTAGATTTTCTTCCGTCTTCTAATAGCGATCTCCCTGCCTTTACACCACCTGTTTGAGTGATGTATGTGTATTTGGTGTGCATGAGGGTAAATGAGACAGGTGAGCGTGTATGTTGGTATAGATCGCCGCGCTTTGAGCCTTGAGGAAAGGCGCGTTCATAGCATCCTGTAGCCTATTATTATTATTATTATTATGAAACTCTACATACATTATTTTGACACTTTTAACATTATTTTGACATTTTTCTATTTTTTGAAGCTATCCCTAACCCTAAACCAAACCCAAAGAGTGTACACTCTTTGCCCAAACCCTAACTATAACCGCAACCCTTAACCTAACCCTAAGCCTTACACATCCCTAACCCTAACGGAACATTGTTCTGACGTCAAAATAACGGGGCCATCAAAAGAAAGTATATAGAGTTTCAAGTGTATGTCAGAGTAACGTCGTTTCTACCTAGCCACACAGGCATAAATTCGGTCAGTCATGCAGGCACACACACACGCGCGCATGCACCCACACACACACTCTCACACACACACACACACACAAAGATGGTACTGAACATGGTAAGGCTGCATATTCGGCAACGGTTAGATGCAAGGCAGATAGGTCAGCAGTGTGACGGTGGGTCTCTTGTTGCTGGGCTCTGCACAATGGAATGCTATTACCCACTCGTCTATGTCTGCAGGGATCAGCTAGTGTAATCACCTTATGACTAATCTTAATACATTTATAAGTTTAGCTCGGTCTGTGTGCATTATAAGTTTAGCTCGGTCTGTGTGCATTATAAGTTTAGCTCGGTCTGTGTGCGGATAGGGTTATAGAGATAGGGAAAAAATGGTATAGATTCACCGACACACTAGCTCTCGCACGGCTATGAAACATAGATAGTCCAGCCACTTGTTAACAGTAAATATTACACATTTATTTCCTCTACTCTATACAAAATCTTCTAATCTCTACCCTAACTTAAACGTCCAAATTTCACTTCACGTAGTTCGCTCCTTGATGGGTCTATGCAGCTACTGTTCTTGATATTTGTTACTGTCTCATCATTGGGCTAAGAGTTCTTTCTGTCCTATTATTCGTTTTTCTGGACGAGTAGACTATCGCAGATCAGTGTTTGGGCACGGTTTTGGAGGACTTAGCTTTTATCGGCAATGTGCGGTGTTGTTGTCTCTTCTTCTTGGTAGATGACTATTGAGTTAGTGGAGCCCAATGCTCTCGCTGCTCAAGGTTGCAGGCCACGTGTCTGGGTTGCCTCTCTGTGGGATTTCTTCCCGGCCGTGGACCAAGATGCCTGCTCGTCTGCAAAATATGAGACGAATTTCTGCAACGCTTTGTATACAAAGGTTGTGCAGAGCGTCTCACTGTTGGCTGAAATAGCCCTCAGTGAGATTGCACCCTCTTATACAAATAAGGGACGACCAATTCTTCTAAGTACGTGGTCCACTGGAATTTCCAACATAATTCCTATACATATACCTACATCATGGCTAAACTAAACACATGGAGAAGTAATTAACAATATACACATTCTCCGGTACAGCCACTGGTCTGCAATAATACACATAGGAGAAACAACAATTGGACAATGGAGACTACCTCATGGTTTCGGGAACCGGTCGCGGGTCAGCCACGTGGTCAGCAAAGTTTTACTAACAATCACAATTCTAAAACATGGCAAAATTTCACAGACACAATACAGCAATATCATCAATAAATCGCGATGAAACAAACGATGGATCATTTACCTTCTTGACAATGTCAGGCCCTGGCTATACTGCGATGAATGATTTTCACCCGTCACCTGCTTTAGTCTTTCCAAGAGATTTTACAACGTGCGTTCTTCTACCGTGCTGTTCAGACCAAGACTAACTATCCTCCCGCTGGGGTCTGCTATCGTGCGAGACTACGAGAATAGTAACGCCACCTAGTGGAAGTTGCGGGTGATTGGTCAGCTGGATGATGTCATGGCTTATCTAGTGAAGCTGTAGCCTACACATGTGTAGAACAACCTAACTTCTATCGTCTGCTAATCAGCGACTTAACTTACATAGGTCAAAGCAGACTCAGAGCTGCCAACCCCTAAAAAAAATTTCAGTAGCAAACAAAGAAAAATATCAGTAGTTTCAGCTCAATTTCAGTAGCAAATGTACGAACAAGAATTTTCACATGATAAAATGAGCATTATTTAAAATGTTGATATTAGCTTAAATAAAAACCAAACACCAACACAAAAAGCATTAACTTTCAATATTTATTTTTAAAATGATAGAAATGTTCCTGAAACACCATACGCGGCGAGACCTCGCGTGTAATCGCCTGAAGGAAACACGGGGATCACAGGACATGACTGTGGTCTCTCTCTCTCTCTCTCTCTCTCTACCGCGCAGTGGCTGCTGAGCTAAAAATAGAGCACACGCAAAGCGCTATACGAAAGTCTATGATATTGACGAAAGCCTAGTAGGCCTACGTCTCTCGCGGCTTTGTTTCGATACTTGTAAAAAAATAGGTATGCTTTGAAATTTTTCTTCCGTAGTATTTCTTGAAATGGCGTAGTTGCGGAATTAAAGAACATTTTCCGGAGAAACTACGGACGTTCCGTAGGGGTTGGCAGCTCTGCAGACTGAATGTTGGAGGCTTGAAGCCTTAGTGCTAAATTGAACTAGCCTCTCGCGACAAGCAGAAGCATTTTCCCGTCCTTGTTTCCATTCCAATTTCATCCGCAAAAAGGAGGTTGGAGATTGCTCTACCCCCTATGCTGACTGTGCCTTCGTGATCTGCAAGGACATCTGACTTGATGTGCTCCAAGAAGATATTGAAGAGTGTTGGAGAGAGTAGGCATCCTTGACGCACACAGATTGTTGTTCTGAACCAGTTTCCAATGGCGCTGTTGTGGAGGACTGCACTGGTAGCCTTGTCATACAGGCTTTTGATGACTTCAATAATGTTAGGGCTGATGTTGTACAGTCTCATGTTTGCCCACAGAGCTGCATGCCAGACTTGGTCAAAGGCTTTCTTGTAGTCTATAAACACATGATATAGATGTTATTGGTGCTATAGGTATTTCTCGCAGATTATTCTGAGGTTGATAATCTGTTCAGTGGTACTTCATCCTGGCCCTGAATCCTGCATGTTCTTCAACTATGATTTGTTCAGCTTGGGGTTTCAACCTCAGCAGTATTAACAAGTATTATTACACAATACTTTGTCTTCTGATTGAGAAAAATGAAAACAGCCGTATCATATGCAACGTCATAACGGGATTACAAGCAAGCAGTGGATGTACGCTTAATACAGATACTATCATGGAAATACGCACACAGCAGGGCATTATAAAGAAGGCGTAGGTGAATACCATTCTTTAATTTAAAAGAACTCCTTGATCCATTTTATATAAGCTCATGCCTGCGCACACACATGAACGCATTCACACACATAGAGGCTCTTGAACAGAAATCGATTGTTGTGCATAAACATCATGAATTCCTACTGTGTGTCCATGTATCTGATGAAATCAAGTTTCTCATGTAGCCTATCATTGTATAATTACTCGGACACGGGTGAACGGTGTGAGCATTTTAGATGCATGCGCCTAAAGAATCAGAGATTATATTCTTTATACTGGAGAACATTCTGAAACATTTTAAATTGTTTTATTTGCTATTATTAAAATTATTATATATTCAACAGAAGGAGCATGGGGATGGGAGTGGGGGAAGGGTAGGGGAGAGAAAGAGAGAGAGAGAGAGAGAGAGAGAGAGAGAGAGAGAGAGAGAGAGAGAGAGAGAGAGAGAGAGAGATTCATTTATAAACATAATGCTGGGATTTAATCCGATTCAATCTTGTCTTTTATTCTTGCACTGCTACCGTCTTTACATCATTTTGCTCAAAACACATGCAACCAGACAATCACATTATATGTCCACACAACATTCCCATGCAAGTCACAATCAAAAGTCTTCATCGGAGTGACCTCCACCACCATCATCACTGTCTTTTCCAAAATCCTTCATGCGTGCTCCAAGCATGTAGTCATCACGCAGCACACTCCATGACTGGCCATCTTGTGACTTGTCCTAACAGTAACAGAATTGTACATTAAAAAATAACTGTTCTTGTATAGTGCTCTTACATGTTCAAAGAGTTGCTCAAATGTTAATTTAGTTATATAGGTATACAACCAAAAAGGCTTGAAAGTATCTTTTAATAACATAATACCGTACAAGATTATAACAACTTTGTTTAGCATTAACAATGATATGCCTTCATTTAGTTACTACATGAAAGTTGAAATCCCATACATGGATTTAATAATAATTTATGTTACTAATATATTTTTTTAAAAGCTCAACTCCAAACTAAAAAGTCTGCTCAAAGCGCCCACATGCATATTTTCACACAAGCACTCGCAGAATAAGAGACTGTACAGTACGATCAATTTATTATATTCAGTTTAAAAAAACACATTTTGCACCAAGACTGCAGTACAAATTCTGTGAGGCGATAGTTTCACTGGTCTAGTTTTGTTTGCTGTGGTCTAAAACTACTTCAATAGGCCTATTCTGTCTTCTGCTTGGTGAATCCAACTAGAACTCTATAGAATCACCACACTGGTGAGAATGCTGTGTATGTGACCATTTCCTTTATCACTGTAAAGATAGCCACATTCCGTCTTCCAGGTTGGTGGTGTTTGCAGTGTGTGTTTTTGTTGCTGTAACTCACTTGGCTAGGACATGAGAGTCAGGTCTTTAAAGTCTGTACTATAGATTGCATGAGTACACAAACTACACTTTCATTTATTCTCTTGTACGAAAGAGTAAGGGCACTTTACTGCCTGATATGAGCATCGGGCTCAAGTTACCAGCATGGCAGCAGCTGGAAGGCGAACACACATTCAAGTACTAACTAAGGTCAGCATTGCTTAACGCCAAGAAGTCAAGCCATAGATTTTACTACTCAGCAATAGCAGGTATCTTCAGCTATCTAAATTTTACACAGGTGGTGCATTAGCACTTTCAGTTTTGTATTCCTTACATGAATATTTTGACCAGCCATGAAAATATGTGTATGTGGGAAAAAAAAGTGTAATATATATGTGAACAAATTTGCAATAAGCTTGATCTTTAATTACACAAGCGCAAGAAGAGCCAAAACAATTGTCTGCATGTAAAATAATTACCTGTTTATAAAATGAAGGGAAATCAAGCAACATTACTACAAATCACATACCTGCTTTGCTCCCTTTGATTTGGTAGCTGGGGCCTTGCTGTCTAAGAGGTCGAGGAAGGATTTTTTTGTCATAGATCCCACAGCTTTTTCCCTGTGTCTGACAGAAGACCCTGCCTCTGCCAGTTTGTCTCCAAGGATGTTCTGCTGTTGGCGCACGGCATTGAACAGTTGTACCACACCTCTGGAATTATACACAATTAAATATATATAATAAGGAACTAGTTCACAACAATTACAATACTGACAGCAAAGTAAAAGGAAATTGCAGCATTGGAAATGATCGCTTTCCTAGAATTTAAATGTAATATGTATTCATATAAATTAGCAGTGATGTCGTATGCTTTTTCTTCACCCATGTTTACCACCTTCCTCCTCTTTGCTGTTCAGCAAAAATTTATATTTTTAAAAGTAGTACAATATGTATATGGTAATATCTTATTGTTTACCTTGTGGCTATTCGCTGAAGACTCTTTTCTTTCTCCTTTTCAAATATGCTGGGCTTCAATCGGCCAAGTTCTTCCCATTCTTTCCTCTGACAAAATAAAGAGAAAGGACTAACATTCAATAAAAAAAACTAACTAATGTTACATCTTAGTGTTAATATGTTGACTGTTATTTTCCTAAAAAAAAGTGTAGACGTCATGTGAGGATGAAGGTAAGATCACAATAACGTATCATATTAACCCTTTCACTGCCAAGGGAGAATTGCACTGCGTTACAACCATTTGCCAGGCAAATCTGGCTCATGACTATAACAAATTACAAACTAGAAGGGCAAAGCCCATTTGACTCACATGGCTCTTAATGAACTCGCAATATTTAACATAAAAATGAGTGCCCATCTCCCCCCCCCACTCCCCCAAAAAATGAAGTTGCATTAAAATACCAAATTTGACCTTTCTATGCTCTTGACCTTGAGATGACATTGACCTCTGGTTCCAAATACACTAATGTACTATGAAATACAAAAGTTGTATTATGTCAATAAAAGTGGTATAACCATAACCCTGACCTTCACGTGATCTCTCATGCATGTCTGATCGAATAAGTTAATAACCCAATGTTGTTGCATACTATGGATAAATAACCATTCCACTGTACGATGACCTATTTTTTGTATGTTTTTTCAAGGCATAAAATGACACTAACCTTCAAGATCAACGCAAAAAAAGAATACATATGAAAGATCAATCTATCATCTCTCAATACGACAAGTTTGGACTTTATATCTCTCATAGTTTAGGGTCAAGGTCACTTCAAAGTACCTACACAAATTGACTTGGGACAGCTCCAGTGACCTTGACCCTGGAGTCAGGTTAACAAAATTTACATAATTGTTGTGTCTCATTGATATCTATCATGCCTCAAAGAATCGTAAGTTCAATATTAATAACATAGAAAAACAAATGAAATTTTGTGAAAAATTGTCTTTTTTTGACTAACATTTGATGAACATGTGACCTTGACCTTGAAGTCATTCATTCACTGATCATTTTTAAGTTTTGAGGTCTCATGGGTATACACCATCTTACCAAGTTTGGTTGTGATAGCTGAAATAGGCTCTGAGTACTTTAAAAAGCTTTTGCCTAAACAGATGATGGGCTGCAGATGCAAACAGACGGGCAGACATTTTTTTATCGATATCATTTTTGGATTATTTAAGACTCATCTTGCACAGATTTGCAAACAAAATTTACACTTTTTTGTTTTTTTTATGGGGAGGGTGAGTACAAAGACTTACACTGCTATGCATGTGAGTCAAAAGTTATAGCGTGAACACTATTAGAAATAACTGGGTAACACTTAACACATTTCTAAAAGGTAATTTAATTTTCTACATAAATATGAAGTCATCAAAAGCCTGTATGACAAGGCTACCAGTGCGTTCCTCCACACCAGCGCCATCGGAAACTGGTTCAGAACAACAATCGGTGTGCGTCAGGGATGCCTACTCTCTCCAACATCTTCCTAGAGCGCATCATGTCAGATGCCCTAGTCAGCATAGGAGGAAGAGCAATCTCCAACTTTCGTTTTGCAGATGACATTGATGGATTGGCTGGAGAGGAACAAGAACTTGAACAGCTGGCAGAGAGGCTTGACACCACCTCCAGAGCCTATGGAATGGAAATAAGTGTAGAGAAGACCAAAATGATGATCAACAGCACCAATGGCATCAACACGGACATCAAAGTCCAAGGCCAATCCCTCAACACAGTGCATAGCTTCAAATATTTAGGAGCCATTGTATCAGACAATGGGTCCCGACAGGAAGTCCTCTCCAGGATCGCACAAACAACTGCTGCCCTGGCGAGGTTGAAGCCAATTTGGAAATACAGGACCATCAGTCTACATTCCAAGGTAAGGCTGCTGCACTCCCTAGCCATCTCCATCTTCTTATATTCTTGCGAAACACGGACCCTCACAGCAGATCTCCAACGAAGAATGCAAAGCATGGAGAAGAGGTGCTACAGAAGACTTTTGGGCATTTCCTAAACCCAGCACATCACCAATGACGAAGTCCGACAGACCATCACACAAGCCATTGGACAACGCGATGACCTGCACACAGTGGTGAAAAAACTGAAACTCCGATGGTATGGCCACGTCACTAGATCATCAGGTCTTGCAAAGACCATCCTGCAAGGCACAGTGCAAGGAGGTAGAAGAAGAGACCGAAAAAGAGGTGGGAGGACAACATTCGAGAATGGACTGGTTTGACACCGAGTGAAACAATCAGGGTTGCTGAGGACAGGGAAAGATGGCGTACGCTGGTTAAACGATTATCTGTGGTGCCCCTAAGACCTCCGAGTTATGGGATAGGATTGGATAGGATAGGACATAAATATGCTATTTTGAAAAAGAAAATTAACTAAACATTTTTTTACTTGTTTTTAATATTTATTTATTTATAGTCCAAATAAGAGATAGTGAGAAAGAGAGAGGGAAGCAATCACATCATATTTGTTGTATTTTTTATGTATGGGTGAGCGGTCTTGCATTCCTTTTGTCTACGTCCCTGTTGAAAATGGTTATCATACCTAACTTATGAGTGTTAAACAGCTAATGTTCTCAGCTTTCCAATGTTTGTATTTGTTTTCAGACGGTTTAACTATAGCGAGAAAAAAACATCACAATAATGACGACGAGATAACACATCACTGGCATATTTCATCACACTATTGCAACTTATCTCGTCATAAGCAGTTAAAGGGTTATTACCAAAACATAACATTCACACTTCTTTTATGAATGTGATTATGTAAAAAGATTTTGGAATCATGTTTGAAGTATGCTGTCTGCTAAACTTAGAAAAAAAAAAAAGTTCTATGCTAGAGGTGTTTTTTGGTGTAGCAATTGAAAGATTACCGTTAACAGAGGAAGAAGCAAATTTCGCTAATCATATTATCTCGATAGGAAAATTGAGCATTAGTATTGCCAAGAAAATAAATGCGTTGAATTCTTTGCATGTCATTTTTGACAATGAATCAGTTATTATTACAACGTTTAATGGCTACTAACTAGTGGTGTAGATATATAATATTCTCTTGCAAACTTTGAAAATCAAGGCTTGTGCCTTACCTACTTCACTAGTTATCTAGTTATTTTTTTCTCTTGAAAGCATGTTTGTTCTACAGTCTGTCTTTGTTTAGTCTTATCTGTCCTATCCTTTATCGTGTAGATTTTGTGTTAAAAATGAAAGAAACAATGATAAGGTACATGGCTGTTAAAAAAAGGATAGAGGGGTGGCGAAAATGGAGAAAAAATAGAATATCGATTGCGAGAATGACCATCGGTGAGTTCAGACACGGAACGGAACTTGATCCAGTATGCATTTTTGAAAATGAAATGGTATTGAGGGGATATGTAACAATATCATTTCTTTTTTCTTCCCCTTACCTTACACCCGTTTTTTTTTCCTCCGGGAAGGTTGGGTTTGAGGGGTTGTTGTTGCTTGTTTCTCTGTTCAAATAGCTATGAAGATTAAGCTACTTTGTCAGTAATATTGATTTGTATTCTGATGTTTTCTTGTTTTCTTATTTGGAAAAAAAAATAAAGGTAAAGGAAAATTGAAGAAAAAAAAAAAGAACCAATGAAAAAAAATCTGAGGAACCACTTGGTGAAAATTTAAAAAAAAAAAAAAAAGGACTCGGTCTGCATGTATCTGAGGTTAAAAAAAAACAACAAAAAAACCCCCAAAACATTCATACCATTGGTTAACTAAAACTACAGCTATTTCAATTCGTGACTTATCCAACCACCCACACCCCACAAACAAAATAATAAAAATTAATGGCAAATCAAAATTATATATTATTATTATTATACATATTTATACATTTTTGTTATTTTTACCTTTTGATATATATCTCCGTTCTTCCGCGACTCATGGATTTCAGAACTGTCAACAGCATCAGGCTCACTCCCAGTGCTGCAATCCTTCTTTGTAGACAGTTTTTGTCGCTTGATTTCCTTGTCTGTCTTTCCCTTTGCCAGGACAGGGTTTTTCCTTTTGGGCACTTTCTTTCCAAGAATTTTGGCAAAGACATTGCCTAATCCTGTTTTACTCTCCTCATCATCACTGCTACTAACATCATCATCTGGAACTAAAATCGCATTACAAATGAAGGCCAGGCACATGAATGTGGGACTTTATTTTAGTATACATGTAGTACTTACTAGAGATGGAATCTTAGGCTGTCAGCTTTTTGCCCTCTAGTTAACGTGCTTTAGAGAGCATGTTTGTTAAATGTCACCATGGATTGCCTTCCGTTTTGTCTGAAGAGTTTGCCTACCATGATGAGTGGTATACATTACATAGATTTAAAACTAATCCATCAAGGCATCATTAAGAGATTAACCGAATAGTACCAGAGTGAGTATTTATAACTAATCATTTACTCCAGGATTAGACCTTCCTTCCAAACCACTTCTTAACATATATCCCCTTCTCATCAACTTGGCTACATAGAGATCAATGACCATTGACAAAGGAAAGGTGCTTGTGTTCCTCACAGTCACGGAATACCACCCAATCATGCCTTATACTAGTGGTACTGGAATGATAACCACAAGGAAGCGAAAAAGCATTATCAACACTCTGTCCTCCTAGTGGTATTCAGATTTTTTTATGTTCATGATAACTTATACCAGCTACCTATCTTGTACTACCTAAAAAAAATAAAAACATATGAAAAGTCAAGCTAGAAACAGTGAAAGCTCAGTATGTTAGTAAGCTGAGTAGCCTGACTAATCAAGCATGAATGTGTGAGAATTTTCTTCTTGACTAACTTCAATCAAAGAATATTCAGTTAACACAAAGAAGGATCATTCTGAAAGATTGCTATATAAATAATGATGATATTCAGCACGAGGCTCCCCAAGTGGTCATCGTGATAGAAACTCGGGGGAGGCATTCCGATGCATAGCGACAAATAAACAAACCTCGAGTGTTGAATGCTGCTAATTGATCACGTTTTTAATTAAACGGCCCAGAATGTGCATTAAATATGCACAGATGCTTGTAAAACAATGATCCTTTTTGGTAATAAAACAATGTACAAAAATATAAGTGCAAAAAATAGTTTACAGATGCTTGTAAAACAATAAGTAAATGATCCTTTTTGGTAATAAAACAATGTACAAAAATATAAGTGCCAAAAATAGTCTCTCTCTCTCTCTCTCTCTCTCTCTCTCTCTCTCTCTCTCTCTCTCTCTCTCTCTCTCTCTCTCTCTCTATCTCTCTCTCTCTCTATATATATATATCAGATGTATATGTGTTTCAGAATGATGAAGCATTAGACCAAACTTGGTGACCAAAAATCGATAGCCTAGCACTCCAAAAAGTTCATTGAGATGGAAAAAAAAATCCAGCGTAAAAATAGATCTGCTTGAACAAGAAAGAACACAATGGTTTTTATTTTTTTTTTTTAGTAAACAGGTTGATAACAAACATCAAGTGTTTTAGAATGACAAAGCGCGAGACCAAATTTGGTGACCAAAAACTGATAGTCTAGAACTCCAAACATTCATACCGAGGGCAAAAATTACCAGCGTATACACTATTGCTATGCTAATTGATAACAAAAATCATGCCAAATTCATTGATGTAAAATCTGCATACCCAGATATGCACTGAACACTGCTTCCTATCAGTGGCGGCTATTACAGCATTCTAGCTTAAGCCCAATATAAGAAAGACTGCCAATGAGCATGCTATTGTTTGTTATTCGAGAAAGGCTATACAAGACAAAATTTGACCTGACCAGAGTTTAACAAGATAAGAAGCAGCAGTGCAGTAGATGTAGGCCAATTTTATGGTTGAGTTCAAAAACAGTATAGATCTAGCTTTAATGTTATCGACACTACTGTGTACACTGGTTTACAAACAACAAAAAGCAAATACTGTACAAACACAGTATTATTATTACTGTTCTTCCTAATCATTATTAAGGAAGATTTATGTCACGTAGGTCTATGCAGTTTGATGGCAAAACTGCTGGTTCATCTACAAATATGCATAATTTTTAATCATTTGTGATACTCAACTTGTTTCCTCCTTCGGGAATCTGAAGAATAATAACAAAGTTCATTATATTATTTATAAAGAAGTTTTTGATCAGCTTGTCTGACTGCACATCAACAGCAGGCGAGGAACATAGGGAACGACATTTTTGGATGCAATCAGAGACACTTTCCTGAATCAGCATGTACATAGCCCTACGCACTACAGAGCGCAACAGAACCCTACTTTGATAGACCTGGTCTTCACCAACGAAGAAAGTATGGCGAGAATCTGGTTCATCAAGCTCCTCTGGGTAAAAGTCACCATCATTGTTTGATTTTCAACTACGTATGCTATTCTATCAGGACAAGTAATCATACGGAAGTGAAGTTTACATACAATAGGGGAAAATATGATGCAATGCGGTAGGGTTTGGATTCACAGGACTTGGTAAAAGAATTGAAGCATTTTGGTGCTCAAAAGGCCTGGGACATACTGAGGACGAAAGTGACAGCGCTGGTAGCGGAGTTTGTGTCCAAGATTGGTAGAAAAAACAGTTCAGGCAATAGCAGAAAAAAACCACAGTGATTAGAAAAGACTGCACTCAGTAAGAATGGATTAAACAAAAAAGGGCCGCCTACACTCGTTTTATGCAAACCAGGGAGGCAAAGGATTACCTCTTATACGTCACAGCCAGAAATCAGGCGAAGACTGCATGTAAAGAGGCTGTCTAAAGTATGGAAAAGGACATTGCTAAGTCAGCAAAGAGTAACCTTAAAAAGTTTTATGCCTATGCAAGAAGTAAGATGAACACAAAGGAAGGGGTGGCAGATCTCTCAGATGGACAGGGTGGCAAGGCAACGGAAGACAGGACCAAGGCTGAGGTACTCAACAAGTTTTTCTGAAGCGTTTTCACTAAAGAAAACCTGGACTCCATTCCACAAGCTGATTTTAGTCAGGATCTTAGGGACAGTTTTACCAACCTGGAAACAGTGAAAATAGACATAGCACATGTGGAAAAATGTTTAAGCTCATTAAACCCTTCCAAATCAGCAGGCCCAGACGACATGCACCCAAGGGTTTTGAGAGAGTTAGCAGTTGAGCTTGAGGGGCCACTAACAGTTGTGTTCGAAAAATCGTTGAACGAGGGAACTTTGCCTACTCAGTGGAAGGAAGCAAACGTCACACCCATTTTTAAGAAGGGCGATAAAAGTGCCCCTGGAAATTATAGGCCAGTTAGTTTGACCAGCATACACTGCAAGACTTTAGAAAACATTATACGAGAAGCTCTGTTTGCTCACTTAGAGAATAACATATATTCTTTCCGACTGTCAACATGGCTTTGTGCCGAAGAGGTCATGCTTCACCAACCTGCTGGGAGTAATGGAAGACTGGACATCAAGTCTGGACAGTGGAGACGACATTGAAGCTATATACCTGGACTTCGCTAAGGCGTTCGACTCCGAACCACACTACAGACTACTGGAGAAGCTAAGAGCCTACGGGATAGGGGGAAACCTGCATGACTGGGTTAGAGACTTCCTGGTTGGGCGTACACAGCGGGTTAAAGTTAATGGAAGCAGTTCTGCCTGGGCTGAAGTGGCCAGCGGGGTCCCTCAAGAGAGCGTTCTGATACCAGTCCTCTACATCATATTTAACAACGACCTCCCTCAGGTTGTAAAGAATGTGTGCAGCATGTACGCAGATCACACCAAGGTCTATGGTCCAGCCAAAGAATGTGAATCTCTTCAGTGGGACTTGGACAGTTTGGTCAACTGGGCGGACAAATGGCAGCTGAGGTTCAATGCTGGTAAATGCAACGTGCTCCATATGAAAACAGAACCTACAACATGAGAACACATAACATCGCTAATACGGTTCAGTTAGAACACTCTTATATGGAGAGGGACTTGGGAATTCAAATAGATCACGAGCTGAAATTCTCTAAACATGCCGAAACACAAGTCAACAAGGCAAACAGGCTGCTGGGGCTAATGCGTCGGTCTTAGACTCTTACGAATACCTAGACGAGGAGTCTATGAGGCTGCTCTTCATAGCGCTAGTTAGACCTCATCTGGAATTCGGGAACTGTGTGTGAGGCACGCGCTATGAGAAGGACAAACAAATAATCGAGCAGGTCTTACTCAGAGCCACCAAATGCGTTCGTAGTGTTAGGGATCTGGAGTACGAGCAAAGACTAGAAGCGCTAGATCTGCCAACCTGGACGTGCGCACTCGAGGTCATAAGTTGAAACTCAAAAAGCATTATAGTAGAACAGATCTCCAACGCCATTTCTTTACAAACAGAGTGGTAGACACATGGAACATGCTCCACAGCGACATTGCAGACGCCTCGTCATTGAAAAGTTTTAAAAATAAGATTGATAAAGTTTTTAGAGACTACAACTACAAGTTTAAAGCTAAGGTATGCCACCCACTACTAAGGCCAAAAGCCCATAAAATAAGTCAGGTGATTGAACAACAAGTGATTGCTACAAGAACCGGAAAAAGGACAATGCTCCACAAATCATTATCATGGAAGAACAGTCATATTGTTGTTGTTGTTGCATCAATTTTTATTCATCAGATTAACATAAGTTGTACTGATGTAACATAAACAATTTACAAAATCTAACATGCGCACATCATAGATATTTTCCAAATGAAGTAATTAATTAATCAAACTATAGAGATCATCATACTACTAACATACACATACACTTTTAACAACATACATTCATTCCCTTGTAACAATTCATTGATTAAGAAACACACACACACACACACACACACACACACACACAAAATTAAAAAAAAAATAAAAAAAAAAAATAAAAAAAATAAAAACTTTCAACTTTACCTGTGAAGAACGAAGTACTTATAAATGTTATTTTGCGTCTTACAGAAAGTTGAAGTTAGGCCTCCAGGCCCTTACCCCCCCTCCCCCTTCCATCCCAACCCCGAACTCCCCCTTCCCCCGCACACCCCATAAACAAATTAAAAGAAAAATGATAAAATAATCAATCAAAACTAAAACAAATTCAATTAATAAATAATTCCCCCCACCCTCCCTCCCTTCCATCCAAAAATAAATAATAATAAAAAATAAATAAATAAATAAATAACATATATTTATTGAAACTAATAATGCTTAATTAAATAAATTAGGTACAAATAAATTAGGTACAAAGAATAAAAAGACAATTACTAAACTAATTGTTAGAAGATATTTAGAAAAAATTGAATAATTCATGACTTCTATTATATATAACATAACATAACATAAGTAACATAACAATACATGATGATTGATGATGATCAACTTCAAATCATCAATCATCATGCATTGTTATGTTATGTTATGAGTTGTGGAGCATTGTCCTTTGTCCGGTTCTTGTAGCAATCACTTGTTGTTCAATCACAGGTGACTTATTTGTGGAATAATAATAAAAAAATTTACTTTGATTGAAGTTCAATCAATTAAAGTAAATTTTTATTATTATTCCACAATCTCTGCTAACAGAGCAAAGAAAATCAAAATGCTTGTTAGATAATTACCATTGCAATTTATTAAATTTATCAATAACTTACCAGAAACATCGGAACAAATACTTTCTTTGTCCGAATCCGAACCATCGTACTTCACGTCTATGGTCGCCATGCTTATTGACACAGGAAATGCATAGAGTAAATGCCCTTCTCAAGATGTCTGCATCCTGAGAGGTCTCGTGGACAAGGACGCCCAATGACTTGACTTTCGCAGAGCTGCTAAGCAGAACAAAACTAAGCTCACAATAGCACTATGTGTCAGACTAGTCATTTTTAAAGGCATAAAGCTGAATGTGTTTCACAATGGAATAGTTTTTTAATAACTAAATTGTAATAAATAACTACTTTCATTTTAGCATAGCATGATACAGAACTCACCGACTCGGGTTAAACGCCCTTAGCCCGCATTTTATCTTTTAATTAGGGTCACTGACCCACGGTTACCTATTAATTTTTAATACTTTTTGTTTTGGGGCAAACCTCTAAATTTGTGTAGTAAAGGTAACTGTTTAAAACTATTATCCAGATGGTTTTCACTGTGGTTTATACAGAAGATTTGAGGTACTGTACTATAGGTGTGCTTAAATTTGTTTCTTTGCATCCAATACATTGAATTAGTTGTTGAACAGCTGCACTTGTCTATGTTGATCACCTTGATTTTAAACCATGGCGTCAGTAGAAATTGACAAAGAAGCTGGAAAATGTGACTTTTGTGAAGAAATTCAGAGGGCTAGTGATGCATGCCCACCTGATCCGAGCAGACCAAAAGTAACCAAGGCTGGAGCGATCATTCTTGGAATATCTGGTGCTTTCTTTGTAGGAATATACACTGCTACTGCACCATTTCTTTTGCCAGCATTACGAAAAATTTGCTTACCCTTTGTTCCTGCTACCACCCAGCAAGTGAAAAACGTTTTCACAGCGTTGTCAGGCAGAAGAGGGTCATTGATTGACATTGGAAGTGGGGATGGGAGGATAGTAAGTATGATGGTACATGTAGTGAGATAGAGAGGAATTGACAATTGATTTCTAATGGCAGTGCTTTTTTTTCCATCACACACACACACCCACACTTATTTCCCAACGGCCAATGACAGTGACAAACATAAATACAAATGCTCATATCTCATAGCAACAAATACATGCTATATATATTATTATGCATAAAATTTACTTTCTCCCATTGTATATATTCATTTAATTATCCATTCACTGTTACATCAGATTTTTTTTTTCTTCTATTACTTTTTTTAATTTTTTTTATTTTTTTAGCAATTCCTGAACACAGGCGATTTTAAAGTGTTTTGCGGCACTGAATTATTTGTAAATGCTTAAACTTGGTATTGCAACATGTACACACATGCACACTACACACTAGCTAGCTATATATATATATATATATATATATATATATATATATATATATATATATATATATATATATATATATATATATATATATATATATATATCATACCTGTCAAGTGCTACGGATTTTTGCGTAGTGCTACGCATTTTAAACATTTTCCCATTGCTACGGCGTATCACAAAGCTGCTACGCAATTTTTCAAAAGTGACGATAATATTTTTTAACCAAGGGGGTTTTCGCGCAAAAGTTGTCTGTTCCGGTCGAGTCCGGTTTAAAGACACTTAGTAAAAGCACCGCACTTCCGCAACACGTGTTCGTTCAGAACTTCAGTCTACGATCAGTCTTTGTGTCATTAACATTATTAATTTCTCTTTGATTACTTTCATATTATATCAGCTGCCATTTTTTTATATTTTTATTAAATTAATTGGTATAAGCTTTTGTGCAATGCTAATAGTTCTTTTCTTGGCATTGTAAACCATGTTTTGTGAATAAGCAAATTTGTTTGGGGGAAAAAAGTTCATCTGCTTTTTCTGTGTCAGTGATTGTCTCCCTTGTTTTTGTTTTTTTTTGATTGCCTAGCTTATTTTCTGTCTGTATGTTTTATTTATATATATATTTTTTTTTGCCTTTTCACTTTTATTTTGAAAAACGTACATGAAAATGTTTATAATGATAATGATAATGGTAATAGCTAAAGTGTTGTGCATTAACAAGATTTTACAATAAATTTGTAAACACATTGGATTTGTGTGTTTATATTGGATGCATAAGTTTCCAGTTCTGTTGCGAATCGCGTGATTCACATTAGTGCTACACCAAACCTCCATTTGCTATGGTTTTTCTGTTAAATTGCTACACCACAACACGAAAACCCCTTCACGAAAACCCCTTGACAGGTATGATATATCTATATCTATCTATATCTATATATATATATATATATATATATATATATATATATACAGTGCTTCAGATTGTTTTCAGACATCATAGGCCCAATGACCCATGGCCATGCAAAATGGTGGGTCAATTTTGAAAAAGATGGGTCATTGACAATCGAAGGTATTCGTATCGTATGTTCACCTAGTCCTTCTTGATTTTTATGACGCGCCAGGCTGGCGCATTCACGTTGACTGTTACGCGCCATTCTGATAAAATATGCGCCAATGGCGCGGGCGCACCAACAATCTGAAGCACGTATATATATATATATATATATATATATATATATATATATATATATATATATATATATGATTTACCAGTCCCATCTTCTTGAATTAATATTGTTTCCCATATTTTTTCAGACATTAGAAGCAGCTATGCAAGGATTTAAATCTTATGGTGTGGAACTGAACACATGGCTGATCCTCTATTCAAAACTGGCTGCATGGCGCCAAGGCCTAAGCCATTCAGCATTCTTCATGAAACGTGATTTGTGGAAGGTTTAAAAATCATCATCATTCATTGGTATCCTCAGTGTCATGATTATCATGATCGTTATAATAATCATCATCCTCATTATAATCATCTACTTAGTGTTCATGTATGTTTAAATACAGCATGAAAAAAAACATTCTGATGTTTTGTTTATGCTGCAGTTTGGAATTTAGCAAATTTTCGCATTTAAGTATTGTTATTTTTAGTCCGTGCTTTAGTTTGAGATTTTTGCCTAGTTTGAACATTGAATGTATTTTTTAAATAAACATATATAGCCATTCTTTTCTTGCAGACTGATCTGTCACCTTACAACAACATTGTCATCTTTGGCGTTGAACAAATGGTGAGTTAACAGCTTTGTTATCAGCACACAGTGACATTATCTTTATGATCAATTGATTGCAATCGCTTTTGATTTGACAATAACCTCCTCAGCTTCTCAAATATGCTCGAGACATCAGAATACTCCCTGAAAATAATGGTTATCAAGATGGTACAAAATCTACATGTTTAGGCCACAAAAAAAAAAAAAGTCTGTTTACGATAACATAGGACATTAAAAAAAAGGGTCGGTAGGTCGGCTTCTTATTTATTTTATTTTTTTTAAAACCTTTTCTACCATGGGTGCAATATTTTGGGCATTTTTCAATTTTTGTTCTAGACAATCCAAAAAAAACTTTATGGCTGGGCCACAAAATTAGGGTTGGTCGGGATACCATAAAGACATTTTGTGGGGGAGGGAGGAGGAGGAGGGCCTTTTTTATATATATACAATTTCCACAGTATAATTTGTACGATTTTTGTCATTTTTAGGTATGTCTGTTGAGTTTTTTAAAGTATGCCTAACCTATTGGATGCCGAGGACAGAGAAAGATGAAGTGCGCTGGTTTTATCTGTGGTGTCCCAACGACTTTCGAGTATTGGGG
Organism: Oncomelania hupensis; assembly: GCA_036898135.1. NCBI lineage: Eukaryota > Metazoa > Mollusca > Gastropoda > Littorinimorpha > Pomatiopsidae > Oncomelania > Oncomelania hupensis. The sequence goes on from CM072513.1 coordinate 54,954,422, forward strand.
TAGGATAGGATAGGAATAGGAACCTATTGGTCCATTTGACTCCAATCTACAATGAATTAACTGTAAACTAAAATTTTCCTTTCAGAATTAACCTTGTGATTTGTCATTTGAATAATTTTGAGTTTATTTTTTTTGCAGTTTTACTCACTTGTGCACATGCTCCATTTTTCAGATGCAACCATTTGAAGAGAAACTGAACAAAGAACTGTGCGCTAATGGACGTGTTGTTGCGTGCCGTTTTCCTCTACCGTCATGGGAGCCTATAGCCACCTTTGGGACTGGAGTAGACATGGTGTGGCTTTACAAACTTCCAAGTGAAATGGACAGCAACCCAGAATCCTCATTTGTTGATGTTGACAATGCGAAAACAAAAGTTTGAGTCTTTTGAATTAAATGTTTACTTTGTACGAGAATAACCCAGATTGAAAGATATTTCTGCTTACAAATGCTAATTTTGAGTTCTGGATAGTTACATCTATGGGTTTAAATTTGCTGACCTTATAACAAGAAAGGTATAATATCAAATTTAATTTAGGAAATGTTCTCTGTAGTTTTGCATGTGTATATGTATGATATTTAATTATGAAACTATGGGTTTGCAGAGATATGTAAAAGTGAATTTCCAATACTGGTCTGTTCATTATTCTATATCAATTTCAGCTAATTCAATATAATAAGATAATTCTGTTAACATGTACACAGACCTAGCAAACGCACATCAATAAGCAACACATGTTGAATATAATTTTTGAATTTTATTTTAAAAAGTTCCCCAAAATATGACGATGATGATGTAAAATATACAGGATTACTTGATGAATTTGCAATAAACATCTTAAATAACTTGAAGAAACGCATCCACTCATTGTCATTGTACTTCTGCAAGTTACCCTCTCCCTACCCTATCAAGTATAATCAATCCCTTAAATCTCCGCCTGTAAAAGAATATTTGCAGGAAATGGATTACTACTTGATTTTGCATCCTCTGGAACTTGTAATTGTCATATCCATCCAAAAGAACCTTTTGCCATTCTCAGTAGCCCAGTTTGTCGTTCAGACTTGTCCGACCATCACCTGACTGATCTGTTTCAACAGACAAATAAACATCAACTTAACAAAAGTTCTTTTTGAGACAGTAACAATGTATTACTTTTATTGGAGATGGAGAAATACACTTCATGGCTTTAGGCATTACAAGATTTTATTTCTTTAGGAATTCAACAAATTTACTACTTTAGATAAATAGAGATGGTGAAACAAAGGCTTTGTCAGTGTAAATCAAATTTACTCAATCGGTAAATGTAGCTATGAAAAATAAAGGCAACAGACAACAACTACTTACGACAATGTATAGGTCTTAGAGCTGTCTTGGTAAGGGTACTATTTAAAAAAATCTCATCATGAGAGATTAGACTGACAATATTATCTTCATAGAATCTCACACATAGTATAGTTGTGTGAAAGCATGCACATATTGGAAACCTGTTACACAGCATAACTTCACTATAAAATTTTACAATAAAACTTTTAAGTATCTAAAAGGGCACAGCCCATGTGACTCACATGCTCCTTATTAATCTAGCAATATTTAACATTAAAATGAAAATGAGTGCCCAGGAAAAAAACAAATAGTGGCATTAAAATGCAAATACAGATTTTGATCTTTCTATGCTCTTGACCTTGAGATGACTATGACCTCCGGCTCCAAATACACTCATGTACTAACAAAATAAATTAGATGCCAACCTGCAGAAAAATCTGTCAGTGAGAAATTTATAAATTGTCAGTAGATTTAAAATTTTGTCAGTAGACAAGAGGGAGCAAAGGTCCAGGATTGAGATTTCTTATTAAAAATCATATCGGAAAAATCAACTGAGCTCCGCAAAAGAGTTCTATAATAATCTGTGGTAAAACTTGACCCCGACCGAAGTCAGAAGGATAATCAATGTCAGTTCGCAAAATTTTTAACATTAACCTGCTACGAATCAGAATCATGTACAGCACAATGTTAGCGTTAATTACAATATATCGCTTTGAGGCTGTGTATTGGCATAAAAACCCCTTGGGGTCATGAGCAATCTTGCCACTGTAGATTGTTCTAACCTATAAAGGGTACAGTGAAAGCCCCAGTTGAAACCTGTCTTGCCTTTGTAGGCATGACAAATTAACTGCGGCAACAGTTCCCCCTGTTGGAGTGCCGGGGGTTTCAGTATAAATAGTATCCCCACTTTCTGGAAATTTAGTGCTTTAAATTCCCACTGTCGCTGTCTTCCTCATTTGCTCTTTCCCATTCCCGATCTGTCCTACCACTCTGCTATACTATATTCTTCTTCGCTAGATCAATGACCTACCTTTTTTCTTGAAAACTCTTCCTGGACAAGACTCCTTGTTTGTGTATGAGGTCTGTTGGATCAGCTTGGGAATGTTGGACGCTTTCTGCCGGGTGGTCACTAGGGCTTCCTATGAATGTACTATTTAGCACTATAGGCATTTTATATGTATGTTTTTTTGTTGATGATTTATAATGATGTTTGTATTCTATTTTGTTTTTGTAATCGGGGAGTTCGCGTAGTTGAGGTCAACCCTCAGCCGTCCCTCGCGTGGGATGTCTTTATTGTAAAGTGACTGGCCGGTGGAGGGCATTCAATTTTCCCACTGGGGTTGTTTCAACAGATCTTTTATGCGGATCGGGGGTTGTCCGGTCCTGATTTGGCTCGGAAGAGTCCGCTGGACCTAAAGCAATAATAAATCAATCAATCAATTGGCATAAAATTTAAAAAAAAAGGTAAATCTCATTGATTTCTTTGCATTGTTTTGTCTGCTGCTGCTGCTTCAGCGCAGCTAACAAGGGTGTGAACTATGATATGCTATAAGTTAAACTATCAAATAGATTTATTACCTTATAAGGTCGTTATAGAATATGCTTCATTATTTTTTACTGTGACAGTGCTTAAGTGTAATAGGTCTGAAACGTGTAACAGTCCTTTTGCCATAATCATCAGCTGCAAATATATATTCTTGTAAAAATTATTCTCGTAAGATAAATGACTTCAGTGTAAATGTGTAAAAAACTAATTTGCCACCGGAAAATAATACAGCGAAACCGTGAGGGTTGGCATCTCTGAAATTACATCAAAAGTTGTATTATGCACACACAAAAAATAGAAAAAACTGACGATGGGATGACCTTGACCTTCACGTAACCTCTCATGTGTGATCAAATAACCCAATGTAGTTGCATCCTATCCTATCCCGTAACCTGCAGGACCCCCGTTGGGGTGCCGGGGGTTTCAGTATAAATAGAATCCCCACTTTCTGGAAATTTAGTGCTTTAAATTCCCACTGTCGCTGTCTTTCTCATTTGCTCTTTCTCATTCCTGCTCTTTTCTATCAATCTGCTATACTATCGTCTTCTTCGCTAGCCCAGTCTCCTACCTTTTTTCTTGAAAACTCTTCTGGGACAAGACTCCTTGTTTGTGTATGAGGTCTATTGGATCAGCTTGGGAATATTGGACGCTTTATGCCAGGTGGTCACTAGGGCTTCCTATGATGTTATTATTTAGCAATGTAGGCATTTTATATGTATGTGTTTTGTTGATAATTTATAATGATGTTTGTATTCTATTTTGTTTTTGTAAACGGGGGTTCGATAAGTTGGGGTGAAGCCTCAGCCGTCCCCTGCGTGGGATGTCTTTATTGTAAAGTGACTGGCTGGTGGAGAGCTATCGGTTTTACCACTAGGGTTGTTTCAGCAGATCTTTTATGCGGATCGGGGGTTGTCCGGTCCTGATTTGGCTCGGAGGAGTCCGCTGGACCTAAAGCAATAATAATGTATGTAACCCGGAGGTCGTAGGGGCACCAGAGATGATCGTTTAACCAGCATACTCTTCTCTGTCCTCAGCAGCCCTGATGGTTTCGCTCAGTGTCAAACCAGTCCATTCTCGAATGCTGTCCTCCCACCTCTTTTTCAGTTGCATACTATGGGTTAAATAAATACACAGCCATTCCAATGTGCCCCCTCCCCCCCTCTTCCCTGTGGGGGTGCTGGGGTTTTCAGTATAAATAGTATCCCCACTTTCTGGAAATTTAGTGCTTTAAATTCCCACTGTTCCTGTCTTTCTCCTTTGTTCTTTATCATTCCTACTCTGTTCTATCAATCTACTTTACTATCTTCTTCGCTAGACCAGTCACCTACCTTTTTTCTTGAAAACTCTTCCGAGACAAAACTCCTCATTTGTGTGCGAGGTCTGTTGGATCAGCTTGGAAATATTGGACGCTTTCTGCCAGGTGGTCACTGAGGCTTCCTATGATGTTATTATTTGGCAATGTAGACATTTTATATGTATGTGTTTTGTTGATATTTTGTAATGATGTTTATATTCTATTTTGTTTTTTAAAACGAGGTTTCGATAAGTGAGAGTATAGCCTCGGCGCCCCCTGCGTGGGATGTTTTTATTGTAAAGTGACCGGCTGGTGGAGTGCCTTTAAGTTTAGTGTTACCACTAGGGTTGTTTTGGCAGATCTTTTATGCGGATCAGGGGCGAGTCCTCTTTCATCGAAGTTGTGGTCTTGATTTTGTGGTCCTGATTTAGCTATACCGGTCCTCATTTGGCACGAAAGAGTCCGCTGGACCTAAAGCAATAATCATGTGAGGTAATGTAAATTCCATTGTACGATGGCCTATGTAAACAAAAAAAGTTTTTGCAAGGCCCAAAATGATTTTGACCTTCAAGATCACAGCAAAAACGTAAAATATATGAAAGATAAATCTATCATCTCTAAATACAAGAAGTTTGGATTTTATATCTCTCATAGTCTAAGGTCAAGGTCACTTCACAGTGTCTATATGAACCAACTTTGGACAGCTCCGGTGACTTTGAACAGGAGTGAGGTTGACCAAATTTGCATTGCATGTGTGTCCCATTGACATCTATCATGCATCAAAGAATCATAAATTCAATTTAATAACTTAGAAAAATTGAAAATTTTGAAACAATTTCATTTTTTGACTAACATTTGTTGACCACGTGACCTTGAAGTGAAGTCACTCATTAACTGAGGCCTCATGAATATGGAGCGCCATTTATAAATTAAATGATTATTTTCATGCCTATAGAACATACATTTCATCAATATAAAAGTTATTTAATTTACAAATGGTGCCTCCTCATACATGAATATACACCATCTTACCAAGTTTGGTTGTGAAAGTTGAAATAGGTTTTGAGACAGGGTTCTTACACCTTCCCAGGGACAGAATTTAGGGCCCAAAAATAAAAAAAAAAAAAAAAGGGGGCCACCTTTCGCGCAATAAAAGAAGAAATTAAATCCTACAAGGCACTAACCAACTCACCAAGTCAATTGTTTCCACATCTCTTTTTCTTGGCAAAACAAACTAAAATCATTCAATAAAAGATGAACTAAATTTGTTGAGAAAATATTTAATAAAAGGCACACAAATTGCACAGAGCTCTATAGATCTAATTGAATTCCTTTGATACTGTCCAACTCGGAGTCGATGTTCTGTTGTAATATTTTGATAGCGTTTTGCTTCTCCCGTGACTTTGACCTTAAGGCATTAGCCTGGCACAGCAAGGACAGTGTGCCTTTCTCCTTTGCCTCCTCACATAGTTTGTCTGCCTTTGAGGGCCAATGCCATTTGTGGCCAAGTATGAAGTGTTGCTCTCACCAGACTTATATTGTCCTGCAATTTTACTATCGGGGAACATGTGAGAGAAAACTTCATTAATTCCTTCACAGGATCTGAAGCTGTAGTGCGATGAGACCACCTTTAGAGTCCAGATTATTTCGACCTTCAATACATCTGTCACTGAATGGCTGAAAGAGTTGATTGATGCAGACACTGATGCTGTTGATGATGTTGACAATGATGACGCAGCCTGCTCAGAGTTGGACTGACTTGCAGTCGACGTTGATGGTGCTTGATTATTTAAAAAGTCTCCGATCGGCACAGCAGGTTTGCTAGCTTTGAGAAGTTCCAAGTGTTTTTTGCTCTTGGCATGTGACGACAGTGCAGCTTCACCCATTTTCCCTAATTCTATGGCTTTTTTGCAGAGAGCGAATTGTGCCCTATATTTGTTCTAGCCATGACGAACCCACGTTTTAAACGTTTCATGGTTCAGCCAAAAGTCGTTAAATGTACACTTGCCCATCCCGGCATAACATTCATGTGTCAATGATTCAATCACAACTCAAGATGAAGCGGAGCCGAGCGTAACTCACAACAACAAACACATCCGGGTACTGTCAAGGGATGTAACCGAAACGATGCTAGGGGGTACTCTCCCTTGAAAAGAGCAGACGACAATTTAGCGTCGTACTCCATGTTCGATTTCCACCCCCCAAAATTATATTTTTCCACCTTCTTTATTTCCGCTTCAGCTTCAAACCTTCGCTTTCATTTCTTCAACAGCTGTGTTCCATTTTTAGGGGCTTTTAGGGCCTCTGGGTCTTTACATCCGAAAATTAGGGGCTTTTAGGGGCCGTAAAATGAGGATCCAAAAATCAGGGGCTTTTAGGGGTTTTTAGGGATGCGTACGAACCCTGTGAGATATTAAACCACTTGCAAGTTTTGTACAAAAGGTGCACAGATGGACGGACAATGTTTTATATTTTAAATTTTCAATTTTGGAGTATTTAGTCTCACAGATTTGAAAAAATCTGGAAACACATTTTTTGGGGGTGAGTACACAGACTGCATGCGAGTCAAAAAGGCTACTCCAGAAGACATTACTTGTTGGGGGTAGCCATGTGGCGTAGTCTGGATCTGATGCATCATAATCAGGTTTCTTTGGCCTGCAAGTCCTTTTCTTCTTCGCTGGTGGGAATGTTCTTCCCTGTAAAAAGACAACAGATATTCCAATGAAGTCTATCAACAGTTTGACTCCTTGATTCATACATGATCTAGAAAACTTATTTAAAAAACAAAATCCACTAAACTCATCTTGCTTTTCCTTAAAATTCACTGTGAAGTGAATATAAGATACAAACTAACAATGTTACTCTCTCAGTAATAATATCCCCACTTTGTGGAAATTTGTGCTTTAAATTACCAATTTTTCTGTCATTCTCATTGATATTCTGTTTTATCTCTCTACTATCAGCCATAACATTATTGAAGTCATCAAAAGCCTGTATGGCAAGGCTACCAGTGCAGTCCTGCCCAACAGCTCCATCTGGAACTGGTTCATAAAAAACAACAATCGGCATGCGTCAAGGATGCCTACTCTCTCCAACACTCTTCTACATTTTCCTGGAGCGCATCATGTAGGATGCCCTTGAAGATCACGAAGGCACAGTCAGCATATGGGGTCATAGAGCAATCTCCAGCCTTCCTTTTGCGGATGACATTGATGGATTGGCTGGAGAAGAACAAGAACTTGAACAGCTGGTAGAGAGGCCTGACACCACCTCCAGAGCCTTTGGAATGGAAATAAGTGCAGAGAAGACCAAAATGATGATCAACAACACCAATGGCATCAACACAGACATCAAAGTCCAAGGTCATTCTCTCAACATGGTGCATAGCTTCAAATATTTAGGAGCCATTGAATAAGACGATGGATCTTGACAGGAAGTCCTTTCCAGGATCACACAAACAATTGCTGGTCTGACAAGGTTGAAGCCCATTTGGAAAGACGGGACCATTAGTGGCTACTGCGCTCCCTTGTCATCTGCATCTTCCTTTACGCTTGCGAAACATGGACCCTCGCAGCACACCTACAACGAAGAACACAAAGCATGGAGATGAGGTGCTACAGAAGACTTCTGGGCATTTCCTATACCCAGCATATCACCAACGACAAAGTCTGACATACCATCACACAAGCCATTGGACAACACGATGACATGCTCAGTGGTGAAAAAAATGGAAACTCAGATTTTATGGCCTTGCAAAGACCATCCTGCAAGGCACGGTGCAGAGAGGCAGAAGACAGGGAGACAGAAAAAGAGGCGGGAGAACAACATTTGAGAATGAACTGGCTTCACACTGAGCGAAGCCATGAGGGTTGCAGAGGGCAGAGAAAGATGGAGTATGCTGGTTTAACGAGCATCTGTGGTTCCCCAATGACTTTTAAATTACAGGATAGGATAGGAGAGGACCGGCTGGTGAGGTGCTTTCAGTTTTACCATGAAGGTTGTTTTAGCAGATCTTTTACATAGATAGGTGTGAGCCCTCTTTCAACCAAGTTGTGGTCCTGATCCGGTTCTTTGCTGTCCACTGGACCCTATAAACAATGACTAACTAAATACCTCATGACAAGGATGTGTAATGATTATCCATTGACTTAAAATGAACTCTTGTCTTTTAATCTATCACGCATATACACTTATTTTTAAATTAAATGATATGCTGAAAAGGATGGGGAGATCAAAAACAAAGCAAAAAAACACCAATTGTACACTTATACCTCAAAGTCAACTGAAGATGACTTCGAGACAGTCGGCTCGACTCTGGTCTCAGCTGAAGATGCAGTTAGAGGTAGTGGCAAGGTGGGCCCTTTTAAACTCCTCCTTACATCTGACATGTCTGCCTTCAACTTCAGCTTCTTCGTTTCACCCTCTGCTGCTGTTATCTTGCGTGCTGCTATCATTTCTGTGTTCTTACTCACTGGTACGGAAGATGTTACTGACTTGATATTTTCTATGTTTGATGGTTCAGTGTCCATACTCTCCGGCACTTTTGCACTGTCTTCGCAGTGTTTTTCTGTGGCCTGTTTGCTAATGGAATGAAATGGTATCTTTGTTGATGAAGGTTGCTCAGGTGATGTTTGTTGGGCTTCAGATGATTCCTCCTCTTCATCGTCCTCCTCCTCCTCTTCTTCTTTGAAGTTTGAATTGTCTGTCTGCATTGGTTCCATCTGCAACACAACACCAAAGACAAATCGGGGGAATGATACATTTCAGTTTTAAAAGATTTTATTTTGCTAGACAGTGACAATGCCTCTTGCCAAAGATGAACATAACCATGTGAATTGTTTCTAGTTTCAGACATAACACCAATTCATGGTCAACATTTCAATTGCAACAACAATAAGTTTTTAAACAGCAAACATACCATGCTCGGAAATATGAGGGGAAACAACTTTGGCCGGTTTACATTACATTACATGATTATTGCTTTAGGTCCAGCGGACTCTTCCGAGCCAAATCAGGACCGAACAACCCCTGATCCGCATAAGATCTGCTGAAACAACCCTAGTGATAACACTGAAAGCTCTCCACCAGCCAGTCACCGTACAATAAAGACATCCCACGCAGGGGACAATGAGGCTATACTCTAATTTATCGAACCCCTGTTTACAAAAACAAAATGGAATACAAACATCCTTATAAATTATCAACAAAACACATACATATAAAATGCCTACATTGCTAAATAATAACATAGGAAGCCTTAGTGACCACCTGGCAGAAAGCGTCCAATATTCCCAAGCTGATCCAACAGACCTCAGACACAAATAAGGAGTCTTGTCCCGGAAGAGTTTTCAAGAAAAAAGGTAGGTGACTGGTCTAGCAAAGAAGAAGATAGTATAGCAGATTGATAGAACAGAGCAGGAATGAGAAAGAGCAAATGAGAAAGACAGCGACAGTGGAAATTTAAAGCACTACATTTCCAGAAAGTGGGGATACTATTTATACTGAAACCCCTGGCCCCCAACGGGGGATTTGGCCGGTTTGCCCACATGTTGCACCCATAGTTGTCCAATGTTCCGTGGATAATCTTTGCAAATAAACAGTTTCTCGCCTATAATTTCTGCTTTTCCTCCATCAAACCTTTCGGTTGATTTCAGTTGCAATCCTGGCTAGCTCCACTAGTTCGGCCTTGCATGGCCCGGCAACCATCACCCCCGTTTCCCCAAGAAAAGCTTGCACCTCGGCGTAGCTTTCATAATGTTCTGAGACCACATGCTGATGTCTGCCCAGATAACTCTAGGTAACTAAAATGAAAATAGACAAGTTACCTCCCATTTCCGATTAAGGCCTATTAATATGTTTTTTTCTGAATAACTCCTCATAATAGGTGTACTAAGCACCAAATATTTGTATATATTTTTAAAATTTTGATAATTTTGGATAACCATAATGCTTACTGGAAGTGGCAGAGGTCTCTTTGGTCCTTTGACTGAAGCAATTTTGCGTACAGCTGCAACTGGCAAGCTGGTTGATGAGGCGAGAGACTTCTTCATTCCACTATAAAGCCTAAAACAAAAAACAAACATATAAAGTGCAAGGGTTAATAGTTATGCTAACTCCTCCTCTCCCAAAACCCTTCAGCTTACTATTTATTATTAATAATTTTATTTGATATATTTAGGTTGTTGAAGATCACTCAGTTGCATGGGGCTTTAAAACAGTGCGCATTAAGCAGGCGCCTCAAGTTAGATCCTGTTTTAGGACAGCACCTTCCGCTGCTCTTTGAACTGGTAAAGTGTTATATCGTAACCAATAGTTTTATTTGTTTTATTCAGATTTATCTGGCAAGTAAACTGTGAACAATCCAAGGGCTTACTTTTTCAATTCAGGCATCTCAGCAGGCTTGGCTAGGTTGACCATCTTGCATAGCCTCTGCTCCTCAGTGCGTAATGTCAACAGCTCTCTCTTTAGAGACAAGCGCGTCTTTGTGTCCATCACCCCTGCCTTGATTGCTGTCATGTAGGCCTCCAGTGCATCCTCTTCTTCTGCTGCTGCTGCTTCAGTCTCTGAAACAAAAAAGGATTTATAACACAACATGATGAACAAAAAAGAAAGAAAGAAAAGCAACAAGCATGCCACATGTAACTAGCTAATTTAATTTCTTTGCCGATTAATTCATGAAGACCAAAACCAGGATTTCAAATCCAAATCTTTGAAACACAACACTGACATTTTTCCTTTCCACAAAATTTATTTTACATTACAGTTTGTATCAATATTAGTGTTAGTAATATTAATTATTTAAGTTGAGGTGTAGTGGCAAATAAACACACGGACACACAAATATCTTACGTTTTTTGGCTTGGTCCAGTTTCTCTTCAATTTCTGCAATACGTTTCTGCACTTCTTGATGCTTTGGTAACTGAAAGGAAACCAATAAAATCAATACTATTTAAGAGATCTTTGTTGTATATGTGAGATCAGAATGCTTGTCTACTCTACCTGTGGAATAAGGAATCACTTTCCAAGCTTGTCTGAATCGATTTGCACTGTAGTAATAAGGAATAGAACATTAATATAATGTCTTACCAAAGAGTCATACGTCTCTGCTTTGAGGTCTTTGCCTGCTTTTTGCATGCGACAGATTCGTTTCTTTTCGATAGTGCCTGTACGGTCCAGGAAGGTGTCCTCATCACTGTCGTAAAAGTCATCATCCTCCCAGTTCTTTGACTTCTTATGGCGCCCTTCTGCAAAGGAAAAAAAAAAAGTAAATGAGTTAAATGATCCTGGACAGCGGTCATTCTTCATTATAGCCCTATTGGTGTGGTATTTTGTTTTGTGCATGATTACCATGTTTGGAGGCATGCAGCAGTCCGTGGACATCCAGGAGGTGGCAGGCTTCCAGAGCACAAGCAATCACAGCATCTTTCCTCTTGCCAGACACCGTCACTTCTGCCACGAGTGGCTCCCCATTTACCCCATCCACTGGTAGTCTGTCAGAAGAAGAAGGAGAAAAAAAACATGTTTGACACTAATATGACATCATTTGGATAGAAGCAGTACATGTATAAGGATCCTAAAACAATTTTGTTCAACCCCAAACCTACAGTAAATAAAATGTCTCCAAAATTCAGAACAATTACTTCTTAAACTTTGTTCACTGATAACAAAACAACAGTTCTACATTTTCCTAAAAAGAGTTTTTAAAAAAGACAATCATGGAAAAAATAATTAAAGAATAAATAATCAGAAGACAATGGTTCTACATTTTCCTAATAAGAGCATAAAACAACGAAGTATGTCACTTACTCCACAGTACATTTGTGTTTGCCAAAGCCAACTTCTGTAAACTGGTAATCTGGAAGGTCGCAGCCTGGAAAGCACAAAATATTTTAGTATTAATAATGAAAATCCTCATTCTAGTCCATCTATTGCTGTGTGATTTCACTTGCAAGTGCATTTTTAAATGATTATGAGATTGAAATGTTTTGGTTATCTTCTATTTAAAAAAAAAAAAAAGAATGCCGTCATGTGTTTTTTCTTTAAACTCATTTAGATCTCTATTACAGAAGTCGGAACAGAAATCAATTTTTATTTTTGAAATTTTAGATTGACTGCACCCAATACCATTATTGAAGGGAGGGAGAAGACTAGAGTACCCGAAGAAAACCCTCGGTGTCCTAAAAGTCTTATACCTAAGTTACGTCAGTTCGACCCACGCGGAATAGGAACCCGCAACCTTCGGCATGTGGAAACCAGCTCACTATCAACTAAGTAAGCTACCAGGCCATCCCTATCTCTTTGGTCCATAATGGACCTATACCAATCCTCCAAAGGCCCATTGATTTCCCATGGAAGGGGCCCTAACGACTTTCTATTCAAAATGAACACTGTATAAACTGCAAAACTGAAAAACATTATTTTTCTGTTTTGTTATGTGTTTCAAACCTTCTCTTTCATAGAAGCCCTTTAGAGCCTTTTTAGGATCGTCCTTGTACAAATGTTCATGCTCAGGCACACCAAGTGCAAATGGATTTTTCTCCGCTTCTTCTTCTGCATCCTCACCTGCAAAAGCATACACAAAATGTTACTTGTAAAAAAAAAATGCACCAAAGCATTCAGGAATGTAACATGCACGCGCTTATAATAAAGCACAATAATTAGCAAATATTGTAAACCATTACATGTAGAACAAACACATTGGAACAAGCCTTATTAAAATTCAAAAGAACTCATTTTCATTTAAATACAAGTTTAAATATATTTTTAAAATGCAACAGGTGCTGAGATAGTTAATTCTAATTCCTTGATCTTACACCTCTCTTTAACCCCCCCCCCCTCCCCCGCCCTCTCCCAACATTCCTTCCTCCTCCCCCCCCCAAAAAAAAAAAATCACAGGGAAAGACCCTTGACGTGAGATGTTATTGTCCAAAAACATCAAAAAGTGCTTTAAGACAAGGCAAACATTAACTTAAGAAAAAAAGGTCAAATAAAGCAATTAAAAATCTGTCCACTCAGATTCAACTCACACAATCTATACTGTAGATACAATCCTGAATATGCCCAAACAAACACATCTGCGCACGCACGCACGCGCTCACACACATACACCACAAATGCCTGCCTAAAAATAAATGTAAATATCATTGTAACTGTAACTGTCAGAATATAATTAGATTCAAGAATACTTTATTATCTCAAACAGATAAATTAATACATGCTTTGTTGACAGTACTACAACAAATTGCAAAAATGTGGTTTTTTTAAAAAAGCAGTTGCAAAATTTCACTCATTAAAAGGTTGAAACATACATAGACTATAACGAAGCAACAGGCAAAAATAAAAGTACAGTAAAACCTCCGTTTTGAGACCCTCTCTTAAACAACTTCCTCCAACATACGACCGGAAAAAAATTCACAGATTCTTTGTACTATATAAACGACCTCTCTTAAAGGACCTCTAAAATGCGACTTGCGACCTTGAAATAATTAAATTTTACCACCTAGCATCTAAAAAATTCAGATTCCAAAGCAATACTATATTTGTGAGCTTGAAGAAAACAGTTTCGTTTGCAACTTTTAACAGCAGACGATGCATTAAAGCAGCTTGAAATACTCTAAGGAGCTGACCAGATTTGCCCTGAGCATGGACCTGTCAGATCTTGCAGACATCATGTCTGGTGTTCAAAGTGACATACTAAGAGAACATGCACGGGTGGAGGGATCATGCAAACAAACAGAAATAATTGCTTTCTTTCAAAAAAACAATTCAATGATTGTATAAAAATAATTACAACAATATTAATAAGGTCATCTTATAAATAGTTATAACTCCAAACATGCACTCAGCACTTACATACACTTTTAAACAACTCTCATACCAACATTGATTTTTTATTTTGTAAATAATGAGGAACAGGAAGATATTGACTGTATTGGTTGCGAGACAGAGTTTAATCTATATTTCTGAAAGATGGTAGATGTTCCCTACACCTAATGGTATGTGTACTTTTTGTACATGCATTTATTTTACTTAATTATTTTTCTAAATGTCTTTTTTTAGAAAATGTTCTAAATCCTTTTTAAGACCCCTCCAATTTAAGACCTCATTTTAATGGCAATTTAAAGGTCGTAAAACGAAGGTTTTACTGTAATAAAATACACAAAGTCCCCAATAAAAAAAAAAGTTGGAGGGGAAACAAAATCCAACACACACTCATTTAGCACACCATTACACACTTCTATTCATTTTGAGAGACATATTGACGTTTGTTTAATAGTGGGATGGATTTGGGGACAAGGCTAGATTTTGTTCATACAGTGGAACACATGGGTATAAGGAAATGGCGTCAAGATGGTAGAACGTCATATTGTTTGGCCATAATATGTGTAGTGTCTCCCGCAAATCATCCTAGCCTTTTGCAAACTCGACAATCATACAACTCATTCAGACTCTTCTGCTGCTCACCCACTACTTTCCCACACACTTTTACCATTCTGTGAAACATATTCTTGTTCTTCACACTAAAGCCACCATACCAGAATATAAAACCAAATGTAAGAACAGATTCAATAAAACACCTGTAAAAAGAGCAGAGGATGGACTTGTTCACATTCAGAGGTTGGAGTTTTTGGAGATAGTAAATTCTTGATCGACATTTTTTGTGAATTGACACATTATTGTATCAAAATTAAGTTTGTTGTCGATAACCATCCCAAGATATTTGTACTCGTTCACAAGCTCCACTTTCACACCGTCAATAAACAGATCTGGGATAACATGGGAGGGTGGATGAGGAAAGGGGAGTGGTAGGAGGGAGGTTCTACAGAAGTCAATCAAAAATTTTTTTGTTTCCTTAACATTCAGAGCAATGTAGTTTTCTTTGCACCAGGTGGAAAATCGTTGAACGTCCTCAAAGTAGTGTAAATCAAGAGTTGGAGAGATCTTTGAGAGCCGTTTCATCAGAGAAAGGTATCACTGCACAGTACAGTCATTTGTGTAAAGATTAAACAGAACAGAGGAGAGAACTGTACCTTGGGGAGCATCTGTAGAGATGCTGCGAGAGTCAGAAATGTTTTATCGAAGCAAACTAACTGTGACTTATTGACCAGAAAATCGGTTAACCACAGAATCATTTTGGACGAACTTGGAGTTTCAGAAGCTTTAAAGCCATCAGATAAGGTTGAATTGTGTTAAAAAAGCAGATGAGAAATAAAAAAAAAAGAATTCAAACAAATGAGTCAGGCTTTTCTAAATGAGCGTAGGCATTGTTGAGTATGGTCAGTGTTGCATCGTCAGTGGATCTGTTTTGCTCGTATGCGAATTAGTGTTGGTCGTGTAAGTGATGTATCCGCATTAGGAGTTTACTAAGAACAATGCAACAGGTCTGTAGTCATTCATGTTAGAGGGGATTCTTGACTTGTATACTCGACAGATAGTAGATTGTTTCCAGAGAAGTGGAACTGTGCAGACATGCAAAAATCAGGAAAATAAAACTGAAAACATGTGAGAGTTGAGAGGCACAAGAACGTAACAACCTTTCACCAATGTGGTCAGGGCCAACAGCATTGAGGACATTCAAATGTTTAAAAAGCGTTTTTACAGTGCCACAGTCAAATCTCGAAGTTTAATAAAGCATCACATTCCACCTCCTTACCCCGCAGATCAGAAACAACGAAAACTGATTCATCTTTTGAGTCATCCCTCTCAAACCTAAAATCAGGGTGGGGAACAACTCATTGAGAAAAACTCTGAAAAGGCCGGGGTCCAGGGGCCGCCTAGGCCCCGGCGGGGTCAAGGGGCAGGTCCCTTGTAGGAGGTCCAGGGGGGCAAAGCCCCCCAGAAAATGTGCACGTTTTTAAGCCATACCAAGAGTGGCATAGTAACAGAGCAGTAAATGTATAGTGAACTGAACCAACCAAATATGAAAGAAAAGTAATAATTATTAGAAAAAGCTTGAACAAACACACTATTTTTTATATAAAAGATAACAAAGAAAAAAAAAGATAATAAGTGTGTTCTACAAATTGCGCTTGAAAACAGTGTTGTTTACAAGTCTAAACTGCTAGATTTAAAAGACCTATCATTATGATTCTTTTAACCTACTTCAATTAGCCCTTCCCCTCCCAATCTTATCCTTCTTCCGATCTATGTAATCCCATTTTAAAACAGGGAAGTCGTTCTATGCCTGCTAGATCTAGAAGTCCTATAATAGGCCTATTCTACTAACCTACAACCTCCCCTTGACCCTTCCCCTGCCAATCGTTTCTTACTCCCATCAACATCCCGTGCATAATAAATTATTCAAAAACCGTAAGGAAAAAGGTATGTGTATAAATTAAAAATAAAAGCCTACCTGGAAGTCGGCCCTGCTGTTTTGTGGCTTTCATTGCGTGTTGATGCATTTTGGTCAGCATGTGCTCGACCAGTGTCGACCACAGGCTGTGAAGTCTGTAGGCCTTGCCTCAATTACATACTATAGTATGTAATTGAGGCAAGGCCTACGGACTTCACAGCCTGTGTGTCGACAAGCCACGATTTGCGTAGCTCAGCTCCTTGTTGCAAAAGATGCATCGAGCTGTGCCACTCCTATCTATTTTCCGAAAGCAGTCACCAATTCGCTGGTCCTCGTCCTCAATTTTTGTTGTTTTGTTAATCCGCTCCCACTTCCATTTATTGGCAATGGTCCCCTCTTCAAAAATATCCCCGCGCTGAACTATTCTGGACACACACGCCATGATAACAGCCGAAAACGCGTTCAACACCATTTCGCCCGCTCTAAGCAAGTCGCGTTTATGTGGTCGTAAGAATCAACAAGAGCGGGCGGGGAGATGTTGCACGCTTTCAGTTCTAGCGGGCCCGTTCTAGCAATGAGAAAGTAAAAGGTGGACACGGATGGGTACTTGTAATAATAGGTCTACTGGATTCGGAAACGGACAAATTTTTTTTCCTCTGAACTCTTTTTGTTTTCCTCTGAAATGGCAGCCGATTTCCTCTGAAATCAGCGGATCCGAGGAGAGTTCCCCACCCTGTAAAATAGAACTCATTAAGAGAATTTGGCAAATAAATTTTTAATCACCTGACATTTTAGTAACTGTAGAGTGTGGCTTAGACTGGCCTGTCAAGTTTTTCAAGCCTATCCCGCATCTTGCATATTTCCAGACTGAAACTGTGACTCTACTTTCTCTCTATAGGCTACCTGGATTTCTTCTCTAACTTTTTTCTGAATTTGTTTTCTTTCTTCTTTAGTTCCAGATTGAAAAACTATTTTCTTTTGTGTGCTTCAGAGACTTCGAGATCCATGGTTTTCTTTGGGATAATCATGTCTTCACAAAATGTAATATGTGGCTTTGTTCAACAGCTGAGTCAACAAAAACGTTCCACTTCCAGTCTGTGCATTCATAGTAGCCTTGCAGCTTTTCAACGTGTCCCTGAGACCATACTTTTACAGTTTTATTTATTACAGGGTTGGTTCGTACAACAGGCCTATAAGCAGGGATGAGATGTACAGCGCTGGGTAAGATTTCCCCATGGCGGGAAGTTAAAAATATGTATATTGATCAGGTATATTGCTGTAGCAACAATCAGGTTTGCCATCTGATCTACTTTATCTAGTCATCTTCATTTTCCTATATGCTTGCGCAACATGGACCCTCACAGCAGACCTACAACAAAGAATACAAAGCATCGAGATGAGGTGCTACAGAAGACTTCTGGGCATTTTCTATACCCAGTACATCACCAATGACATGCTCACAGTGGTAGCGATGGTATGGCCATATTACCAGAGCATCAGACCTTGCGAAGACCATCCTGCAAGCCACGATGCAAGGAGGCAGAAGAAGAGGGAGACAGAAAAAGAGGTGGGAGACAACATTTGAGAATGGACTGGTTTGACACTGAGCGAAGCCATGAGGGTTGCTGAGGACAGAGAAAGATGGAGTATGCTGGTTAAACGATCATCTGTGTGTGCCCCAATGACTTTTGAGTTAGGGGATAGGATAGGATTACAAGTAACATCCTGTTTGCAGTAAGGAAGAGTTGTATTTAAATAACAGGAATTGAAATCACCTAATACAAAATTGGGTGAGTCTGAAGAAATAAGTTGCAGGGATCAGATGGCTTCAGCGATTTTTGTGGCAGTACCAGCAGTATTGGACTTGAGGTGAGTATATATAGACATGAAAAAAACCTGGCTGAACTCATGTGGCAGGTATTTAAGCCTCAGTGAAAGAGACAACAATTCCAAATCAGGCGTGCAGAGCCTCTTTCTCACTGTTATGTTGGCATGATTGCACTGTTCATTCACAAAGATACACACACCCTCACCAACTACTAACTAAAAGAGCTCTCTTATATATGTAACAATAAGTTATAAGATATTGGTCTATAATAATGTCAAGCACTGTACAGAACACTGATGGTAAAAATAAGACTAAGAGATACAAATACATATACATAATTATGTCTACGGTAACAGGCATTACATTAGTTTACAACAGACAAAAGATAAGATTCCTGATTGTTTAACTTTCACAACATAGAATGAGTTAGTTGGTGATGGTAAAACTAAACAAAACAAAAGAAATACTCACTCATTCCCCATAAACATCCTCGAGCATCTAAAATGTTCTGCCGCTCTCGCTCTCTCTCTTCCTCCTGTTCTATTTCTGCCTGCTTCAAAACCTCTGCCTCCTTCTTTAGTTTAGCTGTCTGCTCCTTCAGCTCTGAAACACTCATCTCACTTTCAGGCTCTCTGTCATCCTCTGGACCCTGCATATGTTAACATAAAAAAATTATTAAAAGCTGTCTTAAGTTTAAATTGATAATTAACTATTTGCTTGAAAAACTATTTGTAAATGTTTAATCACAATAGCCCGTTGAGTGAGAAGAAGACCCAAAACATTATAATACAAACCTGCAAAACAAAAAGGCGAGAGCTGCCACCAAATTTGATTACATGGCCCACACGCAAGCGGCGGTACACTTTTGGCTTGACTTTCAGTTTGTTAACCCATGTGCCATGAGTGCTGTCTAAGTCATACAGATACCAGCCTCGCTCGTGTCCATCTTCTGATGTGTCTCTATACTGAACAACAGCATGATGACGTGATAATGATGGATGTTCCATGCAAACGTCACAACTGGGCAATCGTCCAAACACAATCCATGGTTCCTTTCCAAGTTCTATGTTCCCAATCAGAGTTCCATTCTTCAAAACATCGAAGCTGAACTTTTCTGATTCTGAAGGAACCCCACTCCACGATGGCTCTTTGTAAGGAATACTCAAATGCCTTTGCTTCAACTGTTCTGCTGGCGAAAGCACTGGTGTTTTCTTTATCTGTGACTGTGGTACGGATATTGGAGCTACACTTGGTTGGTCTTCAGATTTATCTGGTTCAGGATCTGGCTTTTTTTTGTCGGTGCCAAGTATTGGCATTTTGAATCCACCAGAGTTGCTGTTACTATCAGCATTTGATTGCGATTCGCTTTCGGTTGCTTCAGGCAGCCTGGCTTCAACTTCCATAGTTTTACCCGAAGACGTTTCTACAGGACCACTGGCGGCTGCCATCTTGAATGTTGATACCACGTTTGTTTGCAAGAGTCACGCGCCCTTAGAAAAAAAAAGCGCGGCCTTAGGAAAATGGATGCTAGGATAGGAAGTAGATTGGATCCGTGATAGCAAAAGGAAAATGGATTCTCGATAGCATAGTGGTAGCAGTAGCGAACGTCCGATGTATCATAGATAGAAGGGTAATAGAATTGTAACCTAAATTATCTAGTCTAGTCACAAACTCATAAAAAGGCATTTTCAAAAATTAATAAATAAGCAAAATAATAATATGTCCTGTTCAAGAAATATTTCAAAATTGATATACAAAATGCGCTTGGATTCGTGGATTACAACATATGTAAAAGGTATTAATGGTATATGCCAGCCACCAATTAAAAGATATTACTTATTAGTTGAGTGTACATCATTGTTGCCATTATTGACGTATATAGCTCTGCCATTATACACAGAAAAAGATGTAATGTTAAAAATCACTGATGATATTAATTATATAATAGAATAATAGTATAACAAATTTCCAGCAATATTCTAAGTACTGATTTAAGAAATGTTTGTTAAAAGGTAGTGTTTTATATGTGTGCATGTGTGAGTATGGTTGCAAGTACGAGTGAATGTCTAAAATCATGGAAAAAAAATTAATAGACTTTAAAATAAAAGAAATGAACTTAACTGAGATCAAAGGGTGGAATCTAATTGATGTTCAAATGGTTTATTCCCAAATCGCCTACCAATGAAGCTATAATATCTTGAAATTAATGAATGAATCATTTATTTATTACATGTGAAACTTTCACCTCTAGGCCTATATTGTTTCCACTTAGGGGAACATTACATGTTCGTTCTTACTCAGTTTGGGAATAAACCTTTTGAGCGGCCAATTCGTTTCGCCAAGGATACAGTCTTGCTGATCCTACCCTTCCTATTTATAACACAAATGGCTGTGTTTTATCTACAGCAGTGCTATCAAGGATCCATTTTCCTTTTTGCTATCCCCGATCCATTCTACTTTGTTAATGCCCCTGTGGTGGGTAAAAAAACAAAACAAAAACACCACCACCAAGATAGCAAGCAATATAATATGTATTTCCATACAACACCCATAAATTTACAAAATTAGTTTTGTTGAGTTGTGATCTGTTTTATTCACACATACACAAAGCAACAGCGATCTTGGGATGACCTTGACTCTCACATGATCTTTCATGCATGTATGATCAAATAACCCAATCTTGTTGCACCTATTGGTTAAATAAACAACCATTCCACTGTACGGCGACTAATTTTTTAAAATTTTTTTGTGAGGCCTAAAATGGCCTTGACCTTTAAGATCAACGATAAAACAAAACATAGTTTGGACTTAATATCTCTCATAGTTTAGGGTCAAGGTCATTCCAAAGTATACAAACCGATTTTGGACAACTCCATTGACCTTGACCTTGGAGTGAGGGTGACCAAATTTTGCAAAGTATGTGTTTCTCCTTGATATCTATCATGCATCAAAGAATCATAAGTTCAAAACTAATAACCTAGAAAAAATTACATTGTGTGAACATTTGTCTTTAAAAAAAATTTTTTTATGATCCTTTGACCTTGACATGAAGTCATTCATTCACTTATCATTTTCAAGGTCTTTTGGGTAGACACCATCTTACCAAGTTTGGTTGTTAAAATGGAAATAGGCTCCGAATACTTAGCCACTTTAAAGTTTTTGCTTGGACAGATGGCGGACAGCGTACACAGGGAATTTTTTTAACTATATCATTTTTGGACTATTTAGGACTCATCTTGCACAGATTTGAGAAAATCTGGAAAAAATGTTTTTTGGGGGGCGAGTATACTCACATGATGGTGTTGTGATTCGGCTAAGACGGACAGTGAAAAATGGCCACTTTTATCTTGCCCACCACAGGATTCAAACCTGGGTCATCGGTGTGCCAATGCTCTACCACTGAGCTACTTTATCTTAACAAAGCAAAATGAAAACATGGAATGACACGGCAGTATTTAAACTATCTGCAAGGAAAAAAATGAAACACAGTGACCTTGACCTCTAAGAAAGTACAAATAGGAATTATTGAACATGCTCAGTAATAGTTAAAGTTTCTGCAAAGTAAAAATTATGAATTTCAATTACTTTGTGACAAGGCACAAAATATGTTGTTAACAAACAAGTGAAATTTAGAGCGACCGACCAACTGACAACTGGACTGCTACGGTAAAATGGCCCATGAGTTGAAGTACCTTTAAATACCAACACTCAACAAAATTGCTTGAACCGTTTTTGAGATATGGAGCAAAATGTGTTTATCAATAAAATGATTCCAGTGACCTTGACCTTGATAGTAGAACAAAACTAATCTGATGGACAAGGAGGCAGGCCACTAAACTATAAAGGTGGTCAAAATCTGTTCAGGGGTTCTTCGAGATATGGCTTCCAACAGACTGCCAATTCTGATTCCCCCAAACTATTCCAAAGTATTTCCGGATAAGTCTGGAAATACAAGAAAAGATAATAGTATACAATTTTATTTTACTTACGTACACTTCTGATGACAAAACCACTGTCCGTCACTAAATAATTCTAAACAAACGCTTCTTGGTACTTTTGACCTTTATTCAATCAAAAATATACATATTATAAATTTG
This sequence comes from Oncomelania hupensis, assembly GCA_036898135.1. Taxonomy (NCBI): domain Eukaryota; kingdom Metazoa; phylum Mollusca; class Gastropoda; order Littorinimorpha; family Pomatiopsidae; genus Oncomelania; species Oncomelania hupensis. Next base: position 54,976,800 of record CM072513.1, read on the forward strand.
CTCATTCTTTCTTTTGTTTTGTTAATACATCAAATTCAATTTTGAATCCCTTTAAAAAAAACCACAAACTTTTATCTCTCTGCAAGAGGTTTCCGTGTGGTATTGAGTAAAAGAGTAAAAAAAAAGAATAAATTTTCAGGTTTTTCCTTGATTCGAGTTCCAAGATAGTCCAACAAGGAAAAACTTAATCTCCATGATGAGGTTCAGAGAAATATGCTGGTCTTCAAACTTGATATGAAGATAACACAACTTGGTGCATAAATGTTTCAGTTCTGACATTTACACCCAAATCACAACAGATTAATCATGGACAGTTGGAATTATATTGCTTGAAAGGATAATCAAAGTTCACAGTCATTACACGGGGACACATCATTGAAGAATATACAACTTTACAAGTCATTCGAAATATATAAAATATACAGTCAGTCAGTTTGATGGACATTGAAGCAACGTAAACATGACTGACAGATGAGGTAGCAGTAGAGTAGATAAGATAAAGGTAAAAAAATAAACTCGTTGCGTACAATCCTCCATTCCTCTGGCCTGTAATCAGCATCGCCAACCAGGGAAATCATTGACTGGTTTCCTGAGTGTTAATATCATACTAGATTATTCAGTGTGCAAATGCAATGGTAATCGCACTCTAATGATTTCATACAGTCACAAAAGAATGACAGTTAGTTATTCATTGCTTACAGGGTCCAGTGGACTTCAAAGAGCCAAATCAGGACCACAAAATCAAGACCACAACTTGGCTGAAAGAGGACATCCCTGATCCGCATAAAAGATCTGCTGAAACAATCCCCGTGGTAACACTGAAGGCACTCCACCAGCCAGTCACATTACAATAAAGGCATCCCACGCAGGGGAAGCTCAGGCTATACTCTAATTTATCGAACCCCCGTTTACAAAAACAAAATAGAATACAAACATCATTGTAAAATATCAACAAAACACATCCATATAAAATGCTTACATTGCTAAATAACATAATAAGAAGCCCCAGTGACCATTTGGCAGAAAGCGTCTACTCAAATATTCCCGAGCTGATACAACAGACCTCACACACAAATTAGAAGTTTTGTCCTGGAAGTTTTCAAGAAAAAAGGTAGGTGACTGGTCTAGCAAAGAAGAAGATAGTATATTAGATTGATAGAACAGTAAAAATGAGAAAGAACAAATTTGAGAAGAAAGAGTAGGAATGAGAAAGAACAAATGAGAAAGACAGCGACAGTGGGAATTTAAGGCACTAAATTTCCAGAAAGTGGGGATACTATTTATACAGAAACTCCCGGGCACCCCCACAGAGGGCAGGACGACAGTTAGTTATTCATCACCCCTGATCGGTATAAAAGATCTGCTGAAACAACCCTAGTGGTAACACTGAAGGCACTCCACCAGCCGTTCACTTTACAATAAAGGCATCCCATGCAGGGGACGCTGAGGTTATACTCTAATTTAAGTGGGGATACTATTTAAACATAAACCCCCGGCACACTCATGGGGGGCAGGACGACAGGCACTACAACAAATGTGGATAAAAATGTGTGACTTCACTGTTGCTCCATTATTCAGGGTGGAGAACAACTGAATCAAGAAATCTCTGAAATCCGGCCGGGGCCCAGGGGCCAAGCCCCGGTATTCACCCCCTGGAAGAAAATTCATGAATTTATGCAATTTTGAAAGTAATTTAGGGCTTCTCATGAAAGCAAAAAGCACAAAGTAAACATGAATAGAAACAACAACAACAAAAAAGAATGTTTTATGCACATGTCTTTCAAAAAAGTTAAGAATCTTGATTTGTAGGCCTAACAAAGTTTGAGGTCTACCACTGTAACACACAAACTCCACATTTCCAATTTTACTGGGCACACGTTTGTCTATTTTTTTAGCTGTAAACAGGCAAGAATTTTTATAATTTTAGAGATATTTAGGGGTACGTTAGTAGAAACACCACATCTAAGGTATTAGTGACTATAGATTTAAATGAAATAAAATGCAAAATGAACAGAAATAAATTCTCTTTTGATTATCTACATTTTTATACCTCTCTTGTCATGTCTTGTTTTTTATTACTCCATGTGTATACAAAAAAAAAGTTTTAAAAAGTCCAAACAATCCCCCTCCTCTTCTTCACTTTCATGCCAGTCTGAAAGATCGTATGCATGCACACTACTGACACTAATTGTCTAATGCAGTACCGATCTCTTCCTCCGACTCCAAGTCCATTTCTCTCACTTTAATGTCTGATAAATGGAAGTCTGTAAACTCCCCTTCATCAGTCGAAGAATCCAAACCATCCATTTTAGACACACACACAATAAAATTTTAAAAAAAAAAATTCCGAAAAACTAACGCCTCACAGAGAAAACTTGTGGAAATGCAGTCGAATGTTTTCACAAAGAGAATAAACCGGAAGTCAATTGCCGGAAGTCTCGCAATCTTTCAAACAACGCGAGAATATAACCACATGGTTGATACGGACGCTTTTGGACGTTTTGCCTGTTTAGACCTTCGGCCGCTTTTGGCCGTTATGCCCAGTAAAGGGTAGCCACTCAATTTCTCACACTCGGAACTCAATATTTTTTTCTCGGAAAAGCAAATGCCTTCCGCGGATTCGCTGACAGTTCTCCACCCTGATTATTTAACATATTGATTGGCAAGTAAATAATTTACTTCTCGATTGAATCACAGCTGCAAAAATCCTTGTATTTTCTCACGTTGGTCGTGAAGATGGTCTTCAGCCAGACATTCTTGACCGAGTGTGACATCTCTTGATAACATGTTTACCTCATAACCGCATTTGAATAGGCAACAAGTTTACGTCATAGCAACATTCAAAACACTCCATGAATGATAAAAAGTAACCATTTTATTTCTTTTAAAGTACAAGCAAAACATAATGAATAACAAACATGTGAAAGTCGATTCGGATAATTCCGCCATGACGTTCCTGAAAACTTGCCAAGTATGACATAATGTCTTGTGACTACTCTTCTAGTCTTGGTCATTCAATGGAAGTACAGGACATGTAACTGCAGAGATCTAGTCAACAGACCTATCATGGTTACAACCTCCACAGAGTGAGAGTAAGGGAGAGAGAAGGCAAGAGGGGGAAGAGTTAAATAAAATAAACCAAATAAGAAAATAAAATACTAGTGTAGCAGTCCAAACACCTCTACATTAAAGCTGGATAGCAACATAATTTCAAACATTAATTCTGATATAAAAACAGCTTGAAAAGAAGCCCAAACAATCTTTATTAATTATTTCATTCAATATAGCCAAATAACATATGTAGCACATGTATACATGCAAAAATAATTGAATAGTATACAAATGTATTTTGACATATTGTATCAGAAATACATTAAAACTAAACATCCTAAAATTAAACTACAAATGCACTCACAAAAAACAACAACAACAACAACAAAACAGTCTAAAACTAAACCTAATTAACATGGCAAGTTCTAAACATTGGAAGAGTATTTTTTTTCCTGTGGGAAAGACTATGTTGCAAATTATATCATATATCATATAAAAGATCTTTAAATGAATCAATTTACTGTTACTCTCAAGACTGCTTCAAGCATATTCTGATTAAAATTACATGAAAATATATAAAATATTGAAACAATGTAAACATTGCTGGTTTACAAATGCACAGCTCTGATTTAAAAAAAAAAGAAAATTATGAAATCCCTGAAATTACAGAACGCCAGACATGTTAGTGGCTCATTCCTTCACACAAATAGAATAGAAAACAAAATGTTGCTCCCATTTTGGCCAAATTGTAATGCATGTGGCCTGTATTATTCATTGGGCAATGAAGCATTTTGTATTCATTTCATATTTACATCAGAACGAATCTTTGAATCCTTACAACACAAACACCCCTCAATATAATTAATTTTATCTAAAATTCCATATAAAAATTCCTTCGTTTAAATAAGAAGCTTTCGGTGAGTTGCTGTGGTTCTTGCCAGTAGCGGATTGCTTGGAGTTTCTGGTCCAAAGATTGTAATTGATAAGTCGTCATCTTCGTTCTGACAGCTGATAGTGCATTGTAGCTTTACAGTACTTCTGCACACAGGAACATTAATGACAACAATGCGCAACTGCATACAATGCTGAATCAGTGTATTCTTTTAATTTATACTTCTACAGCTGAACAATCCATGGAATTGCACGTTCCATGAAAAGCACCTAATAAACATAATTATTTCTTCTTCTTATTATGATTATTCATATTCATGATGTAAAAATAAGTTTTGTTTTAATTGTTAGCATTAGCATCTAAATAATTGTCCAATTTCAGACATATGCAGCCGAAGGTTGATATGGCATACGCAGTGAAAAGCACAATTGCTTTACAAAAGCATCAAACAAAGGACAAAGGCAATATTTTACAAGCATCTAATTAGTTACAAAACTAAAGAGATAGTGACACACAGGTGCATGTGTGCTGAAAGCCCAAAATGCCAGTAAAATGTGTGCAGATGACCTACAACTTGTCGCTCCTTTGCCCAGGCACCAGCAGATCATCTTTTTGTACAGTCACCCCTCTTTTTTCAACGCTGACAATCCTTTGGACAAGTTTAATTGAAAATGCACTGTGTCTCATCATTTGCAGACCAGTTTCATTTTGTGCAAAAGCTGTTAACAGATTAGTGAACATTCTGCCTATTGGCGTCAACTGGGATATTAGTCTGGCGAGAGTGTTAACAATTCTGGCTTTCAGCACACCTGCAGAAACAATGCTGTTGGCAACATTACACACTTACACAAAGCAAGCAATGAAAGTGCATGTACACAATGTCTTTATAAAGACAAGTTGTGCCTACTTTTGGTGGGCAAAACGAGAAAACATGTCTTGGATCTTCTGCTGTTGCTTGTCTGTTCCAGGCATAGCTTTCTTCTTTCCACGGGAAAGCCCTGACACACGGCACTTCTTAGCACCTAAGCCTGAAGAAAAGAAAAGAAAAAACTAAATTGTACAGCAGTAAGTTTGTTTGTCCGAAGTAAATGGAAGAAGGAAAAACAAGAAACAGGCTACCTTTTTTTGACACAAATGATTTACATAATTACGATTTCAAAGTAACATAATTGTTCGCCTCTGGGTCATCAAAGGTTGTATCATTATTCATCAAGTCCGTAGTGTGACACAGGCAGACATGCCGTTTGATTTACTATTATTTTCTAGGCTTCAATGTAACAAAGAGACAGCAAAACTTCAGAAGATAAATTAGTATTCAACAATACCTGAGGTACTTCTTGGAGTAGAAGAGGGTGACTTCAGAACTGTCTGAAAAATAACAAAAGAACTAAAATATAAGTGACAAGATGACTACTTGAAAATTACCAGAAACAATTAACCACAGAAATCATTATCATGTATTTCAAAAATAAATTTTCTTAGTCAACAGTGGAAATTCACTCAATTTACAAGTGCAAGAGCTGAAAAGACAACAAGAATACCATACCAACTCCATGAAAGTCACCACCAGCAATCCACCAAAGAAATCGTTTAAGGTCTAATATGTGAAAAATATATTTATTTATTTTGTCATCAGTGGAAAATCTTCACTCAGTCTACAAGGGCAGAGGTGGTTTGGGTGGGATCATGTGTCAATGCAAACAAAAGCATTGAGTAGTGATAATGTTGCAACACATTACTGCACCTGTGATCGAGAGGTGGATGGCGGACTTGCAATGCCAAAACTTGTCACCACCTTTTCTGACTGGCTGTTGCCACCTGCTTCACAGGCGCAATCTGTGAGGTCTACAAAGTCTTGGCTGGTGGGGAAACAGTCAGACTCGGAGTCAATGCTGTACAAGTTACTACGCTGGCTGGCATCCACGTCAGTCAAACTTTTCTGGCTGCCATCAAAATCTGCTCCATTGTGCGAACTCGAGCAAACATCAGTTGTCCCATCACCAATAATCTGATTTATGCTAGATGTCCTAGGGGGTGAGAATGTATGGTTTGGAACTGAGGTTGACAATGATAATGATCGTTTTTTATCAGTATCGCCTGTGTTAGATATCCTCAAGTCTGGAATATTGCATTCCTCCTCCTCCTCCTGTTTATTGTCAGTATTATATCTCATCTTGTTTGTAATTTGCCTGTTTGTTTTGTGAGATAAACTGTCACCACTGTCAGCTAACCTGTGCTCAGACACCACCCTTTTGAATGGTAAGTTGCTAGGTGGTGTGGATGACAAGCTTTCACCGCTGCTGCTTCTGGTAAACTTGAATTTGGACCAGCTAAACGCTGACCCTGGAGAGGATTTGCTGGGCTTCTTAATTGAACAGTTTGCACTGTTGCTACTGTTAGATACGTTTGAAGACGAGTCTGCCTTTTCTGCTTTTGCAAAGTGGTGCAATATACTGTCGCCCTGCCTTTCTGATTTTAAAACAAAGGATGTTTCTACTTCTGAATTTCCAACTCTAACAGCATTAGTGTGGCCTGAGGTGCTACGGAATTTGGAAAGCAATGTGTGGTTTCTGGCAGAGAGCCACAGAGACTTATTTTCTGTGGAAATATCTTCCTCATTGTGTGATAATTCCTCCTGTGTAGAACTGTCATCAGCGGAAGGCATGTTCACAGGTACAATTTCACTCTCTTTTGTTGAAGAAAAAGATTCTGCTGTTCTGCTACTAGATGCAGAACTCTGACTTGCTGAACCAGAGCCTGCACTGAAGTATCTGAAAACAAACATATAAAATCTTGATGCTTGTTAGTAAATATTTGCAACTGCATATATGTGTTCCTCATAAAATTACAAGGAGATAATTAGATAATGATGAGCTAAAATTACAGAATGCTTATTTTGAGAAGTAGTTATGTTCAGATTATTTCTATTCTGTAATAAATCTTGACAAGTATCACAGAAATGTTATGGTATGCCAAGAAAAATTCCTGGGAGTAAAGAGTTAATGTGTTTTTACAAAATGTTCAGCCACATCAAAAATTATGTTTCACCCTACCTGCTCTTCACCTCCATATTGACATTGGGCGGTAGAGGGCCATCCAGGCTGAACTTTGCCCTTTTTGCCAAAGCAGACACAGCAAACTTGTTCCTCTGAGGAGCCGCTGAGAGACCCTTGCTATCGTTCTCCTTCCCTCTTATACCTGTTGTCACGGCCGACTCCTGATCCATCAGAGCAAATGCGTCATTTGCTGTCTGCACTGCAGCTTTAGGACTTGGTGAAGTAGACTGGTTTGCTGCCTTGGACGGTGACAGAACTTTTTTGTCATCAGATTTGGGTCTTTTTGTGGGTGGTGTGGGTTGGTCCATGTCTTCTGCCTCCCCAGCCAAAGATGCCAGAACAAATAGCACATCCTTCTCCGTCTTATCTGATTGGTGTCGCTGCCTCTCCGGTTCTGGCAATGAGTACATCTTTGCTAGTTCCAAGTCAGACCTGACCTCCACGCTGTCTTCCACTATAACACAATTACATAGACAACATGTTTCAAATTTTATCTTAGATTGTAAAAATTATGCTCTAATATAGTAATAATTACAGAATTTCACAACTTTTTCAGACATTTTATTACACCTTTGCTTTTTTGTGGACTAGTGGGTTCAATTACCTGAATAGATCACCAAGTATACACCAAAATTGAGCTTTATTGAAGGCATAGAAGCAACCACAGAATTATTAAAGTATGATGAAACTGAAACACGTTTTCTACAATGGCTCTTGTTATACAGTTGAAAAATTACATCATATTATATATAAATGAAAGCTGTTAATACATAATAATAAAACACTATTTATTGCTATCACACGCTTTTGCTTGAATTGAACTAACAGGTGCGGCGGTCTGAAGAAATCACTATTACAGAAGGAGGAAGAGAAATCCATTTTTATTTTTTAAATTTAGATCCATTAACGTTATTGAAGAGACCTACCTTCTCGCTTACGCTTTGCAGGACTTCTTTTGGATTTCGTCAAGTTGTTTTTCAACTGCTTTTCCTTGCCAGCAAGACATGGTCTGTCTCCAGTCTTAGCCTCTATCTGTGCTAGAAGCTCTTCTTTGGAGCGAGGGCGGTAGCCTGGTTCCCAAATGCTCAAACTATGCAGCATACCGCTGGTCTGTTTCTTGGCATATTTGGGCTGAAATTACACCAAAGACTATAGATACAAAAGACAATTTATTTATTTAATCGTTTTTATATAGAGCTTTTCCAGCTCAAGGTGCTGGCTGATACAGGCCACCCGGGGCGCCCACGCAACCTTTGGGCACATAGTCTGACGCCCAAGACGACAGAGCACAATCCTGGGTGATCTGGGACCGGAGAAGGGTGTATTTGTGTAGCTTGCACTCTCCTGTCCAGGACATGAGCATCGTGCACAGACTACACCTTGGTTTATACTCTCTAAGGAGTAGGGCGCAGTGTCTCAGGGTAATTTTTTTAATTTAATTTTTCTAATTTATATTTGTTTTAAACTCCAGACCATCAGCGGGCTTTGAAGCACTGCCTGTACAGGCTGCAATTTAATCACCTGACATTCGAGTGCCCCGCGTACACCACAGAGCCAGCTGTTCTCCCCAAAGTTCAGAGTTTAGGTATGGACTCTGCATAGTAAAATTACTCCTCTGTGGACTCTGCATAATAAAATTACTCAATGTTCAATATGCATTATTGCTGTAAAATTCTTTTCAAAATATACCACAAAGCTAATGTCACTTGTCAGTCTTACAGTTGTCTCATTCCAGATGTTTATTCAGCGAAAATGTGTTTATCCTGTCAAAAAAAAGCATACTAAATTAAAATATTGTGTTTGCCAGTATGCTAAGAATCTAGAAATATCTGCTTCACAAAGAGGTCTCTAAATGATAATTTATTTTGAACCAAAAATATTTTTAAAAATCTTACAACATATTTCTGTGGGTCAAAATCTCCAATCTTCTCCCTAGTGTGGATATCAATGTTTCCTAGCGCAATCTGTAGTGCCAGGTCATTGGAGAAGTAGGGTCCAGCATACTTGAGTCCCTCCCGGTGAACTTCTGGAGGATAAGGGTTTAGAGGGCAAAGTTTACGTGCCAAAGGATCAAAGGTCAGCTGGTAGAGGAAAGTGTTGTCTGCGCGGATGAAACCTTCCACGTATTCTTCAGTTACAACTAAGTTCATCTTAAGGTATGATGGCAACTTCTTTAGTACCTAAATAAAACAGAAAACAAAATGCAGATTGTATACTTATAATAACAACAGTATTTGAAAAACAAATCCATCTAATAGGCCTGGTGGTAACGATGGAGTGCCACTAGTGTTTTAAAACATGTAATTTGTATGTTTTGAAATTTATAATCTTACACAAAAAGCATTGGATAGAGTGACCTGACCTTACAACCACACACCAAACGGAGACCCTCAGTTCTAGCATGTTTCCAGAACCGAGAAGAAGAAATCCTCCAATTCTTCGAGAAGAAGTTGAGGCAGCAGTGCAATTGCTGAAAAGTCAGCGGGATTTTACAACATACCTTCAGCATTGCTTCAAGCAGGAGAAGTGATGATTGATGCCCTCACCCAGAGATGTTGCTAGAAATTTTCAGCATAGGCCATTTGGCCGATTCAGTCACAAACCCTTAGTACATTTTAAAAATCTTTCGGCCATCATTTTGACTTCTTTCCAACACCAAACGAGAGGCCACTGACAAGTTTCGGTTTCTTTTTCAGCGGCATTTCGAAAACGAAAAGTTTTATTGCTGGAAGCATGCCGATCGCAACAAGGAGAGTTATTCTAACTCTCTCTGCTGATTCATGTGTCGTCTGCTTGGCGCTTCCGACACGTGATGTTCGACAATAACTCATAACAACTTTGTTTATCCGATAGGAAATTAATATGGCCAGAAGCAATAACTACGAAACAGACATGAGACAAGCAAAAAATGGACAAAGGGTGGCCGATTGAGGCGTAAAACCTTAGGACAGCAAGCCGATCAGAAAATGACTCTTTCGGACAGTTTAAAATTTTATCGGTGAATGGCTGATTTGCCGACAAAAACGACATCACTGCTCACCATTACCCGTAAAAAGATCTGGCCTACATGTACACCATGGACCCAGTCACTTGTCATTACTCTTCCCCAAAAAAGTAACCTTCAGGAGTGTGAAAATTACCGCAGGATCAGCCATCCCAGCAAGGTCCACTTGAAAATAATGCTTAACAGGTTGAAACACAAAGCTGAACAAATCATAGCCGAAGAACAAGCAGGATTCAGGGCAGTGTGAAGTATCACTGAACACATTTTCCACCTCAGAATAATCTGTGAGCAATACCTACAGCCCCAACAACATCTATATCATGTGTTTGTAGACTTCAAGAAAGCATTTGACCAAGTCTGGCATGTAGATCTGTGGGCAGCCATTAGAGTGTACAACATCAGTCCTAATATAATTGAAGTCATCAAAAGCCTGTATGACAAGGCTACAAGTGCAGTCCTCCACAATAGCGCCATCGGGAACTGGTTAAGAAAAACAATCGGGTGTGCATCAAAAATGCCTACTCTCTCTAACACTTTTCAACATGTTCCTGGAGTGCATCATGTCAGATACCCTTGCAGATCATGAAGGCGCATTCAGCTTAGTGGGTAAAGCAATCTCAAACCTCCATTTTGCAGATGATATTGATGGATTGGCTTGAGAGGAATAAGAACTTGAACAGCTGGTACAGAGGCTTGACACCATATCCAGAGCCTATGGAATGGAAATAAGTGCAGAGAAGACCAAAATGATGACAAACAACACCAATGGCATCAGCACGGACATCAAAGTCAAATCCCTCAACACAGTGCATAGCTTCAAATATTTTGGAGCCATTGTATCAAACAATGGGTCCCGACAGGAAGTCCTCTCCAGGATCACACATTCAACTGCTGCCCTTACAAGGTTGAAGCCCATTGCGAAAGACAGGACCATTAGTCTAGATTCCAAGGTAAAGCTGCTGAGCTCTTTCGTCATCTCCATCTTCCTATACGCTTGCGAAACATGGACCCTCACAGCAGACCTACAACGAAGAATACAAAGCTAGGCGATGAGGTACTACAGAAGTCTTCTGGGCACTTCCAATACCCAGCACATCACCAATGACGAAGTCCGACATACCATCACACAAGCTATTGGACAACACGATGACATGCTCAAAGTGGTGAAGAAAGAAACGGAAACTCCGATAGTCACCAGAGCATCAGGCCTTGCAAAGACCATCCTGCAAGGCATGGTGCAAGAAGGCAGAAGAAGATGGAGACAGAAAAAGAAGTGGGATGACAACATTCGAGAATGATCTGGATTGACACTAAGCAAAGCCATGAGGGTTGCTGAGGACACAGAGAAAGATGGAGTACACTGGTTAAACGATTATCTGTGGTGCCCCTTACGACTTCCGAGTTACGGGATAGGATAGGATAGGAATCTTACATGTGAAGGAGTGAATGTTGTAATCATAGTTTTAATTGCATGTGGCAAATCATGTCTTAATTTTTCATATTTGAGATAATAAAGTAATTTTGATCTTGAATACAATTTTTTGGAGACATGATGCCAAACACAATTTGAGTGAAGTTGCTTTTGAGGCTATGCCTAAGCACAGCCTATGCTTGAGGCTTAGCAGATCTCACACACTGTTCAATTTCTGTTAATTCCTTTAATTTCTACAAGGACAAATTGCAATTTTAATTTACCTGTCTAATGTCAGCTTGTCGAGCCACCTTGAAAAGCTTGGAAGCTTTAACCAGGCCTATGCCAGGCAAAGACTGGAGATAATCGCAGCCAGACAGTATGCACATGTAGCGAAACTTTTCAAATGTGTAGAAGCCGTCCTGGATGTCCACTACCTCGTTCAAGCGTGACCGTTCAATAAGCACCCCGTTGCCGAAGAAATCCATTTTGAAGATAACCTAAGAGTAAGTATGCATAAAACTCCAACTTAGGTCATAAAGATATGTGTTTCAAAGCAATTGCAAATAAGTCAATTGGAAAAAAAAAAACAAGACAAAATCTAAAACTAGGCGAATGTTAAACCTACTTATAAGTTAAATCATTCCAAATCAAATATTGATTTCTTTCAAGCTCTGTCACGGTGCTTTGCCTTTGTTGAAAAAGCTTGACCAATTTAACACTATTCAAAGATCAGATATCAATTAAATAGATCCACGGTGTCAAGCTGCATAAACTACCCGACCTTCACTGTATCATGCAAATTGCTCATGAAAAAGCCACAAGTCCAACTCCAAACTTACTTTCTCACAGCCAAAGAGCAGAAGGTCAGAGTCCTCTGTTATGATGACTTGTGCAATGCCACTTCGGCTAAGGTAGGCAAGTTGAGCATCAGCCTCATATGGCGCCACAATACAATCTACGCCTCGTTCACGACATTCCTGCAAATAGTAACAGAACTAACAGAATATTTTAAATAAATAAATTATCGGAATGTAAACAGAGTGTGCAGGCTTGGAAAAACACAAGTAGTTTTAGTTAAATCCTGACTAGTCATGGCTCATGCCCTCAACAGTTCTCTGAGATTATTAGTCTATTAAATATAAGACTAGAGCAATTACTTTATATATTAAATAACAGAAATTAATATAAAATGAAACAGAAATTTAAAAAAATAAAGTGCTCCCCATATATATCTTTGCACATACTAACTACAGAGAGATTAAAAACAAAGATTTTATGATTGGATATGTTATAACGAGATATACGACTTGAAACATAGTATTACTAACTTTCTTTAAATACAGTGAATCAGTGAATGAGTGATTGTATTAATAATTCTACTGAAGTAATAAGATTGGCAATTTAAATAATATTCTTTATGTATAAATGTTCTCTCATTGCAAAGTAGCCAACTGCGAAAAGACATCAATACATTCATAAGTTCAAGAGCCATCTGGGATGAAATGTCTATACATCGTTGCAAACATTCTCTGGCTTCTGCTCTCTTTCCCTCTCTCAAAAGTTGAGCAGCTCTCTTGCGATTTGTTTCTCTACGTCTGCAACAATAAGAAAAAGAAACAGCATACAATTTATTTACATCACACATGTATACATTTAGCCCATATAATAGATCATGTAAAAATAACAGTCTACTAGTACTAAGTACTGTACAAATAGTGAAAAATTTGTTTTACATCACCAACCTCATTTGTTTGCTTTCTTGTTTGTTATCTATAAAAACAAAACAAATGTTTTTAGAATGTTCTTAAAAACTCACCACTTCTTGAGTCATTAACTCAGTAACTGATTTAAGAAATATATTTTCTGTGAGAAAGTTAATTATAAAGTTGTCTTCATTGTTTTATTTCCTCTCAAATTAGTAGAAAGTAAAGACAGGTAGTTGGTTTAACTCACTCTCTCCTTGATGTCTCCACATCTTTCTTTGATGGAAGATGACAGCCGTCAAACACCAAAATGGGCTTAATGTTGGTACGCAGAAGGTAATCCACATATTTCATGCAGTAATAAACATATCTGCAACAATAAAAAACCATAATTATAATATGCCTGATGAGTGATGGAGTCTGAAAGTGAACCATTATCCAGATATTGTTTCTATACTAGATCCACAATTATTGCACAAGTACTGCTAACACTTCCTATTTGAAAGAAAAAAAAATAGTATTGCATATCACAGATGTAATCAGAACAATTACAAGTTCAGAAAAAGTAATGTATATTCTGTTCTAATACAAACTTACTGTTTTGTTTTTTCTCCAAGGGCCAACTTCTCAGCACAAGAGAACGCGCCCTTGTGTAACCAGCAGTATGCATCGATAGCTACTGTGCACCCTTGGAACTGCGAGACATTGACAGGAGTGTGGATCTTTTTTAGAAAGGGAAGCAGTCCTTGAATACCCATGTATGAAGTGTTCCTCAAAGATTGTATTTATCTGGGAGACAAAAGACGTGTCAACTTAAGAAACCATACATTTTTTCCTCATACCATCTCTCGAGTGGAACAAATTCCCTCCCTCGAGTCGTTCACTTCACGACTCAGTGGCAGCAGCTTTCTGCAGCCACTCACGACCAACTTCTGAGACCCCATGACTTGTATACAGCTTTAACTAATCCCCCCGCTCCTCCCCTCCTTAACTTGGCTGGCACTTTTTGCAACCTGTGGCGGGATGGTCATCATTCAGGACTTTTAGTTTTACTGTTTTACGTTCATCCGTCCCAGTCCTCGAAAAGAAGAAACCACAAAAGTTAATACATATTTATACATTATGTGATGTAACCTACTAAGATCGCATTTTCAAAAAAACTAACAAACGAAACACTTATCAGAACACGGCATCCAAATTTAATAAGACAAGGAAACGGTTTTACTTTTTTTTCTCCATTACCTTCTACTAGTTCTAGGCTTTCGTGTTTACCAGCGAAAGTTGATTTTCCCGCGTTGATAATTAGGAGAATTAGTTTCGTAAAATCTTGAAGTGTTCAATGGTTTTTATCTGTTTCAATATTGTTTTTTCTAAGAATGTATAAACTATTAGCGTATGTTCGTTTGAGATATTAAAAATATTTCAAATAAATTTCCGCTATGTTGTTTGTCCGAAAATATTTGTTACCCAACTTTCCACAATTGGACATCATGGCTGACATGGCTACGTTGCCATCATTTCCAACACAAGAAAGTAGCGTTGTTATCGACCTCACTGATGTTGGGCCTCCATCTTTGTCAATGGAATATGACAGCAAAGGACCTCCATCTCCAGACGCCTTTCAGTTTGTCACACAGCCAATAGAAGGTAAAACAGAGAACTTTACTACAGCGGACCAATTTTACCATCGGCATCTGAAGTTAGTAGGAGGAGGAGTAGTACTTAGTAGTGTAGGTGTGACTAGATCATCATCATCATCATGGTGATCATTAAGCCTCACGGCTTATTTAATGTCCCATCTTTGGCACATATATTTCAGGTCTGATTTAAGCCGGCTGAAGACGCTCAACTATCAAAATCGTATTTTATAGATTTTAAAATTTCTTGTTCATCAATAAAATTTTTGAAACTCTTCAAAGTTTTTGCCTGTTAAATATTTTATGGAAGTTTGTTCCATAGAGGTGCAACTCTGTTACTAAAAGTATGTTTTTGAAGATTAGTACGGTTATGCTTAATAAATAATTTGTTAACAGAGTTTCTTGTTATACCAAATTTGTTTAGTTCAAAAAATTTGTTAGTATCTAATTCATCAATGTTATTTAAAATTTTATAAGCTTGTATGAGGTCTCCTCTCACTCTTCTGGCTTTTAGGCTTGGCAGACATAATGATTCCAGTCTGTCTCTGTAAGAAATATCTTTCAGTTCTGTTGTGCCCAGTGAAAGTGAAACACAACGTTACATTCAATTGTAATACCTACTGACTTGGCTTGATTTATGCTCATTGTGGTAACAGTGAAACGCAGGCCTTATGTTGTATTTGTGCACTTGCAATTTTTTAATGACAGTTTTCTGGTTTGTTTCAGGTGACATAGACGGATTGATATCGGAACAGGCAGTCCCCCAAAATAATGATGGGTATGGTGTTAGGAAACGGGGTATAGCATCACAGTATCTTGACAGCAAGGGCTTTGGTTGGTTACTAGACCAAGATGATGTCTGTGAGGAAGAGGACCAGCTTCCACTGTTGTAAGATTTTATTGATCATGTACACAGTCAATGTTTTAACCCTAGTAGCACTCATTCAGTCATTGGGGAGCTTTTCATAAACTCATCTTAGAGTAAATGTTGCATGCAGTTTGTTCAGATGTATAATTTTATGGAAGAATCAGGGTCATGTATTGTAATTTAGTTACAGAAATCGTTTTGGGATTTATTGTTTTATTTTCTTCTTTCATAATAATATTATACGTTATTCACATCTTGGCGTGGGATATGGAAAATTGTTACATCGAGATGTGAAAATTTTCCATATTCCATATCTAAAATGCGAATAACATTTATGTATCGATTTTTTCAACTAGAAAAAATAAATGAGGAGGAAGATGTGTATGTGTGAACAACCACTTTACACATTGCTTTCCAATAATATCATTCGAATGCACAACCAAAAATAGTCCAATAATCAGAAGCGTTCCTTCACATTTATTCAGCATGCTCACAAAGATAAAAGCATGCGTACACACCCACCCACCCAAGCACCAACCAGGGGTCCAAATCTTCCATGAATCCGCGGAAATCCGCCTAATAAAATTAAAAACTTTCTGCAGAAGAAAATGTGCTCTTTCCCCGTAAATGAAAATCTTTGAGAAAGAAAAAAAAATTCTCAAACTGTCACGATTCCCAAACAGTGTAGGTCTACAAGCAGTCAGATTCTCTATCTACACTTCCTTTTCCAACATGGCATCTCATTATACACCACGCGTTGTAGCTCACGGCAAAGCTTGTGACGATCCATGAGTAAAAACTAAGTGGCGATGGGAATGGAGCGAAAAATCTGTACTTAAGTCTAACCCTGACGTGTTTGAACAGATAAGCGAGCACATTAGGAAGCTAAGCTCACATGGAACTGCTCGATGCAACACAACATCAACTGTTGCAGAGGACAATGACTGTAGGGACACAAACAGCACCTCAGCATCCACAAACGGCATCAAGAAAAAGAAGAAACAGTCATCAATTGGGAGTTTATTCAACCCATGTTGAAAAAATATATCTATTCCTGCACCTTGTTTGTAAACAAGTAAACTTTTGTGCTTTACACCTATTTTTAATGTTTCTTAGTGCTGAGATTGCGCGAGAATGCCTACATTTATTCATGTTTTTTTGTCAACAAAATAAAAAAAACCTCTCCCCCCTTCCCTCTCTTTGCTCTTATACAAATTTTCCTCTCTTTTTTAAGTCAGGTGTTTGGACCCCTGACCCACCCACCCACTCACACATGTACACAGAGTAAAGAAAAATGAACACCAAAGAGTGAACCATGACAGATTTCTTCAACCAAACTTCATCAGCATGAAACGATGCCAGTTTCATTCATTGTTTCGTCGTTGTTCAAAATGTAGGCCTAGTCTTTATTCAACTCTAGCGTTTGCAGTCAGTGCAAAAAAGTTTTATTTGCTGGTTCAGTCGGTCCATTTACTATTTTGACCCTTCCTTTCCTTGAAATCATTGTTGGTGTAGTATTTGTGAATTAGTGATGGTTTGGGAATAAAACCTTGCTGTTTTAGCACGTCTTAGAAAAATACAAGAAGACTGTTAGGTTTTTCTGTCTTTGCAGAAAAGGCAAAGGAGACTGCCGTTAAAATAGGTCCTGTATTCTTATGACTTGTATATTGCTAGAAACATCATCATCTGGCCAATTATCATGCGATATCAGTCAGTTTTAGTCACATGCTACTTGGCCAATGAAAATATCAGACACTTGTAGAAATCGATACATATAAATTTTGTAAAAAAATATGTTTTTCATATTTTTATTTTACTCATTGATTTTGTTTTCCATCCAGGCAAGAACTGGATATAGATGTGAAAGACATTTACTACAAAGTGCGCTGTGTACTGCTGCCATTTTCTCGTTTTGGTTTTAACCGACACATACTGCGTGAATCGCCTGACTTCTGGGGCCCGCTGATTATCATCCTTCTGTACGCAGTTCTCTCTCTGTATGGGCAGTTCAGAGTAAGTGGAATTGCAAAGTTTCCATCATCTGTATTTCTGATTGATTGATTTTTTAATTTTCATTTTATGTTCTCTTGATAATTTATTAGCTCACATGCATAGCAATGTGAGTATATATATGTACTCATCCCCAAACATTTTTTGCCAGATTTTCTCAAATCTGCAAGATGAGTCCTAAATAGTCCAAAACTGATATCGACACAAAATGTCTGTCTGTCTCTCTGTCCGCCGTGTGTCTGTGCAAAAACTTTATAGTGGCTAAGAATTTAGAGCTTATTTCAACTATCACAACCAAACTTGATGAGATAGTGTATACCCATGAGACCCCGAAAATGACTTCACTACAATGTCAAGATCACATGGTCATCAAATGTTAGTAAAAAAAATGAAATTATTTTACAAATTTCACTTTTTTTCTAGGTTATTATTATTAATATTGAACTTATGATTCTTTAATGCATGATAGATAACAATGAGACACACATACTTTGCAAATTTGGTTAATCTCACTCCAAGGTCAAGGTCAGTTGAGCTGTCCAAAGTCGGTTTGTATAGGCCACTTCGAAGTGAACTATGAGAGATATAAAGTCCAAACTTGTATTTAGACATGATAGACTGATCTTTTATATGTTCCATTTTTTTGCATCGATCTTGAAGGTCAAGGTCATTTTAGGCCTTGCAAAAACATACAAAAAATAGGTCATCGTACAATGGAATAGCTATTTATTTAACCCATAGTATGCAACAGCGTTGAATTATTATTGATTAGACATGCTTGCGAGATCATGTGAGGGTCAAGGTCTACTCAAGGTCAAGATCACTGAAGGTTAAGGTCACCCAAAGTCCATTTTTGAGTATAATACAACGTTTGCTGTACTTTATTTGATAGTACATGAGTGTATTTGGAGGCGGAGGTCAGTGTCATCTGATGATCTCAAGACCAAGAGTATAGAAAGATGAAAGTCGGTATTACTTTGCATTTTAATGCCACCATTTCATTTTGTTTTTTTCTGGACACTCAATTTTCTAGTTCCGTAAGGAGCATATGAGTCATATGGCTTTGCTCTTCTAGTTTTGTTTTATTTCTATGCACTTACTTCAGCCCCATTACACTTTTTCACTTTCAGGTTGTGTCCTGGATCATGACAATCTGGTTGTGTGGGTCAATGATGGTCTTCATGTTGGCAAGAGTCTTGGGAGGGGAGGTCAGCTACTGTTTATTTATTGATGGTACAAAACAACACAGCTTTAGTCACCCCAAATTGAGCAATTACAGTGGTAGGATTACCACATTAAAATATTACATGACATACACCCAATGAACAATCACAGTTAAATGAATGTATGATTAAAAGAGTGCATTAGACTAATGAGTAATGTCTTGATTGCAATGAAATATTATTGAATTAAAAAAAATAATCATCTATAGCAATGAAAAGGTCATATAACCTCTAAAAGTGTCCATGTGCATAACATGCTACAGTGAAATGTTCTCTTAATTGGCATATTTGTTAACAGGTAACCTATTCGCAGTGCCTTGGCGTTATTGGATATTTCTGTCTTACCCCTTGTACTTGTTGCAACTTTCATGCCTTTCGTCAGTTCATATTTGTATCTAAGGAGATTTTTACAGGTACCTTTCTGTCTTTTTCTTTCTCCAACTCTCTTCCTCTCTATCAAGCTCTTAATTCTTCGTCACACATCACTTGGTTAGTTGGTACACAGATGTCCCAGGTTCAAATCTCATGGTGGGCAAGATAAAATTGTTCAATTTCACCGTCCTTCTTAGTAGTAAGATTGCTCTGGGGGTTCAGTGTTGATTTAGGTCCCTATCCCATATTTTTTGGGATGGTTATCCCTGTCTGCCATATCGCCAGTAGTGGGTGCAGATGTTAAACTTCGATGTTCATTCACTCTGCGTTACTAATGTCTGTTATCTATGTTTAGATTACTTCAGTTGTATTCATTTATGTTAATCTGATGAATAAAATTTGATACAACAACAACAACAAAATTAATTTATGTTTTAATGCTTTTCTTATAGCTTGGTTAGTTTGATGACTGTATTATATTACAACTCATAATGTCCTCCTTGGTGACTAGGTTGCTAGTGTCACCCTTGGAAACTCTTTGTGCAATACTCTCCCCTGTGTACAATGGTGATTAGGCAGTTAATATTAGAGCCATCACCAATGTGAAACTTCATTTAATGAGTTGTTAGACTTTTTTTTTTTTTTTTTTTTTTTTTTTTTTCTTTTTAGTTGTTTCTGTTGAATTAGGCTTTATTGGTGTCTCCTGTTGTTTTATCAGTGGTTTCTATTATGCATATCTTATAAAGAACACTTTGTTACTCCTTGTATGCGGATGGTGCAGTGTTTGTGATATAACTGATGTGTTTGTATTTGTGATATTTGTGTACAGTGGTTTTTGGCAATATCTGCTACTGTGACTCTGTAGTTTTTAAAGCTGTGATTATGACATATTATATTATTTTTTGTTTGGTGTGCATGCTCTGAGGTGTTGTCGTTGCGGGTGACGGATGCTGCGGCTTGTGTAAACGGGACTCGTGCTTTCTGCAGAAAAGCTTCCCCTTCTGCTCTAGGCTAAACATGGATTTCCACATGCTGAACATACTATTCTCTTACCTCCTATGCTAAGCCGTCTCTTCTTTCTTCCCTGTATCCAATGTCAGTGTATCCAATGTCAGTGCATTCAACAGTGTAGTCCTTCTCCTTCATAAACACAGTTTATCAAATTTATTGTATATATCCAGTTCTCTGCCCATTGCCTAACCACATGTCGTCGCCATAACGTGTTGGCGAGAGCCAGTAACTTTGTCGCTCGTTTCGTACAAGTAGGCCTACTTGCTGCACATAGGCGCGCTAATGTTACAGTAACACGAGACCGAATGGATGGAGAGTGAAAACTGGATGGCTGGGAGTCAGCAATGTGCGCTTGTGTTGGTGTGTGTATGTGTGTGTGTGCGCGTGTGTGTGTGTGTGTGTGTGTGTTGACTAGCAAATATATATTTGCCCTTTTGTACAGTTCATTCGTTTCATGACTTTATCTTCTTATCCTTTTATTGTGATTTGCTGTTAGCTTGTTCACATGTTCTCTATGTTTTATATGTGCTTTTGTGTGGTGCTGCAGCTTTTACCGAATGCATTCCTTGTGTATTATTCACTTGGCAATAAATTATCTTGAATCTTGAATCTTGAAGAAGCGGTATTAAAAGGAATCGCTACTTAGACAATAAACACAAACATGATCACTCGTCGTTATCATTTTTAATCATCATAGGTGATTGTATTAAAAAAAAATCTCACTATTACAGTATTAGGTATTGATAAATGTTATTTCTTTTGTTTCAGCTTTTGGGAGTTTTGTGGGCAGCGTTCAGCGCAGGATCATTACTTTGTGTGGATGAGCTTCAGCATAAAAAGTCATTACTGTTGTATCCCATTTTTCTGCTGTATGTCTACTTGTTCTCTCTGTACACTGGGGTCTGAGGATCAAAGTGCTGTGCTGTAGAAAGAAATTGTGACTTTAGTGGGTCCCCGCTGGATATAACGGAAACGGAGCTATGAAGGGATCTACATTCTCATTATTTTTGTGAGATGTGATACAAGAATACTGCAGTGAAAAGCACTTGCTGGTAAATGTGTTGAAATGATAACTGCTGGTAAATGTGTTGAAATGATACACTAAAATGATGGGCAAAATACAGCTTTAGAACATAATTAATTGACTTATGACTTATTTATCAGGACTGCTGAAAAACACTCACTTGGTCACCAAATATGAAAATAAAAATTCGCTTGCGCAACCTAAAACTTGCAACTCGCTAGCATGGCAGGCAACCTTTTTTCCCCACTCATCCCTCAACTTTTTTCGTGAGTTTATAATGTATGACACATTTGTCAAGTGTTCACTGTTTCTAACCATATGCAAACACAATTTCAATTTATTTGTGAAAGTTATTAACGCTGTAGTGAATATTCTGGCAAACTACTAACTTTGACTGGGCACTTGTTTGCCCTGTGGGCGAGTAAAAAAAAAAAGTTGGCTTTAACTAGTTTTCCACCCATGCTATTAATGTTAATTTTTAGAACTGTGGTATTTTTGTGGTTCTTTGTATACATGCATATAGATTCTTTGCATTTTATTTTGAGGCATGGAGTACACGGTGCTAACAGGTCTATAGCTGAAGTTGGAGTAAATTATGAGAAGTTTTTTTACGTACTTTAATACCATTGTTATTGGTAGAAACTATATATATAGTATTAAGTATTTGAGAATGTTTTAACTCCTATCCTCCCATGCCTTGTTTGTTGTGAAAAGCATAAGGTGTCCGATTGTGATATTTTTGGATTTTATGCATCCAATTCAAATTTGTGTAAATAAATAATTTTTGTCTGTGCTTTGGATAAACAACCTGCTTAATTTCTATGATTTCTTCCCTCAGTTTGTCTGCTGGTTTGTGTCGTTATTTCGGTTCTAGGGAGGGAGGAGAGGGGGGTGGGGGAAGCCCTCTGATGGAATGGAACTAGTTTTAAGATCTCATGAAATGGTTCTTTATACTTTTTGAGATGTAAATCTGTGAAATTTTGGGAATTTGTTTTCTTCTGGATGCTTCAGAAAGAGATTGTGTGTGTGCGTGTTTGGGAGAGAGCATATGCGTGCGAGCGTAAAGATGTGAGATAGGTATCTCTAGTGCAAGATTTGCATGTTGTATTAGGTTATTGGGTTCTGAAATGTAAATCTTTAAAGGAAGATGTCATGCTTTTTGCCAGTCTCATCATTTTTGTTGTTTTTAAGATTCATTTTCAAAATGTGGTTGTTGCATATCAGATCACGTTTAGTTTGACAATCTTTGACTTTGTACTTTTGGCAGATGTTTTTATTTGGAGAAAAATCAATTTTGCTGTTTTGCAGAATAGGGAATGTTTATTATGAAATGAGTATTTAATGTGTATTGCGGTTTGCATGCATAGAATACTAAGCTAATATCATGTACAGCTATTTTTATACATATTTTATTACATTTATATTTGTAGTTATGTTGTAAATATGTTGGATAATGTTATTTACCTGTTGCAAATAAATAATAATAAGCCTTTAATGACTGATTTTTGTTTTAAATTCAACAAGAGTTGGGAGATTAAAACAGACATGGAAGTTTTTCCGCACTTAAGCATTTTCAGTACTGCTAATAAATTGATTACTACAATGAAGACAAAAGAGAGAAAATACCAGGAACACCTAAGTTGAGTAACATATGTCACACTAGCTCAAGTACTATGCGAGCAGCCCTGTTCAGTGCGTCCGTGTTTCATATGCTGCAGGTTATTTTTGAGCTTACCGGCACCAGACAAAAGAAGCCAGATGCCTCACGTAAACTTGCACTATGTAGCACAGAATTATAGCAGTGTGATGTTGCTGGTTGTCCCATATAGTTGTAATTTTGCTCACGAACTTATACTTGTAACCCCCCATGGGGATGCCGGGGATTTCTGTATAAACAGAATCACCACTTTCTGGAAATTTAGTACTTTAAATTCCAACTGTCGCTGTCTTTCTCCTTTGTTCTTTCTCATTCCTACTCTGTTCTATCAATCTATTATATTATCTTTTTCGCTAGACCAGTCACCTCCCTTTTTTCTTGAAAACTCTTCAAAAACCCCTCAATTTTGTGTATTGGGTCTGTTGGGTCAGCTTGGGAATATTGGATGCTTTCCACCAAATGGTCACTGGGGCTTCCTATGATATTATTATTTAGCAATGTCCTAGATGGTGAGAGCCAGCTATGAAAATACACCCAGCATGCACTTGGCCCCTTTCCCCATCAACCTTAAAGTGACAGAATAATCAACGGAACGATAATGTCCACTATACGGAAGAAGAAGGACATACAGATAACATTAAAATGGATTGTAAACCTCAAATAACTTATACAAAACAGTATCGCAGAGAGAAGTTGAACTCTTTATCCCGATTTTGTGGAGATAGATCGAAAAGGCCAAGAGAATCAAAAAAGAAGAAGATTCTGTAAAATCGTGGCATCTAAATTTTTGGACTTTTATGGTTTTCAGCATTCTGTTGAGACTGATGGTATAGTCTATCCCTGGACGTTAAGCTTCACATGTCAACATCGCACTCTCTTGTTCCTTCTCAAGCGCAATGAGCATGAACTTTTTCTGTGAATACCTGCGCTGTACAAGACCAAGTCATCATCATCATCATCATCATCATCATCATCATCATCATCATCATCATCATCATTTGTGAGTACTATTTATTTATTCACACAAACAAAAATGAACAAAACACTTTCTCAAACACACTGTTTGTATATATATGCAATCTCAAAGCAGTTTCATTTTTATTCAGTACAATAGTCACAATGCAATGAAACATAATTTTTTGAAGCATTGTTTCTCATGCTGGTATAATGCAAGTTCATGCTAGACACCAATGGAAGCGAAATCGCTGATTGTAGCTGCAGTACTAAGAGAACTAACTAAAGGGATTCCAAAAGTTTTTATATATATTAAAAAAAAAAAAGGAAATAAAAGGATTTCTGACCATCTTCAAGCGCGTGTGAGTGTGTTTCATTATGTATGTATTTTATGTGCCATTTGTACAAACCAATCCAAAGTCCTCATAATCAGTGTGCAAAATCTAAGGAATGTACGACTTTGCTTTATGCGCTAAAGCAAAAGATGAAGACGCCCGTTAAATTATAACCTTTCAGACTGTAGCCTACACATAGTCGATGTATACTTCGCATTCTATACTCATTTAAGTATTCAATATTTATCCTTAACTGATGCTTCACAGAGAGAGAGAGAGAGAGATTGTGTGTGCTCCTTAATGCATCAGTCTACAAGAATTGTGGTTTCTGTTTCCTTCTTGGTCTTGCTGACAATACTATGCAGGTTGCTCTCATTCAGCAGTCCATCTATCAGCCATACATTCAGCAATGCCAAAGCCTCCGTTTTGGTGTAGTTGTCAGCGCGTGTCTTTATGGTGGATGCCTCAGATTGCCTGCAGTAAAATGAAAACATTCGGCTATTAATAACAATAACAACAAATGATGTAAGCCTAAGTGTGATGGAACGTAATGCATTTACTTGTCATTAGTTGCTGATACATACTTAAATTAAGTTTTTAACACATGATTGTGTGTATTGTAAGCTTAGTTCTGTTTGATTAAATTGCTCTTTCACAAGATCCCTTTTCTTGATAAAGTTGTTGTGACCTACGAATCTTGCGTACACGAGTATCAGCATGTTCTTTATGGTTGTTATGATCTACACATCTTGCATACACAAGTAGGCCTATCGGTATGTTCTCTATA
The DNA here is from genome assembly GCA_036898135.1 of Oncomelania hupensis. Lineage (NCBI taxonomy): Eukaryota > Metazoa > Mollusca > Gastropoda > Littorinimorpha > Pomatiopsidae > Oncomelania > Oncomelania hupensis. The sequence continues at coordinate 55,001,798 of CM072513.1, forward strand.
GTTGGCATGACCTACTAATCTTGTGTACATATTTGAATCAGTATATTCTCTATAGTTGTTATGATCTATGCCTATCCCATCCTATCCAGGGCCAGACCTGGGAAAAGTCGAGAGGGGGGTTAAAGATTCAGCGAAGCGCCGAGCCTTCTAGGGGGGTCCGGAGGCATGACCTCCCCCCCCCCCCCCCCCCGAATTTTTTTCTCACGGATGCAAAATTGTGCAATCTGATGCAATCTGAACCTTGAAAAAGCCATTTGTGATGGTCTGGGACTTTGAGCTTTTTGAACTTCAGACGTCTTTTCACTGATCTTTCTTGGAAAGAAGTGCGTTGAAGGAGAGCAGCTCGATCTTTTGGGTACCTGGTCGATTCAACGGAAATCCATTCCAACGATGTTTTTGGACGATTCAGCGATGGCCGTTTCAACGGATGTTCGTTACAACGAATTGTCATAATTATCAACTTAGCATCTTAATTAATATTTCTAAAAAGTCGTTTTTGGGGGATTAGGGTGTTACGTTGAGACGCGCGCGATCGTGCGTGTGAAACGCGCGCGATAGATCTGATCGTTTTATTTTGCAAAGCATGCAATAATAGAGTGTATTTACCTTTGATTTGATTTTACGTTGTTGTTAGAAGAAGCTTTGTATAACGTTGATAATTTTAGGTGATCGATATTATTTGAGAATTTTCTAGAGTTGGTTGTTTACTATCGATCGAAGCGTGTGGATAATTCTAGTGGTAACTAGAGACGCTTCCATTCTAAATATGGTTGTATGACGTGAGACAGTGATGACGAAATTTGTTCTGATTGGTTATAATTGTGTCTTGCCCGAACGTTCTTTATTTCTCTGGAGTATAGAGAGACTATATATGTACCGCACTTTTTGAGTTGAGGTTACAGTCTCCTCTCTGAAAATCCTTATCGGGAAGAGAGGGTACTATAAACTGATAAAAAAAAAAAAAAAAAAAAAAAGTTGAGGTTGTGATGAAAGAGAAAAAGTTGAGAGTGGAAAAAGCGATTGTATGCAGTTGTTGATGTTCGCTGAATAAAGTTGGAAAACTACATACGATGACTTCTGCCTTGTTGCTGAGTGAGCAGGCTGCGTGGATAAACGAATCTGAGTTACACTTATTAGGTTTCAAGCATCGGGGCTGAATCAACTGATTAAAAAACAACAACAACAACACATCGAGTGTAACATGCATAGGGCAGTATCAAGGTGAAGGTGCTGGAAGAGGTTTACAGCCAGAACAAGAAAATATGGCTGCATGTACTAATTTAGGCTTAGGGGTTGGGTTACTTGGTCGTTTCAACGGGAAAACGCTTTGGACGTTTCAACGGATCCCTTGAAATGGATTTCCGTTGAATTGTCTATAAATAACTCTTTGTACCTTGGACCAAAAGTGAATAAAAACTGCTATGTTTTAAAAACAATTTAAAAAAAAAAAAAAACTCTTTGCATTAAAAAAAATCAAATTTTTTATTTTATTTTATTTGGAAGGGGGGGGGGGGGTCCGGAACCCAGGTAACCCCCCCCCTAACCCCCCTGGGTCCGGCCCTGCTATCCCGTAACTCGAAAGTCGTTGGGACACCACAGATGATTGTTTAATTAACCAGCGTACTCCATCTTTCTTTGTCCTCAGCAACCCTCATGGCTTCGCTCAGTGTCAATTGAGCCAGTCCATTCTTGAATATTGTTCTCCCACCTCTTTCTCAGTCTCCCTCTTCTTCTGCCTCCTTGCACTGTGCTTTGCAGGATGGTCTTTGCAAGTCCCGATGTTCTGTTGACGTGACCATGCCATCGGAATTTCCGTTTCTTCACCACTGTGAGCATTTCATCGTGGCTTGTGTGATGGTCTGTGGGACTTCGTCTTTGGTGATGTGCTGGGTAAAGGAAATGTCCAGGAGTCTTCTGCAGCACCTCACCTCCATGCTCTGTATTCTTCGTTGTAGATCTGCTGTGAGGGTCAATTTTTCGCAAGCGTATAGAAAGATAGAGATGACAAGGGAGCGCAGCAACCTTACCTTGGAGTGTAGACCGATGGTTCTGTCTTTCCAAATGGGCTTCAACCTTGCTAGGGTAGCAGTACACAAATTTATATTAATACATGTATGTTCACTATCTACAGAGGTCCCTTCCACACTAGCGCTGTGCCATTAGCATTTCTTGAATACCATAGTTGGGTGGTAGTGGGTGGTGGTGATGATGATGATGATGATGATGATGATGATGATGATGATGATAATGGTGACGATTATGGTGATAACCTTAGTGCCTGCGTGGAAGACACTATGAATTGCTGAAGCCTGCGCTCCTTAGCTCGTCTTCGTCGTTCCAGGATCATGTTCAGTGTGTAGAGAAATGGGTTGATGGCCGCGTTAACTGGTAGAACTATGATCGCCACCGCCACATTCACCTAACAAACAATGGAAATGGAATAAAAAGCTCGTAACCTTTTAGTCGTTGGGGAGGGAAGCATTTGGTCTTCACTTTTCTCTAGGCCAGCTTAGTCACGGTGGTGCCTTTCTCCTCTCCCTTGCTGCTTTACCTTCCCCGGTTCTAAGCAGACCCAGGTACCCATTCACAGCTGTGTATGTCGCGTGCTTGTTTCAATCTTTTTTGTCGTTTGTGGTTGGATACCAAGCATGGTCACCATTCCAAGTACTAACTCTTTCCGACGTCGCTTAACCTGAAACATTGCTAGCCTTTGCCCAAACCACTACATTTCTGCTCCACCCAAAATGGAAATGGAAAGCTATTCTTTAAAATAAATATGCTTCGGAGTTTAATGCAACATGAAGTTTAAAGCAAATTATTAAGAAAGCGCGGTGCACCTAGAATTGTACCAAAGCGTTGTGGATCGATAATGCAAAATCTAAAATGTTTACCTGTCTTTTTGTAGCATTAACTTACTTCTACGGGAATAGGAACATCTTCAGCAGCCATTAGTCCCAGGATGCCGACTGGGAACCAGCAGAGAAAGTCTGAAGCTGCGATGGTGACAAGGCGTCGCGCCACCGTAAGGTCGCTGGACTTGGTGCTGCTAGGGGTAGAGTTGTTGCCGCTACCTATGGAACCTATAGACGACCCCATGCTGTTGGCACGGATGGACCAGTAGATGAACGCCTGGCCAGCCGCGATCAGCAAGAACAGGATGAAGTTGAAGACGATGATTACACTGAAGGAGTAATCGTGGCCGGGAAAGTCGTTGCGAGTTATGGGAAGCGGGATGCAGATGCCGTTCTGGCTGTAAAAACGCCAGTGTTGCACCGAAGGCAGGAGCGGGACGCCGGCAAGCGTGACGCTCATGCCCCAGACTACCAGGCAGGCATGCTGCGCCGATCGTCTCCTGAAGTGGAGCTGACTAAATGGAAAGCGTAGTACGAGAAAGCGGTCCAGCGTGATGAGACATATAATGAGGGCAGACACCTCACAGGACAGCAAGCACAGGAAACCGGCCAGCTGACAAGCCGGGCTGTTCTTCCATTTGACGTCGTCCCACAGGTACGTGCCGCGATACACGTAGTCAGCCAGGCCCACCATGGTCAAGTATGCGCCCATCAAGAAATCCGCCAGGCATAGGTGAACGACCAACACCCCGAATCCCAGGTTGCTGATCGCTTTGTCCAGAAACATGCGGTAGGCAAAACTTCCCAGATTGCCCACCATTGATAACGTGGCGAAGATGGACAAAATGACTCGGTAAAAGTCCGAGCTCAACAAAGCATCGCAGGATGAGATCTCATCTGACGGAGCATAGCACTGGTCTGCAGGGAAACTGGCAGGCAAGACTGCAGGACAGCATAACTTGTAATTATCCGACCACAATTTTCTTAGATCCTTCAGGCCATATATGACGTCTTTAGGGAAGTCTTCAATGGGACTACCACTCAGGTCCAAGGTCTTTAGGTTTCTGAATGGCCTGAATCCATCGTCTGTGATCAATCGAATACCACAGCCAGAAAGGTTTAGAGACTGCAGATCCAGGAAAAAAGCGAGCTGAGAAACATTTAGTTTTAACAAAGGGACAGCTGATAGGTCGAGAACTTTGAGTGGATGTGACTCGAGGATGTCAGAAGCTTCTAGAAGATCACTAGAAAAGAACGGTTCTATAAGGGGGTTACCAGACACAAACAGTTCTTGCAGATTATACATGTTCTTCAGTTCTCTTTCAGTCACTCGAGTCAGCTGGTTATTTCGGACGTCAAGGGTGCGAAGGTTTGGAAGCACGAAGCTAGGGAGGCTTGTCAATCCACACTGAGCGACGTTTAGGTATATCAGTAAAGTGTTGTTGAGCAGCTCGTTAAAAGTGATATTATTTCCCTGGGCGTGTAGAAACCGGAGCTCGGGGTAGTCGTTCGCGGGAAAAGTGCGACTACAGAAGAAGGCCAAGCCGTAGCAAGAGCAATGTTCTGGACAAGCCAAGTCGCACGTCCATTCGTCGTCCAGCTGCGGACACTGCGGCACACCGTCACACAGGTGTAGAGGGTGAAGGCATACTGCTGATCCACGACAGCGGTACAGACCAGGGCAGACTTCACAGTTTGCTTCATCCTCTTTGAGCGGACAGTCAGGGACGCCGTTGCAACGCACATACAGTGGCAGACAGTAGGTGCCGTTGCCCAGGCAACGGAAATGGGTCTCCGGACATGAGGAATTTGGGTGGAGAGGAGTGTATAATACGGTACCGTTAAAGTTGAAGTCCAGTTGTACTGGGGGCCTGGGCACTTTGTAGACTGTCAGCATGCTTCTCTGACTGGTGGACTTGATGCATCTCAGTTCGTCTGTGCCGTCTGAACAGTGTTCAACTCCGTCGCACCATTGTTCCAGCGGTATGCACTGTTCAGACATCAGACAATAATTGTTTAGACAACAGCTGAGACTTCCGACAGGCACGTGCAACTGTAGTAGGCCTATTGTAAATAGCTTAATTCAAAATGAACCAACGTCACGCAGCCGGTTTTAGAATTAGACTGCATTATTTTCCTTACAACTATACTTTTATGCAAAAACTTAAGCGTGGACTTTATGATGAGATTATCATAGAATCAAGCCAACGCCTGGAGAAGGGACGTTTTGTGTCTATTTAGGGCCAACGCCTCTTTCATTAAATTCGTAAATCTAATTTAAGTGACTTGCGTCATGCCTGGGCAAGATCTATTTTTGATGCTTATCACAGAAATTACAACTCTGGTGATATTTGGTTTTTTTCGCCGGGAAGGTCATGTTTCATATTACACTCCATTTCATATTACCCGACTTTCCCCTACTATAAGCCGACCTTTTCTTATTGGTTGGTGCTATACCGTGAATTTCTCGAAGCTGTAGCCTACAAGTGGCATTTATTTTTGTGTTCACATTTGTTTAATTCAAGAAGAGAATTATTAAAATCATATTATTATCCTAATGCCATTAAATTTTAAGAATTGTTGTCATCTAACAGAAAGTCAGTATTATTGAAGCTTGTAAGCCTAATGAAATTAATATTGAAACAGTTGTAATGATTTAATTCCATGTTAAAAATTCATCTAGTTCTGATACTTGCAAGTTGCGTGTAACAAACATTTTAGTAGTTTGCCATTAATGTGAATGGATTTAAATTATTGTTATGATTTATAGTTGCTACCCCCGAACAAGTTATTTTTAAAAACTCATTCTTACTCCACCCCCCACCCCCCATCCTCCCTTTCTGGTGTACAGAAATATTTTTAATTTAAAATGTTCTATATTTAAATATTTTGCATGTTTGTGTATGTCATTTTATCTGTGTCCATGTGCCCTTAACGGGTCGTTTCTGACATAAATTTGCTTTGCCTTTCCTTCGCCTTGCCTTGCCACAAAGAATCCATAACCAATTTTAAGTAGTTCCTTCTTTTACCACATTTTCTATCTCCCATACCGAACTATGCCAAGCCCATTCACTTGTTCGTTTACATTGTTATGTAAAAGGTAGTCGCTACCTTGCCATTGCGACATCGGTTTCCACCCTGGCATTGGGTGACACAAAAGTTCTCGTCGCTGTTGTCAGCGCAGTCCGAGTTATGGTCACACACTAGCGTGTATGGAACGCGTTCCATACCGTTTGCGCAATCGAAGGACGGCGGTAGTGGCGTCAAAGATATGTCACAAGTCACCCAGCACGCGCTGTGCACGTCACAGGCCAGGTAGTCATGAGTCACATGACCGAAAGGGCAATAAACGTGATCGTCATCATCTTTCCACCAATCGACGGCGCTGTCAAAGCGAATATCGGTGGATGACTGTTGTCGGCCGTTCTTTATTTTCCGGGCGTTCTGTTCCAGACTTTCACATATATATCTGTCGGTTTCTTCCGCGTTGCAGTCGACCATTCTCAAAGTGTCTGGATCGGATAACCACTGATTCGTTTTAGTGGCAAAAAGGCTGCAGCCGAAGAGAACAGAGGTGGACCAGACTTTGTAGAACAGAGCCAGTCCCCCGTTCATCCATTGATAGGTTTCTTTGTACCTACATTCACAGGCACAAACATTCAGATGCTTAAGCCGGAGAATATGACTGGAGCAGAGGATGAGAAGGGTAAGAAAGTAGAAGAGAAGATAGATGACGAGAAAGGAGGATGGGAGAAAGAAAAAAAAAAGATGGTTGAAAGTAGAAAGAAGACGAGAAAATAGAACGCATAGAGAAGGGTTAGGGGTGGGGGTGGGTGAGAATCAAAATCAACATATCACAAGAAGGAAAAACATCATCATCATCGTCATCATCAACAACAACAAACAAACAAACAACACATTGAATTTAATAAAAAGGTAAAACTTGCATAAACGGGAAAGAAACGTCGACGCCTTGCAGTCCGACGTAGAAGTCGCCGTCCAGGACCAGCTTGGCCTCACTGTGCAGTACGTCCCAGTCTTCGGGTCTCGGGAAGTTGGCCAAGCGAGCGTTGCGGCGCAGGCAGCGGTTGGCGGCTTCGTTCCACGACAACCGCTTCGTCTCTACGAAGTACATGTAACACCTGCCTCCCAGTAACACCATTCCTGGGCCACAGCCCTGCGTGATTGACAAAACAAATTAGCCGCCCATCGGACTGTCATTTTCCAATACCGCTAAACTACAAGGCAACAATTTATTTTATTTAATCGTGTTTTATACAGGGTGTTCCAAAAGTCTTGGGCACATTTTGACATTGAATATTTCCGAAACTATTAAGGATATAAAAACGCATCTGGTAAATTCAGAAAGCTTGTAATCTCAAGTTTTACATGGAATGTTCAAAGATGTTCAATGTGAGCACCATTGGTCACACGACACACATCAAGCCGATAGTCAAATTCTTGCCAAACGCGTCCCAGCATTTTCTGGTTGAGTGAACGCCATTAATGGGTCTGAAAAGAAATTTAAAAAATCAACAGCTTTACAAAAAACTTAATGTAATTAGCTTTAAAATGGCACAACTTTTATCTTACTACCATTCATAGTAATTGAGATATGGGGACTTCAAATGTGCCCAAGACTTTTGGAACACCCTGTATAGCGCTTTTCTATCTCAATGTTGTCAATCTCAAGTATTGTATATCCAGAAGAACATTCTGAGTGGTCATTGAGATTAATGCTCATAGATTTAATTAGAAGTCATGAATTATTCAATTTCTTCTAATGCTTTGTTTGTTTGTTGTTTTAACGTCTAATAATTAGTCTAGCAATTAAAAAAAAATTCTTTGTACCTATTTTATTTAATTAAGCATTATTAGTTTCAATAAATTTTCTTAATTATTTATTTTGGGATGAGAGGTGAGGGAATGGAAAAATTATTTATTAATTTGTTTTAATTTTGATTTTTTTAAAATGTTTATTTATTTATTAAAAAATTTTTTTTAAATGTTGTGCCTGGAGGCCCAACTTCAACTTTCTGTAAGACGCAATGCATTCCCTTATAACAATTAGTTCACATTAGGAAACAAATTTTACAAAAATAAATAAATAAAAAGTGGAACCTTTCAACTTTACCTGTGAAGAACGAAGTACTTATATGATGTGCGCATGGTAGATTTCGTAAATTGTTCATGTTACATCAATACAACTTATGTTAATCTGATGAATACAAATTGATACAACAACAACAACTCAAGAGTTGCAGAAGGCGTTGGCCGACAAAGGATTAACTCAAGCCATCCGAGGCGCCCATTTGCAACCTTTGGGCTCCTAGTCTGACGCTCAGAAAACTGAGCACAATCCTGGGTGACTGGGGATGAGGAGAAGAAACCAACTGCGTATCAATGTGTAGCGACACTCACCCGTCTAGAACGTGAGCGTCAGGATCTTTAAAGTCCATGCAGTAGAATGCGTGCGTGCACAGACTAGACCTCGGCTTATACTCTCATCTGAGGGAGTAGGGTCGTAGTACCTCAGGGTAATTAAAATATTAAAAAAAAACCTCCGGGCAATCAACCACTGCAATCTTTTCACCTGACATTCGAGTACACTGCGTACACCACTAAGCCAACTGCTACTATTACTACTACACACAACTCAGCTGTGCTATCAACTTATGGATATCATTATGATTATATTCTGGTGACTCAGTCGGAAGAATTTTTCAGCCAGGCACTAATTCTGCCCCGTCATACTTCTCTGATCTTCTTCGACTTGTAAGCTTATACCCCATCCCGCACTCCTTGCTCGGCCTCTGACCCTCTCCTCCTTCAGATTCCTCGCACAAAACTTGTGTTTGTCGGTTTTCGAGCCTTTCCTTCTAACGGTCCATCTCTCTGGAACAAGGTCCCTCATTGCGGCAAAAGCCAACCTTCTCTTCTGTCCAATATGCTTTTTTAAATCTAACCTCTTTCAACAAGGCTGATTTCCCCATCTGCCAACAACTCTGTCTATACACCTAATCGCTCATGTTCGTACTTCCTTCCCTATCACCCCCCTCCACAACCACCATCACCACCCTATCTCAACTACAGTTATTTATTTACATTCTTCTGTGTGCGCATGCGTGTGTGTGTCTGAATGTATGTGCACATTTTGAATTATTCTTTAATATCAACCGCCTTATAATAATAATAATAATAATAATAATAATAATAATAATAATAATAATAATAATAATAATAATAATAATAATATTATTATTATTATTATTATTATTATTATTATTATTATTATTATTATTATTAATTAATTAATTAATTAATTAATGTATTTATTTTTTTACAGTTCTTAAAAGCATTATTTTCTTGGTTAGGTCCTTATTGACAGATCCTTCGTGCACACTGACCTTATTGAGATCTGAGCAGTTGTCTTCGTCCTCACCATTGTAGCAATCGACCACAAAGTCACAGGGGAAATGTTGTTGAAAGCCAGGCCAGAAAGACACAGAACAGTTCCACTTGCCGTCCTCGGTTTTACCTGACACATTTTAAATGCCAACGTTAAAAAACAAGGGTTGGAACGGGGGTTCAAGCACTAATAGGTAATAAACAAACTTACTGATACTACTGAGAAGCACAGGGGAATTAGGGGAATTACTCAACTTGGGTGATCCTCATTAGCAAAGCGAACAGATAGCAAACAACCTTAAGGATCATAGCTAAGCATAGAATACTACATCAGTACGACATCCTTCTCACAAAGTCTAGTACTAAAAGTGATATTCAGACATCGTCTTTTTCAGGCGTTTAATTTGCTGCCTAAGTCAAATATTTTTCTTCACTCATAATATGTAGTAATATAGATCGTAATGTTAACATTTAATACTTTTAATGCTTGTTTCCCCCCCCACCCAACACCCCTCCACCTTTTTTTTTTCTTGCGCTGCTAAAATAAGTGAAACCACTTATGCTGCCTATACTGAACTGTACCTACTTGTAACAACACTATCATCATCATCATCATCATCATCATCATCATCATCATCATCATCATCATCATCATCATCATCATCATCATCACTCATTCACTCACTCACTCACTCACTCACTCACTCACTCACTTGGCAGTTGTGAGAGTGTGTGAAAAGAGAAGAACAGTCTGAAGCCGACGCCCACACCGCTTATGTCGCTGTAGAATCGCAGCAACATCGAGCCTACTCCTTCATAAACCGTGGGTTTCGGCATCGGCGTACTTCGGCAGACGCGCCAGATTTCTTTCTGAAAACAGTTACACGGACTACAAATCTGCCAGTTTAAGACTGAATTACACATATCAACAATCAAACAGTGAACAGCGGTGAGCAGGTTCAGTACGTTGTTTTGGTATACTAAACCATTACGAGCGCCTTTTAGAAAACTAAATAAAACTAAATGGGCGAAGAAACGACTGTCACCGCCACGACTCTCTCCGGGCAGACGCCACAAACAGACAACTTCCACACGCAGACAACCCAGAAAGAATGACGATTACCCGCAGACGGAAGTGATGAAAAACACAACGAATATATATACAACTTTCAAGCTATTTATTCATTCATACCACACACTCATACACATACAACATTTACACATGAAACGAGAAAAATGGTGATGGAACAATCAATGGGTCGATGAACAATGAAATGGAATGTCAGATGAACGAGGGTTGCTAATCAACCACGTCCAAGTATCGACTATGCACTGCAAATGTCCGAACACAGGGGGGGGGGGGTCGAGTATCAAGAGGGGGACAACAAGGAAAAAGCCGACCTGATAGTAGGGCGTCCCCGTTGATGTCTCCGTGAAAGTATCTGCCCCTCCTCGTGGTTGTCACCGGACGGTCGCTATGGAATCCAGGCGTAGTGGTGTCGCCACTCCCTCCCGCCGCTGACGATGATGATGATGATGATGACGCTGTAGTTGCGGCAGCCCTGCCACCGTCGACGCCTCCCAGCCTGACTCCTCCAGTCGGCTAACACTGTGACGTCGAGGCCAGGTTCCGTACACAGACGTCACAACCACCGCGGGAAAGGTGGGGTTGTGGAACAATGAAGATGTACACAAACGCGGACGTGGACGAACGGGTGGTGATGATGATGCTGGGTCCACACGACCAAATGTCGTCGTCGTTGTCGCGCGACGCTGGTCAACGTTGATCCGCGTTACCCAGTGACGAACTGATGAATACGACGAACTTTCGAACGACGAACTTTCAAACCTGCAACATGCTTGTCGTATTGTTAATGTCATGTCCACCCGATCCTGTCCCCCTCCCTCCTCACACTCTCCCCCCCTACTACACAAACTAATTCCTGTATCTTGAGGAGGCGCCACTGCTGTCCACTTCACTTCCCTTGACTACTATTACTGTCACTTGTAATCAAACACATAATTCAAAAACTAAATGACATTATGAATGCATGAAATGAACAATGCTGCAAATGAATACATGTAATCATCAACACATTATCCATCTTGAGCAACCGCAACCTTGACAACAGCAACCACTTCCATCCTACCTTCATCACACTTCACCCCCATTCTCCTTCCTCATTCTCCCTCCTTCAGTCACACTCTTCCTTTCGTCTGCCTCTCCTCAGTGCAACCATCCTTCCCCCCCCCCCCAGCCTCACGCACAGCTATCGTTCAACACCCCAACAGCCGGCCATCGGTCATTAGCACAGTAAAGGAAAGATAACACCGTCACACTTACCCACACAGCTCGAATGTAAAAGTACCTGTAGCTAGCCCTTTCCACTGCTTGCCTACACAGTACTCCAAGTAAGGTATTCCAGTGCGTAGTAATTCCCGTTAGTGGACAAAACCTCTACACTAACTTACCACAACACAAAACTTAGTTATTTGCTCTACTCTTCCTTGAGCTTGCTACCACAACTGTAACATTTCCCACTAGGTTTTCTTTCAGAACCAGTTATTATTTACGTTAACAACTGTCCCACCCTTACTTCCAGAACAAAATACCGAGAGAAACAAGACCGCACGTCTTCTCTGTTACTCTGCAAAACGTGTTCTGCCTACAGTGAACAAATTCCCAAAACTGGCTGGCCGAGCTCTGCTGTTCAAAATCACGCTTTCCACGCATAACCTAACATACGACAGCGCGCAGTTACTACCCCAACTCATTAACTCCCCACCCACACTTTCTACCCGGTTTCATCACAGGCTGCCCTGTGACAACGACTCAATCGTGAATATAAACATTTTTACGTCTACATTACCTCAGCAGCTTTAGTCTGGCCCACGAGGTTGAGATACAGAGTGAGGTGGTCGAATGAGCAGATGGAACCAGCCAAGTTGGCTTCGATGTCGGGCTGTGTGGCAAAACTAAGCATCAAGGCTTGGTCAGCCGGAACGTCCACTGTCACCCAGCTGTTCATGAAGTTTGCGTAGACCGCCACCCTGTCATAACCTGGTGTTTGCACGTACCCTGAACCAGAACACTTTCGTTTTTTTCATCGGCAACGTCGTCATCATCATCATCATCATCATCATCATCATCATCATCATCATCATCATCATCATCATTATCATCATCATCATCATCATCATCATCCATCAGTAGTCAACATTCTTCTCCTTATCCTCCGCCCCATCGTCATCATCTTCATCATCAACCAGCAGCAGCAGCAACAAAAACTCACCAATAAAACAGCCGAACCATTCTCCTCCCCAGCAATTATTTACATCATCATCATGATTAAAGTGCGTCAAAGAGCAGACCTCGCCATCACATCTTCGTGAAATTATCCCACCAAGATCACTTCTCTCATCCTCTCATTCACAACTATTAACTCCTAGTAGAGCTATCGGTAACCATCGAAAGAAGGGCTTGGGCCAGACAGCCTTCTCTCACGGTGGTCCCAAATTCTGGAACACTCTCCCACGAGGACTGAGAAATATATTAACAACGTAGACTGTTTCAGAAAGCGCTTGAAGACGAATTACTTCAGCCGAATCAGCGGACACTTAATTGTGGCTGTCCTTTCTTTTTATTTATTTTTCTTCTTCCGACTCTCTCCCCCCCCTACCCTTCCCTCCTCTTCCCCCAAGCGTCCTGAGCATACTGCCAGCGTGGAGTTGTGTGCGTTACATCTTCATTATCATAATCATCCTCATTATCATCATCAACATCATCCTTTTCAGGCGCTTACTTTGCTGCCTAAGTCAGATCTTTTACTTCACCCATAATATGTAGTAATATTGATCGTAATGTTAACATTTAATACTGTTAGTGTTTGTTTCCTCAACCCTCGCCCCCTTTTTTTTCTTGCTCTGCTAAAATAAGTGAAACCACTTATGCTTCCTATACTGAAGTGTACTTACTTGTAACAACACTATCGTCATCATCATCATCATCATCATCATCATCATCATCATCATCATCATCATCATCATCATCATCATCATCATCGTCATCGTCGTCGTCGTCGTCATCGTCATCATCATCATCATCATCATCATCATCATCATCATCATCATCATCATCATCATCATCATCATCATCATCATCATCATCATCATCATTATCATCATCATCATCATCATCATCATCTTCTTCTTCTTCTTCTTCTTCTCTTCTCCTTCTCCTTCTTCTCCTCCTCCTCCTCCTCCTCCTCCTTCTTCTTCTTCTTCACCATGCACCAACATAAAATCCACAACCTCCACGACAACATCATAAGCATCATTATGACCATACCGGAGGTGTTAGAGGTGTAGACTACTTGTAGTAAACTCTCGGGCTGTGAGCTGTAGGTCATATTGAAATCTACCGCCAGCGCCGGGTTGTTGTTGACGATGATCACCTGGAAGGAGGGGTTTAGTGCCGTTGCCCCAGACAGCAAGAAAGACCCGCACGACCCTAGGATGCTTCTCTTCCCGTCCACGTAAAAGTCGTAGCAGTTGCTGGCGTTGATGGTGAAAGGTATGTTGAGAATGTGGCGCCCGCTCTCCGCCACCACCAAGTTCACCTCGCATTTCAGGTTTTTGAGCTCGTCTGGGTTGGACGTCACTGACTGCTGCGCGTGTAGTAGTAGTAGTAGTTAATAGTTAGTAGTAGTTAATAGTTAGCAGTAGTAGTAGTTAATAGTTAGTAGTTGAAGTAGTAGTAGTAATAACAGCAGCAATAGTACTACTAGTAGTAATAGTATTAGTAAGCTTAGTAGTAGTAGTAGTAGTAGTAGTAGTAGTAGTAAGCCTAGTAGTAGTAGTAATATCGATCAGCGTGTACACATTGGGTCTGTGCTAGCCAAATGGGAAAACGAACGCTAAACAATTCAAGGCTAAGCGAACACAGAGAGAGAGAAAGAAAGAGAGAGAGAGAGAAAGAAAGAGAGAGAGAGAGAGAGAGAGAGAGAGAGAGAGAGAGAGAGAGAGAGAGAGAGAGAGAGAGAGAGAGAGAGAGAGAGAGAGAGAGAGATTAACATGTCTGCAGCGATTCGTATTAAAGCCTAGATTACCAATAACATGATCTTGACACTGCGAAGAAGAACAAGAACAATGACAATAAGAACAACAACAACACCAATAATAATAATAATAATAATAATAATAATAATAATAATAATAATAATAATAATAATAATAATAATAATAATAATAATAATAATAATAGAAAAACAAAAATAAATTATGATGTCACCTTCATGACGTCACTCAATACCAATAGTTTCATTTAAGGCTGAAGGCATCTGTAATTACATATGAAGTTTTTATTTTTTTTAAATTACAAAGTGTATTAAACTTTCTTTAAAAAACCGTTACGATGATTACATAATTCGATTTGCATACATTTGGTTTTACCTTGGTGAAGTTTAAGTGCGTATCAAACTTGAACCAAATCTCGCCAGTTGTCTGGGAGAAATAGCATTAGAAAAAAAAAAAACGGAACAAATTATGACGTCACCATGACGACGTCATCCGATATGCATTTTTTTTTGGTAATCTGGTAGGGTTCACAATTTCCTAACTAAATACCAAGTTTCGAAGACATCCGTCCATTAGTTCCAGAAAAAAAGTGCCCAAATGTCATCTCTGGACGGACAGACGGACGCCGAACACTGGACGGACGTCGGACGGAACAAAGCCAAAACAATAGCTTCAGAGTTGAAAGCTCGGGAACTAATAGTACCTGTGAATACGTGATTCGGCCTGCCGGCGCGTACAGCGTGAGAGGAGAGCTCTCTTGAAAACAGCGCCTGAGGGTCTCTGTCTCCGCGCTAGCAAACGGCAAGAACCGCTGGCCTGCTGTTGCTGCTGTAGTTGCTTGTGATGCAGCGCCACTGGCAGTCGTGATGCTGCTACCGTTGCCATCATCTGTATTGTCTGCAGCAGAAGTGTGCTCATCTTCTTTCCATGTGGTGTCAAAACTGAAATCGTCGCCTAATATCGTAGTGCTAAAATTGTCTTCAATTTTCGTGCAATGATTGTATTATTTAAAACCTCAAGACTCGTTCAAAACGCAAAATTACTTACATTCAACCGAAACAGTTTAAAAAAACAAAAAAAAACCAAACAGACAAACTGACAATAAAAGCGACAAAGACAAAGCATCCAGACAAACTGACAATGACACAAAGAGAGAGAGAGAGAGAGAGAGAGAGAGAGAGAGAGAGAGAGAGAGAGAGAGAGAGAGAGAGAGAGAGAGAGGGAGAGAGAGAGAGAGAGAGAGAGAGAGAGAGAGAGAGAGAGAGAGAGAGCACTACGTTTTACTGTTGGAACAAAAGTTCTAATGATGTTGTTTTAATCGTCTTTTTTCTTCTCATTTTCTTTGCTCGCGACCATCACCACACTTGTGTTTATTCTTTTCTTACTTCTTAGCATTGTTTTATTCTTTTTCATTTCCATCGCCTCACCATCACTATATCCTCCTCTTTTTCTTCCTCCTCCTATTTCTTCTCCTCTTTCTTCTCCTCTTCTTTTCCATCACCATTACCACATCCTCCGACTTCTTCTTCTTCTTCTTCTTCTTCTTCTTCTTCTTCTTCTTCTTCTTCTTCTTCTTCTTCTTCTTCTTCTTCTTCTTCTTCTTCTTCTTCTTCTTCTTCTTTGTGATCCTCTTCCTATTTTCCCTCCTCTTCTTACGTTTTCTTATCCTCTGTCTTCTGATTTCCACTCTCATCCTAATTCTTCTTTTCATCCTCCTCCTCCTCCTCCTCCCACCCCATGTCCTTCTCCGTCCTCCTTCGGCATCACGCGATTCAATAAATTATTCACGCAGAGAGGTTTATAAACAAACAACCTTCTAAGGTTACGCAATACATCAATACGCAGCTGTGGAAGTAAGTGCTATACTAAATTACAAGATACGGGAACCTGGTAGTATCGAATACTTGGTTCGATGATTTATGCCTGTGCTGTGGTTATTTGATACAGACCCTTCAATATTTTTTCCCGGATTGACTAACACTCTAGATCTACATGAATCATACCTGATATTGGTGTGGTACTGTTAAAATTTTTATGTTCAATGTATATAATAATAATAATAATAATAATAATAATAATAATAATAATAATAATAATAATAATACAGGATGCTATGTACGCGCCTTTCCCCAAGGCTCAAAGCGCGGCGATCTATACCAACATACACGCTCACCTGTCTCATTTACCCTCACACACACCAAATACACCTACATCACTCAAACAGGTGGTGTAAAGGCAGGGAGATCGCTATTAGAAGACGGAAGAAAATCGAATTTTTATTTTTGAAATTTTTTTTATATTGACTGCATCCTGTACCATTATTGTATGACGTGCCATCTTAAACACATCTGCACCCTGTTTAAAAAAAAAAATGTTTTTAATACTTGATAGTGTGTGTGCATGTAATAGCCTACCTTTGGAAAATGTTATACAACAACAACAACAACAACAACAACAACAACAACAATAATAATAATAATAATAATAATAATAATAATAATAATAATAATAATAATAATAATAATAATAATAATAATAATAATAGATGCTATTCGAGCTTTATTCTTAAATCAGACTCAAAATGTGGCGATCTGTAACTAACATACATGACAACACGTTATACATAATCCCACATACACAACAAACACACACTCATCACTTAAACATGAGGTGTAAACTTAGTTACTCATTGTTTATAGGGTCCAGCGGACTGCAAAGATCCGAATCAGGACCACAAAATCAGGACCACAACTTCGTTGAAAGAAGGCTCACCCCTGATCCGTATAAAAGATCTGCTGAAACAATCCTAGTGGTAACACTGAAGGCACTCCACCAGCCGGTCACTATAAAATAAAAACATCCCACGCAGGGAACGCGGAGGCTATACTATAATTTATCGAACCCCCGTTTACCAATACACAGTACAATATAAACATCATTATAAAATATCAACAACACACACACATATAAAATGCATACATTGCTAAATAATAATATCATAGAAAGCCCTAGTGACCATTTGGCAGAAAGCGTCCAATATCCCCAAACTGATCCAACAGACCTCATACACAAATGAGGAGTTTTGAAAGAGTTGTCAAAACAAAATGTAGGTGACTGGCTAGCGAAGAAGATAAAATAGTAGATTGATAAAACTGAATTTGAATGAGAAAGAACAAAGGAGAAAGACAGCGACAGCGTGAATTTAAAACAATAAATTTCCAGAAAGTGGGATTACTATTTATACCCCCCCTCTACTTCCCCTCCCCCCCCCAAAAAAAAACAAAACAAATAAATACCGGCACCCCCACGGGGAGTTGTGGTGTAAAAACAAGTCGCTATTAGAAGACGGAAAGGTAATCGAGTTTTAGTTTTGAAAATTTTAGATAAGCTGCATTTAATATCATTAATGAAGGGAGGGGGGAAACCCTAGTACCCGGAGAAAACCCTCAGTGATCTGAAATGTCTCGTACCGAAGTCGCGTACGTTTGTCCCATGCGGGGTTCGAACCAGCGACCTTCGGCATAGGACACCAACTCCATACCAACTGTGTGTTACCATGGCACCCTTATCACTGGATTACCTTCGAAATTATAACCATCTTGATGAAGACGACGTTAATAAACAAACAACCAATCAACCAACTAGCCAATCAACCAACAAAAGCAACTAATTATAAACCATATCCAAAAAGGAAAGTAGGCACCGAATTCAAACACATCATTAAAATAACGTTTGTTAAAAAGATGAATAAAAAGATAACGAGGGTTTTTCTGAATTATGTATATCTATTTGTATTCAGTGGGTAGAGCAGCAGGTGCGAGTTCGAGACGTTGGGGGGTTCAATCCCCGATGGACCCAAGCATTAAAATTGGCTGTGAGCATAGGCCATCTTACTCACGCTGCTCTCGGTCTGGTGCTTTTGGTGTTTCCATGAGTAGTGGGGTGGGATTAGGTTTAGGTTAGGATTAAATGGGAGACCGCTTGGTCCTATTGTTCATCTTGTTTGTAAGTATTACACGCTGATCTGCGATTGACGTGCAGCTAGCTGTCGTTGAAAAAAGCAAGAAACCTACTTTGCCAGCTTGGGTAACAAATGTTATCGTAAATGCAAATTATATTATTATTAACAACCACAACCACAGCAACCACAACAACAACAACAACAACAACAACAACTTGGCTCTCTGATTATTACAACTACAGTATAACTTATGATAATAATGCCCAATATGTCTTTTGAATCTCTAAAGTATGCCTCTTTTCTGAAATGGGTGTTTTACGCGCGTACATATACTTTCAAAAAACACAAGTATTATAAGAACGTGGTTTTTTTTTAAATTGTTGTTGATGTTGTTGCTGCAGCTTTGTTTTATAACATTATTTTGTTACATTGCGTTGTGTTTCTGTTGGAAAAAATACTTGTGTTCTTCAGATAGACACACAAATCCTTTTTTGCAACAAAAACCAACACATGTTATATCGTACACGTATTAATCCCTATACAAATACTTTTGGTTAATTTAGTTACTTATTCATTGTTTACAGGGTCCAGCGTACTGCAAAGAGCAAAATCAGGACCACAAAATCAGGACCACAACTTCGTTGAAATGGGACTCACCCATAATCCGCTGAAACAACCCTAGTGGTAACACTGAAGGCACCATACCAACCGGTCACTTTACAATAAAGGCATCCCACGCAGGGGACGCGGAGGCTATACTATAATTTATCGAACCCCCGTTTACCAAAAACAAAGTAGAATATAAACATCATTATAAAATATCAACAAAACACATACATATAAAATGACTACATTGCTAAATAATAATATCATAGGAAGCCCTAATGACCATTTGGCAGAAAGCGTCCAATATTCCAAAGCTGACCCAACAGATCTCATACACAAATGAGTTTTGGAAGAGTTTTTAAGAAAAATGCAGGTGACTGATCGAAGACTATTGGACTACAACAGCCATTAGATTCATAGGGGTTTCTGGAGTATGGAGGTTTGACAATAAAATTTCTCTATTTGTATTAAGGAAAACAAGCAGAAACTATAAGAGCTGAACAAAATTAATGACAGTGTACAGAATTACTCTACACTATATAGTTTATGATCACTATACAATATTATGATGTATCTATATCTACGTTTCAGACCTGAGATCAATTCTCTATAGGTTTTTCACATGTCACCCAACGAATAATTGTATTTCAGTATTTACTGGTTTGTTATCTGGTTTATTGAGACTGTAAAAACTATTAGACTTTTATTTTGTATTTAACCGTCACACCTAGATGTACAAACATGTTCGTATCCTCTCACAGAGGTTGGTATTCTAAGTCAGTCCTTGCCCTGTTATTCAGGTACTTTAAGAACATGGTAGCGTTAGAATGAGAAGGATGGGAATTAAAGGAACACAAAAAGATGCTGGGCAGGTTGGGTGTGGGGAAGAAGAAGGAAGGGGGCTGAGGAATGGGGGTGGGGGTGGGTAGGGGTATGGGAGGGGAAAGAAGTGGAGATATTGTTTGGTGTGATTAGTGATGATGTCACCCGCAAACATAAAATTAATACAACAAACATACAAACATCAAAAACATTTGTTATTAATTTATGTTTTTCGAAGTATGTTTTGTCACGCATCTACTACTTGTCGATATTGTTATTAATGGCTTGTGTGTGTGTGTGTGTGTGTGTGTGTGGGTGTGGCCATGTGTTGGTCTGTGTGTGTGTGTCTGTGTCTGTGTGTTTGAGTGTGTGTGTCTGTGTCTGTGTCTGTGTGTGTGGGTGTTTAGGTGTGTGTGTGTGTGTGTGTGTGTTATTTTATATTTTAATAGTTCTAAGTTTCTGTCAGTTGCGAACAGGACGCACATTTATGTGTGTGTAAAAATATATGCGTGTAACTTGAGATTTTACAGCGCCTAGGTGACACGTGTGCGTGTATGTACACTGATTTTAATGTAGTGTATGTCAGTGTACGACCATAAATCACATCGATCCTCTCTCTTTCGCTGTCTGTCTCACTCTGTATGCGTTTGTATGTATGTGGATGTGTGTGTGCGTGGGTGTGCGTGTGTGTGTGCGTGTATGTGTGTGTTTATGTGCGTGTATACAAAATATTTTACTACAAATTGAGTTAAAAGCAACTGCAACCAACTAATCAACGAATTACCGAAAATGACTCAGGTTTCAATGCTATAAGTCTGTAATATTAGAGAGAGAGCGAGAGAGACAGACAGACAGACAGACAGAGCCAGAGTGAATGTGTGTGTATTTAGGCGAGTGTGTGTGTGTGTGTGTGTGTGTTTGCGTGTGTGTGTTTGTGTAAACGCATGTAAAGTATATGATTGTGTCCTTTAAATATTAAAGCACAATTATATTCTTCTTCACTCAATTCTTCGTGAGTCGATATTAAATCACCAATTGAACATATTATATAGACTTACGTGTAAATTATTTTCTCACATTGGTAGTATGTTTACTACTACACGCCTTAAGATTTTATATTTTTGTCTGCGCGAAACAATGGAACCTAATGTGTACTGCACCCTATAGGAAAACTAAATAACAGTACTCATTCACGTTACGCTTGCAGAAAAATAATGATACATTACAGTAATGACCAGGGGCTAGTTTTAGAAATTGGTGTGAGGGAGACAAACAGTTACACCTCTAAGTTTATACAAAACGCGAAGGTCATCAAGGTCCGCGCCTTTCGTTGACCACCAAGACGGAGATGATAAGTGTGCTACTGATGGACAACTTAGCAGGATCCGCACGAGAAACAACATCGTCATAGGAACCTGGAATGTCAGGACCCTGACTGCGAAGGGAAAAATAGAAGAACTTGCCCACGAGCTGGACCACTATCGATAGAACATTTAGGTATCAGCAAACTGTGCTAGAAAGACCTAGGTGAAACATACGACTGACAAAAGCCACAAGCTTTATTTCAGCGGGGAGATGACTTACACGAACAGGGCGTTGTATTCTTGGTCTACAAGTACATTCTAGCCACTGGCATGGGTTGCCGCCCAGTCTCCAGTAGACTCATTACCATCCGTCTGAGAGCAGCCCCTTTCAACATCACCATCATCCAGGCATATGCCCCAACATCAGACTATGACGATAGCGAAGTGGAGGATTTCTATGAACATCTACAGGCTGTCCTTGACCAAGTGCGGAAGAAGGACATAATCATAGTGCAAGGCGACTGGAATGCCAAAATTGGAGACACATGTGGACACCATTGCAACAACGAGATAAATGACAGAGGTCTGAGACTCCTGGAGTTTTCCAGATACAACAATCTGATACTGGCAAACACGCTTGGTCTCCACACAACAAAAAAAAAAACAACAGACGATGGACATGGCACAGTCCCAGCGGGGAGCATCACAACCAGATTGACTACCTCATGGTCAAGACACCCTTCAGATCAAGCATCAACATTGGCAGGACACGCACTTTTTCAGGAGCAGACATTGGAAGTGACCACGATCTCGTGATGATGTCCTTCCGGCTCCACTTGAAGAGAGTAAACATAGCAAAGTGCACAAGACCGAAGTTCGACCTGGACAAACTGCAAGACCCGGAGGTGGCAGAAATATTTCAAGCCACAATTTGAGATAAGTTGGCACCATTGCTCATTTTGGGAGCTGGTGAAGTAGATGTGACCACCACCTTTAACTCAGCTGTGACAGATAATAATAATAATAATAACGGATTTTTATATAGCGGGTACTCCAGCCTATGACCAGACTCACCACGCTTTACATAGTCATTACATATAAGTACATGCACTCGATAAAACATCGCTTTCGCTACAATACACCAAAAGACAGAACAGTAAGGGTACAAATTATTTACACTTATGTACACAAATTACAATTTACAACTATGTACACAAATGACAGAAAAGACAAATAGAATAGCAAAATCATATTCACAGCTATTTATATGCCCGGTTGGGCCCAGGAGGAAAAACAGTATAAATATGTACAGCCGTGTATACACTTACGGATCAGACAGAGACAAAGAGGAGAGAATGGCAGCGGGATACAGATCATTCTGAATAGTGAAGTTTGAAGAGGTGGGTTTTGAGGGCCTTTTTGAATGCTTGTGTTGATTGTATGTTGCGGATATGGGAGGGAAGGGAGTTCCACTGCTTAGGTGCGGAGTAAGCGAATGCACGTTGGCCGTATGTCTTAGTGCGGGTGACGGGAACCTTGAGTGTGCGAGTGTCGGCAGAAGATCTTAAAGTGCGTGAAGGGGAGTAGACAGACAGTAGATCAGCAAGGTAGGAGGGACAAGAATCTGTGAAGAAGTTGTGACAGAGAACAGAGAGTTTGTACTCTATGCGTGCTTGCACAGGAAGCCAGTGAAGGGAATGTAGTAGAGGTGTGATGTGATCGCGTTTCTTAGCTCGGAATACTAGTCTAGCTGCTGAGTTCTGAACCTTTTGTAGCTTGTCAATGATGTGTTTTGGGGAGCCAGCGAGGAGAGAGTTGCAATAGTCAAGACGAGAAAGGACGAGAGCGCATACTAGGGTTTTGGTGGCAGTGAGCGTAAGATAGTGGCGAAAGGAGCTGATTTGGCGTATGGCCGTGTATGCAGAGCGACAGATGTTGGAGATGTGGTTGTTGAGGGACAGGTCATCGGAGAGAATGTAGCCGAGATTTCTTGCTGAGGATGAGAACTGAATGTTTGTTGTCCCTACCGTAAGCGATGTTGGGAGAGGCGGGAGTGAGGAGGAGGTGTTGTGCTTGTGAATGAGGAGGGCTTCGGTTTTGTCGTCATTAAGCTTAAGCTTGTTGCGTGTCATCCATGACTTAATGTCTGTGATGCAGTTCTCCAAAGTCTGAACAGTGGAATTAATGAGAGAGGGGGCTGTGGATTTATAAAGTTGTGTGTCGTCTGCAAATGACTGACTCTCAACAGCATGCTTTCTAAGCAGGAGAAGCAGTGGCTTGGTGTACAGAGTGAATAACACTGGCCCTAAAACGGAACCCTGAGGCACGCCGCACACCAAGTCTGCTGTGCTGGAGAAACAGCCATCGACAGTGACTGCTTGTGATCTGTCGGAAAGATATGAGTGGAACCAAGCCAGGACCGAGCCGGAGATTCCAAAGTAGTGTTGAATAGTGTTAAAGAGAATGTGGTGGTCGACTGTGTCAAAAGCGGCTGAGAGGTCTAGTAAGGTGAGAACGGAGACGTTACCATTATCTAAGGCCAGCAACAGATCGTTGGTTACCTTTAGGAGGGCTGTCTCAGTGCTGTGGAAGGGTCGGTAGGCAGACTGGTTGGGGCAAAGTAAAGCGTTATCATATAGGTAGGCAAACAGTTGTTTGAGAACAATTTTTTCTATGACTTTGGACAGGAAGGAGAGGTTTGAAACAGGTCTATAGTTCTTTAGATTATTTTTGTCTAAACTTGGCTTTTTAAGGAGGGGTTTGATGACAGCAGTTTTGAGCACAGACGGAACAACACCAGAGGACAGACTCTCGTTGATAATGTGGGTAATGGTCGGGAGTAGAGGGTCAAGATTCTCTATCAACATGGGGGTAGGAATGGGGTCAAGAGAGCAAGATGTTGGTTTTGAGCTTAAGATGACTTTCTTGACTTCTTGCTCTGTTACTGGTTGAAAAACTTCCATTTTTGCGGTAGTGAGGGAAGGTGAGAATGGGTTAATGAGTGGGATCTCATGGCTGTCTAGAGCGTCCCTTATGTCAGCCACTTTCTGTGTGAAATAATTACAAAATACATCTGGTAGCTGACATGGTGGATGCGTGGATGGGAGTGATGTTGCATTGCTCTTACCCCTTAGCTGATTGCAAATGTTGAACAACTGTTTACAAGTTTCGCTGCTGCTAATTCTGTCGCTAAAGTACCGGGTTTTGGCAGTCTGGACTATTTTAGTGACCCGTTTTTTTGCAGCGGTGAAAATCTGCTTGCTGACTTCTAAACCCGATTTAAGCCACTTTTTCTCTGCTTTGCGTCGGTGTTTCTTCGCCTCGGAGAGCTCGTCCTTGATAGACTCGTACCAGGGTGCTGAGCGTGTTGCCTTGACCTTTTTCTGGGCCACGGGGGCGTGCCGATCAAGCACCGCATGAAGTGTACTATTCAGCTGATCCACAGTGGGGCAGAGTTCTGGGGTCACTTTAGCGGTAAGCTCTTGCTTGAAAGCATCCCTATCCATGGTACGCAGGCTGCGAGCCTCCCTGAACATGGGGGGAGGAGGGGGGCTGCGACGTTTAGTTCGCACACGACACAGAAATGGTCAGATGTTAATTCCTGGGTGACTGAAGTTGATCTAACCACATTATCCTGAGGCCTATGCATAACCCAATCTATGATGTGACCACGGCTGTGGGTGGGTTCTGTGACTGACTGAGAAAGACTAAACTGATCTAAAAGTTCAATCATTTTTGCGGTGGAAGGTTGCTGGGGTTGGTCAAAGTGAAAGTTAATGTCTCCTAAAACTATGTATGTTCCTGAGTGTTGCAATAATCGAGCAGGACTGGAAATTCTTGGTGAAAAATTGCATCAGTTAATTTATTCTTCTTGCTTGGAAAGGTGCGATATATGCATATGAAGTGAATGTTCTGCTGTGGGACGGACAAACTGAGGTGAACAACTTCAAAGGACGAGTGAGTGAATGCGAAGTCTGTGATGAAGCCAAGGTGACGGGACAGACTGTTTCTGTAAATGATAGCGAGGCCTCCACCACGATTTGAGCGAGGTAACGAACATACAGAATAGCCAGAAGGGGTTAAATCAGAGCATTTACCCTCGTCACCAGTCTGCCGAAACCAGGTTTCTTGTATGAACATGATGTCAGTCTGCGTGTCTGAGATGAATTCACGCAAAGCCGTACGTTTTTCGTTAGGACCCAATGACTTAGCGTTGAATGATGCAACGCGTAAAGGGCTGTGGCTATCGAGGTGTGAAGATAGTGGTTGAGGGGAGAGGTTGATGTGAATGAGATTTTCTGTGTTACAGCGATGATTCTCAGGCCTAGTGGTACACTCATTGTGTGACGTAATATGTAGCGTGGGGTCAGTGTTGGAAAGCATAGGCGATCTGTTTGAAAGGACAACAGGGATAGACGAGATGTTTTGTTTACGTTTGCCTCCCCGACTAGTCCGTTTTCTGGGCAAATGACGGCCGATCGATAACTCTTTTAATCGGAACACAAGGTCGGGAGCAAGCTGTGAACATTTCGACTTCAATGACAATAGCTTATCGCGTGTGTAGCTTGTGGATGGAATTTCGGAACACAATGGCGGACTACGTGGGTGCGAGATCGCACAATGAACGAAGCGAAAAAACGATAGAGTAACCAAACGAACATAAAAAGAGAGGCAAAGCAACGCTACACTTACTTGAGGATCCATGAGACAACAATTACACAATACAAAACTCACAACAAGACACAGTAAACACCGCAAAATCACAAAATTCAGTAGAGCTCGGGTCGTACACAGCCTGTTAGCGTCAACCGGAAGTCTCCAACCAGATGCCAGCCACCGAGATCCTTGGTCAGCACCGCCCCAAAGAAGAAACCGTGGATTAAACCTGAACGTTTGGACCTGTGCGATAAACGAAGAGAGACGAAAAAGAAAAAGAACACCTCACTGGGAGCTGATGCCTACCGAAAAACCAACAATGACATATGAAAATGCATGCGCACAGCAAAAGAAAACTGGATAGAAGAGCAATTTCAGGAAATAGAGAACAGTCTGAATAAGAACAACAGCAAGAAGGCCTACCAGACTGCGAAGAGACTGACAAGTGTTAAACGTCCAACGTCTTCACGATCCAAAGCAAGTCTGGTATATACCTTACAGAAGAACAAGAAGTCTTGGATAGATGGACAGAGTACTACTCTGACCTTTACAACCACACACCAAACGGAGATCCATCAGTTCCAGCATGTCCCCAGAACAGAGAAGAGAAAGAAATTCTCCTAATTCTCCGTAAAAGGTTGAGGCAGCAGTGCAATCACCGAAGGAGGGGAAGTCAGCGGAATTGGACAATATAACTGCGGAATTGCTTCAAGTAGGAGGAGAAGTGATGATTGACGCCCTCACCATTATCTGTAACAAGATCTGGCAGAGTGGGGAGTGGCCTACACCATGGACCCAGTCGCTTGTCATCATTCTTCCCAAAAAGGGTAACCTTCAGGAGTGTGAAAATTACCGCACCATTAGCCTCATCAGCCATCCCAGCAAGGTCCTCCTGAAAGTAATATTCAACAGGTTGAAACCCAAGCTGAACAAATCATAGCTGAGGGGAAGTAACACTAAACATAATTTTAACCTCAGAATAATCTGCGAGAAATACCTACAGCACCAACAACATCTACATCATGTTTTTGTAGACTTCAAGAAAGCGTTTGACCGAGTCTGGCATGCAGCTCTGTTGACAACCATGAGAGTGTACAACATAAACCCTAAAATTACTGAAGTCATCAAAAGCCTGTATGACAAGGCTATCAGTGCAGTCCTCCACAACAGCACCATCGGGAACTGGTTGAGAACAACAGTCGGTGTGCGCCATGCATGCCTACTCTCTCCAACACTCTTCAACATCTTCCTAAAGCGCATCATGTCAGATGCCCTTGCAGATCACGAAGGCACAGTCAACATAGGGAGTAGAGCAATCTCCAACCTCGGTTTCGCGGATGAATTGATGGATTGGCTGGAGAGGAACAAGAACTTAAAAAGCTGTTACAGAGGCTTGACACCACCTCCAGAACCTTTGGGCCATGGGCTAGTTTTAGAAATTGGTATGAGGGAGACCAACAGTTACACCTCTAAGTTTATACAAGACGCTAAGCAAGGCAGAGCACGGTGAAAGGAGGCAGAAGAAGAGAGACAGAAAAAGATGTGGGAGGACAGCATTCGAGAATGGACTGGCTTGGCACTGAGGGTTGCTGAGGACAGAGAAAGATTGAGTACGCTGGTTAAACGATCTTCTGTAGTGCCCCAACGACCTTCGAGTTACGGGATAGGATAGGACATTAAAAAAAATAGCAGCACTCGTTGGTATGGATCCAATATTATTTCTCTAGAACTGCTAAACTATAGATGAACTTTCCAAATATATTTTTGATTGACAATGCAGCGAGTAAAAAAAAAAAAAAGATAAACTATTACCAAAGAATAAATGCAGTAATATGCAATTCGACACACGTCAATCCAAACAGGTCAAACCTCAGACAAATGGAAATAGATATATATATTTTTTTTATCTCCTACTTAAACAAGATATGAGAGCGAACCTTTAGGGAGAAAACACTCTACACAACAATTGTTTAGCACTCGGTAAACTATAGAATAGCAAATATAAAATTCATATATGATTAGTAGATGCACTTTGCGATCCTATACAAGATAATTGTTATTACATAAACTGTTTAACTCTATCAAGAATGTTTTGTGTGTGTGTGTGTATTTGTTTGTGAGTGTGCGCGCGTATGGGTGCGTGTGTGTGGGTGTGTGTGTGTGTGTGTGTGTGCGTGTGTGTGTGTGTGTTTTGGAAAAGCGACGGAATAATTACGGGTTTACTAATATTCGAGGCCAAATAAAAAAGAAAACTAAACAAAGTCGAAGAGCAATATGGCAAAAAAAAAAAAAAAAGTAAGAAAGGAGGAAAAAGTTCAAATTTAAAAAAAATGAAGAAAAAATAAGTTTAAAGAAACAAAAAAAAGATAAAATTTAAAAATATTACCAAAACAAAACGAAACAAAACAAAACAAAACAAAAACCAGGTGAAATTTAAAGTAAGAAAGAAAATGTTAATTCAGAGGAAGGAAGAAAATGTTAATTCAGAGGAAGGAAGAAAATGTTAATTCAGAGGAAAGAAGAAAATGTTAATTCAGAGGACTGAAGAAGTTAGAAGCGGTAGCAATGAAAGCGGAAGAAATACAGGCCTACTGACAAAGGAAGAAAGACAGTGTGAAGGGAAAAACTATTATAAAGAAATAAAGAACTACAGTTAACATGTACGTATAGAAAGAAAGAAGAATCGTTTAAAAATGAGCGAACGAAGAAATAAGTAGAAAAGAAGAAGAAAAGTCAGACGCTACCTCGAAAACAGGCAAACAAACATTATATAAAGATGATAGAATATTTCACAACAGAAAACAAATGGAAAAAAATCTCTTGTAATTGTGTTTTTAATTAAAAACAACAACATAAAACTAACAAATGCAGACAGTTGGACGGACAGACGGACATACAGACAAATGAACGATTGTTAAAAAAAATTGTCCTTGTATTTATTTATTATTTTTTGTTTGTTGGTCTCGCATGGAAAGTTAAAAATTAAAATACAATACTTAACTAATCATTAATATTTTCGAGGCACCGTCAATTGTATGGCATACAATTATAATACATCGCACTTAAAATCAGGTATAGCTAATTTCTACTTCGTTTTCTTCTTTTTCTTGTTCATGTTACTTTCGTAAATATATATTGGTGGATTTACGTGGCAGTTTATTTTGGAAACGAAATAAAAAGCATTAAGAACGCAGGCATACTCACACCATAACACATATGTCTACAGACATACAAACATAAATAAATGCATGCATGCACACACACACACACACACATGTACACACACGGACCGATCCTGTAGTTTCTTACTCCTCATCTCCGCACTCCAATCCGCCTCGCTCTCTCACCCAAACATACATTTCATGACATTACAATTCCATTTACAAATCGCTGGACCTAAAGCAACAATAAATCAATCAATCAAAGATCATTGTTTTAAATCGAAAATTACTTTACCGATGTATACTTGGGTTTTACATGCAGGTGCCTGTGCCACTAACGATTTCTTGGCTGCACAGCCTGTACAAAGTTTTCACGTGCACGGCTACGAACGATTATTATTTTTATTGGACTGAGTTGAAAAGTTCATCTGGCATACTGGTAAGGACTACACTTGGTAAATTGTCACTGATGATTGATCGATGCAAACCGCGCGTACCATTCTTAATAGAACAATCAGTTCAAAGCAATGACATATATATGTAGTCCAAACATTAACAGTACACCAACCATCGTCATGTTTACATTCACGTGTACACAAATGCTAAGACAAACGAGCATACACACGCACGCACGCACGCACACACACAAACACAAACGCACACGCTCGCACGCTCAATTTAAAAAACATCGTCATTGCGCAATCATTCAAAGATAAAACAATGTAAACAAAGTACTATGGTTACCTGCATTAACTTATCTTGGACTAGGCAGAGAATGGATTTTTTAAAAGTTCCACAAACACATTGACCTCACTGATTGGTTGCATAACCACCTCTCTCTCACTCTCTCTCTCTCTCTCTCTCTCTCTCTCAACTTGGATTAAAATGTCTTATATTTAAATTAGTCTGATGTAAAACCAGACTGAACAAAACTAACTCTAAAATAAACTAACCTAATCTAAACTAAATTAGAATAAACACCAATCAAAACAAAGGTCTCCTACTAGTACACTACACTACACGGTTTACTATTACTACACAAACCTAAAAGCTCACTGTCTAAATAGCTATAATAGCGCTTTTGCGTTTTTTAAAGACGTCCGCTATCCCAAGCAAAAGAAAAGAGATCCGTTTCAGTTGTCAGTAGTCATTTTCTTTGGCTCCAAGCCATCCCAACCTTTGACGGATCTATTAAGCTCTTTCAGAGAATTACCCACTTAGAAATTAGTTGGATGCGATCGTAATGCTTATTTGTGCGTGTGCCTGCAGGACGAGCATGCAGTTAGGTAACTGATGCTGGAATTCGGCTTTGTTGTTTGTATTCCTGGGCCGAGTGTTTGGAAAGTTTGCTCTAGCACGTGCGTGTGCGCATGCGTAAATGCAA
The DNA here is from genome assembly GCA_036898135.1 of Oncomelania hupensis. Lineage (NCBI taxonomy): Eukaryota > Metazoa > Mollusca > Gastropoda > Littorinimorpha > Pomatiopsidae > Oncomelania > Oncomelania hupensis. Next base: position 55,032,028 of record CM072513.1, read on the forward strand.
GCGTGATTGCGTGTTTTTGTTAAGGCTTGTTTTAATTGGAAGGTTCGTAGAGGTTCGAAAAGGCTTTTTCAAGGTTCTCAGATCCCGAACCTAGGTTCCTGAACTTTTTTTCTTGTCCAAAAGGTTCAGCAAACTAGGTTCGGGATCTGAGAACCTCGAAAACATGTTTTTGAACTTCCACGAATCTTCCACGAACCTTCAACGAACCTTCCAATTAAGACAGGCCATAAGCCTAACATTCTCCTATGCATGCTTGTGTCTGCGTGTGAATATTGATTGATTGATTGATTGTTGCTTTAGGTCCAGCGGACTCTCCCGAGCCAAATCAGGACCGGACAACCCCTGATCCGCATAAAAGATCTGCTGAAACAACCCTAGTGGGAAAATTGAATGCCCTCCACCGGCCAGTCACTTTACAATAAAGACATCCCACGCAGGGGACGGCTGAGGCTTTACCCCAACTACTCGAACCCCCGGTTACAAAAACAAAATAGAATACAAACATCATTATAAATTATCAACAAAACATATACATATAAAATGCCTATATTGCTAAGTAATACATCATAGGAAGCCCTAGTGACCACCTGGCAGAAAGCGTCCAACACTCCCAAGCTGATCCAACAGACCTCATACACAAACAAGGAGTCTTGTCCAGGAAGAGTTTTCAAGAAAAAAGGTAGGTCATTGATCTAGCGAAGAAGAAGATAGTATAGCAGAGTGATAGGACAGAGCAGGAATGGGAAAGAGTAAATGAGGAAGACAGCGACAGTGGGAATTTAAAGCACTAAATTTCCATAAAGTGGGGATACTATTTATACTGAAACCCCCGGCACTCCAACGGGGGTACTGTTGCCGCAGTGAATCTGTCATTCCTACAAAGGAAAGACAGGTTTTCAACTGGGGCTTTCACTTTTCCCTTTATAGGTTAGAGCAATCTACAGTGGCAAGATTGCTCATGACCCCAAGGGGATTGCGTGTGAATATGCAAGAAGTAAATTATTAACCACAAAAACAATCATACTCTTATTTATGGCCTATTCACCAACAGTAAAATACCACATTTCATAGTTGCAAACATACACAATATAGTAATCCGACTTGAACATTGGAATCGAAATTTAAACGTTAAAAAGCGATTTACCTTTGCTAACGATAACATTAGTTAGTTAGTTATTCATAGCTTACAGGGTCCAGCGGACTGCAGAGAGCCGAATCAGGACCACAAAATCAAGACCACAACTTCGATGAAAGAGGACTCACCCTGATCCGCATAAAAGATCTACCGAAACAACCATAATGGTAACACTGCAGGCACTCCTCCAACCGGTCACTTTGCAATAAAGACATCCCACGCAGGGGACGCTGAGGCTATACTCTAATTTATCGAACCCCTGTTTACAAAAACAAAATAGAATACAAACATCATTAAAAAATATCAACAAGCACTAAATCTCCAGAAAGTGGGGATACTATATATACTGAACCCCTGGCATCCCCACGGGGGGAACAATAATATTAAAATCTTATACACATCAGACTTAGACCTACAACACTGAAATCTCAAAACACAATGGCATAAATTATAAGATACTGAAATCTAAATTTATCAAATTCGATCGCAATACAAACGCGGGTAAAGTAATTAAAGTGCATAAATTCGACTAAAACCATTAAGTTTTATTAAAAAAACACATTTGTAACAATAAAAATTTTAAAACAACAACACATTCGACAATGCAAAATATTATCATGTATAAAACACACAGAAGGGACTACAACAACGGAAGTATGTAACACATCATACGATTTCAACGAATGAATTCCTTTCCTCCTTCAAATTCAACCTAAGTTCTAATCTAATGAAGAAAACTGGTACATGCATTCACTCTAACTTTCATTTTTGTTTTCATTTTCATCCATTGGTGCCAAGATTCAAACAATGAAAACAAAAAGCTAAAAATAAACCTGCAAAATTTAAAACGCGATAAGCAAAATGAGGACGGCGACAGTGTCGAAACGTCGTCTTAAGCTTTATATATGATCCTCACGTTACCATATACTCCACCTTTATAAGAAATTAACGTTAAAAATTATATTTCAAACTTTAAGCAGCCGCGCGATTTCATATATCACGAGAAACAGTGTTTATTCTACATTGCACGAATCACCATAATTATTTAGTTGACCCAGTTCGAAATAAATACAGTCTAACAATCATGTTCAACACCGATACTATAATTATATTTTTAACACGAATGTCAAGAACGTCTGATTCGATAAATAACTTATTCCAACCTGAACTCGCTCGCTGAAACGATTCATGGACCTATCATTATATAAAAAGACATAGGTGCTAAAAGGATTTACACATCTATAATGTTATAAAGGATTCACACTTTATCATTCTATAAAACATGAAAGTGCTAAAACAATAAGCGAATCTATACTGTCACGAACTGGCTAGTGTTAACTCTGCCTATCGACTATTTAGCCATGTGTAGTCTTTGTAACAGTAGAGAAGTTAGACTATTACACAGCAGCAATTAAATTACACAGCAGACCACACACGGCGAGCGAGCCACCCACATCGCAGTGAGTCAGCACTTGAGTTTTGAATCGGACCGTTTTAACCAATCAGAGCAGGCTCAGTGGGTAGAGCAGTTCTTACTGTGTCAGAGCCTAACACAGTTTGAATCAGTCGTGTGTGAGACGAGGTAGAGTCAACATCTCCACAGCTAGAGAAATCTCTACACTCATAGACCAGGAAGCAGGACTTTGAAATCTTAGAATTCTCTCAAGTCATCACGGGCCTGAACTTGTCAAACAGGTAAATGAACACCCTTCTGTTTCATCGTGATATATTTGTATTATTGTTGAAATTATGTTTGAAGAATTTGCTATGCATAAATGTGAAGTGTTAATCCGAATTTGCCGTACCACGTGGAAGAGCCGACCACGAGCCGAAACACGACCGGTTGCGCCGCCATGTTGCATGCCGTACGGAACCACTGTTGTTTAACTTATATGTATGTTTGCAGACCAGTGGCTGTACCACTGAATGTTTATATTATTATTAATTCTGTATGTGTATAGTTAGACACGATTTATATTTATGTATGTATAGGAATTTAGAGTGAGATTCCAGTGGAACCCGGAAGTAGCAGAATGTTCGTCGCTTATGTATAGAGATGTGGAGCTATCACTGAGGGCTACTTGGCTTTCATTGAGACGCTCTGCACAAACCGATTATTCAGGGTTGTGCAGAATTTCGTCTCTTATATTACAGACGAGCAGGCGAGCTATCCCGAGCTATCCGAGCTATCCTGTGCACCCCACTCCACAGAAACGACTAGTTGGTTGAGGAGACTCTACCGCACAAGTCGGAAAGAGCTACCTTGAAACACACCCTGTCAGACCCCACAGCGTGGCAAGGGAACCCAACTACACAACGACAAAGGTGTACCAGAAGCTACCTCACAGAAGGACTTCGAACACCCCACACATGAGTTAAGTGCATAAGGCGAAGGTGCACTTAAACTGATCATAACAGGACCACAGTAGTCCAACTCTTCAGAAACTGTAAAACGGACCACAGTAGTCCAAATCTACATGAAATATTATAGCAAGTGCCCAAGGAAGATATAACAGCTGCCTAGACTATCAGCGATCGAACTATTAGCAGTGAAAGAGACTTTTTAAGTTAGATTAGTACTTAGAGAATCTTGTATAGAGTAGAAGAAATAAATGTGTGATTTTAACTGTTATCAAGTGGCTGGACTACATATGATTCATAGCCGTGTGAAAGCTAGTGTGACAGTATTCTTTTACCATTTTTCTATCTATTTCTGTACCCCAACCTTAACACAGAACGAGCTAAACAAATAAATTTATTAAAGTAATTCATAGGGTGACTTACTAGCAGTTCCCACCGAATAAACGTGAGGGTCCATAATTCCATTGTGCAGAGCCCATAAACCCCACGTGACATATACCAGCATTTTATATAAAATGTATCAAAGGTAGGTGAAGACAGCGTGCAGTATCACTTATTTCTCAATTCTGTTCAACAGCATACTATTTGGCTGACTCTTTTATTCTTGGCTAACGTTTAGAGAAAAAAACAACACAATCACCACCAAAAAATCGCAGGGTTTCACACAAACGAAAAGTTGGGCTTTACTCCGAAAGTTATGCTTTGAAGAATCTTCCTACGGGCGTGTAAACTTATAAAGAGTCATTCTATAATGTGTCAAGGAGTTCTTACAGATGCTTTTGCATAAGCTCTCAAAAATTCTTCGATAGAAATCATTATATAAAAGATTTGTTTTACAGCTTATGTGCTTATTCAAATACGACTGATACACATAAACATTATTTGTTTTTTTGTTCACGGAAGTGATGTGTGTACTAAAAACGCTTTATTCAAACCGCATCAGATATTTATGAGGCGTGTAATTGAAACGATGAGCAGTATTTCTTTTAGAGTGAAGGTAATTAGGAATTTATTTATATAAAAACGAGTAGCTGATGTTTTGACGCATGCGTTTAAAATCAGTCTACAAAATGGGTCCAATATTTCATGGTGGTGCGGCTGAAATTTAGTCGGATTCCTGCTATAGGTTATGTTGAAATCATTCTAGGAATTAGTAGTGCAATAAACGGACCTGTGCTTTCGGAATCATTAAACGAAATGCGTCAAATATTTTTTTAGTGCGTGACTGAAATTAGGTCCAAAATTCATGTTAAGAATTTTGTTGAAATCATTCTAGGAGTTAGTCTTGGTATGCTAAAGTTATGGAAATGGAATATAGGCTTGTTAGCAGCTTTCGGTCACAATATCGCCCAACTAGCAGAACTTGGGGATATAATAATTATGTGCAAAACACGTGCAATTAGTAGTCTCGCCTTCGGAAACAGGAAAAGGAGCAATAAGGCCTATTAGGATTAGACTACCTTATTAGGCAAAACAACATTAGCACGGCTATGCAATTCTCACGAATGCTTCTTTTGGGACAAGTTACAATGTGAAGAAACATGATTTGCATAATGAACAATCTGGCTGAGAAACAGTATATCGTGGCATTTATCACGGCAAGCTACGGTTCATCAGTTTCCATCCATTTGCATGTTGACGGACGTTCGTGCGACTTCTTGAAGGTCCCATTACGATTCTGACCCTTTTACCCCTCTTCCTCGTCGACTATTTGCAGGCTGACGAACTCACCAAAGAAGTGTTCGCCGCGCCGCCGCCACCGTTTTGCAGGCTTCTGAAACTGGCATTCATCAGGGAAGACGTCCCCATGCGGATCCTGTCGTGGGAAGGTGTCGTGGACCGCGGAGTCCCAAAATCAGACTCCGTCAGCTCCTGGAATTCGGGAAAGAACTCCTGCTATCAGGGGTGGGTATTAAGGCGTATCGTTGAGATCGACTGGCAGACGATCTCTTAGCCGAGTTACGACTACACACGTTCAGAGGTCGTTCGCGGCGAGTATTTTGGCGTGGCTCACAGTCACGACCGTTCTTACCAAGGTAACTACTTTCGACGCTTGAGTCTCGGCCGCAGTTAGGAGCGCAGAAGCCTGTGTTAAGGCCAAGGTCGTTCTTGTTCAGGTTACTGCTTTCAAGGTCAGTGTTGAAATCCTCTTTGCTGCGAGAATGGAAGGGTAGTGTACGGTTATTATGTTCAAAAGCGGCCCTTTCCGGCAACATTACGGTTACCAAGGTTGTCCAGTTTGGCAATGTAATTTTTAACGTTGATGTGGGACTGGGTTTCTAGCTGATGCGCACGTTCTTGTCTGTCATCCTCAGGCAACGGCGACAATGTTACAAAATGGTCAGTCTGAGTCCATTCTTCGCGGAATCCTTCTCTTAGGCTGACACCGTCCGGCTGTCCTCTTGTGAACAAGCCCTTGGACGTCTTACTGGATTGCTGTCGGCGACCTGTAAATAATATATATTAATGCATATTGCATGGTTGATAATGGGGGTATGGCCTTAAATCACATATATATGATATAGTTTAAAATTAAAATGTGCTTGGTTACTTCCCAATTGAAATGTTAAACCAGCTTAGTTTAAACCTATTATGCATTATTACTTCAAGATAACTTGACTTTATTAACGTAGAAAAAACGATACAAATGCAAGGCATCGATAATTAAAAACTCCACTTTACATCATCGGGCTAGACACATAATTGCTGAAGTTCTGTAGAGATCTGCGTGGCTGAAGAAGAAGAAGAAGAAGAAGAAGAGGAAGCAGGAGGAGGAAGAGGAGGAGGAGGAAGAGGAGGAAGAGGAGGAAGAGGAGGAGGAAGAGGAGGAGGAGCAATCCCAATCCAATTTCCACGTGTACAGTGTTACAACACAACAACAAAGACGACATGAACATCACCACCATTAACATCAGCGACAACAGCCAGGTATTATAACTAGCTTACCTTTGCATGTTTTAGGTGTTTCCGAGATAGAGTAGTGGTGGTAGACAGGACGGTCATACGATGCTGTATTTGGTGTGGGCGTTCCTTTACGATGATGCTTTTTATGGCAGCGGGCGGTATTATCAAGGGACAATACGGACAAGTCCAGCAGGCTGCCCGAGGCTGACCTAGATAATGCAAGAAATATGGAGGAATATGTAAAAATAAAGGAAAGGACATCCTCATCATCCTCATCCCCAGCATCCTTCTTCTTCTCCTCCTCCTCCTCCTCATCATCATCATCATCATCATCATTGTCATCATCATCATCATCATCATCATCATCATCATCATCATCATCATCATCATCATCATCATCATCATCATCATCAACAACAACTACAACAATAATAACAAGAACAATCTTTTGAGTCGACAGGTGCCCTATTTCATAACAATTATTTTACATTTACAACACAACAAAATGTAGCTTATATATAGAGGGATAAAACTACAAACCTGTACGCAGGTGGATTTTGCAATTCTTGTTCATCTTCACCGTCCGCTTGTGTCATGTCAAACATCCCATCCGGTAAATCATCATTGTGGCTCCGGTCGTTCTCGTTTTTTAAGCCCATGGTTATGGTGCCCATGTATTGCTCCTTGTTCTGTTGATAAAAATTAACGTTTTACATCATTTTAACATTTCGTGCTCAAACTACGCCAGCTTCCTTCCTCTTCACAAAGGCAAGTAGTGGGTCTGGTTCTTAAGGGCCTGCAAGTGAAATCATGTTTCTGACGTGATCATTCGTCTTGCGTTCATGTCAGGCGTTTTGCAGCAGTCTTTTATCATTGCATGTTCCTAAACAGCTCATCTTCTCTTCTGCACGACCAAAGAATAAATACCTTTCACCTGTATCTATAATTATATTATTTGTTTACATGCACAAGTTAAAACAGTGACAAATACTAAAATAGAAAAATATTCAACTCACTCCGAAATTCGAAATAAGATTCTTATCCTTGCATCCGCTATGAATGGTATTAATGTAGTTAATGGTGTTTTGATTGTAAATCCACGATCTGCAATCACTATCGTCGCTGTTCGCGTCGCTTTGGTCATCGTTGTTGTCGTCGCATTTGTTATCGCTGTCATCGTCGCTTTTGTCATTGCCCTGCTGCTTCTTTTGTCCTAGACATCCGACACAGCAGAGGAGGAGGACGACAACGGAGACTACGATGGCCACAGCTACGAGGATAAGAGTAATGGATTCTACCACGGTCATGGTTTTTGAGGTTTAAAAGCTGCAGAAAATTATAGGAAATACTATAATTATGTAAGTAGTACACATCACAAGAATAGCATACAGCGATTTGTGTTGCTTTAGAACACAAGATAGTCTGCCGAATGAAACTTTGAGACACGATAAATAATAAATGAATAAAGTGAACACAAACTGCATTGAAATGCACACATTAATTTAACAGATTGTTAATAATATTCTATCCTATCCTATCCCGTAACTCAAAGGTTGTTGGCGGCACCACAGATGATCGTTTAACCAGCGTACCCCATCTTTCTCTGTTTTTAGCAACCCTCATGGCTTCGTTCAGTGTCTCGAATGTTATCCTCCCACCTCCTTTTCGGTCTCCCTCTTCTTCTGCCTCCTTGCACCGTTCCTTGCGAGATGGTTTTTGCAAGGCCTGATGCTCTGGTGACGTGGCCATACCATCGGAGTTGCCGTTTCTTCACCACTGTGAGCAGGTCATCGTGTTGTCCAATGGCTTGCGTGATGGTCTGTCGGACTTCGTTGTTGGTGATGTGCTGGGTTTACGAAATGCCCAGAAGTCTTCTGCAGGACCTCACCTCAATGCTTTGTATTTTTCGTTGTAGATCTGCTGTGAGGGTCCATGTTTCGCAAGCGTATACGAAGATGGAGATGACAAGGGAGCGCAGCAGCTTTACCTCGGAATGTAACTGATGGTCCTGTCTTTCCCAATGGGCTTCAACCTTGTCAGGGCAGCAGTTGTTTGTGCGATCCTGGAGAGGACTTCCTGTCGAGACCCATTGTTTGATACAATTGCTCCTAAATATTTGAAGCTATGCACTGTGTTGAGGGATTGGCCTTGGACTTTGCTGCCGATGTTGATGCCATTGGTGTTATTGGTAATTAATTTGGTCCTTTCTGTACTTACATCCATCCCATAGGCTCTGGAGGTGGTGTCAAGCCTCTGTACCAGCTGTTCAAGTGATTGATCCTCTCCAGCCAATCCATCAATGTCATCCGCAAAAAGGAGGTTGGAGATTGCTCCACTCCCTATGCTGACTGTGCCTTCGTGATCTGCAAGGGCATCTGACATGATGCGCTCTAGGAAGATGTTGAACAGTGTTGGAGAGAGTATGTATCCTTGACGCTTCAAGGAAGGATGTTAATAATAATAATATAATAATAATGATAATAATAATAATAATAATAATAATAATAATAATAATAATAATAATAATAATAATAATAATAATAATAATAATGTATGCATCCTTGACGCTTCAAGGAAGGATGTTAATAATAATAATAATAATAATAATAATAATAATAATAATAATAATAATAATAATAATAATCTTTTATAGCGCGATTCCCCATTACAATGAACTCAAAAGCTCTTCTAGTTTGAGTCTTACTCGTAACTGGCACATGTAGTCAAAGACAGCATGACGTCAAAATATTTTCATTGTGACAGAGGCTAAAAGTCTAGAGTACTATCGTATCAAAGTTCGGTGAATATAATTAGACGATTTTTTTAAACCAGACGCTGTGGTCTGCCAGCAATATTTATGTTCACACACACACACGCACACACACACACACACACACGCATACACCCACCCACACCCACACACACACACACACCCCTACACACACACCCACACACACATACACAAAACCTAACTAAATATGACAAAACTCTATATAGGAAATTTTGATGACGATGATGATGGCGACGGCGACGACTAAAAAGATGATGACGATGAGGGCGACGACGACGACGACGATGATGAGGAGGAGGAAGACAATGACAATGATACTAAGAAGGCCGGCAATAACTTACTGTACAACGATAATATAAAATTATGGTCATACGTACCCTAAAGCCTAAGCTATCTGGATACATACGGCACACTATTTTGTATGGATACCCCATACAAACTTGAATCACTTACCTTATTAGTGGGAAAAAAAATTTTCAGAAGAGAATGGTAGGTAAAAATCTCACTTTGCTAGAGAATAATAAAATATTCGTACGGCAAACTGAAAAAAACAAAAGAGGATGGTTCTAATATCTCACCACACAAACTATAAAAAGAAATATAATATCACTTCTTGAGTGCACGGTGAAATCGGGACAGTAATGATTTCATTCTGCGACTGTATGGACAAAACAAGGGCGGTCGTTATTCATGAGTACTGCTTATGTCCTCAGTATTGCGTTAGACCATGTATTGAACAAAATGTATGTATAAGTGAATGCTTTTGAGTAGTTGAATGCATAAATTGGAATGAATTCATGAATCCAAAATAAAGGTATACAGAAAGTTGAAAGGGTTCGTTAAAAAGGTCACTAAATAAAAAAAATAAATGCTTGTGTGTAGGTGTGTGTGTGTCTGTGGGTGTGTGTGTGCGTGTGTGTGTGTGAATAAATAAATAAAAATAAATAAATAATAAAGAAAAATAAATAAATAAATAAAAAGACAGACAGACAGGCAGGAATATGCTAAATATTTGGATGATTGAGCAGACGCGAATGGTTTTGCTGTGGATTCAAATGCAGATTCATTTCGTGTATTTCAGTGTGCGTGTGTGTGTGTTTGTGTGCTCACGTGCGTGTATCAAAACAACGTATGTGGCGTTTCATGAAAATCATAACAACGGCGATTGTGCACGGTTGTGTGTGTGTGCGTGTGTGTGTGTGTGCGTGGGCGTGCGCTCGCACTCTGATTCTGAAATATTTGTGCTATTGTAAGATCTGAAGCATTGCGAGCGACGTATGTTTCGAATGATGTTTACAAGATGTATGTAATAAGATGAACGCGGTTAGTTGTGTATTCTTAATGTATATGGTTTTAACTGTGATTCTGCGAGTATTTTTTATATTCCTTTTGAAGCAATAAAGATGTATTGTATTGTATTGTATTGTATTGTATTGTATTGTATTGTATTGTATTGTATTGTATTGTATTGTATTGTATTATTTTTATACATATAACCATAACTAATTCTTTATTCCTCTTCCGAGTGCAGAGAGAGAGAGAGAGAGAGAGAGAGAGGAGGGGAGAGAAAGAGAGGGGAAGAGCGAGAGAAAGAGGAGAGAGAAAGAGAGAGAGAGTTATTTAGTCATTGTCTATCCACCTTAAGCAGGACCACAACTTGGTTGAAAGAGGGCTCACCCCTGATCTGTATAAAAGATCTGATGAAACAAACCTAATGGTATCACCGAAGGCACTCCACCAGCCGGTCACTTTACAATAAAGGCATCCCATGCAAGGGACGCTGAGGCTGTACTCTAATTTATAGAACCTCCGTTAATAAAAACAAAATAGAATATAAGCATCATTATAAAATATTAACAAAACACATACATATAAAATTCCTACATGTATATTGCTAAAAGCCCTAATGATCATTTAGCCCGATATACCAAAGCTGACATAATAGACCCCATACACAAATGAGGAGTTTTGGGAGAGTTTTCAAGAAATAAGATAGGTGACTGGTCTAGCGAAGAAGATAGTAGATTGATAGAACAGATTAGGAACGAGGAGGAACAAATGAGAATGAAAGAAACAGTGGTAATTTCCACATTTCCACAAAGTGGAGATACTATTTATACTGAAAACCCCGGCACTCCAACAGGAAGGGGAGGGGAAGGGGGAGAGAAAGAAAGAGAGAGAGAATAACGTTGAATCACACGCACAAAGAAAGAGAGAAAGACAGACAGACAAAGAGAAAGAGAGAAAGATAATAACATTGAGTCACACACACAATACCTGTAAATGAAAGGAATTTTAAGGTAAAGAAAGAACAAATAGAAATTAAAATATTGACAAAGAAAGCAAGACAAATGGCCTGTCTTAATTGTTAGGTTAAGAAATTCCAATAAAAATGTCCATTAAAAGCAATCGTTATATCCAAACTATATTACAGCGTGCCGCGCACAACTAGTATCCGTTTTTATCCTTTACAACGTCGTCGTCGTCGTCATCATCATCATCATCATCATCATCATCATCATCATCATCATCATCATCATCATCATCATCATCATCATCATCATCATCATCCTCATCATCATCATTCATCATCAATTATCAATCATCATCATCATCATACAGTATGCTATCACGCGCTTTGTCTTCAATCGTACTCATAGAGCGGCGATCTGAAAAGATCTCTATTACAGAAGGCGGAAGAGAAATCAATGTTGAATTTTGAAATTCAGATTGGCTGCATCCAATAAAATTACTTAATTCCTATCCTATCCTATCCTGTCCCTTAACTCGGAGGTCGTAGGGGCACCACAGATGATCGTTTAACCAGCGTACTCCATCTTTGCTGAGGACAAGGAAAGATGGAATACGCTGGTTAAACGATCATCTGTGGTGCCCCTACGACCTCCGAGTTACGGGAGAGGATAGGATAGGATAGGATAGGATAGGATAGGATAGGAATTCAGTAATTTTATTGGATGCAGCCAATCTGAATTTCAAAATTCAAAATTGATTTCTCTTCCGCCTTCTGTAATAGAGATTTTTTTCAGATTGCCGCACTATGAGTACGATTGAAGACAAAGCGAGGGTAAAAAAATAGCATACTGTATGATGATGATGATGATGTTCATCATGCAGTGTGTCTTAGGCAAGAAAGACCTGGCAGGGGCCAATCCTCTCCAGGCTGTTGGCCACAGGCGATATCCACGAATACAGTGTGGCTCGCCTTGGCCCCGAGCACGTGGTCGTTGAACCTGTAGTAACATGAGGTTCCTCCGTCCTGGCCGGTGACTTCTGTGTAGAAGACTTTCGCCCAGTGATGCCGTGCTGACATCACCCTTGTTAGTCGCCTCTTACGACACGTCGGGAAACGTTGGGTCTATTCGTATGAGTGCCTGAACCCACAGATTGATAATTTATGATGAATGATAATGATGATGATTACTGAATTATAAACATCTTAATGTTTGGAGCTCGTGTAATAGTACAGTGTAAAGATGCTTCATAATCGTCATCAGCATCACCATTCTCAGCAGCAGCAGCAGCAGCAGCATAATAAGCACCGCAGGTATTATTATTAGTCTATTAGTATCGTTAAAGGAATTAAGAAAGATTGTGAGATCCTTGGCAAGCACCGGCCAAAGAAGAAGCTTTGGATCACACCTGAACGTTTGGACCTGTGTAATAAACCAAGAGAGATGAAAAAGAAAAAGAACAACTCACAGGGAGCTGATGCCTACCGAAAAATCAACAATGACATCCGAAAAGGCATGCGCACAGCCAAGGAGAACTGGATAGAAGATCAATGCCAGGAAATAGAGAACAGTCTGAACAAGAACAACAGCAAGAAGGCCTATAAGACTGTGAAGCGGCTGACAAGTGTTAAACAGCTCAAGGTCTCCACGATCCAAAGTAAGTCTGGCATATGCCTTACAGAAGAACACGAAGTCTTGGAAAGATGGACAGAGTACTGCTCTGACCTTTACAACCACACACCAAACGGAAACCCGTCAGTTCTAGAATTTCCAGAAAACAGAGAAGAAGAAGAAATCCTACCAATTTTCCGAGAAGAAGTTGAGGCAGCAATGCAGTCGCTGAAGAAAGGGATGTCAGCGGGAGTGGACGACATACCCGAGGAACTGCTTCAAGCAGGAGGAGAAGCGATGATTGATGCCCTCACCATTATCTGAAAACAAGATCTGGCGGAGTGGGGAGTGGCCTACACCATGGACCCATTTGCTTGTCATCACTCTTTCAAAAAAAGGTAACCTTCAGGATTGTGAAAATTACCGCAACATCAGCCTCATCAGGAACCCCGCGAGATCCTCCTGAAAATTATACTCAACAGGTTGAAACCCCAAACTGAACAAATCATAGCTGAAGAACAAGCAGGATTCAGGGCAGGGCGAAGTACCACTGATCAGATTTTCAACCTCAGAATAATTTACGAGAAATACCTACAGCACCAACAACATCTATATCATGTGTTTGTAGACTTCAAGAAGGTGTTAGATCGAGTCTGGCATGCAGCTATGTGGGCAACCATGAGAGTGTACAACATCAGCCCTAAAATTATTGAAATCATCAATAGCCTGTATGATAAGGCTACCGGTGCAGTCCTCCATAACAGCGCCATCGTAAACGAGTTCAGAACAACAATCGGTGTGCGTCAAGGATGCCTACTCTCTCCAACCCTCTTCAACATTTTCCTAGAGCGCATCATGTCAGATGCCCTTGCAGATCACTGTCACAGTCGGTCTCTGAGCTCTGGCCCTGTTCTCAGCCATTCCCCCCCCCCCCCTATTCGCTCGCTGGCTCAGCGATCCAAGCTCCGCCCCTCCGGACAGTCCCACGCGATCCTGGACTGGCCCCGGGGATGAGTAAGTCAGTCTGCTCCTACATGCCCAGCCGAACACACCGCTTTCTGAGGACACGTCTGCACCACTTTGCGACCACTGAGCCTCGCCAATATTCTCGTGTTTCACCCGTTCCTTGGTCCAGGTAAGAGTAGTGACTTATTTCCTATCATTTAGCATCCCCATCACCCGTCGATTTCCCTACATGTTCGTATGTCTTGTAGATATTTACGTCCATGTCTGTGGTTTGTCTTGATGTATTGCTTATGATATGTATTTTGCTTCATTGATCCATTGTTTGTAGTCTAATTGTTGCACTTGCCATGCTTGTATTTATACCTGTATTTCCCCCTGCCTAGATCCTTGTATAAATCCCCCATGCCCTGTTGCCCTATTATTTAGACTAAATTCCCCATTGCTGATAATCCCCCTGCATCCTGTATTTACACCCTTTGTTTCTCCCCTGATCCCATTGTGTAAATATCCACCCCTGCTGTCCATAACCCCTTCTCAGGCGCCGAACCTCGTATACTTTAGCGGCCGCCAGTAAATTCTCCCAAACCCCTGTAGCCATTGTTGTTACAAATAGACCGTTGGAAGACGCCGGTCAGTCTTGACCCGGCGTCCCACAATTCAAAACCTGACTGGCATGCGCACCGAATGGCGCAGCATCCAGAGCGTGTGTGCACCTCTGATGCTGAGAATGATCATTTGCTGAGCCGGGTGTTTGTGAGGGCTGTAGCAAGACTCCACGCCGCGTGCAGCCCTATCTTCTGGCTGTCACTGATGACGCGTGACGCAAGACCACCGGCCAGTACACATGCCCGGTTCCGACCCAGCTAACTGTTGCACCATCAACGCGACCTAGTGACCTGCATTGGTCCACCCACGCGAAGCCACTGACCAGTTACTCAACCGCCATCCAGCCACCTGAGGCCACCACCGCCTACGCACATAGTAGTTAAGTGCGCACCTTGCGCACACCACAACTCAGCGTGTATCTGAATACCCACGCTAAAGTCATCCAGCCACCCATTGCCACATGATGAAATTGGTCTATATTCGCCCCAGTGACACTTAAGTAGTTAACCCAGAATTCCTACCAGATACCCTGGACGATATCAGACTTTTGCTAGTGATCTAGTTTTAACCCAGCCTACTGTTTGACCTACACCCAGAAAATAAATTATTGTATATTATATTCTGAGACCAGTCTTCCCTTGTTGAGCCCTTCACTAGTTAAGTCTGTACATCTCTCGTCTGTCTTTAACCTACCTACCATTCTTTAGTATTCCCAGCGTTATTCACTTGAAAGTCACCGCACGTTGGCCTATTCAAGGGAGGCAACACAGCGCGAGTGAATAATTGCTAACCCTCATTCCCCCAACCCCCTATATTCGTTACAATCACGAAAGCACAGTCAGCATATGGGGTATAGCAATCTCCAACCTTCGTTTTGCGGATGACATTGATGGATTGGCTGGAGAGGAACAAGAACTTAAACAGCTGGTACAGAGGCTTGACACCACCTCCAGAGTCTATGGAATGGAAATAAGTGCAGAGAAGACCAAATTGATGACCAACAACACCAGTGGCATCAACACGGACATCAAAGTCCAAGGCCAATCCTTCAACACAGTACATAGCTTCAAATATATAGGAGCCATTGTATTGGACAATGGGTCTCGACAGGAAGTCCTCTCCAGGATCGCACAAACAACTGCTACCCTGGCGAGGTTGAAGCCCATTTGGAAAGACACGACAATCAGTCTACATTCCAAGGTAAGGCTGCTGCGCTCCCTTGTCATCTCCATCTTCCTATACACTTGCAAACATGGACCATCACAGCAGATCTACAACGAAGAATACAAAGCATGGAGATGAGGTGTTACAGAAGACTTCTGGGCATTTCCTATACCCAGCACATCACCAACGACGAAGTCCGACAGACCATCACACAAGCCATTGGACAACACGATGACCTGCTCACAGTGGTGAAGAAACGAAAACTCCGATGATATGGCCACGTCACCAGATCATCAGGTCTTGCAAAGACCATCCTGCAAGGCACAGTGCAAGGAGGTAGAAGAAGAGGGAGACCGAAAAAGAGGTTGGAGGACAACATTCGAGAATAGACTGGCTTGACATTGAGCGAAGCCATGAGGGTTGCTGAGGACAGAGAAAGATGGAGTATGCTGGTTAAACGATCATTGGAACCCCAAACAACCTCAGAGTTACGGGATAGGATAGGATAGGAAGAATGATTAGCTCCATGTTTTAAGTGCATCAACCTGTAAATAAAAAAAAATAGTACTGTAGCCTACAAATAAATAACACGAAATGCAACATCTGAAGAGAGAGAGAGAGAGAGAGAGAGAGAGAGAGAGAGAGAGAGAGAGAGAGAGAGAGAGTTGATTAAACTTAAAAAGTTTTCTTGTAAAGAGAGAGAGAGAGAGAGAGAGAGAGAGAGAGAGAGAGAGAGAGAGAGAGAGAGAGAGAGAGAGAGAGAGAGAGAGAGAGAGAGAGAGAGAGAGAGAGAGAGAGAGAGAGAGTTGATTAAACTTAAAAAGTTTTCTTGTAAATGTAATTCGTCAATTTTTGAATGAACACATTCGCAAGCCTTTTCCCCTTACTTATTTTAAGTAAGCAATAACACACATATGACATTAATATATCAGCTTAATGCTTCTTCCATTTTATTTGATTACTTTTTCTCACCCACAAAGACAGATAAGCAAAAAACGGACAGACAGCACACAGACTCTTGGAGTTGGATATGTTTCTATTTTAGTGTTTGTCCTTGCTTTCAATAATGCAAGATTCGCGCGTGATCTGTCACCTCAATATTGTGGATTATAATAAACTCTTCTATGATCATATTGTCTTGTATAACGTTTGAAAAAAAAGACATCAGACAATATTTTAAAATCTGATATCGCTAAATTAGTAACAGAAGAACTCTGGTACGAAAGATATGATTCGTTCAATATTCAATTCAATTCAATAATTTATTTTAACGTCTGTTCATATACATGTGATTTTAGACCAAAAAGATACGATTCGTCGGCACAGTCAAGATTGAACAATTAATTTACAATACAAAGGCGGAGAAGCCGTCAAGATGTGAAATACCAACCGCTTCATCAGCTGAACTGAATAGAATCGAATGAAATGAAATGAAATGGAATAAAATCGAATTGAATCCAAACCAATCCAATCCAATTGGGTTGAATTGCTTGACTAGTACCAGGATCGGAGCACAGCTGGCACCGGCAACTGCAAGCCTAATGCCGACCCGTTAAATCCATGACATTCAGTATAGTGCCAGGACATGTCTGGTACGACGTATCTAGCTCATCATCGCAGTCGAAAAACAAATCGTCTGCAAGAGGATCTGGTAGGCTGTCGGAAGAATAACCGCGAGGCCTTGTGGAATGATTAGTTTCAGGCGGTGTAGGAGTTACCGCAATGGCTGTGGTTGTGGTTATGGTACTGTACATCGAAGATGGAATTTCAATGGAATGGACTGCACGAAACGACCCTGACGATGTCCATTTTGCTAGTGCTGATAGCGTTGATGCTGTCACCTTGGTTAATGATAATGGTAATGCATGAGGTGATGGCGCCGTTAATGATAGATTTGTTGATGACTGACGTGCGTTTGGCGATGATAATGACGGCTGATCTAGCGTTGTCGATTGCTGCTGCTGCGGCATTGAGGATGATTGGGGCTGCTGCCTACTATCCTCCATGTTCCTCAACGCAGCAGTGGACATGGCAGTCTGATCATTGCCAGCACCTGTCAGATTCCTGGCACACAATTCCAACCCAATGCCGCTGACCGCCGGAGAGCCCAGAGGCCGGGGGGTGGAGTCTCGCACCTGGTAGACAGGGGGAGGGGAGACATGATAGAGAGGTAGCTGCTGCAGTCGTCGGACATAGCGAGGCACAGAAAACACCTCACGGCTTGACGGCAAGACTGACACGCTGATAACGTGGCCAGATGTCATCACATCTAAGTTAGATGATGACTGCAGGATTCTGAAACGTGAATAAAACGGTTTACAGAGCAGGAGATAAACAAATATAATATCAAGGGCAGTAAATACCTTAAGGCACAATTGTTTACCGATAGATGTCCACGCAGACACTGAAATAAGTGAGTGAGAAAGTGCAAAGAGAGGCCCTCTTATTTTCATTAGGTTACGACCTTCAGCATTTTGAAGATTCTGCAGTTAATGACGTCCAAACAGATAAATTAAAAATAGGGTAGGTGTTCCCGTTTGCTGGCAGTTTTGTTTCCTCTCAAAGTTTCAGTCTATCGTAGCTGCCCATAATTTACGTTTGTATCTAGTCAACCATCAGACATTTTTCTACCTGTTTAGGTATGTTTCAGTTAGTGGCAGTAAATGTTCAGTAAAAACAAAACAAATCATGGATTTAAATTAACAAAGGATGTATTTTGGCAATTGTGGACCAGATGTTGGCATTTGTGGACGTGCTGTCATGTTCTTTCATTTTTGGGATGAAGACTGTTAAGTTCTTAATTACTCAGTAAAAGTTTCGAATTGCAGTCGACTACCCGGAGAACGCAAGCATGGGCTGTCATTTTATTCATTTACTAGTGGTTTTGTACCCTGGCAAGCCAGGGTACACAGGTTGCTGTTTAAAATGTAGACAGAGAGACAACTGTTGTCTGCGAGTTTCATTTGGACGATTTTGCCTTGGCTTCTAAAAGTATCTTAATTTCTTACAAAAAGAACTGATGTAACACATTTAGACAATTTAGAAGCACATTGAAACATTCAAAACACTTTTGCACTCATGTCACCAATCTTACAGCTGAAGGTTACCTGTTCACTTTCTTTTTCATCCATACTTATATGCGCACAAAAATTCATTCGCAAACAATCTTGCAAGAATCCCATTCAAGCGCCAAACGTGACGTCACGGGTTGAATGGGAAGCGCACGGAATGAGGCTATTGCAGTTTGTGGACATTTTGTTTATTTATTTATCTCAGAAACGGTTAAACGTTCGGTAAGGAAATGTCGGCTATAACGATTTCGCGGGTTTTGAGCGCACAGCAGGCCGATCCGCAGCGCCCAGCACCTGCCCAGATCAGCGTCCATACCGGACAAACTTTACAGTAGAGGCGAAGAAGGACTTCCCGCTAAGCAATTTATATATATAGATGGGATGAAGTCTGTTCTAAACTACTCAGTAATGTAAAGATTCGGATTACAGTCCACTACCCGGTGAACGTACATATATTGCAATATAGTCCTCCTGGGGAAAAAAGCTATACCGAAAATGGTAGGTCGATCGCATAAACGCTAGTAGAAAACGTTTCGTCACCAAACAAGTATGACGTTTGGCGTCCGCAGTTTCGGATCTGACCGCAAATGGGGATACCTACCGTAACACATTTTACGGTATATTAGAAATCTATACACAGTATTGTCCAACAACCTGGACAATTCTAGTACCATTTGCATTCGTAACGTTACGAGACCTTTAAACACCATTCATGGTTTATTATTACAAATATACCAACTACCTATCATCCATTAAACTTTGTAGAAGAGACTGCTAAGACACTAAATATCCCATTTCCAAGAATTGATCTGTATCAAACCAGTCTGTCATATTCTGGTTCCACTTTATGGAATAACTTTCCAGATGTTCTCCGCAGTGCAGTCACTAAATACACATCCTTTAGAAACCATCTTTTACAGCACATTAAAAGGAGTTAATTAGCTACATAGCAAGAGTTCTTCATTCATAACTTTAATTAGATGTTTTTACATAAATTGTGTGTGTGGATTTGTGTGTGTAGGTGTGTATGTGTGTGTGTGTGTGTGAGCGTGCGCCTAAGTAGATCTTGATTATATTTTTACATTATGATGTTATTGTTTTGAAGCTATTTTGTTATACTGATTGTTATTGTTACAAGCCCCAAAGGCAAAATGTAATAAAGCACACCAAGTGCTTAATCTTTTACCCTTGTTAAATAAAATTCTTATCTTATCTTATCTTACCCATTGGTAGACAGCGGCATCCTGCAGGCTAGTGCGTAGGGAGGAGGTGGGGAGGTCACTGCAGGCTCCGGCCTGTCTATAGTCATAGCATTGGATGTTGGAATGGTCCTGCACGGAGGCGAAACATGATCACAGTCAGTTCTGTATTTGTCGACGGTGATTTATTACCGCATTCGTCGTCATTGTCGTCGTTTTCATTCTCGTCATTGTCGAAATGATCACCGTCATTCTTGTTGCCGTTGTCGCCATCAATTGTCAATCATCATCATCATCATCATCATCATCATCATCATCATCATCATCATCATCATCATCATCATCATCATCATCATCATCATCATCATCTTCATCATCATCATCATCATCATCATCATCATCATCATCATCATCATCATCATCATCATCATCATCATCATCATCATCATCATCATCATCATCATCATCGCCGTCGTCATCATCAGTCATCAGTCATCAATCACCAGCATCTACACCATCACCACCACTATGAATTTGAGACAAAGGAAGATGGAAACAATCATTTATTACCTTCGGGAAACGTGGTTGCTTCCCACTTCAGAAGACCGCAGGATGCCGGACTGGGGTGCGGATAAGCGACAGGGGTTGTTGAACTGTTGATGTGTACTGCCATTGGGAGCTGACCCCTCTTCCAGTACTGCATCTGCATATAGAAAGGCAGTGAATGTATGGGGAGAGGATTAAAGCGACTCTCAGGCGTTTTATTATATAATGACTGTGTTGCGTTAATGTTCGACCTAGGATTGTTGTACACTGAACAAACATTTTCCTTGCCTTTTATTGGGACAATAAAGATTCCAATTCTAATTCTGATTTAAAAAAAATACTTTTACAAAAGTTAGTGTTGTCATAGAACAAGTCATTAATCTACATCGTTCCCAAATGAAGGAAAATTTACACCACTGCTCAAATAGGGAGCTGATGAAGTAGATGTTAACACCATGAGCACCACCTTCAACTCAGCTGTGACAGATACCGCCATCGAGATCCTTGGCAAAGCACCGCCCAAAGAAGAAACCATGGATCACGCCTGAATTCGACCTGTGTGACAAACGAAGAGAGATGAAAAAGAAAAAAGAATACATCACAGGGAGCTGATGTCTACCGAGAAATCAACAGTGACATTCGAAAAGGCATGCGCACAGCAAAGAAGATAGAAGATCAATGCCAGGAAATAGAGAACAGTCTGAACAAGAACAATCGCAAGAAGGCCTACGAGATTGCGAAGCGGATGACAAGTTTTAAACAGCCCAAGGTTTCCACAATCCAAAACAAGTTTGGCTTGTACCTTACAGAATGGCAAGACATCGTGGATAGATGGACAGAGTACTGCTCCGATCTTTACAACCACACACCAAACGGAGATCCAACAGTTCTAGCATGTCCTCAGAACAGAGAAGAAGAAATCCTACCAATTCCCCGAGAAGAAGTTGAGGTAGCAGTGCAATCGCTGAAGAAAGGGAAATCAGCGGGAGTGGACAACATAGCCGCAGAATTTCTTCAAGCAGGAGGAGTATGATGACCATTGCCTGTAACAAGATCTGGCAGAGTGGGGAATGGCCTACACCATAGACTCAGTCGCTTGTCATCACTCTTCCCAAAAAGGGTTTCCTCCAGGAGTGTCAAAACAACGGCACCATCATCGGCCATCCCAGCCAAGTCCTCCTGAAAATAATACTCAACAGATTGAAACCCCCAGCTGAACAAATCGTAGCAGAAGAAATACCTACAGCAACAACAACATCTATATTATGTGTTTGTAGACTTCAAGAAAGCGTTTGACGGAGTCTGGCATGCAGCTCTGTAGGCAACCATGAGAGCGTACAACATCAGCCCCAACATAATTAAAGTCATCAAAATCCTGTAAAACATGGCTACCAGTGCAGTCCTCCATAACAACGCCATCGGAAACTGGCTCTGAAAAACCATCGACGTGCGTCAAGGATGCATTCTCTCTCCAACATTGTTCAACATTTTCTAGAGCGCATCATGTCAGAGCCCTTGCAAATCATGAAGGTACAGTCAGCAAAGGGGTAAGAGTAATCTCCAACCTCCGTTTTGCGCATAACATTGATGAATTGGCTGGAGAGAACAATAACGTGAACAGCTGGTACAGAGGCTTGACACCACCTCTAGAGCCGTTGCAATGGAAATTAGCGCAGAGAAGACCCAAATTATGACCAACAACACCAATGGCATCAACTTGGACATCAATTCTCAAATGGACAATCCCTCAACACGGTGCACAGCTTCACATATTTAGGAGCAATTGTATCAGATATTTGGTCCCCGACAGGAAGTCCTCTCCAGGATAGCACAAACAACTGCTGCTCTGACAAGATTGAAGCCCATTTGGAAAGACAGGATCATCAGTGTACACTGCAAATTAAGGCTGCTGCGCCTCCTTGTCATCTTCATCTTCCTACATGTATACTTTTGCGTAATATGGACCCTCACAGCAGATATACAACGAAGAATACAAAGCTTTGAGATGGGGTGCTACAGAAGACTTCTGGGCATTTCCTATATCCTGCACATCACCAATGACGAAGTCCGACAGACCATCACACAAGCCATCGGATAACACGATGAATTGCTCACAGTGGTGAAGAAACGGAAACACCAGAGCATCAGGCCTTGCAAAGACCATTCTGCAAAGCACGGTGCAAGGAAGCAGAAGAAGAGGGGGACAGAAAAGGAGCTGGGAAGACAACATTCGAGAATGGACTGGCTTGACACTGAGTGGAGCCGTAAGTAATGCTGAAGACAGGGAAAGATGGTACGCTGGTTAAACGATCATCCGTAGTGCCCCCAACGACTTTCGAGTTACGGGAAAGTATAGGATGGGATAGAATAGGTTCCCAATGGGCATGTAAGATACTTTTAAAAAAAGCCATTGGGGTCCCGGATTAGTGAGTGTCAGCAAAGGCCGAAAAGACACTTTCGGTGGGGATTCCCTCGGTTTGTTGACGCCTGTGTACTTCCGCCAAGTAGTTCCTGTGGGCGAAAGCAGCCATTTTCGTGGGACTTTTGCAGGTTTCCACGAAAAGCTTCTCGACGGTTTTCGGTGAGTGTTTTGACACATTTATAGTATCAATACATGATTACAAATACACTTGGTACTTGCATTAGCCAACCTTGTTTTACCAGCAAGTTTTCTGTGGTGTAAAATGCCGAGAAACATGGTTGAAACGGTCTGCTTCAAATGCAATGCAGCGGCTCTGTTTTGAAGCAGTCAGCGACATGATCATAAAGATCGCAGTGTTTACTAGTCCTTGGAGCTTTGTTTTTATGCACACTGCAGTAGATTTTAATTTAATGAGGTAATCTGTGTGAGATAAATCTGCCTGACGAAAATAGTCAACGAAAACACGAGTGCTGACCCCAAAACTCGTGTGACGGTGGTGAGACAACTGTGACGTTGTGTAACCTGGAAAACACCGGTAATTCCCAGTGACGTAGCAGCCACGAAAACCTGATTTTCGGTCATTGCTGACACTCCCTAATGTCACGAGTCTTCGATAGCAGATCGCACGCAAGGCTGTGTACTTACTCAATGTACCGCTTTGCTACCGAGGAATCACAACAGCCATCAAATTTGTGTAATTCCCCTGGGTATCTACATACTAGGCAGGGGCAGATTATAGGGGGGTCCCAGGAAGCACGGAAACCCGCCCCCCCCCCCTCTCCTCCGCCTCCCCCTCTGGAAAAAAAAGAAGGAAAAACGACAACAACAATGACACACACAAACACGCACACCCACCCACACACACACACACACACACACCCACACACGCACACCCACCCACTCACACACACGTACACACGCGCACACACACGCCCCCTCACACACACCCACACACCCTCACACACACGCACACACACGTTCCCCCTCCCCTCTCCCTCAAACCTCCAATTACGGTGTACAATCTTTTAAACTAATTTTTTATTGGCTGGAGTTTTCATTTTTTGAACAAGATTGCGTTAAAGCTTCAGGATATTAGGATTCTAACCCTTGTACATTTTTATGTCTTCAATGACTCATATTCAATAAATTCTGTATTAATTTGGATTTTGACAATCTTCGCGTAGTTTTGGTACCCAGTTAGCATACTGACCAGTCATAGAGGCTTGCTGTGACCATAAATCTTAGAAGGGGAGATAGGACAGTAACACCATTTCTTGTCGTCAGTTCTAGAGGTTTTTGACAGAGTGACCGTTCTTGGCTCCACGATCTACAATGAATACATGGCGTCCAAGAAGACAAAATCGCGCAAAGGCGAGGAACATTGTAGTACAAATAACTGCTACAACTCCGGATATAATTTTGGCTGCAGAGGAAAGTCATTTGGAAAGTTTCCAAAGGACAAGCCAAAATGATTTTTTTTTCTTCTCAAAATCAAGGTTTTAAGCACAGTGTATGAACGAGAGATTCATTGCAAAGTAGAGTCGTTAGTGATGAAACATAATGGTTAGAGGACTAAAAACAATATTGTTTCGTGCTAACAGTCCTCTTTTAGCCCCCTCCCCCTTCCTTACCTACACTCCTCTGCAAACTCTGATGATAAAATTTACAATAGCAGAACATCTTGCATAAAGGTTTACAAAAGACCGATAAGGTTACTTCAAATAAAACAAGAAATACCTGTAGATCTGATGAATGTAAAAAAAAACAACTAATTTGGAGGTACATGAAACTGTGTGGTGAATGAGAATTAGTATAGTTGGGTTTTTTTCTCTTCTTTCTTCTCCTTTTCTCCCTCATTTTTTTTTTGGGATCGCTGGGGGGTGTGCACGTGCACAAGTGCACCCTCCAAAAAATCCGCCCCTGTATCACATAACGTAATGAAGAATCCACTCACCCTCACCTTCCTCTTTCCTCATCAAGAGCATATTCCGCCCTTGCCAGGCAAATATACAGATTAGTTTAAATGGCTTATTGATGAAGTTGTGGCACAATCATAGCTCACAATAATGATTCCATGACATAAAGAAAAAGAACATCAACGTAAATATTGAAGAATCCATCGAAATCGTGTTGCAAAGTCCCGCAATAATAGATATTGCTCGTATAATTTACACGTCCGCAGTTGGTAAACAATTGTAGTCATTTACCTTGCTATGGTGGTAGTTCAACTTTAAGGCTTTTAGATTTGCTTTTATGTATGTATGTCCATGAGTGGGAAAGAGTAGATGGTCTAAAATTACATGTACGTGAACAGACATTAAAATAAATTATTGAACCGAGCTGAATTGACTTGAATTGAGACTGACGATTTACAAGGTTTCTTGACGAGTTTACCGTCAGCGCCTTCCTATCCAATGTGCAGAGCAATAATTGTAATATCACTTGAACATCAAACACACTCACCTGTAGCTGGCTTGGGTTTTAAGCATCTGAATATGCCTAGGCGTTGGGCTACTCTGCAGAGCAAAGGCATTGCCAGAAGAAAGAGCAGGATCGCCACGAACGTCACCACGTACATATCCGTGTTCATTCTGTTCCGTTCACTTTTGCTTGATTTTTAAACTGAAAATGAACCACAACATTTTGTTGTTGTTTTTGTTGAAAACTTGATTAACGATCTTCTTCCTCTTGATGTTGGGGGCCACCTATGGCGTTCCAGGCATAGTATATTGTTACCATTTTGACTAGCAACAGAAACTAATTTTATTTTATTCACAATCCACATCTTAATAGTGTGTTTAATATACTGTGCAAAACATTATTACGAAGAGTCAGGAAATTGTATTCAAATAGTATACAAGTTGTCGTTTTAAGCTTACTGCGATTCATGCCATATTCTATGTAAAACGATGATTCTATTATATACTCTGATGAAGTCATCCTCAAAACTCGTATGCAGGCTTCAAATACTTCAAAAAGGTTATTATGAATCTTCTCCACTGGGATTGTTTCCCTGGCCAAAACCGTCAAGCGTAGCCCGCTACGAAAAACAGTCGTCCCTTTTAAACAATGATAAGCATGGAGATATTAGTTAGTTATTCATTGCTTACAGGTTCAAGCGGACTGCAAAGAGCCGAATCAGGACCACAAAATCAAGATCACAACTTGGCTGAAAGAGGACTCACCCCTGATCCGTATAAAAGATCTACTGAAACAACCCTAGTGGTAACACTGAAGGTACTCCACCAGCCGGTCACTATGCAATAAAGGCATCCCCCGTAAGGGACGCTGAGGCTATACTCTAATATATCGAACCCCCGTTTACAATAAACTAAATATAATACGAACATCATTATAAAATATCAACAAAACACGTACATATAATGTACTTGTTATGATGGTGGTGGTGGTGGAGGTGATGATGATGATGATGATGATGATGATGATGATGATGATGATGATGATGATGATTAGTGATGTTCTTGAAGAAGAAGAAGAAGAAAGAAGAAGAAGAAGAAGAAGTAAGAGGAGGAGGAGGAAGAGGAGGAGGAGGAAGGAAGGAAGGAAGGAAGGAAGGAAGGAAGAAAAAGAAAGAAAAAGAAAGAAAAAGAAGAATCGCAATACTGACCGACTTGAAATTATTGTAAGCTTATGTTTTGGTCATGGGAAGATCAAGATCACATGCGCTGGTCAGTTTTAATGTATCAGGCATCAAGCATTTAATCAAATAGCATTTTCAAAGCGTCCGAGTTGTCAACACTTTTTGTGTGTTCGACTATAAACTAAACTGAACTAAATTAAACTGGATCGTGAGTTTCTACTCTTGCAACAAATGCTTTCTGTTCCTGTTTATGCATAGAATGAAAATTACTGAGTAGTATGATTAGGATGTATTTAGTGTATGTAATCCAATGAGACGTACTAATTATTGTTCCATCATAACCGTCGAATATATTTATATTCATTTATTTATTTTATTTTATTTTATTTCAAAATAGTTATATATAGTGGTGAATGACGCGTGACTGAGAAACCCGACTGTGCAGTCATGAGATGAAGCGTAATCAAGTATTTGCCAAAGCTGAAAACGGCCATAACATTAAAAAAACCAAATATATATAAATATAAATTTAGATATATTGACAACACAAAATTATAAGGGCCCCGGACAGAGCAGAAATTAAAGCAAAGAGGCGACAAGCGGATTAGGGCGAACCCGCAATCAAGATAAAGTCGAGAGAGAGAAAAAGTAGAAGATTTGTACATTGGTACGCATAAAGTATAAAGCAGCCTGTATTTGCTATAGTATCATCACTGGATCAGCTCCCGAATATCTTAATGAGTTAATCACCTGTACATTCCTTCTCGCACCCTTCGCTCTTCGAGCGATACTCGACTCCTCCGCCAAGGCCGCCACAAACGGAAATCACATGGTCTCCGCTCTTTTTTTGTCTATGGACCTCAGCTCTGGAACTCTCTTTCCTCCGATGTCAGACACTCTCCTTCAATTCAAAGTTTTAAAAGCAACATGAAAACCTTTCTCTTTCAGCAGCACTTTACATTCTTTCTTCATTTAGTATTCTTGTTTTGTGTGTGTGTCTGTGTGTGTTGGTGTCTGTGTGTGTGCGTGCGTTTGTATGCTGTTTAGTATTATATATAAAACATGTATGTTTGATTAGATGAATGATGGTGTGTGCGTGCCTAGATCCGCAGGGTAGGCGCCTTACAAATTATTATTATTATTATTATTATTATTATTATTATTATCATCATCATCATCATCATCATCATCATCATCATCATCATCATCATCATCATCATCATCATCATCATCATCATCATCATCATCATCATCATCATCATCATCATCATCATCATCATCATCACATTAAACTCTTAAAACATACAATTCAGATAACAAAAGCTGATAGAAACAGGAAAGGTTGGTTATGTATGAAGCAAATTCACAAACACTTTTTTCTTTTTTCATAAAATTTATTAAGCAAACTACAAGCTCTACAGAGAGCATAAGAGAAATTTAACATCAGGCATTTTCGTTTTAGTAAACTAAAAAATGGTAACATTTCAAGCATATTGCATTGGGTGACAAGTATTACCCAAATCCCCAATTGATCTGCTTTATAGTTAGAAAACTACTTGGATCTTATTATTTACATGTTTCACTTTTCAATTTTTGTGAAAAAAGGAATAAACATAAATAACTGTAAAGGCGTTTTTGCTTTTATCGAGTACGAAAAGCGGCATAAAAAGCGAAATTTGACGAAAAGTTTTTTTTATCTTTGCGTTCAGCTTAGCAGGTTTGTTCTCTAGTGTTTGAAATTACACGTTTTGTAGGGTCTTCTCACTTACAAAACACGAAATTGTCTCTTCTTAATTAATTTTTACAGAATATAATACGTAAATGTTTGATATGGCGCCGTTATTCAAGCAGACAGTAAGAAAGTAAGAATTGATGAACAATAAAACCTGCCACATAAAATGGAGACAACACACGCTATTGAAAAAAAAACCCACTGCCTATGCCGACACCGATATACGTTACAGTCACAAAAGCCCGAAAGTACAGGCGAGTTATTTTAAGAGCTAATCAGGCAAAATATTATTACAGATTTTAACTACAGGATTCGGCGCATCAAGAGACTATTTAGGGATCATCAGTAGTAATAATACAAATGCGCGCTCGCGCGCGCACACGCACACACACACACACAAACACATGCACACACACACAATCTTCCCATACCCCTCTCCGCCTTTGTCTTCCACTCCCACGAATACACTCTTAAACATGAGAAAATAAGAGATATATTGAATATTTGTTCCACACACACAAAAAAATTAGTTCTCTAAAGAGTTGTGTGGTCTTTGTTATCCTTCTCCCTTCTTAAGACAACGTTACTAAGATTGGACATTTCATTTGTTATGTTTAGAAGACTAGAAGACAGGCGCATTAACCGATAGCGGGCTCCTCTAATTCTTTCCCAAGCTCCACTCTTCTTGATTAAAGCGCCTGTGACTGAAACAAAGGTTTAAAAGGTGATTCTATTCTTAAGTGGAGGGCACTCCGTAAAAAGTCATCACAGTTTCTTATTCGAATGAATCTAAAACACACACACATGATAAAATTAAAGGTTACTTTAATAACAGAGAAAGAAGTTTTACGATGGCGTTAACGAGAGTAAAAGTCACAATGAATAATTAATGATTAAATGGTAATTTCAGTTCATGTCAAGTTGCATGTTCAATACATATCTTTTTGATCTTGTTTAGTGAAACGTTTTCCCCAATTTTCCATTTACACGATGGCATATGGTCCTTTGTGCTTTAATCCAGCTGGAAAATAATATACATTAACTGTTTCAGCTATCTGTACGCCTCATTGAGTTATTGCCAATCTATTGGTGCAGTTCTCTCACATAATTTCATTTCTTTTAAGCTTGCTGCAGCATGGGTTAAACAAAGACAGTGTTCGTACATTCTTTTCATTATTTGTGCATCAACAAATCCGAATCTATGTACAGGGTGTTCCAAAAGTCTTGGGCACATTTGAAGTCCCCATATCTCAATTACTATGAATGGTAGTAAGATAAATGTTGTGTCATTTTAAAGCTAATTACATTAAGTTTTTTGTAAAGCTGTTGATTTTTTAATTTCTTTTCAGACCCATTAATGGCGTTCACTCAACCAGAAAATGCTGGGACGCGTTTGGCAAGAATTTGACTATCGGCTTGATGTGTGTCATGTGACCAATGGTGCTCACATTGAACATCTTTGAACATTCCATGTAAAAATTGAGATTACAAGCTTTCTGAATTTACCAGATGCGTTTTTATATCCTTAATAGTTTCGGAAATATTCAATGTCAAAATGTGCCCAAGACTTTTGGAACACCCTGTATTCCAAAACTAGATATTAAAAGGGCGTTCATTCTTCTCTTCTTTTTTGTTAAAGTGTTGGAAGGAGGCAGGCACAGAAGAATGCGAAAAAAAAACTGGACAGATGATTTTATAACAGGGAGGGCAGCTGGACATGTCACGCCTCTTGACAACAGCAACAGACAAACTGAAGTAGCTAAAATTTTCCACGACAGCATCCTTCATGTCTACCCAACGGCCCGAAAGGTTGTTGATGAATTAGGTGGAAATAAATAGATTTTCTCTTTAATGAAAAAAGAAAACATGAAAAAAGAGAAGTAGTAGGCTAATACAGTATATGTTCAATTTTTGTTGGTCTATCTAAAAAAAAAAACCATTATGTGCTAGAATTGTTCTTGAAGAAATATACTAGTTTTTGGCTAACTGCTGCCTATTAATGTTTTTTCTCTACCTATCTTAAAAATCTTGATACTGATAAACACAATATTGCTCATAAAAATTAGTATGCGTTCATTCACACATACATGTCCAATACTTTTGCGCAATTTAAGCTGTGCTTTAATTTGTGAAAGAATTTTGAATAAACTCAAAAACTTCTTAATAAGTTTTCGAGATTATAAAATCTTATTCCTTTTTTCTGCTTATAATTTTCAAAAATACGAGTAACACTAGTTCTTTTTCTCTGAACAAAAGCTGTCTAGCTTATACTATAATTAAAAAAAACCAAAACATATCACAAGTTGTAGAGGCTGAGCTGATTATCAGCACAGCATCTTAATCTCACGTACGGGCCCCCAAAGCTCTCTAAACAAATTTAAAAGGGAGTAACAATACGAATAATAATTTGGTATTATGTACCTTACTATAGCATACTCAGTGCGCATTTGGGGGAAGATCAAATACACAGTTTCAGAGTTTTGAGAGGCAGGTTATGCATTGTCCACAGTCGCACGCCGGCCTGTCGTCTTTAGGGTCAAGGCTGGCCAAGTCAGCGGATTGAGCTTGAGAACAGCGCCCGAAGTACTGCAGACGTTCTTCTTTCAGTTTTTCCTGACTCATCGTGCGATTCCGGCGAGGTTTGCGAAGGAAAGGCAGCGGGAAATAGGCCTTTGGAGGGATGTGGGCGGTCGGGGATGGGGTTGATTCTTGCTTGCTTGAGGTGTCGCGGTTGTTGGCGTTTTGAGGAATGTGGGTTATTTGGTGGTCTGGTAGGAAGATGACGGCGTTTGTGGAAGGCGTTGCTTTTCCTTTGTTGTTGGTGGCGGTGGTGTTGGTTTTGGCAATTTCTAGTCTGTCAGTGTCGGATTCCACCGTTTGGGGCTCCGTGATGGTCCCAGTTGTTTTGTTACTGGTGATGATGTTGCTGTTCTTTATACTCATGCTGCTGACGTTGATACTATCACTGATGTTGCTGTCACGCAGATGATCATTGAGATGTATGTCGGTCTGGTCACATTTTTTAACGTCTCTGTCGCCTTTATTAGATGAGGTGGAACTGTTGTTGTTGAAAGCCAAAGCGGGACGGCTATTGCCGTTATCGGTGGTGGTGTTGCAACTACTGGTGGTGGGATATACAGCGCTGATGCTACTGTTGCCGCTACTACCGCTGCCATTGTTGTCCGTACAGTTGCTTATAGTATTACTGTTGCGATTAAAAAATATTAACGTTTTTATGCCTCCATTTCCTAGTTGGTAATCTGTAAAACTACTGTCAATGTCACTATCGCTGTCGATACTATAGCTGTTGATGGCGTTGAGAGAGGGAGTCAAAGGTAGTGGACCGATGTCAGCTCTAGGGGGGCCAACAATGCTGGTTTCATTGTCCGTGTTGACGTTTTCATTGTTTGAATTCTCGTTGCTGTCGCCATTTTCGACGTTCTCGGCTACACTCACTGATGAGGCAGCAACGCTATGAGCAACACTGGACAAGCTCGTGTTTAGGATGTCAAAAGCAGGGCATCCATTTTGAGTGCCGCTGCTTCTTACGTTGGTGCTAGACCTGTACAGAACTCTATTAGAACAACGACGGTAGCGACAGCAAGATAGAGGCCTATTGGTGAAGTCTCTGGTATGACGACCTCTTGTGAAAGTACGAGAAATGACTCTTGTACCTGACAGAGGAGCGTGAGAAACAATTTTTCCTTTGCGGCTTCTTACAGCACTGCTGTGGCCTGGTGAATTGGTTTCTGGGCATAATTCACTTCCTACATTCGAACGAAAACCGCTGGCTGTAGCATTGCTGTTTATATCTCGAAAACTAATGCGTGCTTTCCTGCTTTCTTCCATGACCTGGTCATCGATGTCTTCGTGTACAGGTCGTGATGGCACTGCGATGACACCGGTGCCTTCACCGTTGTTACCGCATGGACAACAGTTGCTGCAGCCAGTATCAATATCGCTACCACTGTCTGTCAAATCGTGAATTGCGAATCGTCTTTCCAGCGTAACATGATTATTGATGGTAATAGCTGTTGGGGCTTCCTCGTCGTTTTCCTGTCTTGCCACTTGAGCCAACACAGACACCGAAAGTTCACTATTATTATTTTGGCCGGATTCTTGGTTCTCCATTTCTCTGGCTATGTTCTCGTCAGCCTGCTCTACAAGAGGGATATCGGAGGGCTCGCTGCTACGGGTTTGGATGTCTGCATCAACGTGCAACTGCTCAAGCTCTGGGTCGGTAGACGAGGGAAATGCATTGCGGTTCACACTTTGAGGTCCATCTATGGCTGTGGCGATGTTTCGGACGAACACTCTCCGGCCACGAGACTGTAGACGAGTGAGGTAGACCAACCGGGAAGGGGCTGAGCGGTAGATATGGGCATGGCAATAACGGTCGCATCTAGGAATCGCTCTTTCTCCTTCGGGCACTGATGCCACAGTTGGTTCTAACGAATTCTCTCCAAGGTTTACATCATTAGCAGCTGGCGAGGAAGAAACATCCGTATTCATTCCTGGCAAGGCGGATGAAGAGCTATGACTGTTACCTCTAGGGAGAACAATGGCTTGCCTTTCTGGAACGTCCGACTCGTTGCTGGAGCTATTTAGAATTGCTGGCCGCAGACCACTTCTGTAGAAGCGACGACAGTAAACTGTGCCCCATCTGACTATACTGGAATGGCCTGGCGCAGTGATTCTCGCGCCTGAGGCCTGGCTTGTCTGCCGGCGTCTTCGCTCAAAGTAGTTGCTAGGAAAGAAGTTTGAGATATTATGTGCTCGGAAAATCCTTTCTTCAAATGGACGAGGACACGTGGACATTGGATGAAACGTAAGATTTTGTGTCTCTCCTGCACTGCAGTCAGTTCTTTCAAGAGCCAGGGGATCGAATAACGAGTATGGCGGTGGACTGTCCTCTGGTATGGCCGATTCTGACGCTGGACGGCCAGAGCTAGTGGCATTTCGTCCTTGTCTGTTTGAATCTCGAAAAGTCTCACGCAGTCTCATCTCTGGAGCTTGGATTTCATGCAAAACTTCGCTGTAGCTGGGAGGGTCCACAACGTAGGCCGGTGGTTGCAGTGGTGACGGCTGGATTTCACGTAGCGGTGACTGCTGGATTTCGCGGTGGGGCGATCCGCCTCTGTACCTGGTCCCGTCGTGCCCACACGTTGGAGTAGTAACAAAACGTGGACACAGACCTGGCACACCCCTGAGGTTGGAGGCTCGGTTACGCAAATCCTGAAGATCCGCGATGCCAGGCAATCGCCGCAGACCGGGAGAGCCATGGCTGAGGAGTGGACCGGACCATTGACCATCTCTGTTAATGGTAGAGCTGGTTCTCTCAAGCTCGCCGTTTCCTTGATGATTAGTTAGAGCTCTAAACAGAATATTGCGCACAGTATGGCGACTAGCAGTCAGGTGCCCCCTGTCTAACACGCTGTCTGTGTCGGAATGACAGGGCACACGTACCGGTCTTCTCGCTTCAGTCGATGTTTCAACCTCTGGTTCAGGGGATGAGACAACGCTTGGTGTCGATGCCGCCCTTAATCGGCCATTATGCCTTCTTGTTACGTTTAGGATATCTGGCAAGAAAACCTCGTCGTCGACTGCAGTTAGGTCTAATCCGTCGTTGCAATCATGATTAGGAACAATCACCTCTTGAGTACGGGTTTCTTCAGAATGTTGTACAGCTTCTTGTAAACGATTCAAAGTGGAACGTACGTTTTCTGAGATGAAACTAGAGGTTGCAGAAATCAAATCAAGAAGGTCTCTCTCCTCATCGTCTTCAACTGTTTCATCCATCTTATCTTTGGAACCTCGGTCGGCGTTTCGATTTCGCGGCTCATTGTACAAGCCTTCTTGCGGAAAACAATACACATAATTCTCAGGATTTGTATCAGACGCAACAACAAGGTTTGGAATATGACCCTCGGTAGTGCCCACTTGAATTTCTTCATTCCTGTCATTGTCTATCCGCGAATCAGTAAAGATAACCGCGTTGTGGTTGATTTGTAATGAATCAGTTCTGCGTTTTAGCGAAACATCAGAACTACTAGTTTGAGGCATGAAAGGGCATGTGGCAAAGGACGCTGTACTCACAACTGTTTGTATTTTTACAGTGTGGGAAACGGCAGATTTCGACGTGGGTTGGCAGTTATCAATGGCGTTACTGGAAGTGGGTGTCGTTTTGCCCAGTTCGGATGGTCTCGGAGAAGGCGGCAGACAGCCTGAAGACTGTCGATATCCGGATGACGACGGGGATGAAATGATGTGCCGTTCGCAAACGCTGAAAATCTCAGCTCCATGTGGTTGTTCGACTTTGGGCGATGGCGCTGCTCCTGTCTCTGGAGACTCCTCCGTCTGTGTCGGAGCGGCAGGGGGACCAAAAACCATCTCCGTAAATTGCACCGATCCCGACTTCGCGTCCGGCCTCGTCGATTCTGTTCTTTCACCTCCAGCTGCATCGTTACGACGCCTGCATAGAATATCTTGTACATCCCAGGTGAGATAAGTGAGATGAATGGGACAGAACCAAACCAAAATGAGGCTGATGTAGATGCAGTTTTGCTGGATGGGGGTCGTGTCAGAAGGAAGCAACATGCAAATGATAAAGGCGCTGAGGAACAGGCAAAATGCGGCCCAACCTAATGCATACCAAAGTCTAATACACATCCTGGGTGACCCGTCTGTTCTTTTTGGGTTTTGTCTGAAACACACCAATAAAAAAAAACGACAATACATTACTATACTCAGTTTATATTTGCTCCTTTTAATTATGTGTGTGTGTGTGTGTGTGTGTGTGTGTGTGGTATGTTTGTGTGTGAGTTTGTATGTGTGATGGTATGTGCGTGTGTTTTTGTTTGTGTGTGTTTTTGCGTGTGTTTGTTTGTGTGTGTCTGTGTGTGTGTGTGTGTGTGTGTGTGTGGGTGTGGGTGTGCGTGTGAGTGTTTGTGTGTGAGAGCGCGCGCGTGGCTGCGCGGTGTACGTTTACGTGCTTCATGAATTTTGAAGGCGGTAGTAGATGCTATATAGTGATGAAGATCCTGATGAAGATAAATATTATGACAATTATTATGACGTGCTACTGCTGCTTGTTTCTGTTGTGATGGACGATGATGATGATGATGATAATAAAGCGATAAGGAGTCACATAAAAAAGTGCAATTGCTTCTCCTGAAATGTTTCGCACGAATTTTAAATGATGGTAACAATGACAATGGTGATGACGGCAATATTGCTGTTTTTGATAAATAAATAATGATGATGATGGTGATGATGATGATGATGATGATGATGATGATGATGATGATGATGATGATGATGTTTAAGTCCCAAATATTATACGGCTTACCTTTGCATCTTGCTTATTTGGAAATGTCGGTTGCGATTAAAACGTACAAAACATGAATGTTTAAAAAATAAAACCTACGAAGTTTATGGATACACGTCGTTTTGCCGCACGAACCGACGCGGATATAAAAGAAGAGAAAACCACCATACAAGCTGGAAACGAAATAAAAGTGAGCTGTGTTCATTCTTGTGATAATACACGTGCTTAACAAGGTTTATCTGTGCGGGTTGGTAGTTGTGTGTGTGAGTGGGGAGGACAAAGGTGGAGATGGATGAAGAGTCCCTGTATATGTGGGTGTTTTGTTTTGTTTTTTATTTGTATTCTGTCTATCTGCTTGTTTCAGTCCATAACGGCTCGCGGTCGATGTTCTCTGCCTATTCTGATTGAACTCTTTTTTTTCCGGCAGTATGAGAAAGGCCTAAAACCTATGCTCATGACTATCCTTTGCAGCTGAACCGCACATTAATACATGTATTATGTCAGAACTGTTAAGTACTACCAAACAATTTGCGTGAAGAACAGAAGTCCTCTTGATCGTATACCTTTGCTATGATGAGTAATTTATGAATAGGAAAATTGCCAAATACATGTGAGACGATGACATTACATTACATGGTTATTGCTTTAGGTCCAGCGGACAGACAATGACAGGACAGGTACAAATGGTGTGGCAGGTACAAATGGTGTTGTTGGGTAGATTTCTGTCCTAGTCCCCTATATGCCCAGTGTCTGGGGACTTTAATCTACCACCATACCGTACCATTTCTGTCCCCGGACACATAAGCGTATGCCCCCACGGGCTCGGCTTCGCGCGCCGGGGGTGGACCCCATGCCTCTCTCTGGCTGGGTGACAAAGTTGCCTACCCCTTTTTCTTCTCTTTTGTCTTGTTTCTGTCTTATTGGTCCTTTCACCTATATTCTCTTCACCCGTAAATTCTCCCACTAAACTGTGCAGTTTTGACTTCCTCTCTTCTGCCTTACCGGACTTTTCCTGTCTTATTTTTCCCCATCATTTCTTCTTTTTCTACCCTCTTTTTTCTCTATGGCCTTCTCTTGGCCCCCTGCGTTTGCCGTGCAGGGCAACCCGTGTCGGGGGAGAATGGGATCCTGGAGGTTGAGGTCACTGAAGGACTGCGGTCCCTCACACTAACACACCTCTTTGGCCCGGACTTCTCCTAGACGGGAGGCTGGCGTGGCCCGCGTCAGTCAAGCGGCTGGTCGTGTATTGCCCTAGCTCTGCTAGAAGGCTGCGGCTCATGGGTCAAACTTGAACAAAACCGTAGTGGCAGTGCGGGATTGTCTGGGTGTATATCCCCCCTGTAGCCCTGGTGCGCTCCCTTGCTGGATTTTCCGCTTGGACGCATTCCCTTGTTGGACTCCGTGGTGGGTGGGGAGCAGGGGGGATGAATTAACAAATAATTAACATGGCATCAACAAAAAAAAAACGATTGCACGATGACGGACTGGACACGGACACTGACAGTGACATGGAGACGAGACAAAAAGCTTGTGCATCGGGGGTGGAAGGGGCCTGGCCTCGTTTTTTGGTTGTAGAGGGGGTGGATCCGGCTATGCCACTAGGCAAGCTGTCTCCGTTCGCCATCCAGAAGGGTTTCCAATCCGTCTGCACAGTCGGGTTCAAAGATGTGAAAAATCTTAGATCTGGGGCCTACCTGGTGGAGTGCTCAACCAAAAAGGCATCGGATTGTCTTCTAAAGAGGAATTTGACCATATTTGTTGACAGACAAATCAAAGTTTCTGTGCATGGACGGTTGAATTCCTCCAAGGGAGTCATCCGATGTCAGGATTTGATCGACATGTCGGAATTGGAAATCCGAGATGAGCTCACCAGCCAGGGGGTCACAGCAGTACAGCGGGTCTTCGTCACCAAAGGACCCCAACGTATCCCCACCAACACACTTTTTGTGACCTTCGCTATGGCCAAGTTGCTGGAGTCACTCAAGGTGGGGTACCTTAGGGTGAAGGTGACGCCGTTCGTACCGTCACTGTTGCGATGCTACCGTTGCCAAAGGTTTGGTCACGGTAGCAAGACCTGTAAAAGCAAAGAAATATGTCGTGATTGTGCTAAAGAAAAACATGAAAACGAATGCAAAAATCCGATTTGCTGCGTGAATTGCGCCGGGAATCATTCTTCCAGCTCCAAAGATTGTCCTCAGTGGCAGCTGGAGCTGGAAATCCAAAAGGTGCGGGCCACTGAAAGTTGCTCCTTCGGAGACGCAAGAAAAAAAGTACTTGAAAGTAGGCCGGTTCTTAAAGAGAGGTCCTTCGCGTCTGTGGCGGGTTCCACATCCCAAGTGGAACCTAGCGCACACCCGACAATGGACACTGCCATGAATAGAATGACACTGATCTTGGAAACGTTGTGCAGACGGATGGATGCTCTAGAAAAAATGCTCACGTTGTTCGCTCAAAAGGGGGGTTCTCCAGCCCCACCGATTACACTGGAGAACGTGCCGATGGGCACGTCCCCAACCGTCACCCACAACACGCAGACGGCCGTGTCTAAAGCCGTCACACCTGCTGCAAAGGAGGCTAGGCCTCAGGCCGCCGCACCAGCAACGACCGGTTTTAGCGACCGGGTAGTTGCTGAGGCGGCTAAGATTCTAGTTGCTCAGCAGAAGAGCGTCAGAGGAGGAGAGGGAAAGGTTGGAAGGGGTGAGGGGGAGAGGGAAGCTATAAAGTCCGGTGCTGGGGAGAAGGGGAGGAAGTCGGCTGGCAGTTCGGGTTCCGGGGCTTTGACAAAAAATCAAAGGCCCGGACCCCTTTCTTCCAAGCACCATCAGCCTCTCGAAACGGAGAACCGTTTCGGGGGGTTGATGGACCATGAAGAGATGGACGAGGGTCCGAAAGATAAAGAGACGTAATTGTGATTTTAGAGATGAAAATTTTAGCATTCTTTTACTTCATTTTTATGGCCATTTTACAATGGAATATCCGAGGGATAAGGGCAAATTATGAGGAGCTCTGTTGTCTGCTGACGGAGCATCAACCTGAGGTGTTAGCTATGCAGGAAACTCTCCTGTCAGAGAAACATCTTATAGATA
The DNA here is from genome assembly GCA_036898135.1 of Oncomelania hupensis. Taxonomy (NCBI): domain Eukaryota; kingdom Metazoa; phylum Mollusca; class Gastropoda; order Littorinimorpha; family Pomatiopsidae; genus Oncomelania; species Oncomelania hupensis. The sequence goes on from CM072513.1 coordinate 55,070,802, forward strand.
TTACTGGTTATTCGTCTCTAGATTGTACATCTTCTAGAGGCGTTTCACTTTTTATTCACAGAAACGTTCCATTTAACCCAGTTTCACTTAATACAAGTTTACCAGCAGTTGCAGCCAGAGTATCTCTTTTTAAATCCCTCACAGTTTGTTCTATATATTTGACCCCTTCAATAAATGTGAATAAAAATGAACTTGAGAATTTGATCCAACAGTTACCTGCCCCCTTTTTTGTTGTTGGGAGATTTTAATGGACGCTCTCCCCTGTGGGGTAGCGATCGTACCGATTCTCAGGGGAAAATAATTGAAGACATTTTAGACTCGTTGAACCTAGTAACTTTGAACGAGGGTGCTCCAACATTTTCCTGTTCAAGAACCGCTTCCTTGTCCCACATTGATATATCGATTTGTGATCCCTCCTTACTTTTAGATTTTAAATGGACAGTTTTAGAAGATCTCCATGGTAGCGACCATTTTCCGGTTTTATTAAAACATGATTCAGACAACCTTGAGCAAACTCATGGCAGGTGGAAACTGAAACAAGCTAACTGGAGTATGTTTTCTAACCTGTCTGAGGTTCAGCTACGTGCTAAGAAACAGGAATTTTCGAACGCCATAGATCCAGTACAGCTCTACACTGACATAGTTATAAACAGTGCTCAGGAGTCCATCTCGCAAACTTCATCAAAACCATGTACAATTAAAAAACCCTGGTTTGATGATGAATGTAAAAAAACTTCAGCAAGCCCGTAAAAAAGCTTTAAGAACGATGTATCTGCACCCAAACTCTGAAAATAAACAGAACCACCAACGTTTGCGAGCGCAATGCCGACAGCTCTTCAAACGTAAAAGAAGAGAATCGTGGAGAGGTTTCTGCTTCACGCTAAATTCGAAAGCGAAGCTGTCAAAGGTTTGGAAAGTGGTCCGCAAACTCAAAAATAAAAGTAACAAACAGGTCAGCCCATGCCTTACTGTGCAGGCGGACGTAATCGGAGATAAAAAAAAATAGTAGCTGATCTTTTGGCCTCTTCTTTTGCTGCAAATTCTTCCTCTGAAAATTATTCTCTCTCTTTTCAAACAATTAAAACACGTAAAGAAAAACAACGGTTAAATTTTACCTCTGATAATTCTGAAGACTACAACATTCCGTTCTCATTAGTTGAGCTTGACGATGCAATTAACAAAAGTGCAGATTCAGCAGTTGGACCGGATGATGTACATTATCAATTTCTCAGACATTTAACAAGGTACTCACGGTCCCAACTGCTGGACATCTTCAATCAGATTTGGATCAACGGCACCTTTCCTCCCTCTTGGAGAAAGGCCATTATTGTACCCATTCCTAAACCTGGCAAAGACCATACTAACCCAACAGACTATAGACCAATAGCCTTAACGTCTTACTTATGCAAGACGCTGGAAAGAATGGTTTATTCCCGTTTACTGTGGTATCTGGAAACAAATAATATCTTATCCAACACTCAGTGTGGCTTTCGAAGTGGTCGAAGTACTGTTGACCACCTTTTTTTTGAGTAAATTTACGTCCCCGGACACACTAAGCGTATAGGGGACGGGTGAAACACCACTTGTTAAAAAGCGCAAAGCTATTGACCACCTGGTGCGACTGGAAACTTTTATCCGTAACGCGTTCGTCCAGGGTGAACATGTCGTTGCCATCATGTTTGATTTGGAAAAAGCCTATGATACCACATGGAAATATGGCATTCTTTCAGATTTACAAGAAATGGGTTTGAAGGGACATTTACCCCTGTTTATATCCAATTTTCTAACGGACAGAATTTTTCAGGTAAAAGTTGGGGGATCTTTGTCAGATACGAGGGAACAGGAGATGGGAGTGCCTCAGGGTAGCATCTTGTCTCCCTTGCTGTTTAACATTAAAATTAATAATATTGTTCGTTCCGTCAAACGGGGAATTGACAATTCTTTGTTTGTTGACGATTTTGCGTTAGTAGCCAAAGGTAAAACCTTGGCATCTGCAGAACGTCAGCTACAGTTATGTGTCAAGGCCGTTGAAGACTGGGTTTTACAAAATGGTTTTAAATTTTCTGAAGCAAAAACTGAATGTATTCACTTTTCCAAGCACCGGGGAATTATTAAAGATCCTAATATTACCCTCAATAAAACTCCAATAAAGGCGGTCCAACAAGTCAAATTTTCGGGTGTTATTTTTTTTTATCAAAGGCTATCTTTTATTCCTCATCTGAAAAATTTGAAAACTAAATGTCAACAGGCCTGCAACTTGCTCAAGGTTATCAGTGGTACAGACTGGGGAGCTGACAAGAAAACTTTATTGCTGTTATATCGTTCTTTAATTAGATCCAAGTTAGATTATGGTTGCATTGTTTATGGTTCTGCTAGAAAATCGTATCTTAAAATGTTAGATCCAGTTGCTCATCAGGCATTACACATTGCTTTGGGTGCTTTTCGCACCTCCCCTTGTGAAAGCCTTTACGTGGAAGCTAACGAACCCCCGCTGGAGCTGAGACGTACAAAATTGTCACTGAATTATTATTTAAAATTAAAAACTGATCCTATGAACCCCGCCTATGACTGTGTTTTCAACCCAGATTTTGTTCAGAAATTTGAAGCCAAACCTAACACAATTCCTTCGTTTGGCATCAGAATGCAAGCTCATTTGGAAAAAAGCAGGCATCGATGTTGCTTCCGTCAACGACGATGAGCTTCGGACTGAAGCTCCTCCATGGAAATTATGTACCCCAAACATTAATTGGCAATTGTCCGCTTTCCTCAAAAACAATACCTCTGAAACCGTATATAACCAACTTTATTTAGAACAGTGTGCCTTATATCCAGGATATGAAAAACGTTTTACAGACGGGTCAAAGAAAGGAGATTCAGTTGCTGCTGCGTCGGTCTCCGGGAGACACTTAGACCAGCCTTTGCAACAGCGTTTACCTGATTTTTGTTCTGTTTATACAGCTGAGCTCAAGGCAATTCATCTAGCTCTGAAACAAGTTTATCAATCCAAAAGAACCTCGTTTTTAATCATGTCCGATTCATTGTCAGCACTTCAGGCTCTTTCCACGAGAAAGATATCACACCCTTTTCTGGCAGAGATCTATGACCTCCATACACACCTTGTTTCTGATGGTAAAAAGATAGTTTTTATGTGGGTCCCTGGTCACATGGGCATCCGCGGCAATATTGCAGTAGACAGGGCGGCTAAAGATGCTCTGCATCTCGATTTCCCTTCAGAGATTTTCCAGTTTGTTCCTTACTCTGATCTGCGTTGTATGACTGGATCTTATTGTAAACGGCTGTGGCAGACTGACTGGTCTAACCATATCAACAACAAATTATTTCAAATTCTCCCTGATTTGTCCGATTCTTTGCCTAACTTTGCATCCACTCGCAAAAAAGAAACAGTGTTACCTCGCCTTCATATTGGGCATAGTCTACTTATGTCACCCACAGTTTCCTTTTGAAAGGAGAGGAACCACCATGGTGCTTTGCATGTGATCAATCCTTTTCCGTTCGCCATTTCATGTCTGAGTGTGCTGATCTGACAGAAGAAAGAGAAACATATTTTGGTTCAATACCTTTCAAAGAGATTTTTAAAGTATGTAATGGTCAACATCTGTTTCAATTTTTACATGATGTTGGTTTGTTTTATCGCATATAAATCATATCGACATGTTTTGTTTAGTTTGGATTTTATTGATTGGACTGAATTTAGTGATTTGATTGAAGAAAGAGAACATATTTTTAATACATCAGTTTTAAAGAAGACTTTTAAAGAGGTGTCATGTGAAAGTTTGTTTGAGTATTTAAGTGTAACAGGCTTGTTTTTTAAGATTTGAAACATTTTATAATATCTTAATATAACGTCTCTCTGGTCCTGATTTGGCTCGGAAGAATCCGCTGGACCTAAAGCAATAATCTTGTATTGTATTGTACATAAGCGTATAGAGGGCGTGAATAAGATGTCATGTTGAAGTACGAAATCATGATGTTCTATGACGTGAAGAGGCTATGCGCTCGAGGCGGAAGTTGCTGAGGCAGACGTGCAAAATTAGGGAAGGTGAGTTGTGTCGCTCGGAGAAAACTCAAGGAGATGTAGCGATAGAACGGTATGACCTTATGATAAGGTAAGAGGAAGGCAGGCAAGCGCGAGAAAACGCTAACGGTTCTGAGCGCATGCAGTCCGAAGATCGCCACTCCACAGCGGTCCCCGCGTTGCCCAATCGTAGCGAAAGAGTGAAGGAGCCAAGGAGTAGAGCGACCGGCAGCAGAGAGGCGCGGCACCTTTCGACGATCCGCAGCCGGTACTGTTCAAGGAGCCCACAGGATGAAGAAAATGAAGTATGAAGGTTGAGGTGGAGTGCCCTCGCGGCATTTCTCCAGTCTGCTGAAAGCGTCCAATACCGACTTGGCTGACGGGACAGCCCGGAAAGCCCGAACAGTCGAGAGATAACGGTGGCTGGAATCTTAACGCCTACTAGGAGCAGGCGTGAGCTGAACCAGGATGACCGCCGCAGTGGAACTTGCTGGTCGGCTGACCGCCGCAATGGTTTATGCAAGTCGGCTTGGGATAACCGCCGCAGTAGAAAATGCAGACTGGTCGGCATGACCGCCGCGGTGTAAAATGCAGGTCGGCAGAAGATGTGCTCAACGCCTCTGCGAGTAGTAAGCGCAAGAGCTCATATGCTGCTGGAGCCAGCAGCTGTCTGGCGAAGATGCGTGTACAAAGACTTTAATGCCTGTTTTAATCCTCATACTACTACTACTACTACTACTACTACTACTACTACTACTACTACTACTACTACTACTACTACTACTACTACTACTACTATCTTGTGGTGAGCGTGTGTGGTATGATTGTGGGAAGGAAAACAGAAAAGCCTCAGAATACTGTATGAATGTCGCGTGGCGCAAAAGGCCATTTGTATACGTCATGCCAGAAGCCACGTAGGCTATTAGCCAAAAATACGATGTTCTACCACCTAGCAGATGGTACTGTGTACAAAAACTCAGAACTCAAAGGTTAAGTAATAGATATGTTACTGTTCCTAAATCAGTTACATTCCAGAATAGCGTTGTGTGTGTGTGTGTGAGGGTGTGTGGGGGTGTGCGTAGGTGTGTGTGTGCGTAGGTGTGTGTGTGTGTGTGTGTTTGAAAACTTGACATGTGTAAACGATCTGAAATGTATTAGAAAGCTGGTAGTATATCTTGAAACTTTATGCCCGACCCAAAAGCATTAAAACATTGTTTACTGTGACATCGTCGATAGTCGTTTGTAGTACGCTTTCATGAGTAGTGCTGGTAAGCTTAAACATCTTATAAGTAACACGATCGAGGAGTATGTTTGTAACACAGGCGCTTGTATCTGAACACGCGAGCGCCCAAGCCTGTGACGCGTCTCCATTTGGTTATCTTTAATTAACCAAAGGGAGACGCGTCACAGGCATAGGCTCTCGCGTGTCCAGATACAAGCGCCTGTGGTTTGTAAGACCTGTGACAATAAGATGTGTATGTGTGTGTGTGAGAGAGAGAGAAAGAGAGAGAGTGTGTGTGTATATATATGTGTGTGTGTGGACCTATATAGTGCTGCTGTGTGCATGCATGCGTGTGTGTGTCTGTGCCTAATGTGCGTGAGCTGGCGCGTGCGTTGTTGTTTTGTACATTATAGTCACACGACACTTTCGCATATAGGTGACTACTGGACCGATTTATACTGACACCAGCGGGCCAGTTGTTGGTAAAGGGGAAAATAATATGATCACACGTTGACCAATCCGGGATTCGAACCAGCGACCTTTCGGTTACTAGCAAGACGCTCTTACCAACTGAGCTACCCGGCCCCACCGGCGCGTGCGTGCATAATTATGCTTAATTAACCAGTGTCCTAGCTGATTTTGTAATCGAAACTTTATAACAAGAGCATACTAGGTAGAATTATTCATTTATTGTAGAAGGCTATAGACTATTATTTTTGTATACTGATAACTGAAGAGTGGGCCTAATATTAATTAGTGACGACAACGACAGAGATGAAGTATAATTATTTTTACTGATGACAAAATAATTATTGTTACTTAAATGTTATGCACCGTGAACGCGCCTTCAGGTTTCAGAGCAGGGGCTGTATGGTTTAAAATTTAATATACTTACCTCCCTTCCTGTTCGTTGGATCTCGGGTTCTCCTCCCCACTTTCACCTCCGCCCTCCAAACCATCAATAAATCCATACCATAAATTTAAAAAAACCCTCCATACCTGTAATCTGCCATCCACACCTAATAAATAAATTAATCAACCTGTCTCGTTCACATGCGCTCAGTAAATTTAAAAACCACAACATTGAAGGAGTGGACTTAGTCATCTTCGTTTTATGAGAATGAACCAACTCATTAAATTACCGTGATTGGTAACATGCAGCTGTGGCAAAGTCGCTAGGAGAAGGAAATTTAAGAGTATACCACTTGCAAATATGAAACACGACTAGAGGATGCTTGTGTTCATCGTGTGTACCTTGCAGGCTACCATTGTTCATTTTAATTTCATATAACATTGCGTCTATTCACTTTTTATGGTAGGCATATGAGACAAAACAATACCTGAGTAGGCTACTGCAAATGATCAAGATAGCTGTTCACATATGAAAACAAAATAAGGACGTTGTCATGCCGGCTACGATTGTTATGAATTGGCTAATTAATAAGCTTACCTTTTCTTTTCATCTCAACATTAACTTACGTGTCTTGTGCAAACTGCCACTATTTTTGTTTGTATATGAAACTAAGTACGTTATCATTATTACAGTCTGTAAAATATTGCACAAATACTATGTCAGAAAGACAAGGTAAAGGATTGAGGGGATAAAACATAGCTGATTAAACGATTCTCTAAACATATATTTCGCAAAATCGCTTCGTATGGAGTTAAAGCCACATAAGGTATAGCACCCATATCGCAAATATTGTAAACAGGACTGAGAAGAAGTCATATTATATAAATATGAAGTAAAAACACTCCCGCAATGTTCGCCTATTTGCAGTTGTTGTTGCTTTCATTATTATTATTTTAAACATATAATACGAAACTCCCACTAAATAGATTTTAAATTAATTATCAGTTCATTCATTACGCTTTGAACGGATTTTTTTAAAAGGTAAAAAGCGTTATATAAATAACAGTAGCAGCAGTCGTAGTAGTAGTAGTAGAAGTAGTAGCAGCAGCAGTAGTAGTAGCAGCAGCAGCAGTAGTAGTCGTAACAGCAGTAGTAGTAGTAGCAGTAGTAATAGTAGTAGCAGCATCAGCAATAGTAGTAGTAGTAGTAGTAACAGTTGTAGTAGCAGCGGCAGCAGTAGCAGCAGCAGTAGTACTAGTAACAGCAGTAGTAGTAGTAGCAATAGTAACAGCAGTAGTAGTAGTAATAGTAGTAGTAGTAGTAACAGCAGTAGTAGTGACAGTAGTAGTAGTAGCAGCAATAGTAGTAACAGCAGTAGTAGCAGTAACAGTAGTAGTAGTAGTAGTAACAGTAGTAGCAATAGTAGTAGCAGCAGTAACAGCAGTAGTAGTAATAGTAGTAGTAACAGCAGTAATAGTCCCAGCAGTAGTAGCAGTAGGAACAGCAGCAGTAGTAGTAACAGCAGCAGTAGTAGTAACAGTAGTAGTAGTAGTAGTAGTAGTAGTAGTAGTAGTAGTAACAGCAGTAGTAGTAGTAGTAATAGTATAGTAGTAGCAGTAGCAGCAGCAGCACTGCAAAGCGATATGAGTGACATGGCACGTTACAGCCATTTAAATTATTGTCGAAATTAAAACGAAAACAAACAAACACCACACAATCAAATCAAATATTCAATAATCATAAAATCGTCACAACATTCAAATACTTACGGTGCATGAATGTGTACGTTTCTTCATTTCATTCGTGTTTGCTTCATTTCATTCATTTTAATATTTAGGCCTAGGAACCACAATCAGAGCTGCACTGACTCACTATGAAGAACGCAAGACAAACGTCACTGAGCCCACCCACCACACACACGTGACACAAACTCGCCATCTTTATTCTCGTCGTCATCTTCATCATCATTGTCATGGTCGTCAGCTCCAAGAGCTCTGTAATCGTTAGTCTGTAAACGTTAGCAACATCAACTGGAAGTGTAAACTGTTTTTCGTGCTGTTCTACGAATGTGCTGAAAATGTGTAGTGTGGTTCCCAGCCTGTGCATCGGGTGGAGACGGTCGTCGGTGTGGTTTACGGTGTTGATGTTGTCGTGCACAGCCACGACATTCTATTTGTATGATGCCCAGCACTGGATGGTAGGAGTTGGAACTTTCACCGATATTCAACAACGACTACAACGGTACTACTTCCGTTATTTGGTTTAATCGTAAATCGTAAAGCAATATCTCAAGAACCACTGAACGGATTTTCACCAAACTTCAAAAAAACATTATTTAGCCTAATGGCCTGCCTCCCGTGCACTACCGCAAAGGTCAAGGTCACTGGAGTCTATTTGTTGCATACACGTTTCGCTCACTATCTAAAAAAAAAAGCCGAAGCGATTTTGTTGAGATTTGGTGTACAGGTACTTCAAATCATGGGCTATCCTTCAGTAGCAGTCCAGTTGTCGGTCAGTAGGTCAGTCCGTTGCTTCGAATGTCACTTTTTTGTTCAAAACACACATTTTGCCTTATCTCAACAATAACTTAACCGAAATTCATTATTTTGTCATTTGCGGATACTTTATCCACTGCTAAGCCTGTTAAATAATTCGTTTTGGCACTTCTTCAAAGGTCAAGGTCTTTGGGCTTCCCCATTCTCTAAACATGTTTCGCGCTGTATCTAAAAATCGTCTCAGCTGGTTTAGATCATTTGTTTTGCTTGCAGATACAAACTGTAGTTCAGACCGTGACCTAGCGATCCATGTTTTCCCTTTGCTTCGTTGGACAACGCCGGCGAGACAATTAACACTTTTGAAAATGCGTAGCCTATTGTTCGGATATGTGTGTGAATGTCTGGAAATACATTTGAATGGCTTGCCATTATTTGTTCTTATTTTACATTGCACAGATTTTGGAGTTCACATGCAGGTGAATTCACATCTTCAACAACAAGCAGCCTCAACCTGGCCGAAACAACCAGGAGTTCCAATATTCAAATGCAGCGTCGGCAAGTTCCGCATGCCGGTCGGCAAAACTCATCCGCCCGCCTCCAAACATCTACCGCTTATCCAACAGTGACCACCGGCAGCGATCCACGATGGTTGCCAATAGACAAAAGTCACCCCGACATTTATGTGTATGCAGCCTATTTCGATGATATAGACAGCATATCGTACGTCAGAGTTCTGGCGGTCAGTAGAGGTAGACGGCTGGACGACAATATCCAGTGCCTCTATTTCACCTCTGATCGCTATGACAAGCCCATGGGGATGACCAGAGGAAAGTTAAGGCACTACATGGGTTCAAGTAGAAGCCAGTTAGTATATCTATAACGTACCCCTTTGTCATTTAAATGGAGTAAATTTATATAATATAGAATCATTTCTGTGTAAAATTACGATGACTTTACACACTCATGTTCTTGAGTACAGATAATTCGCTACAATTTCTTTGTAAATTTGCGTTGATAGAGTACATTTACATACTAAAAAAAAGAGTAAAGTGTTATAATAATTGTTGTCGACTTTTGTTTGTGGTTTGAAAGGTGTTTATCACAGACACTGAAGTTGCAGTTTTGTTATACCATGCTTCTTCCTGGTCTGGAATCTGTTCCTCTGCAACTGTGCAAATATCTCTTCGGCCTGCCTGCTGTCGGTTCAATATGATTTTTCAGCATGGTCTTGCTGGGATGGCTAAACATTGAGGCTGATTGTCTTATAGTTCTTGCAGTTTTATATTACATTTCTTTGAGAGCTGGATTATTTATTTATTTAATAGTTCTTATATAGCGCCCTTCCAGCTCGAGATCTGCTCAAGGCGCTGGCCGAAACAGGATCGAACTCAAGCCTCCCAAGGCGCCCACTTGAACCTTTGTGCGCATAGTCTGACGCCCAGACGACTGAGCACAATCCTGGCGATTCGGGTATGGGGAGTAGGGACTTAATGCATGCTGGATGTATTTGTGTAGCCAGCACTCACCCGTCTACAACATGTGCGTCAGGATCTTTAAAGTCCATGCGATGGAAAGTGCGCGCACAGACTAGACTTCGGTTTTTACTCTCATCCGGAAGAGTAGAGTAATTTTTTACAATTATTTTTTTAATTATTGTTTTAATTAATTAATTAACTTATTATTATTATCATTACTATTATAATAATAATAATAATAATAATAATAATAATAATAATAATAATAATAATAATAATAATAATAATAATAATAATAATAATAATAATTATTATTATTATTATTATTATTATTATTATTATTATTATTATTATTATTTAACTCCATGCCGTCAACGGGGTGTGAACCACTGCTGCAGTGTTATTGCCTGATATTTAAGTACAAGGCGGACACCACTGGCGCTTTACCTATCTTTACCCATGCTGTGAACTGCCTCTTCTACCTATTCTTTCAGTATTGACAACGGCTCCGATTGTTGTTGCCTTATTGTCCAGCAGGTTCATTTGAGGCTTTGTGAGGTGGTTGTAAATTTCCGGACAGTATTCAGTCCACCCCTTTAAAACAGCTGTGATCCCTGTTAAGGAGTTCCCCGTCATGGTTCTCAATGACTGAAGTCGTTGCGCTAAGTATTTTTCCGTTGCTTGGGTCGAGGGTGAAAGGTAATACTGGACCTTTTTTCTTTTCTTTTTTTAAAATCGGCGATGACTTTAAAATTAATAAATCTAATTAAATAGATTTTTTTAAAATTGCAATCACTTTAATAAGTGCAGAGAAGACCAAAATGATGACCAACAACACCAATGGCATCAACACGGACATCAAAGTCCAAGGCCAATCCCTCAACACAGTGCATAGATTCAAATATTTAGGAGCCATTGTATCAGACAATGGGTCCCGACAAGAAGTCCTCTCCAGGATCGCACAAACAAAAAAGGCTGAAGCCCATTTGGAAAGACAGGACCATCAGTCTACATTCCAAAGTAAGACTGCTGCGCTACCTTGTCATCTCCATCTTCCTATATGCTTGCGAAGCATGGACCCTTACAGCAGATCTCCAACTAAGAATACAAAGCATGGAGATGAGGTGCTACAGAAGACTTCTGGGCATTTCCTATACCCAACACATCACCAACGACGAAGTCCGACAGACCATCACACAAGCCATTGGACAACACGATGACCTGCTCACAGTGGTGAAGAAACGGAAACTCCGATGGTATGGCCACGTCACCAGATCATCAGGCCTTGCAAAGACTATTCTGCAAGGCACAGTGCAAGGAGGTAGAAGAAGAGGGAGACCGAAAAAGAGGTGGGAGGACAACATTCGAGAATGGACTGGTTTGACACTTGAGCGAAGCCACCAGGGCTGCTGAGGACAGAGAAAGATGGATAATGCTGGTTAAACGATCATCTGTGGTGCCCCTACGACCTCAGGATTACGGGACAGGATAGGATAGGATAGGCAATCACTTTGTGCACCTATGTCCTTGAAGGCTAGAAATGGCAATTCAGTACCGTTGCTTTGTAAAGTTATGATGAATTCTCGCAAGATAAAAGATTATTTATTGTCCCCATTTTAACACAAGGAATTTGTTGGAGTTAAACAAGTTAGTTTGCCTTCTTGAGTAAAGGTAGCGAGTCTTTGTATAAAGATAAAATTGTGAAATTGTCCAGCTAGCTAAAATTATTTAGTGCATCGATGAAAGCCAGTCAGAAAATGAATGAATGCCATTATATTTTCCACTGGAAATGATCTTCAAGGTCAGCTCTTCTTTTATATACACGAAGTCCAGCAGTCACAGTTGATAAACAAAAGGTCTAGAAGTCACTCATATATTACTTTCTTTCCGTCTTTATTGCTTTAGGGCCAGCGGACGCTTTTTAATGGAGCCAAATCAGGCGTCCCCATGAAGCCAAGCAGTCGTCCATAGTCGAAGAAGACTCCATTGTTGTTTCAGATACCGTGGAGCATTCGCCAAGTGCCCACTGCTGAAAAGCGACCCTCGACCACACGCCATCTCTCTCGTCCTGAGCACGGATGATGACGCATTCACCAACGTCACCACCGTGTTGCACGTGAACTACAGCGACAGGCAGGGCAAAGGAGCCACGCAATGGAACGTTACCAAGTGTTTTCCAGCCCTTTATAGGTGTGATCATTACTCATTGACAATTGATGTGTTAGTTTTCGCCCGTATTGCTGGACCTAAAGCAATAATCATGTAATGTAATGTAGCTGGGCTCTGCACAATGGAATGCTATTACCCACTCGTCTTTCGTCTGCGGGAATCGGCTAGTTAAATCGCCCTATGACTAATCTTAATACATTTATATGTTTGCCCCGGTCTGTGTGTGGATATGGTTACAGAGATAGGGAGAAAAGTATAATAGCTTCACTGACACACTAGCTCTCGCACAGCTATGAAACATAGGTAGTAGTCCAGCCACTTGTTAACAGTAAATATCACACATTTATTTCCTCTACTATATAATTCTTTAATCACTATATTATCTTAAATGTCCAAAATGTAATACAGCTAAGATTAACTTAACAGTCCAAAGTTCACTTCGAGTGGTTCGTAGAATGGGTAGATCTTAGATGGATCTATTCTGCTACTGTTCTCGATATTTGCTACTGTCTCATCACTGGGCTTTGTTCTGGTTTTGCCTAATGTTCGTTTTCAGGAAGAGTGGACTATCGCACAGTCCTAATAGATCAGTGTTTGTGCACTTCTTCTGTGTCACTTAACTTGATCGTTGAGGTGCGGGGCTGTTGACGCCTGGTCTCGTTTGTTGACTACTGAGCTATCGTAGCGCAGTGCTCGATGCTCAAGTGCAGGCCGAATGTCAGGGTTGGCTCTCAGTGGTCTATCTCCTGCCTTGGACCAAGCCTGCTCGTCTGCAAAACATAAAACGAGTTTCTGCAACGCCTTGTTTACAAAGGGTGTGCTGTGTCTCACTGTTGGCAGAAACAGCCCTCAGTGATCGCGTCCACTTATAAGCGACGAACAATCTTTTAAGTCCGTGGTCCACTGGAATCTCCAACATAATTCCTATACATATACATCATGGCTAACATAAACACATGAAGAAGTAATTAATAATATACACCTTCTCTGGTACAGCCACTGGTCTGTAAGAATATCAATGTGAGAGACAACAGTGGGTCTGTATGGGCTACCTCATGGTGGCAAAACCGGTTGGATGGGTCAGCCACGTGATCAAGCAAAGTTTTACTAACATTCGGAAGTATAAAACATGGCAAGACTTCACAAACATAATCCAATAATACTATAATAATACGCTTCTGTGTCCGGGGACGGTAATCTACCCATTGAACTGTGAAACAAAGATTGATCATTTACCTTTTTGACAATGTCAGGCTATTGTTATACTGCGATGAATGAATTTCACCCATCATCTGCGTAGTCTTCTGAGAGAGCTTTCAGCGTGTGCTTCCTTCTCGGATGAGAGTTAGACAAAGAATGCTCTACCTAACCTTGTGGTCAGCCAAATCCAGCGAAATCTTGTGAGCCCTAGCGCCCTCGAGCGGAGGGGGGAAGGGGGAGAAGGGGGGTTGTGGGTATAGGTCAGCTGGATTATGACTCGTCCTACCTTAGCGAAGAGTTTTCCATACCTATGCTTAGCACAGTCCTGACTTGTGTCGTCTTCTAGGCATTGACTTTAAGATACAAGGCCAAAGCAGGATGAACTTTTAAGGCGATGAGCCTTAGCACAGGGTCAAAAACTAGCCTATTGTGACAGTAACAATCTTTTCTGTATCATTTCAATGATAAAAAGTGATAACCTACCATTAAATCACTGGTGAAATAACTATTGATATAAGACTCAAAAAAACATAATTCAGTGAATTTTAATTTCATTCATGGAACTAGAAGGGCAAAGCCCATATGATTCACATGGTCCTTATGGACCTTGCAATATTTGCCCAGAAAAAACGAAATGAAATGGTGGCATCAAAATGCAAATTAATACCGACTTTGATCTTTCTCTGCTCTTGACCTTAAGATGACATTGATCTCCGGCTCCAAATACACTCGTGTATTATCAAATAAAGTACAGCAAAAGTTGTATTATGCAAAAAAAAATACCGGTGACCTTGGGATGACCTTGACCTTCAGTGACCTTGACTTTGGATCACCTTGACTTTAGATAACCTTGACCCTTACATGATCTCTCATGCACGTCTGATCAAATAATCCTGTTGTTGCATACTATGGGTTAAATAAACAACCATTCCACTGTATGTTTTTGCAAGTCTAAAATAACCTTGACCTTCAAGATCAACGCTAAGACGGAACAAACCTGAAAGATCAATCTATCATCTCTAAATACTGCAAGTTTGAACTTTATATCTCTTATAGTTTAGGGTCAAGGTCACTTCAAAGTACCTATATAAACCGACTTTGGACAGCTACAGCGACCTTGACCTTTGAGTGAGGTTGGCCAAATTTGCATAGTATGTGTGTCTCATTAATATCTATTAGAAATCAAAGGAACGTAAATTCAGTATTAATAACATAGAAAAAAAGTGCAATTTTGTGAAAAATTGTCAATTTTTACTAACATTTGATGATCTTGTGACGACCTTGAAGTGAAGTCATTCATTCACGAATCATTTTCAAGGTCTCATGGATATACAACATCTTACCAAGTTTGATTGTGATAATTGAAATAGTCTGTGAGTACTTAGCCACTTTAAACTTTTTGAAATGAAAGACGGCGGACGGCGTACAGTCAGACGGACGGAATATTTTTCGATACCATTTTTGGACTATTTAGGACTCATCTCACACATATTTGCGAAAATCTGAGAGTGGGAGGGAGGGGGGAATTTTAGTAAGTAAATAGACTCACATTATTATGTATGTTAGTCAAAAACGTAAATGGCATGATGTTTTATGTACGATTTTAGGCCTACTTAGTTTTTGAATCTGGACGGTTTCATCTGATCCATGCACAAATCACACTGTTTTCCCCAATTTAGGCTACTTCATGTATCTGCCGGGGTGTTTTTGCAGTCGTTATTTATTTATTTATTCATTGCATTAAATAAAGGTCCGGCGAACTACAAGCGGCCCAATCATGACCTAAAAAATTTGCCGTCTTTGAGCATTGTAGAAGATCATTTCTTTTATTTCAAGTCTACTCATTTTATTATTTATTATTATTTAATCGTTCTTATATAGCGCTTTTCCAGCTCAAGAGCTGCTCAAGGCGCTGGCCGATACAGGATCTAACTCAAGCCGCCCGAGGCGCCAACTGGCAGCCTTTGGGCGCATCGTAATAACGCTCCAGACAACTGAGCACAATCCTGGGCAGCCAGGGATGTGGGAGAAGGACCTAGGTGCGTGCTGGGTGTGTTCTTGTCACCGGCATTTTGTGCAATGATTTCTAGACATTCACTCATACAACACAATGCAATACAATACAAAACCATTTTATTTGTCTCACACGGAGCAATTATAAAACGTCATACGTACATATACTCAAACACACACACACGCACTCCAACACACACATACACTACTGTATAAAAAAAAAAATTAAGACTTTTTTAAAGTCAGTACGGGTCACAGGAATAAAATCGAATGTACATTTCGTCCTAAGGTCAAATGATGCACAGATCGGACCAAGGTCGAAAAAAACAAAAACAAGTCGGAATATACCTTTCGGTCTAAGGTCGAAAGTGCTCAGCTCGGCCTAAGGTCGATCTACACTTTGGCCTAAGGTCTAACCTACATTTCAGCATAAGGTCGAAAGTGTTCAGCTCGGCCTAAGTTCGACCACAACATTTCGTCCTATAAGGTCGAAAGTGCTCAGCTCTTATTAAGGTCGAATAAACATTTCGTTATAAGGTCGCAAATAGTGTGTGTGTATGTGTGTGTGTGTGTGTGTGTGTGTGTGTGTGCGCGCGCGTGTGGGCATGTGTGTTTGTGTGTGTGTGTGTGTGTGTTCGATCTATAGGCCGAAATGTAGCCTACATTCGACTTTAGGCCGAGCTGAACACTTTCGACCTTAAGACGAAATGTATATTTGACTTTAGGACGAAATGTGTTTTCGACCTTAATACTGATTCCCGTCAGTACTACACATTTTTAATGAATGTTCGAAATTACCAGTACCTGCAAATCATCATCATCATCATCATCATCATCATCATCATCATCATCATCATCATCATCATCATCATCATTCTTAGCGTGTGTTTCAGGTACAGCAACGTGATGCAGTTGATCCAGCAGGTGGAGATCAGCAGCAGCGTGGGCGTGGAGCATTTTCTCTTCTACAACCTCTCGGTCTCGGCGCAAGTCAGCGCTATTCTGCAATACTACATCGACGTAAGCCTGAGTACAGGCTATAGGGCCACACTAAACTTTTATCCCCTCAAAATCTTCAACTGAGTAGATCTATCAGCAGTAGAATATATATAACATAGCACGGCTTATATATGCTATGCAAATGTTAGCCTTTAAGAAAGGCTGGTCTTGTGACTTTTAGATCAGTGATTCTGCTGGAAAATCTTCGGTTACAAGCTTCTTTCTGGTTTTTACCCGCTATCTTGATATATTTATGTATAGGCCTACATTTCTTACTTTTCTTCTTTTTTTCGCTTGCAGAAAGGCATAGCTGACATCGTGGACTGGCACTACCCGGATCCGATGAAACAAGCCAAGTATTTCAACCAGATGGAAGCCATCCAAGACTGCATATACCGCAACCTGCACTCCACTCGCTTTCTCTTGCTGGGTGACATAGATGAAATTACGGTGCCCAGGTAGTTGTACGCTTTCACTTTCGAACGCTTATTAAGGGGCACAACTATACTACTCAAAATAATACAAGGGCCACTTGGACATATTATGGGTATCTCTTTAAATCAAAAACACGAATTCAATTTATTAGTTCATCATATTTTATTGCAATCATTTCTGCATCAATAACAAAAAAGATTTGGGTCATCAGTCGCTTAAAATTCGAGTAAATTCAATTTAACTGGACATACCCCTCATTTACAAAATCAAAACTTTAGAAACCAAAAATCTATAGAGTCAGCATCGGGTGTGGCCACCGTTTGCATCAATGCAATCTTGGCATCGTTGTCTCATGGACCGTATCAGGTTATGGAGGATGTTTCCTGGGATGGCCAACCACTCTTGCTGGAGAACTTGGGCCAGAACTTCAAGGTTAGCTCCTGGAGGGAGGTTTGCCCGTGTCTGTCGACCCAAGACATCCCACAGATGTTCTATGGAGTTCAAATCGGGTGATCAAGCCGGCCAATCCATCCTTATGACGTGCTGTTGCTGCAGGAAGTCATTGACGATACGCGCTCGGTAAGGTCTGGCATTATCGGCCTGTAGTATGGCACCTTAATTCCCCAATGGCCCGCAGAGCTGGGAGAACGCTAGGTTGTAGGACGTCATCCCTGTAGCCAATACCGTTTAAATTGCCATGAATTTGGTGCAGGGGTGTTCTGAAGTTTAATGCGAAGCCACCCCACATCATGACAGAGCCACCACCAAAGCGGTCATGCTCGCGCACCGTCGCATCAGCAAAACGCTCCCGTGGACGCCTCCAAACATTCACTCGACGGTCGTTGAAAGACAAGGAGAACCGAGACTCGTCTGTAAAGAGCACCCTTGACCAATGTTGCCTAGTCCCCACCAAATGACGCCGAGCCCAGGCCAAACGCGCTGCACGGTGAGCTGGGGTGAGCAAAGGCCGTACTGCTGGTCGTCTTGATCGCAGGGTTGCCTTGTGTAGACGGTTGCGAATTATCTGGTCGCTGACGTTAACATTGCTGGCTGCGTGGAGCTGTCTTCTGATGGTGTTTGCTGTAGCGGACCTCATCATCACAGCTGACAGGGTTATGAAATGGTCTTGTCTTGCAGTGGTAACTCGGGGCCGTGCGGACCTTCTTGGTTCTTGGACGCTTCCAGTGTTGTTAAAGCGCTCCCGCAGCCTTTGGACAACAGAGTGGGACACTCCCAGCCGCCTGCCAACTTCTCTCACCCCCACCCCTTCCTGAAGCCATGCAATAGCTCTGCCTCTATCCGCATCAGTCAATCGTCGCCTTGGGGGCATGGTTAGAAAAGCAGCAAAAGCGCTGCCATTTATACCCAGAAAAAAGCGCCGATTGTTGAACTGAACTCACAAAATGCAAGCCTTTCGCGTGCAAATCACTTTTTAATGTTGAAAATTTTGCTTTATTAGCAAGACAACAGTAAATTAGGGTCATTTTTTTGGGTAAAAATTGGGTTTGTTTTTCAACTCAGTGCAGAAAGTTCAAAACTAACACATGTGATTACTTGTCAGAATAAGATTGTCTTGAATGTTACAGTACATTATAAGTTTTGAAATAAGAAATATAAGCGAAATTATTGATAGCAGCAAAAAATAATTAAACTAAATGAAATATGAGAGTGGCCCTTCAATTATTTTGAGTAGTATATTTGGAAACTCGAGATGATGCTTTTGGTTTCATCTCTGTAGCATTTTTCGATTAGCAATTAATGTAAACCCATTGTAAGTTGACTCATCTGTTTAGTATAGCAAATATGCACTCACTCTTGTGTGAGGTCTGCCTGGTTTTCACCGAGGTTTTGGATCCTTTTCAGGTCTATGAACAGGCTCAGAGCACTCACTCGTAGGGCTCACCACAATACTCCGGTTATTATGAGAGAGTATTGTAGTGATGCCTACGAAGTGCTCTGGGCCTGTGCTCTATTTTCCCCAAGGTTTGTGTTCCTCAGGTCTATATTTCTCCAGGTCCTCGTTCCCCCAGGTCTATATAGACCTGAGGAGGATGAGGGCGGAGGAGTGGAAGGGGGAGGGGAGAGAGAGGGGGAGTGGGGGACATAGACACGCTCCCGTCCAGGCCTCCAGTGTTTGAGAACGGACTTTTAGGAGGAGAGAGAATGAGGACGGAGGGAAGGTAGGGTAGGGAGGGAGGGAGAGAGAGAGAGAGAGAGAGGGAGAGAGAGAGAGAGAGAGGGAGAGAGAGAGTAAAAAGTGGGTATGTGATGGTGGTGGTGTGTGGGGGCGAGGGGGAGGGTGGAAGAAAAGAAAGGTAAAGTTAGTCCTAAGACGTTGTTCTTTTGGTTGAACGATTTTCATTTTCTGGTCGCTACTGGAGATCTTTGTGCTATCTGGTCCCCTTGAAATGGGGGGAAAATAGTAGGTACAGTGAGGAGATTACCATCCACGCAAAACTGGCTCTGAGGAAAGTCTTTACTGCCCCCACCCCTCCTCTATGACAGAAGGGTTGGCGTGGTAGCCCAGCTGATAGTGAGCTGGCTTCCTAAGCTGAAGGTCGCGGGTTAAAACCCAGCGTGGTACGAACTTACGTGACTTAGGTACGAGACTTTTCAGGACACTGAGGGTTTTCTCCGGGTACTCCAGTTTCCTACCTCCCTTCAATTGTATTGGATGCAGTCAATCACAAGTTTTCAAAAATAAAAATGTATTTCTTCTTCTAATAGCAATCTTTTCAGATCCCAACACTTTTTGAGTTTGATTGAAGAAGAATCCTGTGATAGCATCCTGTATTATTATTAGTATTATTAGTGTGAGAAATTCTGTACCTGCACAAATCTAAAATCACATACAGCTGAACAGGCATTAAAATAAATATTTCAGTTGAATTGAATCTTAACCCGCATGAAGGGATTGTTGTCCTATTTCTTATTTCTTTATGTCTAACAGGTCATCTAAAAGCGTCTTGCACCTATTGGAACATTTGTATTCCCAACAACCGGACTGTGGAACTTTTGTATTTCTCAATACTTTCTTCCCTGTCCGAGATGCAGCATCCAAACCACGTTTGGAAAGTGCCAAAAAGACTCTCTCGTCTTCCAACTTCAAATTCGCCCTGGAAAATAACCTCAATATGCTTCTTGTTCAAGACAGGGTCACAGAAATTTGGACAAGCGGTAGAAGGTAGTATCCAGTTTGTTGATTTTAGGGTAGCCGCATAGTTATCATCTCCATAATTGCTAAAACTTGGCGAGTCCAAACTGCAGACTTAACAGACGCATCTTAATTTAGATAAATGGAAATGTGGGTGGATTTGGAATATATGTCAAATCTGTCTTGTGTGGACAAATCTTTTAAACATTGCTTTTGGAACAGCATAGGATTTGGGGTAATACTTGTCACCCATTCAGGAAAATTGGAGTGGTCTTCTCATCTAAGGGGAATCGGGCACTGGGTTTGCAGGCTTTGTTTCTCTATCTCACATTCACCTGACTTGAGCATCAGGATCTTGAAGTTAGTCATAGTGCCATAAAATAAATGTGTGCAAACTGCAGACTATAAACTTCGGTTTATACTCTTGTCTGAAAGAGTAACAATAGCAATTATATTTTTTTCAGGTCTGTAGAGGAAAGGGAATTGGGTGGGGGTATAGGGGGTGGGGGTATAGGGGGTGAGGTTGGTTGGGATGTCACTGATTGCTTTATTGTTTATTTAATCTTTATTTTAAACTTCATATATTTATCACTTTGTTTTATGATGTTTATTTCAATGTGTTTTTCAGATGAATTAATTAATTGTGCTCCTTGCTTATTTTATTTACTTTATAAATTTCTTAGGTTTTGTGTTTTTTTAAAGAGTATTTTTGGTTGGATTGTCTGCCCCTGAACAGAGCCAAGCCAGCAGTGGTCCCAGCAGATATAGAAGCTGGCAGCATCCACAACACTCTTCAACATCGCCCATGGCGCAACTTGCATCTGTGTAAAATCCCCCCTGAACTGGGTTTACTGCACCACTATCGTAACATTGTGCCTCCACAACTCTCTGCTTCACATCAAGCCAAAGGTGCAGGCACAATGCCAGACACTGATCTTTTACGCTTTGTGCCGAACATTGTAGAAAGAGTTAAACGTGTCCTGAGAGATCTGAAGAATGTTGCCAAGCTGTCTTGATATTTAATCACATTGCTTTTTTTCTTCAGATTTTTTTTCTACAGATTAGCAATGACGACTTTTGACTAACTGTGTAATAATTACCAATTTATTGGCACTGCATAGAATAATAAATATAGAAAGTCTATATATTATACCCATGCACTCACAACTTGAAGGAGTGGATAATTATTTCGGTTTGTCATAACTGCAGGGCTAGTAATATTTATAATTTTACACAGTTACCAACATTTAATTCTTGCAAATAAAAATTTTTGATTTAAAAATTCCAAACATTTTTACTATATAAATAATTTTTTTTTTTTAAGTGTCATTGACTTTGTCAGTACGATTATGAATCATTTTATGCTTTTAATTTCACATTCAACAATCCTGAGTCTTGTTCGTTTGTGTGTGCATGAATGTTATTGTTGGCCATATAAATAAACAAAGAAACTGTAAAAACAAGTATCTGGACATTTCTTGATTTTATTCTGCCCTGAAAAGTTGCCTGACATGACAAACCACAAATATTTCAAACAAATCTTCCTTCACAGTACAGTTAATGTCTGTTTTATTGTTACATGCAATCCTTAGCATGAGATATAAGATTCCAGTTTCACACACTGATGATAGTGGGGAGAACAAGTCATAGTCTTTCACAAAAAAAACAACCAAAAACAACCTGAACTTTGATCCTTAGTGTCTGCTACAGTCAAACAAGCTAAAAAGCAATTAGTACTGTGTCTATATGTCCTTGCTATGAAGATGACCCCCATGCCAATTGATGAAATGAAAGGACAGAAGAACAACTTCTGATTTATCGAGAAGAAGCCATGATTGCTGCCACACCTGTTAACAAAAGAGCAAAACAAGTCATTAGATTTAACCTTAAGCATAGCATAACAAGCTTGCGGCTTGTCATATTTACAGGCATATATGAATATGATTATTAATATAATACTTTTCCTAAAGCAAGAAAAGATTCGAATTGTAAATAGTTGTTGTCGTGCTGACAGGCAAGCATATACAGATTTCCCTCAAAACCCTGTCCCAGTTAACTTTGATGTTCTTTGCCTAGTGTTGTCTTTCACTTGACTTGATGAAATCTTTCAACACTTCCTGACTTTACTCAAACAGGGTTTTAAATGCTATCTAGTGTCTCACATGCTGCCAATATTCTCCTACTCCAGCATGCTCAATGCAATGGAGTTGTTTCTATACTTACTGTCGAAGGTAATTTTCTCTGTGATGTTCTTGGTCTTGATGCTTTCCTCTTGGTTGGAGACGAAGATCATCCCATTGCTGTCTAGTGTCCAGCCATACTTTGCTGCCCACTGGTTAGCCACTGTCGCTGTACACAGAACACCAGTAGATCATTCAGTTACTACATCCCCTTAAGAATGCAAACCCTTCGGAAAACATAGTATTACACAAAACTTACAAGTAACTAAAAAAGCACTTGCCAAAATATACTCAGGGAATCGATGCGCAATACTCTACAACAAACTAGACTCCATTGTTTCCGATCATTTAGCACTCGTCTAGTGCAGATTGCACACAATTTAAACACTCTGATTATAGGCTCACACTGTAGTTGATAATATAATCCAGAACGGTAAGGTAAAAGGCAATATAGGTTTGGGGAGACAAAAAATGCGTGTAAAAAAACACAGCAGCTGGACTGGGACTGGAAGTTATATGACAGCAGCTTGGATATAATTCTTGTTAGATGTCGTCCTCTGGGGAATTATAGGAAAGATCCGTCTCCCCTTTTACGCTGCCAGTTCACAGTGTAGCTTTGGTGAATAGTTATAATTTCAGAATCTTCTTGGGCATTATCAAAGCTGCACGACAAAAGTACCAGTCAGTCCTAAGTGTGTTTTGGTTAAGATTACTCACAAACATCGTATTGCTCAAAACATCCCATCCATGGAACTGCTACTTACGTGTAACATGGCCAAGAAGCTGTTGGAGCTTTTCCTGTGATATCGTCTGGAAAGTAGCAGCCACCACATGACAGATGACTGAAAATATACAACATACAAAAATCAATACTAAAAACAAACAAACAAACAAAACATTGCATACAAATTATTTTTACATCTACAACTCAAGCAAATTAAATTAAATTAAAAGAGGAGAGAGAAAGGCCATATTTCAACACCAGTAACTCACATACTTTATTTTAACCTTTTGACCTCTCTTCGTCTCAGTGTATGGGAATGTGTGCAACCTGTACAGATCTCTGTATCGGTGCTGAACGCAAGGGTCTGTTCACCAAATGAGAGTACAAATAATAATGCAGATGCCCTAAACATTACTTCCCCAATATGCAACCTTTTTTTTTAGCACCCATTTCTCCCCCTTTTTGAAAGCCAAAGATACTTCTGTCAAGTTTCACTCAACTGTGCATGGTCTCCCATACTGTTCAGACACATTTCAGGTTCATTTTGTATGAACATTATCTATGTGTTAGTGAGAATTCTGCTTGATCACTCACTTTGGCTGCATGAATAAAGTACAGCACAACCAAATTATGTTTGTTAAACATTACAAAACTTACACTTGCGAATGTTGTCCTCAAATCCAATGATACCACTGACAAGGTCTGGATCATCACTGATCTCTGTCTGTAAAAGTACAATTTATAACTGCATAATCATTGCACCATTCAGTATTTTTTAGTTATTTAACAACGGAAACTGTATTATTATGTTTTTCTTTCTCATCAATTTCTGACAAAAACGAAATGTCTAACTACCCTTAAGTATGTATACAAAACTTGCAGTAACTAATTAAAAACCCACTAAACTCTCAGTACAAAAACAATAGAACACAATAACTACCTGATAGATAAGCTTCATTGTGGTTCTATAGCTGAAGCAACATTAAACTGTTGGTACATCATGTCAGAACCCAGCTATGTAGAAGAATTACTAACTCGGTATTTCCCCAAGTATAACTATAAGCAGACCTGCCTACTGCTACGATTTTGCCGTAGCAGCTACGAAAAATAAAGCTCTGCTACGATGCTACGGCAAACATAAAATTGCTACGGGAATTAAAAAAAATCCGAATTGTTTTTTTAGAACTCTTTACCGGGCATAGCGGCCGAAGGTCTAAACAGGCAAAACGCCCAAAAGCGTCCGTATCAACCACTGTTATATTCTCGCGTAATTTGAAAGATTGCGAGACTTCCGGACTTCCGGTTCATTCTGTTGTGAAAACAATCGACTGCATTTCCCCAAATTTTCTCTTTGATGCATTCGTTTTTTCGATTTTTTTTCTCCAATTTTTTGAGTGCAAGTGTCTAGAATGGATGGTTTGGATTCTTCGACTGCTGAAGGAGAGTTTACAGGCTTCCATTTATTAGACATTGCAGTGAGAGAAATGGACTTGGAGGAAGAGATCGGTACTGACATTAGTGTCAGTAGCATGCATGCATCCGATCTTTCAGATGGGCAGGGAAGTAAAGATGAGGAGGAGGCTTGTTTGGACTTTTTAAAACATTTTTTTCAATTTTTGTAAACACATGGAGTAATAAAAAAACAATACATGACAAGAGAAGAATAAAAAAAAGTTTATAATCAAAAGAGAATTTATTTCTGTTCATTTTGCATTTTATTTCATTTAAATCTATGCACTAATACCTCAGATGTGGTTTTTCTACTAACGTACTCCGAAATATCTATACAATTATAAGATTTCTTGCCTGTTTAGAGCTAAAAAAAAAAAAAAAATAGACAAACGTGTGCCCAGTAAAGGGTTAATTTTTTTTATAATTTGGGGTTTGTCTCAGGCAATTGTGCGCGTAGAAAGTAGAACTTCCGCTATTTCTAAAGTCCATCGTACACGATGCAGCCAGGGCGTGACCAATCAGACGGCTCCGTTTCTATTTCCCTTTGTTAAAACGTGGTGTCCATCCTCACAATTCCACACTCAAGTGCTCACTGCAAAAGAGTTTTCTCATGTGTGAGGAAGAACAGAACTGACCAAAGAGCAAGCTTGGGAGAGGACACTATGGAGGCCCTGATGGTGGTGAAGAGTCAGCCAGATGGCATTTTAAACAGGCATCTGACCAAAGAAGACCTTGTTAAACTCAATAGCTGTTATGCTGACTCTCTGCGAAAGTAAACAGTAAACCCCGACACCAAGTATTGTATTTCTTATTATGTGTGCTGAGGCAGGTAGAGACTGATTTTGTGCTTTCTCAAAACGTTTTCAAAGTTAAAATATATATTTTAAGTACACAATTAACTTGTCGTGGCGTTCTAAATCCACGGTTGTGCATGCTACTGAAAACCTGGCTTTGCTACTGAAAACTAAACCTTTTGCTACTGATTTAAAGAATTGTAGGTAGGCAGGTCTGTATAAGGCAGCATTACACTGTCAACTTTTATCAGAAATATTCATGGAGAAAATGGAGTTACCAGTGTTTCTATTAAATTGTTGTTCAGCATTGTTAAATTTTTTTCCCTGCAGCAATCAATGTACTGTGCACCAAGTAGAGGAGGAAATCTAAAACTACATGCATTGATACATTTCCAGATATTTAGAAATGCTGGGTTTTTTCCCATTGGTAGGCTCAGACACACAGTCTTTACCTACTGCTTGTTAGCAGCTGCAGAAAAGGGAAGTTGATAACAAAATAAAGACTGCTGTAAGTGATACCAAACATGATTATGGAAGTTTGTGTGTTGTAACAAAACTAAGGTTCATACATAACATAGACAAAATTAAAGAACTTTTCTAGAACTTTCAAGACCAACAATTTCAACATTCAAGAACCTAATCGTGGGCCTGTACAAGTAGAGTTAGGGTTAGGAGATAATGTACCACAAAATAATCATAACCCTATTTTATATGACATTCCACATTGAATTGAAGACTTAAAAAAAAAATCTATCAATAGTATCATGTTATTTTTGGTATGATTGTGTTTGTCTTTTTATGCTATTTCAAATAATCTCATGTAATGTTTTTTTTCCTCACATACCAATTAGTATAACATTATTAACCAGTGAATGATATTTTCTCCCATAGAACTGATACCAATAACATTCCCAGCATAAGCTAAACACAATGCTCCGTGCTTGTCCTTCGGATTTTCTTGAAGCCGCCTTATTTTATTTGTCTTTTGTTTTAGCCATATTTTCTGGAAGTTACACTTTTCTGGAATTGTAGAAAGAATCGCAACCAAAAACTTGAGAGGAAAATTCTGAACTGATGAAGGGAGATAATCCCTCACTTCTGACCCAGTAAAAGCAAAAAAAATATGCCTATCGCTACAACCTCTATCGGTCTCTGCCGACGCATTTTTTAAACTTTATTTGTCAATTGTTTTGGTTTTTTTCTGTTTGTTCTTGTAGTTGTTTTTTTTTAAAAATGACTGAAAATGAATTTCTTTCTTTATGTCAAAATTCAAGAGCTACAGACAAAATCAATGTTTTTAAAGACTTTTCAAAGGCCTTGAAACTGAACTTTATTTTTCAAGACTTTTCAAGACTTGTACGAACTCTGTAAACAGAAAAACTTACCCAGAAATGATGGAAGTCGCAAGTCTCAAGATCTTCAGCCAGCACCAAAATCTTCTTGAGGGGCATGTCAGTCAACTAAATTGAAGTCAAGGAACGTCATATAATAACATGTACATCATTACATAAAGTAGTCTAGTTTCCTGTTCTTTGTTGCCGGGTGATTCAATTTAACAATGTGTATCTTATGAAAAAGTTACATTATTATTCATTTCGTGTGAGAATTGAAACAAAAGCCTCACCATGCCTTTCTCCTTTTTCAATTCTAAACACAGAATACAGACTGACTTTAGTTCAAACTATATAATATTACTGTGACATTTTCTATACAAATACTGAACTAGAGAGAAAAGACAGTTGACTTCATTTTAAGCTAAAGCTCCGGTGAAAACCATTTATAGCTGAACCAGTTAAAAAGGAAGAGTAGTATGTATATATGTATAAATATGTGCATGAAGTTCCATCCCTGTGCATTAGTGTTCTCAACTTCACTGCCCCTCACTATATATTGCTTATCTTCTTCACATTTATATACCTTCTCTAGACAACTCTGCTTTTCCTCCGACACCTGTCTCTTTACAGTTCAATCTGTAGTGTACTACTGTAAATCATATGGCCAACATGCTTTCTCTTATCAGGGCCCTAGTATTTTGAACAAGCTGCCTTTTCATCTTTCTCTTAGAAATTCATCGTCAATTCAGTCATTTAAATCCTCCCTTAAAACTCATTATATTCCTTCCACTGATTGAAATAAATCTGTAAAGCCATAGTTTGTGTGTGTGTGTGACAGTGAGTGAGCAAGAGTTCGTATGTTAGAGAGATATAAGTTTTTAAATATATATTAAGTTTACTGTTAATAGTTTGTGAGTTTTCCTTGTTTTATTTTATAGTTAAAATTGTTCTGTATTCCTGTAAGCGCCCAGAGCTAAATCTAGATTAGATGGATAAATATTCATAATAATAAGCAATACACACTGCAATACACAAAACATAAGCACTGGCAAGAATGTTCTTTAGCTGCTGATCTTAGTATACTCCTAACACACTGACATAGAATGTGAACTAACTTAACCATGAATATTATGTAATTCATTTAGTTGCTAGATGTGAACAGCAAAGGATACCCTGACTGTGTCAATTAGACACTTGCAGAGAATGAAGTCGGTGTGAGGAAGGTTTGTCAGTGCCTTCAACAGAATGAGACCTGCAATCTCTGTCTGGAAGTACCCTGGGTTGAACTGGTACCTAAAAGTAATTTTTTTTTTTTAAACACACAAACTTTAATTTTAGATTGAACTGGTGCACTACTCATTTTGCTAAGACTAAGGTGAAAACGTAAAGAAATAAAAATAATATTTGCCATCTTGCGACTGTATTTTTGTAGCTGTTGCGGTGATTGCCTGTTTTCGCATTTTCATGTACATGCATGTGTGTGTGTATAAACTCGATTCCAAAACAATTTAATGACAGTATCTTAACGCTCTTTGTCCTAACATGTTACTCAGTAAGTACAAGCTAAAATTCTATGTCAAGGGAAATAACTCAGCAACTAAAGTGTGGTAGCATCATTCAAAAAATAAAATAAAATACACCCAAGCTGTTATTTTCAAACTTTTTACATTTTGCATGTGGCACAGATTTTTCTTTAAGGAAAAAAAAATCTTTTAATGTGATTTTAGAAGGACCTGGATTCAGACACAAAATCTAAATGCCAAATTACACTTTAAAAAAAAAAAAATTATTTTCTACTCATCTTTGTTACTTAAAACATCGGGGATGGTGAAACATCTAGCATGTCAGGATCGCTTTCACTTTATTTTTGCTCAACTAAATCTTCCGGGTCAAAACCTTCAAATATGGAATTACCGTCACTTCCATCATTGTAAATCTGCCCTTTACTTATCGTCCTCTACCGTGAAAATGCTGTAGAAAAGTTTGATGGCTTTGAAATGTGCAAATCCCTCACTATACCACCACTTCGCGCAGAAATTAGGTCAAATGGCAACTTAAACACTTGTCAGAATGAGGCTAAGGAATTGATGAGACTACCAAGTGATATAAACAAAATGAAAATGCCAGTTTTGGCCATGGGAATTTTGAATGTTCTCGTACGTTGCAGGATTGCCTGCGCATTTTTTTTCCTCGAACTCTTCCAAAGGTTGGAGGACAAAGAGGGTTAACTTGGCAATACAATTATTTGACTTGACTTTACTCAAGTGAAATTATGAAAATAAACTACATCACACTTGTATTCCAGAGTGGTTGGTTGATTTATCAATATGATCTAATAATGACTGCTGCTGCCTAAAGTGACACAATACATGGACATGTGTGACGTTGCAATATTAGCATACAACTACTAGTACTGTTGCAAAAAATGTTTGCTTGCTCTACAATAATGTCAATAGCCGGTTTCAACTAAACAGCTGACCTTGACGCTGGCTAATTGTCAGAGATTTATCAAGCACAGGCTGTGTGTATGCCCTCAACAGCCTATGACACTCAGATTGGGGTCAGTGTCACTTTCAGGCTCACAGCCTAACACTAACACTGTAACACTAACGGACAAATAGGGGCTAGAGGTCTATTACAAACTATCTATTATTAACATACAATTTTAGAACAGCAAGGTTTGCCTCCAAGTCGTAAGTGTTTTCAGCTGCTTGCATCTGCACATAACGCTCCAGCGTGCTAAGATTTTCAGGATTGTACCTGAAAGTAGAAAACCACAGCATGTCACTTATTTTTTGTATGCATACAAATTTATACAACCACATCACAATGAACTTGGAACAAAAAGGAATTCTGCATTACCTCCAATCTTATAATTAGCAACAATCACTGTTGTTGTTCTTGTTGATGCTATCCTATCCTATCCTATACCGTAACTCGAAAGTCGTTGGGGCACCACAGATGATCAATAAACCAGTCAGTGTTTCCCACAGCCTTTTTTTCAGAGAGTCCTTGGGACTCTCTGGTGCAAAATTTCAAGAGTCCCCTTACAAAATTTGAGAGTCCCCTTACAATTCCTACATTTACCTTGATTTTGATTACCAACATCACGGACACACAAATACGCCTCAAAGTCAAACAAAGCTTAGTTTTCAATGCAAGTTTTTTTGAAAATTATGAATAGCCATAAAATGATAAAACAAGCAACACAACAAAAGGAATACTGTTCTGATAAATGTTACAAAGAAATCCATCATTGACTAGTAGAGGAACCTTAAAATCACATAAAATGACCATAGAACAAACATGAAATGGTCATACGACAATTTACACACATCAGTCTGCAAGTACTGACAAATTGTCTCTGTAAAAGCAGTTAGTGTTAGAGGGGACTAAGTCGATGACCAGAAGAAGAAAAAAAAAGACAAAAAAATCTGTTCAACTGCGTATTACAGACAAGATCATCATTGCCTAGTCTAGGGAGAACTGAAAACGATGATTCAACATTCAATGATTGCATCGTCTTCCGCATTTCTGCGGGTTATCGTTTTCCATAGCCATGTGTCGAGCGACATGTTTAAGCTTTTCGGAAGCAAACAAAAAGGCTGTGCATGCGTGTCAGCTCGGTCACCGCGCTTACTCGGCTCGGGCGCACGACAGCTCAGAGGTGCCAGGATACATAACGGCAGTAAAAAAAACAAAAAATGTTGTGTCCCTTGTGACGCACCTTTTTTTTTTCATGCGTCCTTTTTCAGTTTTTGTGCGTCACTGACGCACACATGTGCGTTTTGGGAAACACTGCCAGTGTACTCCATCTTTCTCTAGTATCAGTATCAGCAACCCTCATGGCTTCGCTCAGTGTCAAGCAAGTCCATTCTTTAATGTTATCCTCCCACCTCTTTTTCTGTCTCCCTCTTTTTCTGCCTCCTTACCCTGTGTCTTACAGAATGGTCTTTGCAAGGCCTGATGCTCTGGTGATGTGACCATACCATCGAAGTTTTGGTTTCTTCACCACTGTGAGCATGTCATTGTATTGCCCAATGGCTTGTGTGATGGTCTGTCAGACTTAAGTCTTTGATAATATGCTGTCATACTTAAGTCTTTGGTAATATGCTGGGTATAGGCAATGCCCAGAAGTCTTCTGTAGCACCTCATCTCCATGCTTTGTATTCGTCGTTGTAGGTCTGCTGTGATGGTCCATGTTTCGCAAGTTTATAGAAAGATGTAGATGACAATGGAGTGCAGCAGCCTTACCCTGGACAGCTTTGGTGTTGTTAATAACTAAATAAGTTGTTGACGCTAGGAGTAGGAGAACATTAATTACTATTCAATGTAGAACACAGCTCACAACCACTCAGTGCCATCTATTGATCTTAATCTACCGATGTTCTCATTTAAAATAATGAGAGATTCTCATGTTGAGATGCCTATCGTTACTTAGCACTACTGCCACTAGTACTACTACCAGCATGAGCAATAGGCCTACATCATTTCAAGCTTTTACAAAGATTAAATACAAAATATTATGCCGTAAGAAATCAAAACACTTATCAGAAACAATCATATAATGCTCCCTAGTAAAAGCAGTAAAGTGACAGCTTAGGATAGGAATCATTCACGAGCCTATTTGTATAATTCATGAACTGTCTTAATTAGTAATTACTATTACTTTAGTTTAAAAATAATTTTATACCGGCAACCAGATGGGACTGTTCTAGGACTTATATCTCCCACAGATTTAAATCGATCAATTCATTTCGATTTCAATATTGACGTAAATTAGTAGAAATAATGCATATAATACACATTTTAACAAAACATAACACACAAAGTCAAACCTATCAATTCCTCGTAAGAGAGAAGAAACCGTTCCTCTCATTGCTTCGGCCATCTTGAAACATGTGCTGAAAGACGGGCGGCAAGTCGTAAATGCTTAATCTTTTTTTTCTTAAACGAATCTTTAAGAAGTCACTTTTTGAAGTTTAAAAGCTAAAAACTACAAAATACTCAGATAACCCAGTCTTGTATAATACATTGTATAGTACATTTAAAATGTTACGACATTTTTGCATAAAAAGACACAAAGTTTTCTGTATCCTCTTTGGGGGCAGGTAGCTCAGTTGGTAGAGCGGCTTATTAGTAACCGAAAGGTACGTGGTTCGATTACCGGATTGGCCAACGTGTGACCATATTATTTTCACCTTACCATCCACTGGTTCACTGGTGCCAGAATAATGTGACCAGTATTTTCCTATACGATCCGGTGTCGTGTGACTATAGTATATAATCACCCTTTGTAGTTTGTAGGCTATCCTCTATCGCGGAGTTTCGATTCCGCAGGCGCAGGGTTTGTTTCCCGAAAGAAAACTTGTCGAAAACATTTGCTGTCAAGTGTCATGGACGGTGATATGTCGTTCCCGAAGGACAGAAAAATGCTTGGGGATGCTACAGAGCTGAAAATTCAGGGTAATGCTGCATATAGTGCAAAAGAGTACGGAAAAGCTATTTGGAAATACCACAAAGCCCTTTTGCAGTTGAAAGCAGTTGGAATGGAACCCGCTAATGGAGTGGCAGGTTTGTTTGCCAACTCACAAAACGAGAATGACCAAAGGAGTGGAACTGCACTGCCACAGACGCTTATAGAAGAGAAAAATCATCTCATGAGCGAGTGCTACAATAATCTTGCAGGTGACGAATTATTTATTGAATTAATACATTTTTGAATTTATATTATAGATGCCTATAGTATAGTATATGAAATTGTTCTGAAAACATTAGAGAGGCACGTGGTCTAATGGTAGTGCTTTGGCTTGCGGATCTGAACGTCCCGGGTTCGAGCCCTGTCAGGGCCATTGTGTTTTGTCCCTGGGAAAGACACTTTACTCTCGTTTCCTACTCCTTCGTGTTACACTTCGTTCGATGTTGGTGTTTTTCTATCAGTATCTGATTCAGCCCCGATGCTTGAAATCCTGATAGGTGTAACTGATTTGTTTATCCACGCAGCCTGCTCACTCAGCAGCAACAAGGCAAAGTCTTCGTTTGAAGTTTTCCACTTTTATTCAGCACACATGTGCATACAATCGCCTTTTCACTCTCAACTTTTTACTTTCCAACTCACTATCAACAATCTCACAAAACAGTGCGGCACATATATAGCCTATTTCTTCTCCCGAACACCCTGGATCAATCTCGTATGACGCAATTTAACCAATCGCTTCTAACTGCGTCATCACTGACTTACGACTTTAAGTCATACATTTTTCCTTTCTGTCCAAGCATGTTCTCAAATTTTCTACGCTTTCTCGCGAAGCTTCTATTGACAGCAAACAGGGAAATCTAGAGAATTCTCCAACATTATCGACCAACTAAAATTACCAACGTCACACAAACTGACAAAGCTTCTTCTAACAACAATGCAAACTCAAGTCAAAGGTAATACACTCTATTATTGCATGCTTTGCAAAATAAAACGAACAGATCTATCGCGCGCGCTTCACACATAATATCGTGCGCATTTCACCCGCACCATCATGCGCGTTTCAACGTAACACTTCGGATGAGCGTATAAACCGAGGTCTAGTCTGTGTCGCATGCACTCCATCATAACGGACTTTAAAGATCCTGACGCTCATGTCCTAGATGGGTGAGTGCCGGTAACAAGAACATACCCAGCATTTGGTTGCAGAGTCCTCAATAAGCTGAGGGTGGCAGCCCCTAACGAAAGAAGAAAAAGTAGAAGATGTGGGTTTAACTTTAAACAAAGGCTAAGCAAGTGATTTATTGCACTTGCTTGCTTAGCTTATCCTTTGTTTGAAACTGATGGTTGTTCAGGATGAGAGTATAAACCGAGGTCTAGTCTTTGTCACATACATTCCATCATAACGGACTTTAAAGATCCTGACGCTCATGTCCTAGACGGGTGAGGGCCGGTGACAAGAAGTGAAGAACACACCCAGCATACACCTAGGTCCTTCTTCCCCATCCCTGGCTGCCCAGGATTGTGCTCAGTTGTCTGGAGCGTTATTATGATGCGCCCAAAGGCTGCAAGTTGGCGCCTCGAGCGGCTTGAGTTAGATCCTGTATCGGCCAGCGCCTTGAGCAGCTCTTGAGCTGGAAAAGCGCTATATAAGAACAATTAAATAAAATAAAATATTATTATTTTGATTATTATTAATAATAATAATAATAATTATTATTATTCTTACAGCTTGCTTGCTGTACAAAGACCAAGGTAAGCAGACTACGAACTACGAAAAGATTGTGCAGTATTGCAAGAGCACTTTGGAGCTGGACCCTGGTAACATGAAAGCTATTTACCGTTTGGGCACAGCACTTTTCCACATGGGAAAGAATGAAGAAGCTTTTCAAATTCTCAGCAGTACCTCAGCATGTCAAACAGGTGGGACTATCACTATCAGTAGGTTGGATTTATTGTATGAGCACTTGTAAAGACTGGAAATCCAAAAAGTTAATGTAACTTTTGTAATCAATTTATTTTTTTTTAAGAAAAAAAAAAAGAAGTAATTTTAGAATACAACCAGGTTTAATCATCAATGGAATAGTATTTCCTTCTGCTTGGGTGTTTATTTGTTTAATTCATCTTATGCCTGGTGTTAAAATTAATTAAATTATTGTAAGATTTAGGCACTACTGCACTAGGCTATAATTTATAAATGCTTTTCAGTTTCCGTTGTTTTACTGTGTATGCAAATCTTAACGTTGGTGAGCATAAATTTCCTGAATGCATCATTGCATATATATGGGGTGGCTTCGTGTCGCAGTGGATTAGTCGCCGGTTACTTATGCCGAAGGTTGAGGGTTCGATCCCGCAAGGGGCGAACATATGTGACTTAGGTACAAGACTATTGAGGTCACCGAGGGTTTTCTCCGGGCACTCTGGTTTCCTCCCTCCCTTCAGTAATGGTACTGGACGCAGTATACAAGTATATAAAAAATTCCCAAAATAAAAATTTGATTTTCTTTCCGTCTTCCAATAGCGATTTCCCTGCCTTTACACCACCTGTTTGAGTGATGGATGTGTATTTGTTGTGTGTGAGGGTGGATGTGACAGGTGAGCGTGTATGTTTGTACAGATCGCTGTGCTTTGAGCCTGATTGATTTGAGGAAAGGCGCATATATATATATATAGAGCATCCAGTATTATGAAATATAGAGACGCAAAAAATTTAAGTGTTATGGTGACTCTCGTCTTAGTATCTATCCTATCCTATCCTATACTATCCCGTAAAGGTCGTTGGGCACTACAGATTATCTAAACTAGCAAAACTAAAATTAGTTAATAATAGGGACCTTGAAATTGCAGCACCAATGATTCACACTGAAACAGACTTAGAGATTTTGGTTGCTATTTTAAAATGGGGGTAGGGAGTTCTACTAGAGCCCTTGTAACCTACTAGAAATGTAACTTAATGTGTTTGAGGAAGGATAGATAGTTTTCATTCTAAAAATATTTGTATAGTATTTTTTTACTCACATGCTGAGCAATGTGGATATATGTACTCATCCTCCACCCACCCACCCCCCCCCCCCCCCCCCCCCCCAAAAAAAAAAAAAAAAAAAAAAAAACACACACCAAGATTTGTGCAAATCTGTCCTATATAATATAAATAGTCAAAAAATTTAATTTAAAAAAAAAGTTTTTTTTTTTTTTTTTTTTGCCATCTGTGAAAAATTTGCAAGTGGAGGCCAAAGTCATCTTAAGGTCAAGCGCATAGAAAGATCAAAGTCAGTATTACTTTGCCTTTGAATGCTACTGTTTCATTTTGTCTTTTCTGGGCACTCAGAACATATTTAAACTATCAGAACCAAACGTAGTAAGATGGTGTATACCCATCAGACCTCATAAAAGACTAGTGAATTAATGACTTCACTTCAAGGTCAAGGTCAACAAATGTTAGTCAAAAATTGAAAGCTTTTCACAACATTTCACTTTTTTTAACAGTTATTAATATTGAGCGTATCATTCTTTGATGCATGATATCTATATCAATGAGACACACATACTGTACAAGTTTAGTCAACCTCACTCCTAGGTCAAGGTCACTGGAGCTCTTCAAAGTAGGTTAGTAATAGTATAGGTACTTTGAAGTAACCCTGACCCTAAACTATGAGAGATATATAGTCCAAACTTGTTGTATTTAAAGATGATAGATTAATCTGTCATATGTTCCGTTTTTGTGTTGATCTTGAAAGTCAAAGTCATTTTACATAGTATGCAACAACTTTGGGTTATTTGATTAGACATGCATGAATTGTGATGTGAAGGTCAAGGTCATCTCAAAGTCAAGGTCACTGAAGTTCAATTTCATTCCAATGTAACTTTTTTTTGGCTATTAGTAATACAACTTCTGCTGTAGTTTATTTGATAGTACATGTGCGTATTTGGAGCCGGAGGCCAAAGTCATCTTAAGGTCAAGCGCATAGAAAGATCAAAGTCGGTATTACTTTGCCTTTGAATGCTACTGTTTCATTTTGTTTTTTCTGGGCACTCATTTTCATGTTTAAATATTGTGAGTTCCATAAGGAGGATGTGAGTCATATGGGCTTTGCCTTTCTAGTTTATTCATTGGTTTATTTATTTACTTTGTTTTTTTGTTTTTTGGGGGGAGAAAGTGAAAACACGGTTCGATGGGGATTTGAAGATTTTATTTGTTACCCATGCAGGCAGGATTCAGGTTGCCTTCTCAGCAAAGGTGCAACAGCCTCATCAGCAGCGCCATGCAAGGCAGGGGAGGGGGGAATGAGGGGAGGGGGAATAGGACCTATATTGATATTGATGTATCTTGCACTCGCCCATCTACTGGAGCATCAGGTTCTTAAAGTCCGTAAGATGGAATGCATGCACACACACACACACACAAAGACCTCGTTTTGTACTCTCATCTTAATGAGTACTTGTCCTGATAAGGCTAAAGACTCATACCTAAGTTAATTATTTCGCCCCCTGGATCAAACCCATGCTCATTCGTTCGGCATTGAAGATTAGTATTTTACCGTGACCCTAATAGGCCACCTGAATCTGAGCTATATGATATTTGTAGTTATTGTGTCTGAACTTCGAACAAGCCCCTTTCATTATATAATTAGTTTAAAGGAGGAATTAAGTTAATGTTTCACAAACTGTCAATCTGGGAATAGGACCAATTATGTTTTATGATATAAGTGGTATATTTCTGTTAATTTATTTTATTATTGTAAATTCAAATTGAATTAACTGCATTCTTATTTTTGCTGTGCTATGGTTTGCCAATACAGAGAAGCCCATCCAGGCACTACTGAAGAAGATTAAAGATGGGATGAAAGCATCAGAGGAAAACCTGAAGGCAACCTGTCGGCGCATGTTCCAAAATGAAAAGAGATCTGCCTGTCCATCTACAACTTGTAGCAACGTTAATGGCAGCACTACCTCGGACCCTATCAGTATCAAGAGCAACTGCTGTGAAGAGAACTTGCCAAAACCAAATGACGCCAGTCCTACGAATCAAATTCCAAAGCTTATTCAAGTGGCTAGCATCCACGACGAAGTGGCTTGTTAAAAGATGTGTAGACATGTACACACAGCAGCATATGAAAATAGTCTCCCCATACCCTTTCTTAACTCATTCTATCACAAGCATGTTTAAATCCATAATTGTCACAACTGGCAAATTTTATCTATACAGTGAGGGTAGTGCTGTTGAACTTGTCCTTATTTGGTTCTAATCCACATACAGTTAACTTGGAAGTACAGTAAAACCTCCGTTTTACGACCTTTAAATTGCCATTAAAACGAGGTCTTAAAAAGGAGGTAGGACATTTTCGAAAAAGACAGAAAATAATTCAGTAAAATAAATACATGTACAAAAAGTACACATACCATTAAGTATAGGGAACATCTACCATCTTTCAGAAATATAGATTAAACTCTGTCTCACAACCAATACAGTCAATATCTTCCTGTTCCTCATTATTTACAAAATAAAAAAATCAATGTTGGTATGATAGTTGTTTAAAAGGGTATGTTAGTGCTGAGTGCATGTTTGGAGTTATAACTATTTATAAGATAACCTTATTAATATTGTTGTAATTATTTTTATTCAATCATTGAATAGTTTGTTCTTCTTGTTGTTGTTGTTTTTTAAAGAAAGCGGTTATTTTTGTTTGTTTGCATGATCCCCCACCCGTGCATTTTCTCTATGTCACTTTGAACACCAGACATGGTTTCGGCAAGATCTGACAGGCCCCTGCTCAGGGCAAATCTGGTCAGCTCCTTAGAGTATTTCAAGCTGCTTTAATGCATTGTCTGCTGTTAAAAGTTGTAAACGAAACTGTTTTCTTCAAGCGCACAAATATAGTATTGCTTTGGAATCTGAATTTTTCAGATGCTAGGTCGTAAAATTTAATTATTTGAAGGTCGCATGTCATGTTTTAGAGGTAGTCTTTTAAGAGAGGTCGTTTTTATAGTACAAAGCATCGGTGCATTTTTTTCTCAGTCGTATGTTGGAGGAAGTTGTTTAAGAGAGGGTCTCAAAACGGAGGTTTTACTGTATTGAACCCTCTTTCTGATTTATGGTGAACAATAAATACATGTGGTTTACTGATTCTGCTTCAATTTAGATCAAATTTTTGCATATTTCTTAGATGATAGCAAGTCAGAAATGGTTCTGCTCTGCCAGAGAAATTGCAGAGCTGAGTATGAACTACAATAGTAATGATTCTGATTATCCTGATGAATAATTCCAGAAAAAGACATCAACATTTTATTGAAAACTTTTCAGTAGTTCCAAAGTAATAGAATGTTTGGTGCAGTACCTGTGAATTTTAGGAAAATGCCTCTACACAGCTGTACAAGAGATAAAGTGACTGCCTTGCACAGCTGGTATATAATGAGTTAGCTCATTCTATACTGGCGGGGGTGGCATCCCCATTTATCTTTGAGTTCCTATCCTATCCTATCCTATCCCGTAACTCGGAGGTCGTAGGGGCACCACAGATGATCGTTTAAACAGCGTACTCCATCTTTCCCTGTCCTTAGCAACCCTGAGGGTTTCGTTCAGTGTCACACCAGTTTCTTCTCTAATGTTGTCCTCCCACCTCTTTTTCGGTCTCCCTCTTCTTCTACCTCCTTGCACTGTGCCTTGCAGGATGGTCTTTGCAAGACCTGATGATCTGGTGACGTGGCCATACCATTAGAGTTTCTGTTTTTTTTCACCACTGAGAGCAGGTCATCGTGTTGTCCAATGGCTTGTGTGATGGTTTGTTGGACTTCGTCGTTGGTGATGTGCTGGGTATAGGGAATGCCCAGAAATCTTCTGCAGCACCTCATCTCTATGCTTTGTATTCTTTGTTGTAGATCTGCTGTGAGGGTCCATGTTTGGCAAGCGTATAGGAAGATGGAGATGACAAGGGAGCGCAGCAGTCTTACCTTGGAATGTAGACTGATGGTCCTGTCCTTCCGAATTGGCTTCAACCTCGCCAGGGCAGCAGTTTGTGCGATCCTGGAAAGAACTTCCTGTCGGGACCCATTGTCTGATACAATGGCTCCTAAATATTTGAAGCTATGCACTGTGTTGAGGGATTGACCTTGGATTTCGATGTCCGTGTTGATGCCATTGGTGTTGTTGGTCATCACTTTGGTCTTCTCTGCACTTATTTCCATTCCATAGTCTCTGGAGGTGGTGTCAAGCCTCTGTACCAGCTGTTCAAGTTCTTGTTCCTCTCCAGCCAATCCATCAGTGTCATCCGCAAAACGGAGTTTGGAGTTTGCTCTTCCCCCTATGCTTACTGTGCCTTTGTAATCTGCAAGGGCATCTGACATGATGCGCTCCAGGAAGATGTTGAAGAGTGTTGGAGAGAGTAGGCATCACTGATGTTGTTCTGAACCAGTTTCCGATAGTGCTGTTGTGGAGGACTGCACTGGTAGCCTTGTCATACAGGCTTTTGACGACTTCAATAATTTTAGGGCTGATGTTGTACACTCTCATGGTTGCCAACAGAGCTGCATGCCAGACTCGGTCAGACGCCTTTTTGAAGTCTATGAACACATGATATAGATTTTGATGGTGCTGTAGGTATTTCTCGCAGATTATTCTGAGGTTGAAAATCTGTTCAGTGGTACTTCGCCCTGCCCTGAATCCTGCTTGTTCTTCAGCTATAATTTGTTCAGCTTGGGGTTTCAACCTGTTGAGTATTATTTTCAGGAGGACTTTGATGGGATGGCTGATGAGGCTGATGGTGCGGTAATTTTCACATTCCTGAAGGTTACCTTTTTTTGGAAGAGTGATGACGAGCTACTGGGTCCATTGTGTAGGCCACTCCCCACTCTGCCAGATCTTGTTACAGATAATGGTCATTACACGAGTTACTAAAGAAAATATTTTAGAAACAAGAACTGTAGTAGAGACTTGAAAGGTTAGGTTCATAAAGAAATTATAATAGACTAGCCAATAGCCCTCAACCCCCGCAAATGTGCGCATCTGATCCCCACAGAAAAAACTACAAATAGTGTAAGAGGGGCAACATTTCAATAATAGATCTTTACCTGATTGTTGTGGAAAACAGTGTTACCTCCCTCTAATTGAAGTGTGTACCTACAGCGCTGAAATTATGCATCATCTTTACCACTTTCTTCTTTACTACTTTGTCCACTAGTAACACTTTTAGCATCCCCTTCCATTTTAGAAGCCCACTCTCTTTGAAACAACAGTATTCAATGCCATATGAATGTTGCAATAAAAATGCTAAAATGAAAATATAAGAGGTTTTTACACCCTAGTTTCGTATTCTATGTTGAGTGTGCAACTTCCGAAAGTAGAGGCTCGCGTATGCGTATGTAGTATGAAAGTGTTGTGAGCAAAGTATAGAAAGAGTTAGCCATTTACTGCATCATTAAAAATATTTATTTGTACACGGATCCTGAATGAATTCTTCTCTCCCCCAATTAAAATGATGCGCCCTATTAAAATGATGTATGACTTTGAAAGCCACTGTGATATTGCAGACATGTTTTCTTGTCTAAAATTGTCTTGGGTCACACTCACAATATTTTGATAAAATCACTGTTCAAGTCAATGTCGTGTAGCAGAATGGTTATGATTGTGCTTTCTGTTCCTGGATCTTCAATCTCCTCTAGATTTAATCATCATAAATTGTGCTTTTTGTTCCTGGATCTTCAATCTTCTCTAGATTTAATCGTCATACATTTAATGGTTATATGGTGAAGATTTGACAATATTGAAGCTGGTGGACATATTGGTGGGGCCTTGGATGAGTTTAATACATATATGTTCTTGGTGTATATATAATTGTTTTTGAATACACCAAGTACCATTTAATAATTTGGTAAAAGCATAATTCGATGATAGGTTTAAGACACTGAAGCAAAAGACAAAAATGTGTATTTCGATGATAATGGTGTTGACATATTGAAGCTGGTGAGGCCTTGGATGCGTTTAAATACATACAGTACTTTGTGTATATAATTGTCTTTGAATACACCAAGTACCATTTAAGAATTTGGAAAAAGCATAATTCGATGATAGGTATAAGACACTGAAGCAAAAGACAAAAATGTGTATTTCGATGATAGTGGTGAGACTGTGTGGCAAAGCCATTATTGATATTTTACTGGTACCTACATACAGGCTGCCATTACACCACCGTGGAAAATACCTTGTTAAATAAAATTCAGTTGACTGCATCCAATCAACTGCCATTGTATATGTTATGTAATACAATTCTTACATAGCAAAGGTCAACAAAAGGAAAAAATGCAAAATTTAATTGTACGTCTATATATATACTAGTATTTCATTTTGTTGTGCCAACACTAGTCTTTGAATAAAAGCAGACTCAAATACGTCTGATCTTGGGTGTAATTTGTCGCAGAGTATAAATAATACATTCCATTTATGAGCAGTTTGTTTGTGGGAAAAAGAAAGTGATGATGGTGATTATGATGGAAAGGCATTAGGCTGATGAAGAAAATGCTGATGGTTTAGAAATCTGATGTGATAAGAAAGTGGTTTTCTAAAAATTGATTGCATAGTTTAGCTGAAAGAATTGATGCAGGCACTACAAAATGTTGTTATTGCTGTTGGATAGACTGGTGAAGATTATGACAAAATCATTGATAAACCAATCCCTTATTCTGTCAGTTCATGTAAATTTCTATTATGTGTAATATAAGTTTGTTTGTGTGTATATGTTTATTCCTCTTATAATAATAAAAATAATTAACATTTGTACAGTGCCATTCCTAACTAGAGCTCATGGCGCTTTACAGCAAAGCAAAACAACAAAGCAAAAGCAACACATGAAATATGTTTTCAAGTATGTGAATACATTTTCATTTTTGACTTGCATGCATAGAACTCCCATCCCTTCTCCTCCCCCCATCCCCTACCCCTCATCTTCCCCCTCCACGCCACCTCCCCCCTCGGAAATCTGTGCGAGATTTTTTGCAAATCTGTGCGAGATGAGTCTTAAATATAGTCCAAAAATGACATTAAAAAAATGTTTTGTTCTTCCGTCTGCCTGTCTGTCAGGCACCCACTGTCTGGACGTGCAGTGCAAGTGGCTTAATATCTCAGAACCTATTTAAACTATCACAACCAAACTTGGTAAGATGGTGCATAACCATGAGACCTCATAAATGATCAGTGAATGAATAACTTACTTCAAAGTCAAGGTCACAGGGTCAATAAATGTTAGTCAAAAAGTGACAGAATTTCACTTTTTTGTCAAAGTTATTAACATTGAACTTTATGATTATTGGATGCATGATAGATATCACTGAGACACACATCCTATGCACATTGGTCAATGTCACTCCAAGGGCAAAGTCACTGCAGCTGTCCAAAGTCAGTATAGATACTTTGAAGTTTCCTTGACACCAAACTATGAGAAAAATTAAATACAAATTTGTATTTAGAAATGATATATTGATCTGTCATATTTGTGTTGTTTTTACGTTAATCTTGGAAGTCAATTTAGGCTTTGCCAAAACATGCAAAAAACAGGTCATCATAGAATGACTGTATTTAACCCATAGAATGCAACAACATTGGGTTATTTGATCATAAATGAGCATTGCAGGAAATTTGAAGGTAAAGGTCAAGGTCATCCCAAGATCACTGTTTTTGTGTGTGTGCATAATACAACTTTTGCTGTAGTTTATTTGATATTACATGAGTGGATTCAGAGCCGGAGGTCAAGGTCATCTAAGAGTTCAAGAGCATAGAAAAATCAAAGTCGGTATTACTTTTTCATTTGAATGCCACTGTTTTTTTTTGTTGTTGTTGTTTTTCCTTGGCAATAATTTTCATGTTAAATATTGCAAGTTCCGTAAGGAGCATATGAGTCATATGGGCTTTGCTCTTCAAGTTTTGTCTTGATAGTTTTCTTTGTTTGTAGATATGTGTAATTTTGATGCACATTTTTGTTTTTGTTGTGTATTTTGTTTGTTTTTTGTCCCACTGCCCCTTCCCACCCCGATCAAAAGTGCTGTGAGCAGGTC
This sequence comes from Oncomelania hupensis, assembly GCA_036898135.1. Lineage (NCBI taxonomy): Eukaryota > Metazoa > Mollusca > Gastropoda > Littorinimorpha > Pomatiopsidae > Oncomelania > Oncomelania hupensis. Next base: position 55,113,853 of record CM072513.1, read on the forward strand.
TTAAGGTGTGCAAGTTTTTGTGCGCTGTAAAAGTTGACATTCATTCATTCATGCATTCAGGAGTTTTGGTTAATATGTGTTATGTGGGCTGAGTAGTTTGGACATTAAAAATTATAAAACCATTCTAAAATACTGTAGTTGATTGAATTCATTGTGCGTCAGTACTGTTATATCTCACCACTTGTTCTTTAAATTCTGTTAACCATAATTCCTATTCGTAAACCTGTGTTTGTGTATATATTTTCCTCTAAATATTTCTGATGCGTTTGCACATGGCGATATGTGTACAGTTCTGATACATTTGCACATGGTGATACTTGTACAATTCTCAAACATTTATTTTGCAATTTGTGATATTGCCAGATGTATTTTATGCTGATACGAGAGGTGCTTGTGAGTATGTGCGTGCGCGCGTGCTAACATCAATTATCAATCTGTTAGTAGCCAGGTTATGGTAGTTTGTTTGCTCAGCTGCTGTCAGAAAGGGGCTGTCATTTTTTTGATGCAGCAATTAAAAGTTGGTGAGAATGCAGTGTGGCTTAAGCCATTCAATATTAATTACAGAATACAGAATTATGTGTTGTCCACATAAATATTCACAAAGAGAATTGTGTCCAACAACATTTAAAAAACTGAAAATTTTGTTCAAAAATGCAAAACTATAACCAGAAATCGATTTTAAAAAATTAAAACTTTCAAATCAAACGCTACGACAAGAATTAACACTACCGGTCGCAAGCAAGTGGCGCCCCCTATTAATTATTAGTTACAGCAATTTTGCAACATTCTAGTATTCTAGTTTCATGTTAGTCATGCAAGAGGTGTGTGTGAGTGTGCTGCGTTTTGTTTATCATTTTCATATGATTTTGACTGATTCATTGATCGATAGTTTTTATACCACACATATCAAAGTTATATTACAACATACAAGCCTCAGTCAGCTTTTAGAGGTCTTTCTTCAACACAGAGACAGCCATGGGGAGATATTCTGACAAGCTCAAGGAACCGCAACTGAGTTGTTCTTGTACTGCTATAATCCTAGGGATGCATTCAGCACCATCAATCACACTCAACTGCTTCTGTTGTTGAAAGGTACTGCCGTCAAAAGACGTTGCATTGAATGGTGTATGGCATACTTTGCTATGCGATCAAAGAGATTTCTTGCTAGAGCTTCTTGAGACTTGAGTTGAGCTGTGTTGCGACCAAGACTTGGATGACAAAGCCAGAGAAAAGGAGCAAGAGGTCCCAAACGCCTCTCTTCCCAATGACCGACCAAGCGCCTCTATTCCCCAACAACCAAAAGGCTACGGGATCAACTTTTATGTTATGCACAATGAGGATTTCGCGAATGGATACAAATTAAAATAATCATTATCAGCATGGATAGTGATGATAATGATTACATGTGCAGCGATGGTAGGCTATTTGTGAAGTTCTATATATACTTTTTTTTAATATCCACTTTTTAAAAATTATTTTATTTTATTTTTCTTATTATTTTTCAATTACATTTTTAAAATTTCATTATTATTATTATTCCCACCCCCCCTCCCCCCTGTGGGGGTATCGGGGGTTTCAATATAAACAGTATCCCCACTTTCTGGAAATTTAGTGCTTTAAATTCCCAATGTCGCTGTCTTTCTCCTTTGTTCTTTCTCATTCCTACTCTGTTCTATCAATCTATTATACTATTTTCTTCTTCGCTAGACCAGTCACCTATCTTTTTTCTTGAAAACTCTTATGGGACAAAACTCCTCATTTGTGTGTGAGGTGTGTTGGATCAGCTTGGGAATATTGAACGCTTTTTGCCAAATGGTCACATCATTCCTATGATGTTATTATTTGGCAATGTAGGCATTTTATATGTATGTGTTTTGTTGATATTTTATAATGATTGTATTCTATTTTGTTTTTGTAAATGGGGGTTCGATAAATTAGAGTATAGCCTCAGGGTCCCCTGCGTGGGATGTCTTTATTTTAAAGTGACCAGCTGGTGGAGTGCCTTCAGTGTTACCACTATAAGGGTTGTTCGGCAGATCTTTTATGCGGATGAGGGGCGAGTCCTCTTTCAGCGAAGTTGTGGTCTTGATTTTATGGTCCTGATTTTTTTTGTTTTTTGCAGTCCGCTGGACCCTGTAAGCAATGAATACCTAACTAACTATATATAATGTGTGTATGTGTTTGTGATAGTCATTGTCAAGTCCTAATCACTGTAAATATTATCATCATTATTTATTTTCAATTTTATATTGCTATTACAATTAATTTAGTGTTTTTTTTAAAGGATTTTTATATGCAGATCGATGAACGTTGCACGATTACATCTCCTTGTAAATGTTTATGGAGACAATAAAGGATTCTGTATTCATGCAGTTGACGATAACGGCAATTCAAATCTGAATAAATTAAATAGTGGTGAAAATAGGCCTTAAAACTCACAGTTTGGTAGACCTGTTTGTAAACCGTATCTATTGCAAGAAAATGTATAGAATATCTTAGCTGCACTTGTTAATACGTCAGAACGCTTAGGCCTGAAAATTTAAAGGTGATGTAACTATAGCACAGTCATAGCAAAGACTGCTGGTGAAACGGAGTTGGTAAACCTTACGGAGAAAGCTTCTGTTTTAACCGTGTTTATTTGTGCTTGTGTTGAAGGGGGAAAGAAAATTTCACACTTTGATCATTTGGTGCAAGGAAATATAGTACACACATGAATCAGTTATAATTGGTGCAAGGAGAAAATACCCAAAATCAACACTGAAGTTCAGAATCACACCGAGTGTCTCGTATTCATCATCTCTGCTGCTATAATTCCTTTTGAAAACAAAACTGGGTTTGGTTGTTCTCTGATGCTCTGAACGCTCCAGGGGCAGGGAGGCCATTGGCATAAGGAATTACCCTTGATGACGACAGCTTTGACGTCACGGACGCAGGGTGGTGTGACTTATGCCCGGGCCTACGTCCCCATCGGTGGTGGTTGTAAAGATCGATACCTCAATATGGCGCACCGCGCGTGAAGCAATTGCACAAACAAACGTGAGTGTTGTGACTTTTGCGGAGGGACAGGGGAGATGGGTGGGGGTGGATGGTGAGGGAATGGATGGAGGGGGAAGCGAAGAAATTGGTGGTTATAGAGGGTGGGTAAAGAAGGGGGCAACAGTAGGTGGAGATTGGGGGAGCCGGATTGTAATTTGGTTAGGAGGTTAGATCAGAGCAAGCGCAGAGAGATGTTTCGATAGAGCTAAACAGGCCTCTGTGATGTCGAGCAGGAGTGTGTGTGGGGAGGGTGGTGGGAGAAGGGTCTCGTCTGATGGGTGGAAGAAGCATGCATCGCTACATGTTTGAGCTTCAATCGATCTAAGTTAAACTTCAACTGAGAGGGTGATGTGAGGTGAATTAGAGCTGAAAGCGAATGAACCCTGCAGTGCTGTTCTTACGCATTCATCTGCCCTTAATTTTTTTTATTTGCCTATTTAGTTGTGTGGAAAATAATGTGTAGAGGGTACATAATATTAATCATAACTTGGGTTTTCCTATCTAGCATTGAAAACTTGATGAAATACATCGCTTCAACTATTTCGAAGAAAACGTTCTCCAAATTCCTAAGAGCCTTTGTCATTGTGATTGAATGGCTCAATAATTGTAGTAATAATTTTTACAACAATTCTGGACATTGTCACCTTAGTGTCATCATCGCTTGATCTATATATATGTTAGCCCTGTCGATTATAATAAAGATCCGTCTTGACGCGCACTCACAACGACAACGATCCCTTTGCAACCTCGCCGTAGCCGAGTCTCGAGCTATAACTTGTTGCTCCAACGTCGCTGGGGATGCGTAGGAGGCTGTCGTTGTTGCTCTGTGACAACTTGAACAGTCCTTCTCAAAAACTAAGGTGCCTAGTCGTCCGTCATGGATCTTCCTGGTCAGTAGTTATGTAGCAAAATATGCCATTGGTCTTCGATATTTGTGAATGAAGTGTCGTTGGCGTTGCTCCCTCGCAGCATCCTCAGTCCATGAATGACTTTTCCACACAAACCTCGCCCTAGCTATCAATTCTCCTCTCCCTCTCTCTCCATATTTTGCTCGGCCTCCTACGCTCCTGCACTGTGTTTGTGTTACTGCTGTTTTGATCGCAAGACAGGAGATGGCACAGTGGACTAAAGCTTCTTCGGGATTTCTTCAGACTACATTACAGACGGGACTATCCCCAATCTTTACCAAAAGGTGAGTGTATGCAGAAATCAAGTGCTCGTGTGTCTAAATGTTACGACTGAAACTCGTCTTGATGCACAAACATTACATGTGGGACTCATTTTGTCGTTTCAATAGTCACAAATCCGTGTCCAACAGGCATACAATTAATGATGACATTCGATGAAATCTTTTGATTTAATTTCAATGTAAACGATATCTCATCGAAATTGTTAGTAAATCTCTCTTAATATAAAACTGTTGGCATGTTTGCAGACTGATGAATAATTCTATTAATGATCTGATTTATGTTTATTTCTGATTTTATTTTTAGTTAATAAATATTAGATCACCATCCCTAGACATAGCAGCCAAGTCTTCTAGGTATCTTTATTACCTAGATGATGTCTATCGCTACGCGCCTTAGGAAGAATAATATCCACAGTTAAAATAAGATATATTTTCTTTTACATCATGCAGTATGCAGATAATTCTATGTTTAGAACCACTGTCCTTAAGGGCATAATTAATTTTAATCATGAACGGTGAACTTAAAGTCCTTGCCTTATATCGTGTCGTTGCTGTGCCTTGCATTCGCCAGTCTTGGTGCTATTTTTTTTTTAAAATCTGATGAGATAATATAGCGTCTCGTTTTTATGCTAAGTTAAATCTAATGAGGTTTTCGGGTCTTCGTTGTATCGTCCACCTGATTTTTTTCCTACACAGTAATTGCATTTATTCTATAGATTTCCGTTTCAGTTGTGGCTATCAGAAAATTTATATAAACAACAACAACAACAACAACAACAACAACAACATAATTATATATGAGCCTGCTTTTTCTCCTTAACAGCCTTGTCTTTCACAGAGTGGAAGACATTGTTACTCGTAGTTTTTATAGCTGTGCATCGTTGATCGTCGCATTTTATACAAGCTTATACGGCTTTCATCGTTGATCGTCGCATTTTATACACGCTTATACGGCTTTCAATGACTGATCATTGCTATCTTTGCGGACGCCAATATCTAGGCCTACCTGCTATTTCGATCTGAACCGATTGCTGAATAAACTGCGAATAGCGGCATGCCTTGTCTTCATCGATCGAACAAGCAGTTCATTCAATGTTTAGTGCGGATTCGAGTGAGCCCGACACTCTTGCAGCAGAGATAGGGAACCACTAGGAGAAAAAAAGAAAAAGAAAGAAGAGTCACAATGTACATTCAAGAGTTGCTCCTCTTTTCAACGGTTTCTAAGGTAGTGCAAAGATGCAGAGACAGGTATGGAACTCCCTTAATGACATATTTATTTGCAATATTATTTTTATTTGTTATTTTTTACCACTTTTAGCTAAATAATCTTTATATAGAAACATACTTTCTACATAATCATTTGTTTGTTTAGAAATGTTTCTAAATAATAATTTGCTTACCTATATAATGCATTATTTAGCAGAATTTGTTAAATAAAGTATTATTTTGATGATGTTGCTAAATAATGCATTATTTACGTAAACAATTCATTGCAATTTTCATTATTTAGGGGATTTATTATTCGCTTGACAACTTGGTTTTTATGATTTTACTGCTTTCTATAATTAAATGCAAGATCCACAATTTGTGTTAATTATTTAATTTTCATCATAAATTATTCCACAAATTAGAAGATAAAAGGTCTGTAATCCCCCGAACACGAACGAAAAAGCCAAGGACATTTTTTTTGTTTTTGTTTTTTTGTTGCGGGAGTGTTCAGTTTTAGAGTATCTCCGTCAGAAAAAAAGCTTTCTTTTTGTATTTATTTAACCTAAAACTGTGTTGAGACTGTATTGCCGTTTGTTCTTTTGAGTTGAATTATGTTTAAATTTCAAACGGAAAGTTTTATGTTATTCGAAACTGCCAGGGATTTGCAGATCGGACTGACAAAAAACATGGCGGAAGTATTCTGAAGGCAAGGACGCCAATGCAGAAATAATGATGGATCCCTCTTTTCTGGAGCCGTTACCGTTGCAGTTTCGCGAACGAATTAAAAATATAGTAAAATAAAACATTTGCTTCATTTTAAATCGCAAAACAGCGTAAAATCGCGATTTTGCCATTTTCTTTATCAGTACCACAAAACCTCACAGTATTACAACACATACCTGCGAATCCCCTAAATAATGAAAATTGCAGTTCCTAAACAATGAATTGTTTACGTTAATATTGCATTATTTAGCAACATCTTCTAAATAATAGTATTCTTCTAAATAATGCATTGTATTAACGTAGTCTCCTCTCTGAAAATCCTTATCGGGAAGAGAGGGGACTATAAACTGATTTTACATTACATTACATGCATTATAAAGGTAAACAAAACATTTTCAAATAATACATTATTTTACACAATCTGCTAATAATCCATTATGTAGGTAAATAATTCTTTATTTAGCAACAATGCCTTATTTACCTACACCATAATTTATTTACCTAAACAATATATTGTTAAGGTAAATAATAAGTTATTATATAATTGTAGATCCGTAGGATCTCTCTTTTTTGATATGATGATGATGTTCATTGTTGTCAGGGTGGTGACGTGGTGATCGTCCTTAACGCTAGTGCAATAGGACGTTAAGCATCGTTTTCCTTTAGTAGGATCTCATAATATTTGATATGATGATGATAATCATTGTTGTCAGGGTGGCGACGTGGTGATCGTCCTTAACGCTGATGCAATAGGACGTTAAGCTTCGTTGTTCCTCCTTTACGGAGAAAATATATTATTTAGAGAAATCTTACATTGTTTGTAAACTAATGCATCTTGATTTCACATTTCAGCGAACAAACGTTTTCTAAAGTCATAAAAACAACTTGTAAGATCTCGATCTCACTTTTCAGCAAACTAGGTACATATAGCACAGGCGCTTGTATCTGGACACGCGAGCGCCTATGACGCGTATCCCTTCTATGTATCATAGGCGCTCGCGTGTCCAGATACAAGCGCCTGTGGTACTTAGTGAACAGGTTAAAAATTCGGCCATTGTCAATGCTATAATCAGATCGTTTGGTTTTCTCACCTGTTTTACACCTGTCACATTACTGTCGTGCAAAATAAAGCCCGAATCACACCCACCAGCTCCGCTACGTTGCCAACGTCTTTTCTTTAATTTGTCCTATTTGATAGATTGCCCACTGGGATTACTGTTATAGGCTGTGTGGGTTTTACATCAGCCCGATTCTGGGTGGACTAGGCAGTTAGATTGGGATCTTTGTTGTTGTTTGTAGATTATAGTCACACGACACTTTCGCATATAGGTGACTACTGGACCGATTTATACTGACACCAGCGGGCCAGTTGTTGGTAAAGGGGAAAATAATATGATCACACGTTGACCAATCCGGGATTCGAACCAGCGACCTTTCGGTTACTAGCAAGACGCTCTTACCAACTGAGCTACCCGGCCCCTCGTTGGGATCTTTACACACGTTATTGCTAATGTGGGGGCCCTGCCCGGGTTACGTATTGTGCTTTGAGTCAAGGATGGGTTGATTAGCTTTCATCTCAAACTTGAAGACTAAAGCTAGATCTCCCTTGTCTGTGGCTCAAACAAACAAACAAACAAACAAACAAAAATATAAAATTTACGCCTCCAGCCTGACACCTGTCTTGTCACACTCCAGTGAACCGGTCGTGACCGTGGTGTTAGGGAGTTTGGAAGATGCCGTATGCAGCCTAGATTTGAAAATATTAATGAAATCATAATTAGCTGCTTTTGTGACTATGTTTTTGTTGTCGCCGATATAGTTGCAGGTACAATGTTAAATGTACAAATTGCTTTCAATACAGGTTGTTCTTGCCAGCTTGCGCTGACAGGGTCTACCTAAGCAAGGTGCGATTAGTTTTCAATAATAGATTCGTGTGTGTGTGTGTTAATGCAAGATTCGTTTTATAGAAAGCAAAAAAGGTGTAAACAGATTGGCAAATGGATTAATAAATGGAAAAATCTATGGAAGAATTGAATATGTAGAATAGGAACTCTTTAACTCCTTACAAACTGCCCTATACGTCCATAGAGACAGGTAGATCTTGGAGGCATGCAAGCAGGCAGGCAGGACCAAGGACGGGCAGTCAGAGATATTAGTCTACATTCTATAATGTTACCTAATCAGCTTAATATAAAAATTAATGCTTGCAGATTTATGTGCACATTTACGATGAACGGTTCTTCATAATATATGGCTCACTTTGCATTTATAGCTGAAACAGGATTTTTTGTGTGCGAGTCAACTTCTGGATTGTTCGAATTATGCTTAGGCCTACTATGTTTTTTATATGTCGGAATTGTTATGAGGCTATGTTACGTTGAAACGCGAACGATGGTGCGTGTAAAACGCCCGCGATAGATCTGATCGTTTTATTTTGCAAAGCATTCAATAACAGAGTGTATTTACCTTTGATTTAATTTTGCGTTGTTGTTAGTACCTTTCGTTGTTCTATTGTTGAATTCTGAGTGTTTTATTGTAATCCATTTCTTGCCTAGCACAATGGCAAAGGGGAGAAAACAGTGAATAATATTAATGGCCTAATATCGATCATGACATTACAAAATAGGCATAGTCAGCGTAGGCCTTTGTCTTTTTGCTGAACAGCTGTTCGTTACACATAAAGCGAAAGCGCTAACAATAATACTATTTTTATTCTTCATCAAGTATAACATTTTATGCATAATTGTTTTCACATAGCCGTGGCACATCCTTTTTTGTGTGATTTTACAGGTAGGCGTTTTGACTATTTTTACAAAATAATGCAACTACAACGTGGTGCCTGCCTGTGTAGTGGGTATGATGTAATACAGGTCGCAAAATGCATCATGAGTAATTTGTGGATTTTGAAATCTGAAAATATGTGGGTGTTAAGCGGTAGTGACAGCTGTTTAAACGGTCATTGGGTTATCTGTCGTGACGTTTTTTGTTCTCTTAGTTGACATTCCAAGTGCAAGCTGTTTAAGATGCAATGCGGACAGAATAGGTGCATTTTATTAAATATCCTGCATACTTACCTTACCATATCGTACATGAAACGGTACTGCCTTTGCAACACGTTTGTGTGCTGCCACACATTACACGCAGACAGCTGCTGCTGCTGCTGACCAAAACAATTGTCCTGCGATACCTTTATTTGGCATTTTGTAGATTGCAAATGTATTTGAAATCTTGGGTCTCTAGTAACAGTAAATGAATGGTAAAAGCTTCAATGTGCTTGGGTGACTTCATACTATCAGACGTAGACAATTGTTTTGTTTTCATAGGTTGCTGGTGCGGGCACTTAAACAAGCATGATCCCTAGATGATTACCGATGGGTGCCAATATGAGTTTGATATAATAAGCAGGATACTTGCTTTGTGACAAGAGTGACCATTGCTATTCCTGATTTGGCTCGGAAGAGTCCGCTGGACCTAAAGCAATAAACTTGTATCTTGTATCTTGTATCTAAGCAGCACCATGATAGCAATTGAGTAAGTGTTGAAATTTGGAGGCCCTATCAGGGAACTGTTGCTGAGTGGGACTGCAGTTACGGTGAAATCAAATTTAGATTTTCACCTCAAAAGACAAAGCATGCTGGTGCAAGGTACAGAACTTTTCAAAAAGGACAAGAACGGTAACCCTACCGGAGAGCCCATAGATCCTACAGACCCCAACACCCTCAGTCTCCTGCACGGGGGAGACGGGGAGGGCAAAGCGGATGGCGCATTGGTAGAAGAGTCGGGGTCAGAACAGCACATCCACGACCTACCCGATGAGATTCTGGTGCGCGTGTTCAGCTACCTCCACCCCATCCAGGATGAGTTACCGTTACTGGCCATGGTGTGCGTCAAGTGGCGCCGCCTACTGGCCACTTCTAGCCGCATGTGGCGGGACCTGCACGTCGACCCCCGACATTATCGTTACTGGCACTTCTCGTTACTGTGCTGCATTTTCAGAGTGTACGGGTCGCACGTGCAGCGGTTGACATGGCATGA